>OX451740.1:167960374-168560374 GCA_948472305.1 Vicia faba | reverse complement strand
TGTCGACGTTGTACTTATACTGGCGAATAAAAGCTTCACTAAGATCGTTGAAATTATGGATCCAAGTGCTGTCCAAACCCATATACCACTTTAGAGCGGCGCCAGTCAAACTGTCTTGAAAGTAGTGAATTAACAAGTTATGATCATCAGAATATATAGACATCTTTCTCACATACATAGTTAAATGACTCCGCGGACACGAATCACCTTTATACCTTTCAAAGTCCAGCACTTTGAATTTGGCTGGAATCTTTACATTTGGAACTAAACACAAGTCATGAGAATTCTTTCCAAACAAATCTTTCCCCTTTAACGCTCTGATCTCCCTCTGCATATCTTGAAACTGGTCTTGAAATTCTTCCATTCTATCGAAAATACCCAGACTTTCAGCAGGGTCGGTATGATAAGTAGGTTCATTCATGAATGGCATAGAATGAATCACAGGAGCGACATTTGTCATCACTGGTTGAGGGAAAGGTGCCACAGACGGGATTACAGGCGGCATAGTAGTTGTCTCCGGTTGAGGAAAAGACACAGTAGGTTGAACCAAAGGCTGTACGACAGGCTGATACCCTTCCGGCACAAAGTTATAAGGCATTCCCCACGGAAAACCTTTTGGCATCTGATGTTGAAGCGAAGAGTTGATTTGAGTCACAGATGTTGGAACGGTGACAATCTCAGAAACCACAGTAGTCGAAGTCTGAATCTCAGCAGCTGCAGTCGATGGCTGATTCTGAGCAGCCATCAAACTTTCCACCAGCGCAGTTAGTTTCTCCATACCGACACGAAGGCTAGCGACCTCCTCACGAAGCTCGTGGTTTTCCTGTTCTAGATCTTCCATCTTCCTCTGACGATTGGCTCGGGTATCGTACCGATTAGACAGCATGACAATGATTCCGGAGTGGAAAAAGAAACAAGGATAAGACTCTAGAAAACATGTGAAGTGGAATATTGGATGATGCATGATATGCGATTAAAATGATCGCTTGTTTCGATAGTTTTTCAAGGAACTTCGATAATTTTGCACACATCAATGGTAAAGGAATTTGGAACAACAAAAACTCATTTCATTAACCAAAAGCAGTAAATTACAACTTACAACTTTGGAACAACAAAACAATAAATTACAACCTTGGGACGACAACCCAATAAAAAGCAGTAAATTACAACTTTGGAACATGAAGCCCATAATAAAAGCAGTAAATTACAACTTCAGAACATGAAGCCTTTTTACAGAGTTTTACAAAATGACAACAGTAAAAATAAAACTAAGAACTAAAGATCACTCAGAATCATCAGATGAAGGACCAAAAGCCAACTGTAACTGGAGCTTCCTGATCTTCTCTTTATAAAAGTCTTCCATCTTTTTCTTCTCAGCTACCATTCGATCAATGATTTCCTTTTGTGGATTAGGAACGAGAGCAACGCTTACCGACTCTTCCTTCTTTATCTTCCTTTCACTAGCATATTTCTTCAGTAAAGCATCCTTTTGACGAAGCTTCTCATCATGATCAATGAACCAGCCGTCTTGAATAAATAACAAATCCTCCTTTTCCTTTAGCTGTCGAGTCAGGACCCGATTCTCATATTCCGACATATTATACTTTTCTTTCCAAGCATCTCTCTCGGACTTCATCCTAGCCAAATTTCCTTGGTATTCTCCCATATTCTCGATAGGAATATCAACAGATGACGATGCCACAGTAGGGAATAAAGGTTTCTCAGGTTTATAGGGCATCTTGAGAGCACAAACCCTAGCACGGACCCATTGTAGGTAAGGCTCCAAAGAAACGGCACCTCTTTGTCCTAACATGTCTCTCCCTTTCCTATGGATGTGGCGCCAAGCTCCTTCGATCTCTTTCTTAGCTGCTTGGTGATCTTGTCCTTCTTGTAGAAAGAAACCACTCACATGAATCTTGTTCGGCTTGTCCCTCATCGGGTATCTAAACTGACGGTGCGCGAGAACAGGATTATAGTTAATTCCACCTTTCGTACCAAGAAGAGGCACGTTAGGAAAAGCACCAAAGCTATCGATGATCTTCACGTCATAGTAAACTCGATTATACCAATCAATGTCGAAATGAGTGAGAGCCATAATTTTTGGCGCCCATCGCGGCTCCTTCTTGAGATTCCATAAAACATCAGACATAGGTAGATGAGAAACATACCACTGATATAGCAACGGTGCACAACAAATAATCATCCCTCCTTGATAAGAGTTTCGAAGATGTATGGAGTAGTAGGTATCTCCTAGCAGCGTAGGGACCGGATTTCCAATCAAGAAAATTCTGATGGCGTTGATATCCACAAACTTATCAACATTAGGAAACAAGAAAAGGCCATAAGCGAGTAAAGCAAGAACGTCTTCAAAGGCAATAGTATCTTTTATCTCAGCGAAATAATGAGCTTTCTTCAACAAAAACTGCGCAGATAAGCCTCGGATTCCCCCTTTGGTAGTCATGTTCTCCTCTATCTCCGACTTCTTCAAGTGGGTGATGGTCGTTTTCTCGTGAGATTTGGGTTCCTCTTCTAAGCCAGAAAAAGGAACACAATCGGTGATCGGCAAACCAGGTATGTAGGAGTACTCTTCTAAGGTGGGCATCAACTGGTAATCCGGAAAGGTGAAGCATCGGTACAAAGGATCGTAGAATTGGACCAACGTATTAAGGATGCCTTCCTTCATCTTGCGCTTCATGGGAGGTATAAGGGACCCATATTTCTTCTGAAATTCTGTCCGGTTCTCGATCTTAGGAATCAAACTCTTCAGTTCTTCAATCTCGGGCTCCTTAAAACTAAAACTTCGAGTGTTTCTTCTTCCAAACTCCATAATAACAGTACCTAAGATGTCTGCAAAAATCCTTCTTAAGTTCCTTGAAAAACAATATTTTTTTTTAAATGTTGATGGATGCATGGATGAATAATAATGCAATCAGTTACACACAAGTTCACAAATATGGGGTTCAAAGGTTCAACCTTTCGTGCATGGAGTCAAAGGTAAAGCCCATCCCAAGGTATGTACTAACGGTTTAATCGCACATGTAAGACAAGGTTCTAAGAGTTCCAAGAGTCGACATTCCTCCTTCGGATATTACCAATGTCTTGATTACTCAATAATTAGCAATATTCTCAAAAGAAACTCGTCTGAGCGTAGCATCGCGTAACAATTACTTTCGGATTACTCCGTTATAATCTCCACGCTACAACTAAAAGTCCAAGATGGGTTAGGGTTCTACGGTTCTCAGCTTCTCTGGCTCCCAGGTCGATAATAATAATGTCTTCCCAATTACTCGGTAAATAAATACTACGTTCAAAAGGGCTTTCCACTGAGTGGGGGATTTCATGCCTCCTTCTTCGGGATTACTCCCTCAAAGTTAACATGACTATACCGCCCGTCCTATTCTTAAGTGTAACTTAATCCGGGTATAGGATTACTCCTTTGCAAAAAACCCAAAAATCCCAACATAAACATATAATCAAACAAATCAAATAATAATAAAACAGATAAAACAAACTAGGCTTAACCCACTTAGGGATGGAACAGCAAGAGGTCAATCTTTCCCCAGTAGAGTCGCCAATTCTGTAGCGATGAAAAAATGTAGAGGGGTAAATCGGAGATCAAACTATTAATTAATTCATCTCACAAAAGTAAGAGTCGCCACCGCGTTTTATTATTTCCAGGGGAAAAGGGAAAAGAGCGAAATAAAACCCTAAAATATGCAATGTAAAATAATACTTTAAAAGTAATGAAAATACAAGGCGTTTTTGAAAAGAGGTCTAGAGTTCGGGGGTTGGTTATACAATGGGAAGGTATTAGCACCCAATGTATCTATAGTATCCTATAGGAACCTTTTGAAATATCTGTTTATTAAAATTGTTTGTTTGTTTAAAAAATAAATTGTTTTGGCCAAAAATGGGTATGTACAAGTTTTTGAAGATACGATGACCTAACGTCGAAGTTTTGACTTAAAAGGTGTGAGTTTTGAAAAATTGAATATTTGGGAAAATTATCTTAAGTTTTTAACGAAATAATAAACGGAGGATGAATGAGGGTATTCGCACGATGTTTTTTCGATGACATGAAGTCGGCAAAAATTAAACAATTCCCTTGGATTTGAATCACAAATAATTAAACATAATAATCGAATAAAAGTCAAAGCATAGGCACTTGTAGATCCACAAGAAAGGTAGACAAACAATTAATAACAAAATAAACATTAAGAATTTATGTTAAAAGATACAAAGAAAAATCAAGTAACAAAATGTAACTAAGCAACTAAGACAATATTAGAATTCACTAAAGATATCAAATTGAAATTAAAATTAAGCTAATTAAATATGTTAAATAAAATTGTCTAAAAAAAATATTAAATTTAAACTAATTTAAATAATAAAATGTATCTAATTAGAAGAAATTTTATTAATTAATTAAAAAAAAGGGACTAGTTAAACTAAATTGATAAACTACTAAAAAAAAACTAAACTAAATAAAGATAAGGTGCAGACAAAATTATTGGGGGAGGATGTAAAATTTTCGAAATCGAATCCTGCTCCCTCTTTTGAACCCTTCCTCTCTCTTTTCTAAATCGAAATCGAACAACACCAACAACGAATCCTGCTCCCTCTTTCGAACTCTTTCTCCCTCTCTTCTAAATCGAAATCGAACAACACCTACAACGAATCCTGCTCCCTCTTTCGAACTCTTTCTCCCTCTCTTCTAAATCAAAATCGAACAACACCTACAATGAATCCTGCTCCCTCTTTCGAACCCTTCCTCTCTCTTTTCTAAATTGAAATCGAACAACACCAACAACGAATCCTGCTCCCTCTTTCGAACTCTTTCTCCCTCTCTTCTAAATCGAAATCGAACAACACCAACAACGAATCCTGCTCCCTCTTTCGAACTCTTTCTCCCTCTCTTCTAAATCGAAATCTAACAACACCAACAACGAATCCTGCTCCCTCTTTCGAACCCTTCCTCTCTCTTTTCTAAATCGAAATCGAACAACGCCAACAACGAATCCTGCTCCCTCTTTCGGACTCTACCTCTCTCTTTTCTAAATCGAAATCGAACAACACCAACAACGAATCCTGCTCCCTCTTTTGAACTCTCTCTCCCTCTCTTCTAAATCAAAATCGAACAACACCAACAACGAATCCTGCTCCCTCTTTCGAACTCTTTCTCTCTCGAACTCTTTCTCATGCGATCGAACAACAACATTGCTTCTGATTTCGTCATGGCTTTAGTTAACTCTAAAACAAAATAACAACAACGGTAACTCGTTCTATACTCTATTTCCAACTGTCTCAATCTTTCTTATGCGATAAACAATGATATCAACTCACCTCAAAACAAATCGATTCAGGCATGGCTATAAAAGCTAAATAATCAAAACAAGAAATTTCAACATTTAACAACAAATCATGATGAATCACGATGGTATACAAAATGCAAAGGGAGAAAAAAAAAGATGAACTCACAAGGTCGGAGTTAGTCCGACGAGCTTACGATTCCTGCGGAGGCTTTAACGGGTAAGGCTGTGAATTCCACTTTCTTTTGCTCTCTGATTCTTTCTACTTTCAGAAACTGACTCGAAAATGTTGGTGTTGTTGAGGCGATGAGTTCTTATGGATGGTTGTGCTTGGTTCAAAATGGTGCAGGTTAGAAGGTTTGCTTATGTTTACAGTTTGTGGTTTTTTGAAAGTAGGCTTGGATCTATTGTTTATGTTTTGAGTGGAATGGTTTGTTGGTATTTTTGACTAGGCTTGCTGTTTGTACAGGCTTTGGTGGTTTTTGATGCAGGTTTGTGCTTTTGCAAGTTTTGTGTTTTTTCTCTTTTGTGTACTGCCTTCTTCGATTGTATATCTGCCTGTGTTATAGTGAATAAGAATGAGGTTTTGGGGGGGGGGAAATTTGGTGAGTTTGAACAAATATGACAATCTGATTTATGGCTTTTTGATACAGGTTTTGGTGTGTGTTATTTGATGCAATTTCTGGACTGATATGCTGGTCTTATAACAGGGCAGCAGAGATTATGTGACTGTTTTTCTTGGCATTACTTGTACAGGGGCCATGCAGTTTTGGACAGATTTTGCAGCATATGGACAAACTTATATGGACATAGCATAATAATTATAATACTAATAATAACAGTAATGACACAAATAATACAATAAAATGTTAGTAAAACTAAACTGAAAATATAAAAGTGAAATAAAAGAGATATAAAAATTGGTTTTAATTCTATTAATAATTCAACCTAAAAACATTTCAAATGGAATTATAATCAAAATTTAGAATAGAGGGAATAAAAATAAAATTAAACCATATATTTTCATATTTTCGAATTGCAACTAAAGAAACACAAAATAGACTTACACACTCAAAAAATGTAAAAAGCAAAAGAACTTATATGTATTTTGAAAATTTTTTTGAATTATCAATGAATTAAATATATAAATTAAATGAAACTAACAAAACTATAAATTTTTTTATATTTTGGATAAAGTAAAACTGATATGAACTAAATATATTTTGTGGATTTTCTTTTTATGAAAATAAGAATAAAAGAAAAATGATAAAAAATGAAAAAAATCATGATTTAGTAAAGTCAGACAAAAACCAGTTAAATTTCACTAAATTCACAACAATTTCTAACGTTTCTATTTTTTGGTGGATTTTCAAAGCATAATCATCTCTTGTCTTGTAAAGAAAAGTTGTAGTTGTTGCAAAGGAGAATCATATGTAAAAGAAGCACTAAAAAAATTGTCGAAATTTAAAGAAGTTATGAATTTTTGAAAGCTGACTCGAGAATTGGCAAAAATAGGTCGAATCGCTTATGAACGCTTGCTATGTAATAATGCAGATGGGAGGTGGTATCTTAGGTCAAAATTTAGGGTATGACAGGATGGTCTTGTTCCCTAACCCTGACCAACTCATAGATGTGAGCGCTGTCAAAATTTTCTTGTCTCGCAACCCGGTGCCTACATTGCTCGGGGATATCCTTCACTCTTTTCACACTCGTACAATGAGGAAAAGATGTGTTCTCATGTGTTGCACTCCTCTCCTGGCAAGATGGTTTATTTCCCATCTTCCCTAATCAGTCTTGAAGAATGAGCAAGGTTTGAGGTGGTCACAAAGGTTGATGACACTTAAACATTCAGATAATCATTGGTGTTCTCGATCCAAAGAGAATGTTATCATCGTCGACCGTTGTGGGGAATTCCCTAATGTCCCTCTACTTGGAATTAGGGGAGGCATCACCTACAACCCCTGCTTGGCTCTGAGACAGTTTGGTTATTCCCGAAGGGATGGCCCACATGATATGCTAGTTCAAGGTTTGGTTTGCGACTTCGACAACGACAATCAAGGACTCCGACAAAGGTTCATCCGAGCTTGGAGGATGCCCAACAAGTTAGACAGTAAGACCTTGGGACACAAGAATTCCATCCCTCTTGAGACTTACCTTAAGTGGGTACGAACCCGCGCCCAAAGTCTTTTAATGACCTACCCCTCCATTCTCCCAGTGATTATAGAGCTTGTTAAGGAAGGAGAGGTTCCATACACCCTCCTACATCCTGACATGCCGACATCACTCGAAGATCTACAAAGGAGTTAGATACAGCTCAAGGGAGAACGCGATACTTTCAAAGCCCAATTCTACCAAAGCAAGAAGAAGGTTTTGGAACTCACTCAGTTACTTCGCGAAGAGCGGACTCTCAACACCTACATTGAACCAAAAAGGATGCGCAACGTCTTTTTATCTTAGAATTTTGTACTATTTAGTCCAAGGGGAATTGATGTACTCAAATTCTATTTTTATTAATATAACGTGTGTTTCTTTTTTAAAATAAATTTGAATTTTCAAATCCTTGAAAACATTGCATGAATACATATCATTCATCATAAGCAAAAACAGTCTTTGCTACAAGTCACCTTATCTCCCTACTGTTTATTTCAGTAGAGGTGGCTCTAAAACAGACCATCAAGGACACCCAGGCCCAAAACGCTCAACTTCAAGAGATGTTCTTGAACCTATCCAAAGGGCAAGAAGAGGTGAAGGCTCTCCTCACAAGGGGCATGGTCATGGGGAATCCGGAGGTCACCAAGGATGATCAGTTGGAAAGACTACAAATTGAAATGGCAACAATGAAAGTCCAGATGATGGGACAACTGATGGGGCAAATGGCTCTTATTCAAAATCTAGCTCAAGGACAAGAAGAGCTAAGAGTCCTCATCAACAAGCTTCGTCAAGACAAATGTAACCAAATGGGGCAAACATCTAGAATTGGGGATCAGATCATCATTCAGCCTCCCATAAGACAAGAAGCCGGTTTAAGGGAGATAAGACCTTCCCAATTTGCTTCCAAGTCACGATCCCAACAACGATTTCGTCAACATCAACCAGAAAATTAGCAAAGGCAAAGCGAGCCCAAAAGACAGTTTGCCAACATCAACATACCGCTGTCCAAAGATTTGCAACACTTATTGAGGATGGATTTGATTACACCAATAAGACCTACTCCAAGACCAAAAACTTCTTCTCCCAGCTACAACCCGGATGCCAAGTGTGCCTATCATTCTGATAGTCCTGGACATGATACAAACAATTGTTGGGCGTTAAAGTACAAGATTCAAAACCTGCTCGACGAAGGAATGCTAGAGTTCACACCGGATGACCAGACTGAATTTTGCTGTCATCCTTCAGAGGCTCACCACCCAAAGTGACAAGTTCAGACAAAGAGGCTTCTTTTCATTTGAATTTTTAAGTTGTAATCTCTCTTTTCTTGTTCAAACAATTATCTGTTAAGGTCAAACTTTGTTTCATTAATGCATTGCATATGTTTTGTCTTGAATTATTTCATTTGTTTTCAGTTCATTTAAACTATGCTTTTTATTCACTTTATGACATTCAACTCTTGCTAAAAGTTATAAGCCTTTAGAGGGAGGATGATGAAAACAATGCCATAATCTCATACAGTATGCTTTTGAACAGCCCTTGCTGACGATGTACAGGCGTTATTTTAAATCCTAAACACTGGAGTTATAAGGAGGATAATCCCTAGTTAACCCCTTTACGAGCCAAAGAAGTAGAAGTTTCTGTTTTAAACACAAATTGAAACCTTTAATCAAAGCCTGGGGCAGGGTAGTCTCTCAGTTAATTCAAACGCGCATTAAGCCGCAAACTCTCATTTCGTAATACAACGAATGACATAAAAAACATTCCTCTGGAATCAAAAGACGGTGATGGTTCCCTATTACATAGGCAGTCATTATCTCTCAAAAAATAAAAGCCCGCTAAGTCAAAACCTACAAAGGAGACTTAAAGAAAACTGGGGCATCCCGCTGACTGTAATCTCAAAGCAAGAACAGTCAGGCAAAAATTAGGGATAACAAATAAAAAGAAAGAGGTCATTACAAATCCTCAACAACGCGAAAAAATGTTGCAAAAATGACTGCCTTCCAAACAATCACCAAAATGTCATTCCAGACTCAATTGGAATTCAAAACGCATAATTAACTGAGTTTAGGACTGAAGAACATCACGAAGAATGGGTGGGTACAAATACACTTTGAGCCTTTATCCTTTGCTTCTTAAACCGTGAACCAAGCCACGTTAAAACCCTTCGAAAGTCCTAATTGAAGCATGAGTTAATTTGAAAGCATACTGTTACAAAAGGTATCCTGACTCCTATAAGGCTTTGCTCTGAATCCTGAGGTTGAATTTTCTTACAAAATTCCTTTACTTTCATAAACGCATTTTTCAAAATTTCAAGGCAAGCATAAACTTTGCATTATTTAAATATCATTGTTTGCATATGGCTATTTGTTTGAACAACGAAGAAATTCACACAATGAATATCCAGTGAACAAAAGCTCTCTCAATGAACAAAATCAATTCAAGAAGGATGACGCTCCTCCTATCAACAAGGGACATGACATGCTACTATCCAGCACACCTGGGGCAGTCCAATCAAGATTACAAGAAATCTCTCAAATGCAGAGTAACCAGGGGCAAATCTCCATCTGCGTCACTTGGGAAATTAACGTCAAATCTCAGCGAAGGGTTACATACAGTCAAACATTTCCATGCAGTGCCAGAAATACTCGCTATTAGGGGCAGCGACAAATCTCCCCAAAGTCCTTCTCATAAGATGATTTCCCAGCAAGAGTTTAACCTCTGAAAACCTCTCCCTAGCTTGAGTTTGTCTCTTTGACTACTACAAATCAAAGGACCACAACTCCGCTTCTCCTGTAGACTACTCTATAATCCCCAGAATAAGACTTTTTTTTCACAGAATTTCTATTGCTCCCAGACAGAGCAAAAGACTCCCATCATTAATCCCCAGTGGAGACCATCCAGTTTCTCCAAATTTCCCAGCGAGTTATCTTGAAGCCTGAAGACCAACCAGACAACAACTTCTGATAATTCCCCAGTAGAGTGGCAAACAACCCAAACTCCTGAACTTTTCTCCCCAGCGGAATAAGCTTTTTCTCAGAGTCTTCACTGCTCCCCAGCAGTATAACTTTCTTCCCCATAGAGTTTTCATCGCTCCCCAACAGAATGAAAATTCTCATTTTTATTTCCCAACAGAACAAGGATTCCATTTGTGTAATCCCCAATAGACGTCAGCAAAATTCTCTGGATTCCTCAAGCAGATTACTCAAGAAGTACATGGCATTATTCTCACAGCAGAATTTTTTGTCAAATACTCCAGCTTCAAGACATGAAGGATCCCTATGTACCCAGAGAAGCAGTCAAGGATTTATTTTCCCCGACAGCAGTCAAGGATTTATTTTCCTCAGCAAAACAGCTAATCAGTTTACATGCGCATACATTACATCCATATATCATAAACATTTATAAAACATATTTATATATATATATATATATATATATATATATATATATATATATATATATATATATATATATATATATATATATATATATATATATATATATATATATATATATATATATATATATATATATATATATATATATATATATATATATATATATATATATATATATATATATATATATATATATATATATATATATATATATATATATATATATATATATATATATATATATATATATTGCACCATACACTTCATGCAACATAACTTTGTGTTTCAGCTAACATTTTACCCTTTTCAGGATAAGATTAACAACTACCATTAACAATGTTCAAAGTTCTTCTTGATGCAATTCAGATACGCTCCAATTATGGCTGACATTCTGATACTTATTCCAGATTTCCTTCTAGAGATAGTTCAGATACGCTCCAATTATGGCTGACATTCTGATACTTATTCTAGATTCCTTCTAGAGATAGTTCAGATACGCTCCAATTACGAATGACAGTCTGATACTTATTCCAGATTTCCTTCTAGAGATAGTTCAGATACACTCTAGATACAGATGACATTCTGATACTTATTCCAGATTTCCTTCTGGAGATAGTTCAGATACGCTCCAGATATGGATGACATCCTGATACTTATTCCAGATTTCCTTCTAGAGATAGTTCAGATACGCACCAGATACGGATGACATTCTGATACTTATTCCAGATTTCCTTCTAGAGATAGTTCAGATATGCACCAGATATGGATGACATTTTGATACTTATTCCAGATTTCCTTCTAGAGATAGTTCAGATACACTCAAGATATGGAAGACATCCTGATACTTATTCCAGATTCCTTCAAATACAGTTCAGATACGCACCAGATATGGATGCCATCCTGATACTCATTCAGTTTCCTTCTAGAGATAGTTCATATACGCTCCAGATATGGATGACATTCTGATACTTATTCCAGATTCCTTCTAGAGATAGTTCAGATACGCTCCAGATATGGATGACATTCTGATACTTATTCCAGATTCCTTCTAGAGATAGTTCAGATACGCTCCAGATATGGATGATATTCTGATACTTATTCCAGATTCCTTCTAGAGATAGTTCAGATACGCTCCAGATATGGATGACATTCTGATACTTATTCCAGATTCCTTCTAGATACAGTTCAGATATGCACCATATACGGATGCCATCCTGATACTCATTCAAAGACAGCTTTGATACAGTTTAGATACGCACCAGATACGAATTCCATCCTGATACTCATTCAAAGACAGCTTTGATACAGTTCAAATACGCACCAGATACATATGCCATCCTGATACTCATTCAAAGACAACTTTCAGATACAGTTCAGAAACGAACCAGATACGGATGTCGTCCTGATACTCATTCTAAATTCAACCCCTTGATACAGTTCAAATACGCTCCAGACACGGACGCCATTCTGATGTTCAAACTTACAGGTTACATCTCAACAAGCCTTCGGATGGCATCTTTAAGCCCATCTCCAACAACTATCCATTACCTCTCCAAATGGCATCTTTAAGCCCATTCCCTACACAATCAATCACAACATCATCGAGTGCAAATTTTTGGGCACTCTAGTGTTCAATCATCTTCCACCTTCAAGTCACGAATGACAGAATTACCAATCTAACTATTCAGGTGTAATAAGATTGAACAGGGGCAGCTGTTGTACCCCAAAATTTGCTCTCACATTTCTCAAGGAGTCACCCTGGGTTCTCAAGTTTTCTCTTAAACAAATCCAAGCCTTGAATTATCAATTTTTCCAAGGAAATCACTTCCAAGGGAAAAATGGTCATTTGCATGCTGAAAAGTCAAACTTTGACTTTGGGATCAAAATCAAGCTTCAATAATCATATTTCATCAAGACATGTTGGAATATGAAGTTTGTATCATCAAAAAGTTCAAAAGTCAAATTTACTATGGAAAAGCCAAATTTCTAAATACTTGGGATTTTTCTAAGTATTTAAGAAAAAATGAAACTTCAGAACTTCTGAGCCAGCCTGCAGGAAGGAGCAGTCAGAAGTTGTAAGCGTGGTTCAGCACATAGTCTTCAGTTAGAACATGGTTCTTTAACATCTACGCAAGTTCAGTCAGAGTTTGTTAGGGTAATGCAAAGAAGGTTAAGGAGCGTGCTGCAAGTTTTCTAGAAAGTCTGGAAGTTCCTTCAGAACATGATGGAGCCAGAAGATACAAAGATCAGAGGATGGACGCTATGCTGAAGCAGAACTTATGATCCAGAACTAAGCCTTGGTGTAGAGTATCACGTTGCAGGATTTCTGGTTGTGATAAGTCTCATCATCATTTAATGCTCATTTAATGCTCATAACTACCTTCTGAGTCTTTATCCAAAGGGTTTTCACCACGTGTACCTCTACTGACTTGGGATAGAAACTTTGCTTTTGATTTTCCTTAAATCCTGCTGACAGCCACCATGCTTGCTTCAAAGACAAGGCAGCGCTTCAGCACATGAAAGCTATTTTCAACGCTTTGGTCAGAACTTGACCAAATCCCAAAACATTGCTTATACAAATTGTTGCAGACCTATGACCAACTGCTGGCTCAGCCTACGCCTACATCTCATGATTACACCAAACTAGCATACGAAAACTATGATGAAAAAGCAAAAGAACAGGATTCAAATCCTATTTGTTTTCCCCCCCAAAATCACAACAAATTCATCTATAAATACTTGGCTCCATCACACGTTCAAGGGGCTGGACTTTGAAGGAGAGGCTGGATTTTGAAAAGAAAGAACTATCAAAAAGAGAGAAAAGGAATTTGTGAAACCTTCATAAAAATCCAGAAATCCCAAACAGAAAAACAAACCTTTGTTCTTCCCTTTGAACCAAAGAACATGAACACTCTTCCGTCTCTCTTGCTGATTCAGAACATCCAAAGGAAGCCTCTCAAACTCCAAGCACGCTCCAAGTAAGTCTTTCTGGCTTCACTTGCTTTTCATTCTGAACATCATTAACATTTAAATATCATAATATTAATATTGTACATATCATTGTATGAATAGAAAAACTATGGATCAGAACTTCTAGAATAATGCTAGACTCAGACTTAGGATTAGGACTTCTATGAACTGTTGTGCTGTTATTCTTATGATTTGTTGTTTTCCAAAAAGGAATGAGTTGTTGACGTGTTGATTAATATGAGAAAAGAGTTGAAATGTAACATGGAACTTCTGATTTTTACATGCTGATAAAACACAAAATTTTTATGTTTGTTTCTCACTATTAATACACACTGAACTTCTGACTCTTATATGCTGATAACACACTGAAATGCCAAGGTTCATTCACTGGTTCAGCACAACACCGAACTTCTTATGACTCACTCACTGGTTCAGCACAACACTGAATTCCTGATGACTCATTCATTGTTCTAATATAACACAGAACTTCTGAATTCTCCTTACATGTCAAATACACTGAACTGCTGACCTTTTCTCACTGTTTCAGCGTAATACAAAACTTCTGACTTTTGGTTCACTGGATGAACACCACCCAGAACCTCTGTGCTTTTCCCTCTAACGTTTTTGCAGGAATTCAGAGTGTATCAATCCAGAACCTTTGTTCCCTTTCCCTCTGACGTTTTTTGTAGGAACTCAGAGTGTACCAAATCAGAACTTCTGATTTTAACGCTTCCTTCTGAGTCATGCCCCTGGCTTCAGAACTTCTGATCCTAGTTGTTCTTCTTACAACAACACGCTGTTTCCACCTTGCATTTATTTTCCTTTTCATTTTTTATATATTAATATAAAAAAACATAAAAATACTTTTCCTTTTAATTTATTTCCTTAAAGACAAACATTTTCTAAAAAAGCCCATTTCTTTCTCATATTGTACATTTCAATATGGTTTTAATAATAACTTAGGACTTAAATTCCTTGTAATCCCCATTCGTACATATGTACCCCCATCCCCCTAAATATTGTAATAGCGTAGAATTTCATTTTCTGCAAATTACTGTTTTCCTTATACTGTATAGTAATTAGGTGTGTATGGCAAGATAAAATCAACAAGAACATAACCTTAATCAAAGATTAAATGCATGCAAATAAAACACATTTGCACACTTACACCCTTAGGGTAATTCCACTTGTTGCCTATCGGAAAATATTCATGTCCCTCGAACATGGGCGTTTTAGCAAAAGACCCTCGATAAAAGATCATAGTCCCTCGATGACGCTCGATGTTGCCTTTGGTAAACGATCTAGTCCCTAAAACGACATTGCTAAAACGTCCCATATGTTTCCTTCTATGACTATACAAACGTCCCAACGCCCGTCCCTTCACATCCAATGATGGGGCTTCTTACCAAATCAATGGTAAGGTAGTAACATCTAAAGGAGGAGGAAAAGCATATCTAAGACCTTTTGAGTAGGTAGGTTCGCTCTCAGTTACTCGCTCGCTCACAAAAAAAAAAAATTTTTATACACCCACACTCTCATCTTTGAACTATTTTCGAAACAAACACTTTGTAGGTGTTCTTATAGAAACAAGAACCATTACGAAGTTCTATTTTCAAAATACTTTCAAAAGCACATCTCACAAACACACCTTTGAACTATTTTCGAAACAAACACTTTGTAGGTGTTCTTATAAAAACGAGAACCATTACAAAGTTCCATTTTCAAAAAAATACTTTCAAAACACACACCACACGCATATTTAAACAACAGCAAGTGATCTAGCAAGTATCTAAGAGCCCATGGAAAACCATGGATGAAAAGGGTGCTAATACCTTCCCTTTTCATAATCTACCCCTCGAACTCAAAAAAAACATCTCTAAAGGTCTTCCCTGTGCTTTTTCACCTTTCCTTTTTAGATAAAAGAAAAGTCGGTGGCGACTCTTGATAACTGCAACATTTGCGATAAAACGCAAAACCTCAAGTCAGTTCTCCCACCGTATCACAACATGTTTTGGCCTTGAAACTTGTTTTTGAACAAGCTCTGACAAACATAGTTCCAATGCATGGTACTAGGAATTGTAGGGTGGTTGACATGCTCTAGACAAGTTTCTTCTGGCTTTGAGATTGTGTATGTTCAGAAGGAACAAGTGCAAAGCTCAAGGAGAGTGGACTTTATGATTAAAGCCACTTTTCCAAAATGGTAATGTTACCTTTGTGCCAAAAATGGATTAATCACTTGGACAATGGCTCAAATGCTTGGACAATAGCTTAGTAAGTTGTGTAAGAATTTAATTATTGAATTATTTGCAAGTTTGAAGCCTGAAAAGTAATATTTGTATAGCATGGCTTGAGATTTGTTCAAGTGTTCTTCATAAAAATGACATATAATTCAAGAATTGATACCCAACTTCTTCTCTTTGAAACTTCTAGCTTAAACATGATCTCTTCAAGTTCTTGGACATTTTGAAAATCTAGAAACATTGTCTACAACCTTAATGTTGACCATTTTGGCTAAATCAAATTGGAGCTTGGTGAAAATTGGCCAAGAAATTAGGGCAAAAAATCTGCCTATCTTGCTAAAATTTTCACTAAGTGTTTTATGAAAAATGTCATGACTTCATGAGCCTATATCTTCAAATCTAAGCATTTTTTGGACATCAACCCTAAGGGACCAAGTTGTAGAATTCATCAAGATCTACAACTTTCATGTTGAAAGTTTTCCTTGAATCATCTTGCATCTTGGTGAAAAATTGTCATGAAGTAGTGAAATTATCAAGGTTAAAAACACTTAGGATTTTTCTAAGTATTGAAAACTTTGAATTTTTTTGGACTTTCTTGAATTTATTGATTCTTGATGATCAAGTTTGATATTTTTAAGTGTCTTGATGAATTTTGATCTTTGAAATTTAATGTTGACCAAAAAGTCAAAGTTTGACTTTTTGTGTATCAGTTAACTTTTCATGAGTTTATCAAATTTCAATTATCAATTAATTGATCTTGAGAAATGATTTGATCCATGAAATTATGTCAAAATGTTGTGTTTGAGTCCTTGAGATTATGCTTCAAGCCATTGGGTCAAGTACTAGGTCAAAAGTCAATGATCATTCATTCTCAGTCAAACCCCTAATTTTGACAATGTTGCCTCTTTGATGATTTGAATCCTTTTCTTGAGGTATTGTGATCAAACCTTGATCAATTGATAAATATGACTTCAAAATATTGATGTTGGCCAAAAATATTGAATTTTGACTGTATATTGACCACATTTGACTTTTTACCTAATACAATTGATTTTCAGTCATTTGAGCAATTGACTGAGCAAATTTATGATGCAAGGCTTGAAACTTGGTATGAGCAATATTGAAGACCTATGATGAACCATGAAAGTCACTTGAGGCATCAAAAGTCCAATTGTCCTTGAGAAAACCAAAACCCTAATTTAGAGGCTTAGTGCTTAGGAGGTGAAGTTGTCTGATCAAACCCTTTAGAACCCTTGAGCCTTTTAGATCTTTGGTGAGAAATTTCTTGAGAAAAGAGAGAGTATATTTTGGGGTACAACAGCGCCCTATACACTTTATTCATGAAAATAAAAATAAGATGAAAATAGCAAAGAAAATGTTTTGGTGATTTTTTTATGAAAAACATGATTTATGATAATTAATTAAATAAACCTAAAAAACACTAATCAATTTTAATTAATAAAAAAAGGTTAATTTTGAAGAAAAAAAGTTAATTAAAAAAAACCTAAAACCTAATTAACTTTAATTAATAAAAAAGGTTAATTTTCAAAAAAAAAGTTAATAAAAAAACCAAAAACCTAATTAATTTTAATTAATAAAAAAATGGTTAATTTTGAAAAAAAAATGTTTACTAAAAAAACCTAAAACCTAATTAATTTTAATAAATAAATAAAGGTTAATTTTGAAAAAATAAGGTTAATTAAAAAAACCTAAAACCTAATTAATTTTAATTAGTAAAAAAAGGGTTAATTTTGTTTAATGATAAATAAAAACATAAAACCTAATTAATTTTAATTATTAAAAAAAGTTTTATGTTTAATGATAAATAAAAAAAAGAATTAAGTTTGCCAAAAAATAGATAGGGGAAGAAACATCAATGGAAAAAAGGGTTAGAAAACAAAAATAGTGCAAATGCCAGGTGTTGTACCCCAAAATTTGCCCTCCCATTTTTCACAGAAATCACAACCCTAGGGTTTCTCAGATGTTCAAGATTGGCTCAAGAATCGATCAGACAGATTTTCTCCTGTGGCAATAAACCAGCAATTAGGGTTTTTACTTGCAATTCTCAGAAGAAATGAATTCACAAAGATCCAATTGGCTTTCACATGTTTTCATGCTTTTTCAAGTTTACTGAAAGGTTATTGTTTGTTCTCAAGGCATGTTTGTTTGGGACAAGATATGGGATCTAAGACTGTCATTTGGAACATTCATGTTTGGTTTGATCTAGATTAACCAGATAATTTGGGTCTGTCAAGACATTTGCTTGTTTATAGAATAAACATTTGCTTGTTTATGGAATAGACAGTGCGTGTTCTGATTGGAACGCAGTTGCAAGATTACATGATTATTGGAATTTAAGTTATCTTGATTGGAATTATTGGAATGCTGTTTCAATTATCTTAATCAGGAATCTTAAAGAATTAGTGAAGATGCAAAGAGAAAATTGCGAGTAATTGACAGTAAAGGATTTTAATGGACATCAGAATACCTCATAAGACTTTTTTCATTTATTCCAAAAGTTGTTACAAAACAATTTATTATTTAAATGCTTTAAGTTTTATAACTTATTGTATTTGAAAAATAAATTAGTACAATTGTTTGAGTATTTCTCTCTAAATTACAAAGAAAAATCTATGCCTAAGGATGACTGAGCTTCCATTGCTTCCATGCTTGCCAAAGAATCTTTTGCTTCCACTGCTTTGCCACCATCCAGTTTGCGCTCACATGAAAACAAAAGACAGAAAAATAGTTAGTACAGTTAATTTGACAAGAGTAAGAATTTTCAAAAGAAAAAAAAAGTGTTCATCATTAAAGTTTGCAATTTGGAATCAGAGGGATATTTTTAATTCATCACGTTTTTATTTTTCTATTTGCAAATCACAAGAAGATTATTCTTCTTCGTTCACAAAAAGAAAAAGAAAAATGCAAGCAAGGTTGTCCAAACAAAATTTGCAGCGCATCATCAAACAAACAAACAACTAGGTTGTCCAAACAAGGCGCAAAACATGGGCCAAACAAGCAGCGCAAATTGTCCAAAAGCAAACAGCAGCATGGCTAAAACAAAATCCAAACTAGGAAACAAACAACTAGGCTGTCCAAACAATGCAGCAAATTGGACAAAATACAAACAACAAGAACAAGGCAGCATAACAGCTAGAGCAGGCCTCAGCGAAAAGAAAATATAACATATGATAAACTAAGTCAACAAGCAAGAGGCTTGTTCAATAAGCCATAATCATCATTTTCCAAATAAATTGCATACTTTTCCGAAGAAAAAAAAAGCATTTGGCATAGGGTCATTGAGAGAGAGAGGAAAGAAGTCAGCTAGGGATGCTGCCCTGCTGTCACAATTGCACCAGAATTGCTAGAAAACAAAACTGCAAGGAAAAGAGCATAAGGAGAAAATTCCCAAAGTATTCAAAATTTGGTCGTGTTCCCACCATTTTGAATAAACTGTCAAACAAGAAACCACATGAATATAACAGTAGAGAAGGCTCAAGAGAATAGAGAGAACATTTTGTCAAAAAATCACAAAAACTCTCCAAACTGCATAACCAGTTCTCAAACCATCAAAAACTGTTACAAACCATTTTCAAGCATACAAAATCCCAAACCATTCCAAATCACAAAAACTCTCAAGCCATCTTCCATCAAACACAACCAAAGCCTGTTAACCAATATCCCAGGCCTGATTTCAATACCACAAACAACTTGCAAACCATCAACAAAATCACAAAAACATACAAACCAAAAACCACAAAAAAAACCTGCAAACTATAAAACCCAAGTTGTAAAACCATAAGCCAACAAGCCTAAAAACAGCATCAAAAACCTCCAAGTTTCCACAACCTTCAAAAAACTGTTACAAACCATTTTCAAAAACTCACAAAGCCTGCAAACTCATCAAATTGTCAAACCAAAATAACAAAAACAAAAACTGCATAGCCAGTTTTCATACCCCAATAACCAACCATCAAACCTGTTAAACCAAAACCTGCATAACCAATATCCCAAACCAAACCTGCAACTGTAACAACAACATACCAAGCCAAACTGTAACCAAAACAAAAACCAGAAAATCCAACCTCCAAACTATAAAACCATTTCAACAGTTCATAACCAAAAAAAAATTTCAAACACAACATCCAACTGTCAAAGGCACAATAACATCATCCCAGAAAAACATCATCACAAAACCAAATTCCATAACAAAAGGTCCAAAACTGTCAAAAACAGAACAATCACAAAGTCCCAGCATCATCATTACTCAACAAAGAAGATAGAAAATAAAAGGTTACCAGAAGCGCGCATTCCACCATCATCTCTTCCTCCTCACGCCTCCGGCCACCAGGGAGCGCTAATTTCCATCTCACCTTCCCCTTTCATTTCACAGGAATTTCCAGCAGGTATGGATATTTCTCCTTCTTCATAAACACTTCCTACGTCTCAATAAGCATAGCACAATAGGTTAATAGAAAAAGCATGAGCAATACAGTAACAAAAAAATCGTTCAAATTTCAAAATCCATAGAATCATACCTTTCAAGAACAAAACCGTTAGCATTTGGTTAGGAAGTGAGGATGAGAGGCGCTCCGGCAACTTGAGGGTAGAGGGAAGATCAGATCAAAACATTTCAAAACCTTTAGATAAATCCATTTCAGAACCTAGGGTTTCCAGAAAAAAACGTGAATCAGTTTGAGTTGGAAAGGCCAAAAAGCGTTTTATTCACGAAATTAGGGCGAGAAGAGAGACGTTTAGTTAGAAAGATGAACGAAAGGGAGAAACGATAGAGACGATTGAAACAACGCTGCTCTGTACAAAGGGGATAAACCCTAATCTGTTTGTTTCCCTTAATCAAAAACTTTAAACAACTAACACTGATTAATAGGCATTGGGCCAATTTGTTTACAAACCCTTCTCAGGCCCACAAGCGTGCTTGCTAACATACCCCCCCATCTGGCCTTGTTTTAACAACAAACATCATCCTTCTTTAGGCCCAATACCATTACAACCCTTTAAGCCCATTACCTTTTTTTTGTAATTTGTTCTTCTTCTTATTTTACAATGTTATTAACATAACTTAAAACCTTTTATTAATTTAATTTAGGTTTTAGTCATTTTATTTTTATATAAACTTTTTTTATTTTTTATTTAACAAAACACCAAGAAAAAAAAGAATTAACTTAATTTATTTTCTTTTTTTAAAGTTTAGTTTACATAATTAATAAAATACAGAAAATAATAATAAGATTTTAATTTCAATCAATTTCTTTTTAGAATAGGTTTTATTTTTCTTTTTCAAGTAAATACATACATTTCATACCTTGTTGATTTTATTTCATAAATTGCCATAGCTTTGTATTAAATCGCACAACAATTCAATTTGGTTGTATTATTTGGACATTGTTATTTTTATTTGATTCATCCCCATTTGTAGAAATTGTTCCCCCATTCCCGGATACTGTTGTAATATCATAGAATTTCAATTCCCACAATTTACTGTTTTCCATATATTGTATAGTAATTAGGCATGTATGGCAAGATTCAAAAATCAATCGCTACATGACCTAATCAAGGAATAAATAACTTGAAATCAACACACTTTCTCACACGCGCACTTCTAGGGTAACCTCGCTCGTTGCCTCGGAAATACAATCATGTCCCTCGAATATGAGACACTCTAGCAATGACCCTTCGTTAAAAAAAGATCGTAGTCCCTCGATGACCCTCGATGTTGCCTTCGATAAAACGATCTCGTCCCTTACCAAAAATTGCTAGAGCATCTCACAAGTTGCCTTCAATATTTGTAAAATTGACCCGCGCTTGTCCCTTCACATCCAATGGTGGGGCTTCTTACCAAATCAATGGTAAGATAGCACCATTAAAATGAAGAAAAGAACAACTTAAGACCTTTCGAGTAGATAGATTCGCTCTTAGTTACTCGCTTGCTCATGATAAAAAATTTTACACCTACACTCTCATTTCAAAAACACTTTCAAAAGACAAAACATTTTGTATTCGTTCTTATAGAGACGAGAACCATTGCAAAACCTCTTTTTCAAAACACTTTTCAAAACACGATTCACAAACACATCTTTGAACCATTTTTTGAAAAAAAACTTTGTATACGTTCTTATAGAGACGAGAACCATTACAAAGAGACTTTCCAAAATACTTTCAAAACCCACACCACAAGCACACAATCAAACAAAAGTAAGTGATCTAAACGAGTAACTAAGAGCCCATGGAAAACCATGGATGAAAAGGGTGCTAATACCTTCCCTTTTCATAATCTACCCCCGAACCCGAGAAAATTCTCGAAAGGTCTTTCCTGTGCCTTTTTACCTTTCCTTTTGGATAAAAGAAAAGTCGGTGGCGACTCTTGCTAACCGCACAAGTGCGAACGAAAAGCAAAACATCTAGTCAGTTCTCCCACCATATCACAGAACTGGCGACTCTGCTGGGGAGAAATTAAAAAATGGGGTTACCTTAGGGTTTTAGATCACCTTTACATGATTATCATGCTTGACTTGTATGCTTTATCTTTTGGTTCTATTGTTTGGGTTTGAATCCTCTACCCGGATTTGGGGCACCTTTTAGGGTAAATAGAAATAGATTATGGAGATTGTACAGCATAGACCGATATGGTTGAAACAATAGCTATGTTAGTGTGACGCATTTGTGGGTACCGGTATACCTCGTGGTGAATCGAGGAGAATAAGGGGCCACTGAGTGGTGTCGCGAAACACTAATTAACCTTAGAACCTTAATTGAACAAACTTGGCCATTAGGACGTAGTGAGGTAACCAGTTTCGGTGTAAAGCTGAAAATTGGTTGACACTCGATACTACACTCATTGAGGCTAGACTTTTGGGATATCTCGGCCACAAGAAAAGATTGATTATGCTGAGACAATGCCTAAAAGAAAGGTCGGTGATATTGAGATCCTTTAGAACCCGATCTTTATTTCTAGGACAGGTTGAGCCCACTAAAACTTCAAGAGGGTACTTACCTACAAACTCATGCAAGCCTGAAACATAGGGATCTGCGTGTTGTGTGTATATATGTTTGCTTGTACATAAACATCATCAATATCATATGCATGCTCACTAACCATTTCAAGGATTTAGAAATTTATCTTTGTTTTTGTTTTGTAGGAAATGAATCCTCTCCAAAGAAACACCATCTGAATCAGCTTTGTAAAAGCACATCCTCAACTTTAAGAGCTAGCCTCAAGAGTGCCTGGGGATTCTCCTTTTACCAAGAAGTATGGTCGACTTCTCAGTTTGGCTACATCCAACTTCCAAGAAGAGATGATGGGTGTACTGTTCCAATTCTTTGACCCCGTACATCATTGTTTCACTTTTCTGGACTATCAGTTGGTACCAACATTGGAAGAGTTCTCTCTGCTCTTAGGGGTGCCCGTGCTTAATCAGATAGCGTTCACAGGTCTAGAAGGGATTCCAAAACCTAAAGTCATCGCCGAAGCTTTATATATAAAGAGGGTCGACGTCACATCCAATTGGGAGACAAGAAGTAGGGTTAAAGGATTTTTAGCTAAGTTTATGTTGGAAAAAGCTCGTTCATTCTGGGATGACATGGATTTCCAAGCTTTCGAAGAAGTGCTAACTCTCCTCATTTATGGTTTGGTTCTATTTCCTAACTCGGACCAATTCATAGACGTTAATGCCATCAAAGTCTTTCTCTGTCGCAATCCTATACCCGCCTTTCTAGGAGATATTATGCATTGTCTTCATACTCGTACCATGAAGAAAAGAGGTACCCTTTTGTGTTGTATACCTCTACTCGCTAAGTGTTTCACTTCACACCTACCTTAGTCAGCATTGAAGAACGAGCAAAGATTGACTTGGTCTCAAAGAATGATGTCTCTCACCCACTCTGATATCTGTTGGTGCTCAAGATCCTTGGAAGATATCTCTATCATCGACCATTGTGGTGAGTTCCCTAATGTACCTCTGCTAGGTATTAGGGGAGGTATCACCTACAACCCGTGTTTAGCTCTTCGGTAGTTTGGGTATGCCCGAAGGGACGACCCTCATGAGATGCTCGTCCGAGGTCTGGTTTTTAACTACGACAAAGAAGACCAAGGTTACCGCCAGAGGTTTACACGTGCTTGGGGAATGGTGAACAAAGTGGACAGTAGGACTTTGGGACATAAAAACTTTATCCCTCTCGAGCCTTACCTTAAGTGGGTACGGGCTCGTGCCCAGAGTCTCTTAATGCCTTACCCTTCTATCCTTCATGTCATCATTGAGCCTGTTATTGAAGGAGACGTCCCGTACACCATTCTTCATCCAGACATGCCTACCTCTCTCGAAGACCTTCAGAAAGCATGGATTCAGTTGAAGGAAGAGCGAGACACCTTTGAAATCCAGTACTACGCCAGTGAGAAGAAGGTTCTGGAGCTCACCAAGCTGCTTCATGAAGAGAATAATCTGAATACTTACATTGCTCCAAAAAGGATGCGTTCGGTCTTTTTGTCTTGAGAATCTTGCTGTATTTTAGTTTCTTTCTTTGTAAGCCCGAGGAGGCATGATGTATTCAAACTTGGTTTTATTTAATATCACGTGCGTTCTTTTTGGTTTGGGCAAATTTAAATCTTCTAAGTTTCCTTGAAATCATTTGCAGATCGCATCTTCATTCATCATATGCATAAGCAGGTCTTCACACCAAGTATCCTCATCCCTCTGCTGTTTATTTCAGCAACATGGATCTTAAACAAACGGTTAAAGACTTACAAGCACAAAATGCACAATTTCAGCAGCTACTATTGACCTTGGCCAAGGGGCAGGAGGAGCTCAAGACTTTGCTGGAGAAGGAAAAAGAGAAAAAGAAAAAGAAGAGAGCTGGTGTGGCTATCTTAGGCAGAAGATTTGAAGGACAAGCCATACGGACTTTGGATTTCCCCTCAACATCTGATGAAGGGGTAAGAAAGGGAAAAGAAACCGCAGTGCCATCTGATTCTGAGGAAGAAGAATAAGAAGAGGATGAAGACTATTCTGAACAGCAGTACCCTCCAACCGATGACAAATACAAGAACTTGGAAGAGCGTCTAGCTGCCATGGAGATACAGAGAGTGCCTGGGCTGGACTTTGAAGATTTAGGGTTGGTGTCTGGAATAGTTATCCCTCTGAAATTTAAAGTACCTTTGTTTTCTAAGTACGATGGGGTGTCTTGCCCAAAGATGCACCTACGATCTTATGTCAGGAAAATCCAACCACATTCTTCTGACAAAGACCTGTGGGTCCACTTCTTCCAGGACAGTTTGTCGGGGACACTGTTAGATTGGTTCTACCAGTTGGAGAGGTCTGATGTGCATAACTGGGAGGATTTGGCAGCCACCTTTTACAAGCAGTATCAATACAATGCAGACTTAGCACCAACCCGTACTCAATTACAGAGTATGGACATGGTCTCCAATGAAGGTTTCAAAGAGTATGCCCAGAAATGGAGAGACTTGGCGGGACGAGTACAACCACCTCTATCTGAGAGGGAGCTAGTAGACATGTTCTTGGGAACTCTGTCAGGGCCTTTCTTTAATCACTTGATTGGAAGTTCGTCTGCAGGGTTCACTGAGTTAATCCTAACTGGTGAGAGAGTTGAAGCCGAAATCAAGAGCGGGAAAATTCAAAAAGATGCATCTGCTTCCGCTGCCATCAAAAAGCCTTTTCCAGCGAAGAAAGAAGTATCAGTTGTCTACTCTCAAAGAGGTCAAGGAAGAGTTGAGCGCCGGCCAGCGGTGGGGGCCGTAATGATTCAGAAGACTGCAGTTGATCAGCCCGGAAACAATCAACCCAAAACCAACCAAGCAAGGGTGGAAAGGCCTGTACGGTAATTCACCCAGATAAACATGACTCCTGCTCAAGTTCTACCCCATCTCTTGAAGTTAGACCTTGCCAGTCTGAAAGAGGCCCCAAAAAATCCGAATACAGCTGCTCGTTACTACCATTCAAATGCCAAGTGTGATTATCATTCAGGGAGTATAAGGAACGACACCAACAATTGTTGGGCCCTGAAGAATAAGATTCAGGATTTGATAGACGCTAAATAAGTGGAATTAGTCGCCCCTAAAAAGCCGAATGTAATCTCTGCTCCAATGCCAAGGCATGGCCATAATTCCCATGTTGTTGAAGAAGATCTTTTTGTTGCTACTGTTGATGATTTGATAACTCCGCTACCGATAATCAAGTTGAATTTGATGAAGGCTGGGATTTTCCCAGGTTGTGAAGAAGATTGATGCCTTTGTTCATCCTTACCAACCAATTGTCCATTGTTGAAGATAGGCATCCAACGCCTAATTGATAATCAAGAGATCCTATTTGAGAAGACTCCTGTTACACCGACACCTGTCAATGATGTTTCAATAATAACCATATCCGCCAATCTTTCCAAGGTCTCCAAAAGATCTGTTAAGATTACATCCGCTCCGAAGACTGTACCTTTGAAGATAACCATGCCCGGGCCCGTCCAGTACAAGTCCGATAGATCAATACCGTGGAACTATGGTGAAGAAATATACTACCACGGGATTAAGCAAATTGAATCAACCGAAGAGAGTTCTGATGAAGAGACTTCCGACATTGGAAACATTTCCGGAACGAGCAAAATCACCCGCAGTGGAGGAATTTTCTCTCTAGAGATTTCCCCTCCAAAGGCAAACTTTGGACCCTCAGTTGCTCCTAAAGTTACTCCTGCACCGGTCAACATATCTGCGAGAACTCCAATTATTGAAGAAGTGGTAACCCCCGTGGTTATCCCATCTGCTGCTACTAATGTTCGAGGGAAAGGGATCCAAGAGGAGCCCTTCAGGACGAGGGCTCAGCCGTTGATCATCCCTGAAACCTCTAAAAAAGAAATGGAGGAGATTTTTAAAATAATCAAGAAAAGTGATTATGATGTTGTGGAACAACTGGGGAAAACCCCCTCAAAGATCTCTATGTTGTCCCTGCTGCTTTGTTCAGAAGCTCATGCTAAAGCTCTGATCAGATTTTTGAAGACGGCCCACATGCCACAGGAAACCTCGGCAGATCAGTTCCAGGAATGTGTATCTAGCTTAACAGCTGACAATGCTCTTGGATTCTCCGATGCCGATTTAACATCCAAAGGGAGAAAACATAATGACTCTTTGCATGTCTCGGTGGAATGCAGAGGGACTACCCTAGCACACGTACTGGTAGACACTGGTTCGTCTCTAAATGTCTTGCAGAAGAAGTTTTTGGATAGGTTGGATTGTGAAGGCCTAACCCTGAAACCCAGCAATATAATCGTCAGAGCCTTCGACATTTCTAAAAGGATGGTTCACGGGGAGGTGGACATCCTGATTAAAGTGGGAACTGAAACCTTCAACTCCACATTCTATGTGATGGACATCCGTCCTTCCTATTCTTGCTTGTTGGGAAGACCCTAGATTCACAATGCTGGAGCCGTCACTTCTACTCTGCATCAAATGCTCAAGTACCCTGTCCAGGGGAAAATTATAATTGTTCACGGCAAAGAGGAATACATGATAAGCCATCTAAATTCTTTCCGCTATGTAGAATTGGATGGTGAATTCATCGAAACCCCCTTCCAGCATTTTGAAGAGGTAGCTCAGGAGATTGCGGCAACCAAAACAGTGGTTTCTGTACCCATGATTACCAAACCTCCGCCTTGGATGTCATCTTTCAAGGATGCAAAGGCTGTGATTGAAGAGGGAGGAAGCACAATCTGGGGGCAGCTTCCAGACTTTCACCATAAATCAGACAAATTCGGCTTAGGGTTCACCTCAGCTGGTTAGAAGACCGTGTGTTGCGTCCGTGCCGGAGGGCCACCAGTGAAGATCACCCATCTTAGAGTCAATGCTTTGGAGGATAGTGAAGAGGAGAGCAACTTGGAAGACTGGATTTTCCCTACTGTTGACGGAGGACTGTGCAATTGGGAAGCAAAAGACTTAGTTTCGATTACTTTCATACCGCAATAATTTATATTTCAAACATTTATGTTGGATCTGTAATAATTCTCAAACAATTTGTACTTTTTTAACCATGTGTCTTACCCGAGGCACAAAGGTCCATTTGTAAGGGTTCTTATTTTTCATCTTCATATGCCATTTAATGAATCATGGACGTTTTTCATACAAACTTTTGTGTTCATTGTCCTTCTTTTTGCATTTTATTTGTTTAAATGTGGCTATACCCTTACACACACCCACACTCACAAATGTAGGTACTCTTCCATTCCGGATCCCATAGGTAATGATACTGCTATAACCTTCAGTGACTCTGAAGATTTGGTCTACCAAGCCGAATACGAAGGTGAGGAAGATTGTGAGGTGCCAGGGGAATTGGCTAGACTTCTAAAAAAAGAGGAAAGGGATATTCTGCCCCATGAAGAGCAGTTGGATACAATCAACTTGGTAACTGAGGAATACAAAAAGGAAATTAGAGTGGGTGCCAACCTAGAGTCGAGTGTCAAAGAGCGCCTAATTCAGTTGTTACATGAATATGTTGAAATCTTTTCCTGGTCATACGAAGACATGTCGGGACTTGATACAGACATTGTGGTACACCGTCTACCCACAAGAGAAGACTGTCCACCAGTTAAGCAAAAGGTCTGCCGCATGAGACCTGACATGTCTGAAAAGATCAAAGCCGAAGTTATGAAGCAGTTCAATGCTGGATTTCTTGCTGTTACTTCCTATCCACAATGGGTTGCTAACATTGTACCCGTGCCTAAGAAGGACGGCAAAGTGAGAATGCATGGATTATCAAGACTTAAACAGGGCCAGCCCTAAAGATGATTTTCCACTTCCGCACATTGACATCTTGGTTGACAATACAGCTCAACACAAGGTATTTTCTTTCATGGACGGATTTTCAGGGTACAACCAGATCAAAATGGCACCTGAACACATGGAGAAAACTACTTTTGTTACACAGTGGGGTATGTTCTGCTATAAAGTGATGCCATTCGGGCTGAAGAATGCCGGGGCAACCTATCAGCGCGCCATGGTAGCTTTGTTTCATGACATGATACATCATGAGATAGAGGTCTATGTAGATAACATGATAGCCCGATCACAAACCGAAGAAGAACACCTTGATCACTTGCAATAGCTGTTTGTCAGGTTGAAGGAGTACAAGCTAAGATTGAACCCTAACAAGTGCACCTTCGGAGTCCGGTCCGGTAAACTCTTGGGTTTCATTGTCAGCAACAAAGGCATCGAGGTTGATCCTGCCAAAGTCAAAGCTATACAAGAAATGCCCGCTCCTTGCACTGAGAAGGAGGTCAGAGGTTTCTTGGGACGCCTAAACTACATTGCAAGGTTCATTTCTCACCTAACATCTACATGTGAACCAATCTCCAGGCTGCTGAAGAAAGATCAGGTGGTTAAATGGAATGATGACTGTCAAATTGCTTTCGATAAAATTAAGGAGTATTTTCTAGAGCCTCTCATCTTGATGCCACCCGTCGAGGGAAGACCGCTAATCATGTATCTGACCATCCTAAAGAGTTCAATGGGGTGCGTACTGGGGCAGCATGACGAGTCTGGCCGAAAAGAGCATGCCATTTATTACCTTAGCAAAAAGTTTACCGACGGTGAAACAAGATATTCACTGCTCGAGAAAACTTGTTGCGCTTTGGTATGAGCTGCTCGCCGGCTAAGGCAGTATATGTTGACTCATACCACTTTGCTGATATCTAAGATGGATCCGATCAAATACATCTTTGAGAAGCCTGCTTTGTTTGGAAGAATAGCTAGATGGAAAATGATCCTCATAGAGTATGATATACAGTACACGGCCCAAAAAGATATAAAGGGGATTGTGCTAGCTGATCATCTGGCTCATCAAGCCGTCGAAGATTACCAATCCATGAAGTTCGACTTCCCTGACGAAGACATCATGACATTGGACAATGTTGAAGAGTTCAAACCATATGACGGACCTGAACAAGGATCCCGATGGACCCTGTACTTTGATGGTGCTTCCAATGCACTTGACAAGGGTATCGGCGCGGTACTCATCTCCCCAGAAGGTTGCCATACTCCTTTCACCGCCAGACTTTGCTTTAACTGTACCAACAACATGGCCGAGTATGAAGCTTGTATATTTGGTCTCAAGGCTTCCATAGACTTGGGAATCAAATATTTGATTGTATTTGGGGACTCAGCGTTGGTTATCAGTCAAATCAAAGGAGAGTGGGACACTAAACATCCCAACCTCATCCCTTACAAAGAACATGTCTTGACATTGCTACCACATTTCGAGGTGATTACCTTCGAGCACTTCCCACGAGAAGAAAATCAGCTAGCAGATGCTCTAGCTACAATGTCATCTATGTTTAAACTTAACAGGGACAACAAGGCTCCCCAAATCACCATTGAACGGATGGACGAACCCGTACACTATCACAAGATTAATACCGAAGAAGTAGTGGACCGACCTTGGTTTCACGAAGTCAAAAGGTATCTCGAGGCTCAAGAATATCCTGAAGGAGCTTCAATCAATGACAAAAAGTTCTTAAGAAGATTCTCATCTAAGTTCTTCCTGAGAAATGGTATCCTATACAAGTGCAATCATGATTGCATTCTGCTCCGTTGTGTGGACAAGATTGAAGCTGAACAGATCATGGTTGAACTGCACAATGGTACCTTTGGCACTCACTCTAGCGGGAATACGATGGCTAAGAAGATTCTAAGGGCAGGCTACTACTGGTCTACCATGGAAGCTGACTGCTATCAATATTCCAGAACTTGTCACAAATGTAAGATCTATGCGGACAAGGTACATATACCTCCAGTTCCTCTTAATGTCTTAACAGCTCCTTGGCCATTCGCTATGTGGGGAATCAACATGATTGGAGAGATCAAGCCTACGGCATCCAATGGACACCGCTTTATCCTAGTGGCCATTTATTACTTCACAAAATGGGTCGAAGAAGCTTCCTTCGCATCCGTCACAAAGAATGTTGTTGGCCGCTTCATCAAGCAGAATCTCATTTTCCAGTACGGTATCCCCGAAAGGATCATCACTGACAATGGTACGAACCTTAACAACAATATGATCACCTCCTTGTGCAAGCAGTTCCATATTCAACATCATAATTCATCTCCCTATCGGCCAAAGATGAACAGTGTTGTCAAAGCTGTGAACAAAAATATCAAAAAGATCATCCAAAAAATGACAGTCACCTACAAAGACTGGCATGAGATGCTACCGTTTGCTCTCCATGGGTACTGTACCACGGCTCGCACTTCAACTGGGGAAACACCCTATTCCTTGGTATATGGCATGGAGGTTGTTTTACCTATCGAGGTTCAGATTCCCTCCTTGAGAATCATGAAGGATGTTGGTTTGAGTGAAGACGATTGGATCCAAACTCGGCTTGATCAGTTAAACTTAATTGACGAGAAGAGACTTATTGCTGTTTGCCACAGTCAGACGTATCAAAAACGGATGATCAAAGCTTTCAACAAGAAAGTCAGGCGCTAAGTGTTTTAAGTTGGAGATCTTGTGATCAAGCGCATCATCTTGCCACTAAGTGATCCCAGGGGAAAATGGACTCATACCTACGAAGGACCATTTGTGATCAAGAACATCTTTTCTGGTGGGGCAATGATTTTAACCACCATGGACGGCGACGATCTGCCGCACCCTGCGAATGCAGACATAGTCAAAAGATACTACGCATAAGAGACCCACTAGGTTGATACACCTAGGAAAAACAAGGGCATCCCGGTGAATCAAAAACCCAAAAGGGCAGTTCAGGAAAAAATTAGGGATAAAACCAAAAAAAAAATTTGTACACCCGGCAAGTTGAAAACCTGAAAGGGCGACTTGTGCAAAAAAGGGTTTCCCGGTGGACTGAAAACTCGAAAGGGCGGTCCAGGCAAAAGTTAGGGAATTAAAGCGTATGACTATGTCTCATCGGATCACTTTAAGGACAAATCTCTTCACAGACAAATTCTGAGGCTTCTGATCAATTCAATCATCTTCGGACGAAGCAACGAATGGACAAGATATTCGGAGATACGAAGGCTATAGCAGAATGGGAACCCCATGGGATTTTTACACTTAGCCATCTTTCTTTGTATAAAATTTTTCTCATTTTTCATGACACCGTCCCCTTACTAGGATGTCTGTATCCTTTGTACAAAACACTTATTCAAAGTAAATACAAAGATATCTCTTTCAAAGTACATAAAACTATTTGCCTTTTTCTTTACACTTGTGTTTTATTTGCAAAAACGTCCAATGATTCATTAATAAACATATGCATTTGAACATAATTACTGTTTACAAATAAACATGATGAAAAAGAATAATTACTGACAGGTAGAAAGATTAGGAAAACGTCTTTAGGCTATTCCACGAGAAATATCTACAACACGTCGTTAAGATCCCCCAGCAGAGCCAAAAATTTGAACTAACAGATCCCCAACAGAGATGAGACTACCAACTACCAATCCCCAGCGGAGCTGAAACTTTCAACCCACAACGGAAATTATCCAGTTTCTCTAGGTTTCCCCAGTAAGTTGTCTTGAAGCCTGAAAATCAACCAGTTAACATTTAACTTCTGTTTCTCCCCAACCTAGGGTAACTCCCCAGTAAAGTGGCAGACAACCCAAACTCATGAACTCCCCAGGGGAATAAGCTTTCCCCACAGAGTTTTCATTACATGATAAACTTTTCCCCCCAGAGTTTTTATTGCTTCTCGACAGAACAAAGACTCCCGTCAATAATCCTCAGTAGAAGTCATTAAAATTCTCTGGATTCCCCAAGCATATTCCTCAAGAAATATATGGCATTAATCTCATAGTGGAATCCTCAGCAGTCAATGATTTATTTTCCCCGGTAGCAGTCAAAGATTTATTTTCCTCAGCAATACAGCAAATCGGCTTACATGCGCATACATTACATCATAAACATGGATAAAGCACATTTATTGCATCATACATTTCATGCAACATAACTTTGTGTTTCAGCTAACATTTTACCCTTTTCAGGATAAGATAAACAGCTATCTTTAAATATTTTAAGATTACTGATACAGTACGGATACACTCCAGACACGGAAGTCATTCTGTTACTCATTCAGGTTCCAAATATTGATACATTACAGATACACTCCAGACACGGAAGCCATTATGTCACTCATTCAGACTTAAATTCAGATACAGTATAGGTACACTCCAGACACGGAAGTCATTCTGATACTTAATCAAATTCCAAGTTCTGATACAGTACAGATACGCTCCAGACACAAGTCATTATGTCACTCATTCATACTTAATTTCAGATACAGTACAGATACACTTCAGACACGGAAGTCATTCTGTCATTTATCCAGATTCCAAATACTGATACAGTCCAGATACACTCCAGACACGGAAGTTATTCTGTTACTCATTCAGATTCCAAGTTCAAATACAGTTCAGATATGCTCCATACACGGAAGCCATTTTGTCGCTTATTCAGATTCAAGTACAGATACAGTTCAGATACATTTCAAATATGGACACCATTCTGATGCTTATTCTGTCGATTTACAACCAAACATTCTTGGATGGCATCTACAAGCCCATCTCCAACAAGATTCTAATATCGCTCCAAATGGCATCTTTAAGCCCATTCCCTCAATTACACCTTTGTCGAGCGCAAATTTATAGGCACTCTAGTGTCCAATCATCTTTCACCTTCGAGTCACGAACGACAAAACTCGCCGATCTAACTCTTCAGGTTCAAGAAGATTGAACATGGGCAGTTGTTGTACCCCAAAATTTTCCCTCCCATTTTCACAGAAATTACAACCCTAGGGTTTCTCAGATATTCAAGATTGGCTCAGGAATCGATCAGACAGATTTTCTCCTATGGCAATAAACCAGCAATTAGGGTTTTTACTTGCAATTCTCAGAAGAAATGAATTCACAAAGATCCAATTGGCATTCACATGTTTTCATGCTTTTTCAAGTTTACTGAAAGTTACTGTTTGCTCTCAAGGCATGTTTATTTGGGACAAGATATGGGATCTAAGACTGTCATTTGGAACATTCATGTTTTGTTTGATCCAGATTAACCAGATAATTTGCGTCTGTTAATACATTTGCTTGTTTATAGAATAAACATTTGCTTGTTTATGGAATAGACAGTGCGTGTTCTGATTGGAACGCAGTTGCAAGATTACATGATTATTGGAATTTAAGTTATCTTGATTGGAATTATTGGAATGCAGTTTCAATTATCTTAATCAGGAATCTTAAAGAATTAGTGAAGATGCAAAGAGAAAATTGCAAGTTATTGACAGTAAAGGATTTTAATGGACATCAGAATACCTCATAAGACTTTTTTCATTTATTCCAAAAGTTGTTACAAAACAATTTATTATTTCAATGCTTTAAGTTTTATAACTTAGTGTATTTGAAAAATAAATTAGTACAATTGTTTGAGTATTTCTCTCTAAATTACAAAGAAAAATCTATGCCTAAGGATGACTGAGCTTCCATTGCTTCCATGCTTGCCAAAGAATCTTTTGCTTCCACTGCTTTGCCACCATCCAGTTTGCGCTCACATGAAAACAAAAGACAGAAAAATAGTTAGTACAGTTAATTGGACATGAGTAAGAATTTTCAAAAGAAAAAAAAAGTGTTCATCATTAAAGTTTGCAATTTGGAATCAGAGGGCTATTTTTAATTCATCACGTTTTTATTTTTCTATTTGCAAATCACAAGAAGATTATTCTTCTTCGTTCACAAAAAGAAAAAGAAAAATGCAAGCAAGGCTGTCCAAACAAAATTTGCAGCGCATCATCAAACAAACAAACAACTAGGTTGTCCAAACAAGGCGCAAAACAGGGGCCAAACAAGCAGCACAAATTGTCCAAAAGCAAATAGCAGCATGGCCAAAACAAAATCCAAACTAGTCAACAAACAACTAGTTTGTCCAAACAATGCAGCAAATTGAACAAAATACAAACAACAAGAACGAGGCAGCATAACAGCTAGAGCAAGCAACAACAGCATAACAACTAGAGCAGGCCTCAGCGAAAAGAAAATATAACATATGATAAACTAAGTCAACAAGCAAGAGGCTTGTTCAATAAGCCATAATCATCATTTTCCAAATGAATTGCATAGTTTTCAGAAGAAAAAAAAGCATTTGGCTTAGGGTCATTGAGAGAGAGAGGAAAGAAGTCAGCTAGGGATGCTGCCCTGCTATCACAATTGCACCAGAATTGCTAGAAAACAAAACTGCAAGGAAAAGAGCATAAGGAGAAAATGCCCAAAGTATTCAAAATTTGGTGGTTTTCCCACCATTTTGAATAAACTGTCAAACAAGAAACCACATGAATATAACAGTAGAGAAGGCTCAAGAGAATAGAGAGAACATTTTGTCAAAAAATCACAAAAACTCTCCAAACTGCATAACCAGTTCTCAAACCATCAAACACTGTTACAAACCATTTTCAAGCATACAAAATCCAAAACCATTTCAAATCACAAAAACTCTCAAGCCATCTTCTATTAAACACAACCAAAGCCTGTTAACCAATATCCCATGCCTGATTTCAATACCACAAATAACTTGCAAACCATCAACAAAATCACAAAAACATACAACCCAAAAACCACAAAAAAAAACCTGCAAACTATAAAACCCAAGCTGTAAAACCATAAGCCAGCAAGCTTAAAAACAGCATCAAAAAACTCCAAGTTTCCACAACCTTCAAAAAATTGTTACAAACCATTTTCAAAAACTCACAAAGCCAGCAAACTCATCAAACTGTCAAACCAAAATAACAAAAACAAAAACTGCATAGCCAGTTTTCAAACCTCAACAACCAACCATCAAACTTGTTAAACCAAAACTTGCATAACCAATCTCCAAAACCAAACTTGTAACTGTATCAACAACATACCAAGCCAAATTGTAACCAAAACAAAAACCAGAAAATCCAACCTCCAAACTGTAAAACCATTTCAACAGTTCATAACCAAAAAAAAATTTCAAACACAACATCCAACTGTCAAAGGCACAATAACATCATCCCAGAAAAACATCATCACAAAACCAAATTCCAGAACAAAAGGTCCAAAACTGTCAAAAATAGAACAATCACAAAGTCCCAGCATCATCATCACTCAACAAAGAAGATAGAAAAGAAAAGGTTACCAGAAACGCGCATTCCACCATCATCTCTTCCTCCTCATGCCTCCGGCCACCAGGGAGCGCTACTTTCCATCTCACCTTCCCCTTTCATTTCACAGGAATTTCCAGCAAGTATGGATATTTCTCCTTCTTCATAAACACTTCCTACGTCTCAATAAGCATATCACAATAGGTTAATAGAAAAAGCATGAGCAATACAATAACAAAAAAATCGTTCAAATTTCAAAATCCACAGAATCATACCTTTCAAGAACAAAACCGTTAGCATTTGGTTAGGAAGTGAGGATAAGAGGAGCTCCGACAACTTGAGGGTAGAGGGAAGATCAGATCAAAACGTTTCAAACCCTTTAGATAAATCCATTTCAGAACCTAGGGTTTCTAGAAAAAAACGTGAATCAGTTTGAGTTGGAAAGGCCAAAAAGCGTTTTATTCACAAAATTAGGGCAAGAAGAGGGACGTTTAGTGAGAAAGATGAACGAAAGGGAGAAACGATAAAGACGATTGGAGCAGCACCGCTCTGTACAAAGGGGACAAACCCTAATTTGTTTGTTTCCCTTAATTAAACACGTTAAACAGGTAACACTGATTAATGGGCATTGGGCCAGTTTGTTTACAAACCCTTCTCAGGCCTATACGCGCGCTTGCTAACATACCCCCCCATCTGGCCTTGTTTTAACAGCAAACATCATCCTTCTTTAGGCCCAATACCATTACAACCCTTTAAGCCCATTTCCTTTTTTTGTAATTTGTTCTTCTTCTTATTTTACAATGTTACTAACATAACTTAAAACCTTTTATTAATTTAATTTAGGTTTTAGTCATTTTATTTTTATATAAACTTTTTTTTTATTTAACAAAACACCAAGAAAAAAAAATAATTATAAAAAACTTTTATAATTATGATCTCGATGTCCCTCGATGACCCTCGATGTTGCCTTCGATAAAATGATCTCGTCCCTTACAAAAAATTGCTAGAGCGTCTCACAAGTTTCCTTCAATGATTGTAAAATTGACTCGCGCCTGTCCCTTCACATCCAATGGTGGGGCTTCTTACCAAATCAATGGTAAGATAGCACCATTAAAAGGAAGAAAAGAACAACTTAAGACCTTTCGAGTAGATAGATTCGCTCTTAGTTACTCGCTTTCTCACGACAAAAACTTTTACACCTACACTCTCATTTCAAAAACACTTTCAAAATACAAAACATTTTGTATACGTTCTTATAGAGACGAGAACCATTGCAAAACCTCTTTTTCAAAACACTTTTCAAAACACGATTCACAAACACATCTTTGAACCATTTTTTGAAACAAAACTTTGTATACATTCTTATAGAGACGAGAACCATTACAAAGAGACTTTCCAAAATACTCTCAAAACCCACACCACAAGCACACAATCAAACAAAAGTAAGTGATCTAAACGAGTAACTAAGAGCCCATGGAAAACCATGGATGAAAAGGGTGCTAATACCTTCCATTTTCATAATCTACCCCCCGAACTCGAGAAAATTCTCGAAAGGTATTTCCTGTACTTTTTTACCTTTCCTTTTTGATAAAAGAAAACTCGGTGGCGACTCTTGCTAACCTCACAAGTGCGAACGAAACGCAAAACATCTACTTAGTTCTCCCACCGTATCACACCAGGGCTGGGTGTTGAACCCACGCCCTTTACCTTCACAACAACATAGGTTTCCAAAAAATAGATAGAGGAAAAAGCATCATTGGAAAATTGGGTTTATCCTGCATAGTTATACCTCAGAAACATGTTTGTAATGTTAGTATGCATCAAAACAACATGAAAACAAAAAAAATATGAATTACAAAAAAAACAAAGAAACCGGAGATGAATGTATGCGATTTTCAGGCCCTTGGGATCATTAAGATTGATTCATTCTTACCCTAAATTACCTCAGGGATTGATTTGTATGATTGGCTTGCTTGGAGAGAGGTTGGAAATAGGGTTTGAAGTTTGCCCTAATTTTGGATGATTTTGGATTTTTTTGGAATAGTGATCTCTTGCCAAGTTTTTTGTGTCTATGTTGTTGTCTGAATATGGGATATATATAGAGGAAAATTAGTTCAAAAGAAGTGGGCTTGGACCTTTGTATGAAAGCCTTGATTTTATTTAATTATTTTGAATTTAAATAAATGAAATCAAAAATAAATGGAATAAAAAACAAAGGGGTATATGAATAGTTTCAGAGGTTCACTTATGAGGCCTAATACATGTTTGGACCTTGAAACACAAGCTCATTAGCCCAAAAATTCGAGTTTCATCAATTTGGGTTTCATGCATTTTATTAAAATTTCCCAACTTTCACCAATCATAAATCTCACAATTTTTATCATATGAAGGTGATCCTTGATTTTTTGGAGAGCTCAAGATGTCCCCTACAATATCTATGTTGGTCATTTTTTTATTTGAAGACTTTATCTTGATGTAAATTTCTTTGACAAAAAGTGTCTTTTTGTTGACTTTTGAAATGACCCATAATGTTTTGGCCCATATCTCTCAAAGGAAACATTTGTTGGGCTTTAGTTTAGTGATAAAGTTGTAGAGAATTGAATTTCCTTAAAAATGAGCTTTGGTTGAGAAAAATCCGATGAAGCATGTTGAAGTTGTGCTTTGTCAAAGTTCAATTGACTTCTCCTTAAGAAAGCCCTAATTTGGTAACTTTTGACTTTTGATGAATTAAGAGTTTTCTTGATGAATCAAGGTAAATTCTTGATCACATGATGATTTTGACTTCAAAATATTGATGTTGACAAAAAATCTTGAAGTTTGACTGTATGTTGACCACAATTGACTTTTTACCCAATATAGTTAATTTTTAGTCATCTAAGCAATTGACTGAGCAAACTTGTGATGCAAGGATTGAAATTTGGCATGATAATTTCTTGAGACATATGAGGAACCATTAAATCCACTTGAGGAAATATAATCTAAAATTTCATTGAGAAAAGTGAAACCCTAGTTGTAGGTCAACTACTTAGGAGGAGAATTTGTCTGATCAATTGAGTAGCCTTGAGCAATTGAAAACCCTTGGAGCATGAGGAGGTGTATTGAATAAAATGGGAGAGAAAATTTTGAGGTACAACACACATGAAAAAGATACATAATTCAAGGTGCTTGGTGATCCCTCAAGAGAAAACTTAAAGATAGGAGGAAGTAGAACAGAGAACCAACCCTAAGGTGTGATCTTGATGTATTAATGATATGAGATGATGAGAGATCTTAGGGGGAAATTTTGGTTTTAATAGATTGAAGTCACTTTACATATACTTCTGACTTCATTGACTTATAATATGTAATGTGATTCTCCTTTTATGCTTTGATTGGAATTCCATTGTCAATTCATCATGATGACAATTTAGGAGCCATATTCTCTAGTTTTGACCTAGTTTATGCTTAATGATTTTTTAATCCATTAGAGGACTGTGGTACAACATCTTTGTTCTTAATTATTGATTTTAATATCTCTTCTCATCTTAATTTCCTTGCTTATTTGATCCTTGTCTAAGAACTTACTTGCTAACCAATATGGTGACACATAAGAAGCCCCATTCTCTTTTCTACTTGTGTTTTGAGCATCATTGTCTAATGATTGCCTCATGAGCTTTTGTGCAACTTATCTTTAGTGTATCTTGGTATTTTCTATTTCCCATAACATCTAATAAAATTAAATTTGATTTATTTAAATCATAATGCTTGTTTGCATCAAGGGACTATACTTTGCCAATATATCATAGAACTTGAGTACGTTACTTTGTTGACTTTTCTTGAGGCTTTAAGCTCATGATTTATATCTTGTGATGGTTTCACCATTAACCTACGACATATAATATATCATTTCACTCTTACTTTATCTTCATAATTCTCATTTGAGTTAATACAATTACCATCCATCTCTAGATGATGTTATTCATCAATTAGGTGACTTTTCTTGTTTATGAAGTTTCATCTTCTTACTTTGTTCCTCTTGAACTTCATATTGAGTTAACTTATTATAAAATTCACACATTACATAACTCTTCAATTAGGCATTCATCATTTGATCTATACTTGTCTAATTTTGAGTAGGCTTGTTTGCCTCCTTTGGCCACTTCCCTTGTGTGTTTTGTATACAACTTCCTCCATATGCTTGTGATGTTAAAATGTTTGATATTAGAGGTCATTTTCTACTGAATTGTGTTCTTTCACACCATCTAATCACGTCCCATCTTCATCTATCCCTTTCTTGTGCTTCACTCACCTTTAGGAGCATGTTAGGATGTGTTATTGGCCCAATCTTGCACTAACTTTTAAATATGCTTAAGTAGTGATTCCTTAGGAGATCTTTGTTATGTGTTATCCTTATGTGTTTTCTTATGACTTCACTCTAACATTATACATTATGACATGTTCATTTGATCACATAATTGTTCTCACTTCATATCACAACTTTGGTTGAGACTAGTTTGTGTACTATGGTGTTTGAATCATGTTTTCAATAACTATTTGAGTTTGTTCTTGACTATGATATTTGTGCTGAGTGTATAACATGTCTATGTTTGCCTCTTCTTCTTCCCATTACCCTTTTATTCTAAATAATATTCTTGATGTTTTATTATCTTTGTGTGATGTTTTATCATCTTTGTGTGATGTTTTATCATCTTTGTGTGATGTTTTATCATCTCCTTCCCTTTCTTTGCTTGCTTTCTAAGTAAGTTCTTATAGGTATTTTACCTAAGTACCTTATATCTTGATTAAGTATCTACTTCTCATGTGTGATGAAAGATTATCTAATTGCCATCTCTTTCTTTTCTATCCTACTTTGATGACATGATATCATTGTTAGGTGTTGATGTTTTATCATATCTTTTTATCTATTTTATATCCTAATTTGATGACTTGATATCATTGTTAGGTGTGGATCTTTTATCATCTCGTTTCATCTTTTCTATCCTACTCTGATGACTTGACATGATTGTTAGGGGTTGATGCATTACCATCTCTTATTTCATTATTGATTGGTGCTTAGATTTATACCTAATTACATGTGGGTTTATGTGTTACTTGCTTTCCCTCTTATCTAAGTGTATGATTGATTGTTTCTTCTTCTTCTTCTTCTTCTTCTTCTTCTTCTTCTTCTCTTTTATGAGATTAACGTGTTCCCTATAGGACCTTTAGTTCATTCTTCTCTAACATTGAACTTAATAGACCTTAGGTTTGTTATCCATGAATTACAACATTAGGTAGACTCCATCTTATCCCAACTTTAGGTCCACAAGCATGATAACTTATAGGATTGAGATCCCCTTTTGTTAATCTTTCTATTTTGCATCCATGTTAAAAGAAAAACTTCTTCTTTTCTTTTCAAACTTCTCAAAATACTTAACAATAATGATACGAACCATGTGCCATGAGCCTTACATGAGTACTTTGGGTACGATACGTCTGGCTCGACCACCCAAAGTCTCTCATGTTGTAGACTTTAATGTGGTTCGAATCACCAAATCCTTTTCAAGGTAGAAAACACAAACCTATGCAAACCTTTTTTTCTTCACACTTTTTATTTTAAAACCTTTTCAAAAAGGACATGCTTCTCTAGAATAAAAAAACACATAACAAACCAAAACACCTTTTCAGGTGAACTACGATTGCATTGATCTCTTATTGCACATAGGGGGTACGTAGGCGCGAAGGTTAGCAACCGAGGCAGGCACAACTAATAAAAAGTTTATTTTTGTACATATTTTTCATGCATTCCCTTTTATCATTAAGCTTGAGGCTTAGATTTTTACACACCCTTAGATTAGAACAAACTTAAGTGCATCCTATGGAGTACCACAAACGTGAGGGGTGCTAATACCTTCCCCTTGTGTAATCGACTTTCTTACCCTTCCTCTTGGTCGTGAGACTATTGTTATTTCCTTCCCTTTAGATTTACTCAGTGTTTCCTTTCCCTCTCTTGGGATAAATAACATTGATGGCGACTCTTCTTTCCTCCTTCCCTCGCGCTTAGATGAAAATCCCAGACGCGGCAGCTGATGACTCTGTTGGGGAAAGGTTAACCAATTGTCGGTCCATCCTATGCAAGTTAGTCTTAGCTTGTGTTTGTTTATTTATTTCTCTATCGCTTCATGGTTTCCTATACTTTAGATATTGTTGCTGTGTTGTTTATCTTTTGGAATGGGATGATACTATGAGGTAAAAGGCCCAATACCCATGTTATGAGTTGTAAACCACTAGGAACACTAGGAATAGAGTGGAGAATGATGGATATTGGAAAAAGGTCCTACTAGTGTGGTCATGTATACCATGCTCAGATGAGGTACAAATGGGGTGATATCGTCCTCCACATCTATGGCTACGATGGTAGTAATTCCAGCAGGACCCATGATTTTAAGTTACCCTTGACTTTACCTTGACTTAGACTTCACCCGTGAGGTGGGAGATATGACTCTTACAGGTACTATTAGTGAATTTGGTTCTGTTATATGGTATTCTGAAGCTATGTATAACCTTTGATCATGTTCCAAATGGTTTTATAAGAAACAGCACAATAATGTCTAGTGTTCTGAAAACCTTGATCCTGTCATTTTGCATCATAGCATATTTATGTTCAAATAAAATGATGAGGATGTACAAAAAAGTTAACTGGCATATGCATGTCACTTTCCAGGGATATTGTAGAGTTTATATTCATCAACAATGGCAAGCAACACTGATACCGTTAAGAGGGATACAAGGGATGTTTTTGGGTATAAGTTTGGTACTAGTGAGTGGCCTTTAATGAAGAAGATGAGTGATCTTGTAGTTTATCCAAACTCGAAGTTTTTCAGCAAAAGATATGGGAATCTACTATCTTTATTGGATGCCCAAGTTAATGATAGAGCTCTACAGACCTTTCTAAAATTCCATGACCCAGAGTTACGCTACTTCACGTTTCAAGACTTCCAACTTGCTCCCACGCTTGAGGAATAATTTCACCTTATTAATATAAAAGTTGCAGATCATGTTCCTTTTTCCTGTGTTCTGGAGGAGCCCGGTTATCAAGCTATCGCTAAGGCTTTTTATTTGAGTCTAGATGAATTAAAAAGTGATTGGATGGAGAAGTGTGAAACCTATGGACTTTCTGTGGGTTTCTTGATGAGTAAGGAAGAGAGATGGTAAATAAGGGTTGTTGGGACGCATTTAACGCGTTACTAGCCGTAACAGTGTATGGTATCATGTTATTTCCTAATGTTGAGAAAATGGTAGATTTGGATGGCATCTGTGTTTTTTTGAATCCAAATCTCGTACCTATTCTATTGGACAATACTTATTATGTTATTGACTCCAGGAATAAGAAGAGAGGAGTTATTACTTGTTGTGTACCAATGCTCTACAAATGGTTTATGTATCAGTTTCCTACCAAGGAACCGTTTATGGATACCAACAGTACTCGTACATTGGCATCAAAATTGATGGCGCTTACCTCTTTCAATATAACATGGTATAGACTCAGAGTTGATAGTGCTGAAATAATTATAATTTGTGGAGGTTTCTCTAACGTTCCATTCATGGGGATGCAAGGGATGATCAACTATAACTATGTTCTTGCCTTACGCCAGTTAGGGTATGCAATGAGGAGTCCACATAAAGACAGTGAAATAAAGGAATTTGTATACTGTAAAAGGGGAGAGGATCCTGAAATGCTATAGAGGGTGAGGCTGCTTAGACTACAATTTTCAGAAAAGGGAAAGAGTTCTTTGGATAGAAGGAGTTAGTAGCTTTCCGAACCTATGTTGATTGGGTTGAAGAAAGAGCAAGAACTATCATGTTACCTTTTTCAAGGGAAGATCCATTGTATCTATAGCCTAGCAATCGACAAAGTGATGTGCCTAAAAAGATCTTCTATCAAGTGGAAATGGAAAATTAGGAGCTCTGCATTGATAATCAAGCGAATGTAATGGAGTTGTATTTCCTAATAGAAGAAAATAAAGAGTTGGCTTGCAAGATTAAAAGGTATGAAGGAACAAGTACTTCTTGTATCAAAAAGGCCAAGAGAAGACCTGGAATGGAGGAAGATGCTTCTGTTTCTATATAAGATTACCAAAAATCCCTTGAAGATGTTGAGAAGAAACACCAAGAATGTGTAATGCTTCAGGTGTCTGCAACAAGTAAAAATGAAAAGTTAAAGAGCTGGAAAAGCAACTTAGAAGTACCAGATTGGACAGGGACGCAAAGGAAGCTCAGGTGACCCGAGTGATGGAAGAGAATGCAAGACTCTGAGCTTGGGTGGAAAAAATGGAAAATGAATTGGTACCCATCCCGCTGCCAGAATGCAATGAATGTGAAAGCTTACATGAACAATGTCAGTATCTTGAGACTCGTCTATACAAGAAAGATGTGGTGATTAAAGGATTTTCCCGATGACACGATCGTGAGAAAATAAAGAAGCTATTAAAAGAGACTAAGGAATAGAGTGCAAACTACTTCAGACAGGGAAGACCTTTGTATTATGCAAAGTTGAGAGATTCGCCTCTTTGATTGTTTCTTTCCTTTGTATTGTATGATCATTATCATGCTTGTTGGTTGGGATATTTATCTTTTATGATACACCATGGATTCCTATGTATGAACTTGTTTAATTCAAGGTTTATGTTATGAATGAAAAACAGTTTTTGTCACTATATCCCCTTGCCTTTTTTTGTATCTTTTTTATCATATTGTTTGTTGTTCTTGATGGTTGAAAAAACTCTTAAATACCCTAAAGATGATAAACATAGCATGCATATCATGCATCTCATACATTATAGGTTTTTCAGGCCGGTATTCTTATCTCCTGGTTCTTCTTTTCTTATAAGAATTCACGAAGACTCGTTGTTATTCAACCAGAAGAAATCTACCACGCCAGATGGAATAATTACATGCAGATTTAGATGAGATGAGGACTCATATGGCCAACGAAATGGCCCATTTCACGGAGGTGATCACTAATGTTAATAGAAAACAAGATGAGCTAAGGGATCTTGTTGATAACACTTGGAGCAATCAGAATGAGAATGGAAATTAGGGGCTATATGAAGACATCTTTGTTGGACTTGGGAATAATCATCAGGAGAACGTGCATGACCAGTTTGGCCAACGTTCCTACAATCCATTCCATTATAACAATGGTCATTTTCCACCACCACCAGGATCTCATCTTCTCTTTGGAGAAAGAGGGGGAAATTAGAACCGAAGGAATCACCAGCTCCGGAGTTTGACTACGACAACAATGAAGACCAATACTTTGTGATTAACCATGATCCAGGCTTCCCTGTGAGGAAAAGAAATATTGAATGCTCGAGGAGCATTTGAGGTCTGTTGAAGGGCAAGATGTCCTGGGAATGGATGCTAATGATTTAGGGTCGGTACCTGGAGTAAGGGTCCCTCAGAAGTTTAAACCTGCTGTATTTGAAAATTATAATGGACTCACTTGTCCAAGGACGCATGCAAAGGCGTATTATTACGAGATGTTAGTGCCTATGGAAGACGAAGGGTTGTTGATTCACTACTTTCAGGATCACTTGTCTAGGGCATCCTTGGAGTGGCATATGAAGTTGGAAAGGTTACATTAAAGCTGGAGGGATTTGGTATAAGATTTTGTCAAACACTACCAATACAACATTGATATGGCTCATAACCATACTCAACTGCATAACTTAGCCCAGGGTCCAAATGAATATTTCAAGGAGTACACCCAGAAATGGCGTGAATTTTGCTACTACAGTTCAACCTCCATTGATGGAGAGAGAACTCATTGATAGGTTAATGGGTACTCAACAAGGGTCGTATTATGATCGCATGACAGGAAGTACTTCTATTGTTTTCTATAAGTTAGTGATGATACGAGAAAGAATTGATGTTGTTTGAAAATGGGCAGAATTCAGGTAGGGAATTCTAGTGGCTCCTCGGGTGGAAATAACAAGAAATTGTTTGCTGCATATCCTAGGAAGAAAGATGGTGAAACTAGTGTTGTTTATTCCCAGAGAGGAAGAAGAAGAAATCACCAGCATCAGCAAGTCAATGTTGTATTTATTCCAGTTAATGCTCCTCAACAACAGCGTCTGCAGCAACAAAGACAATAGAACGCTCCCTGTCAAAATAATAACAATCAACAACAAAGGCAGCCAAGGAGATCTGATCCCTTGCCTATGAGTTATTCTGATGCGCTTCAACATTTGTCCGAGCTAAACTTGGTAAATCTGAGAAATATGTCGGCTCCTCAAGAGAGGCTCCCAACCAACTATGACGATAATGCTAGATGTGAATTCCATTCAGGTGGCATAGACCATGATATAGAGAACTTCTATGCATTTAAGTGAAATATACAAGATTTGTTGGATGCTAAAGATATTTCTCTCACTCCCAACAACTGTCCTAATGTTATCCAACATCATATGCTACCTCATGGAGGCCCAACTGTTAACGCTATTGTTGATGAGGGTGAAGTTCTGAACTTGGTTATGGACGTGGATTTGTTGACTACCCCGTTGCCATTTGTTAAAATATATTTGATGGATAATAATATTTTCCCAGGTTGTGCTCCTGATTGACATAAAAGTAAAGACCAGCTGGAGGGTTGTGTTGATTTGAAAGTGCGTATTCAAAGTTTGATTGATGATTGTTCTTTGCAGTTTGACCGAATTCTGAGGTACAAAAAGGTTACCGAGAAGGACATTGCAGTGATTTTTATACCATACACTCCAAGGAGCATTCTTGTTCCTACCAGAACAGTTCTTCTAATGATTACTTTACCTGGTCTGATACCTTATACCAGTGAAAAAACGGTTCCATGGCATTATGGTGCTGGTGTCTATTACCATGTGTCATACCCAAAATTTTCCCTATTAATTTTTAACTAATGTAATGTTATCATAAAATTTAGATTATTGTTGATAAATTCATTATGGGCTTTAAAATTATAAAGGGGGTGTATTTTTTCAATATGGACCATCAAAATATGACGACCCATTTGGTTTGTGCTTACAATTAAAAAGGGGTTATAGTTGTTATCAAGCCCATTAAAGATTTGTTTTCAAATAGTATGAGGGGTGTATTAGCTAACAAAAGTATGTTTGAGAATATGAGGGGTGTATACATGACATAATGGGCTTGGTATTCACAAAAAAAGCCCATTTTGACTGTTTTGGATTAATAGAAGGGGGGGCATTTAGAATTAACGTATATTGCTCCATTTTAGAATGGCCCATCAAGATTTTTTCAGGGGGGTTGTTTTAATAACTGGACTGGCAAATGGGAAATGGGAAAGCCCATTTGCTGTCTGGGTATGTTTTTTAGAGTTATTAAAATTGTTGGCCCATTTTTTCTTCTTAAGCCCATTTGTTTTTTATAAATCATTATAATTATTTGTCTGATTATTGTTATTATACTAGTATTTACATAATAATAATAATAATAATAATAATAATAATAATAATAATTATTATTATTATTATTATTATTATTATTATTATTATTATTATTATTATTAATATTTTTTTATTATTATTAAAAATTATTATGTTGACTTTTGGTCAAAATTAGGGTTGAAACCCTAATTCTAGAACACAAGCGGCGCCCTGACTCGCTGTTGTTCTTCTTCAACAAAGATACCATACCAAGCCCAGCCCAAAAAAGCTTATTGTACAGATTCAGAGGAGAAACACATATGTGTAAGAGTGAAATAAATCTCAAACAAATCTGAATCAAATTACAATAATATCTAATTCATACAAAATCAAATATTTACGAAAACGGAATTCTACGAATCAAATCTTATAAATATCTAACCCATTACAATCGTATCAATTACATAACAAATTTTCCAAAATTTTAATACAAAATCAAATCCATATTAGCACAGAATGAATCAATTTCTAAAATCTACCATAATAAACTAATTTGTAATGACAATTAGAAGATAATTCCTAATTTGTACTAATTTCTAACATATATAAACCCTATAAACTAATACTAAAAGGACAACAATAAATTTTGGGAGAAGAAAACCTGTAAATCGAGAAGAATACGAGGAAGCACTTGAAGCCCTCAAATTGTTTCTTGCTTGAGATCTAGGGTTTCAATTTCTAAAACCCTAAGATTTTTCTTCAAAGCCATCGCCGCAACACCATTATTACAAACTGCAAACCAAGAGAGGAAGAGGATATCATAAAGAGACGAAAGGGAAATCAAATTACAAGAAGTTTCACTTCAAGGAAGGTAAGCTCCAAAATTAGCTTTAAATTAAAAGATTGTTATCGTTGCTGAATTTGGGGTCGATTGGTGGTCTGATCTGGATTTCTGGGAAATTTAGGGTTAGGGTTCATCATTTAGGGTTAGGGTTCATCAACATGGGGTTAAGGTTCTAAGGGTTTGTGCTTGTGGGTTGGATAAGGGTTAGGGTTCTTGGGATTTTGTTGAAGGTTACGGTTAGGGTTCTAAGTTTGTGGGTTTTGGCACAGTGGTTTTGCATGAAGGTTTGAAGTTTTCCAATGAATGACAACTGAAAAACTGGACATGAAGGGTGTTTAGTGGTGGCTTATGGTGGTTACCACCGGTGGAAGCAATTTCTGGCCGTCGGCGCGATTTCTAATTGCCTAGAGAGAAGCGATAACTTCTCTCTCTAGAATTGTTCTTGTTTAAAGGAAAATGAGGAGACAGAAAGAGGAAAAATGGGCCACAGGCCCAGGGGGTAAATGTATAACACGCTCAATAATCTGGTGTCTATACTCACATGCCCTTACCGAACGCCTTTGTTATAAGTCCCTCTGATCATAATCCAACGTTCCATAATCGCGCGTCCATCATAAGCGCGTGCGCTTATCCACACGAGGTCCAAACAGACCTCCTAGTTTTCAATGGTTTTAGGGCTATCCCATTGCTTAACCAACCACCAATTTTGCTCACCACGTACAAATTGTTCCCCCTTTCTGCGCTTATGGGCCAAGTCCAACATTTAGACTTGGACCGTTATTTCCGGCACCCCAGTTATAGTTGCTACATTCAAAACAACACCCCACGCCACTGGGCCTAAATCCAATATCTGGATTTAGGGCTCTGTTATTTACACCCCCGTGAATTTACTAGCCCAAACAAAATACACCCCCCTGCGCTTTTCAATTCAAATCATTTTTATATTTTATATTTCATTTATTTATTTTATATCATAGTTAATATTTTTAATATTTAATATATTTATTTTATATAAATTCTAAATTGTTTATTTTATTATTTAAATTCAAAATTCTTTTTTATACCAACTAATTTTTAAATGCATTAAAATTATTTTTACCGTGCATTAAAATATTTTTTTCATTACATAATATATTCAAAAAAATCTAACCAATCAAACACTAACCATTTTTTACTAACTTAATAAACTCAAGATTTATTTTCAAAAAGGATTATGGAAGTACCTTTAAATCGACTGCGAACTTCGTCTACAAATTCTGTTATTCACACACCAAGACTTGGTTCAAGGAGAATTCGAGTTAATTTCATAATCCATAAAAAACATTAATCAAACAACTACGAACTACGAATTGGGACTTTGATTCCTCATAAGAGCATACATAGGCATACGACTCAAAATCGTGGCGAGTTCCCCTAATTAATATTAAAACCCTATTTCCTAAAATTTAAAATCTAAACCCTAGTATCCTTGTGAACAAGGTAGATGAGGAGTGCCTAACACATTCCCTTCATCTAAAACGAGTCAAACAACTTAGAATCTCTGATCAAATTAGGGTTTTCCTTTAAATTCCCTTCATTAGGATAAAAATTAAGTGTGACAACTCTATATTTTCAAACCGGTTCCAACACCATGGGGTAAAGAATGTGGATGGTCCTTTAGTGTAAGAGCCTATTGAGGATGAAAGTGCAAATGTTGATAACTATTCCGGTGTTGGTCGTATGACGAGAAGTGAAAGAATGTTTGCTTCTCGTAATGTACAAGAAGTTGTTGATGCCTTGGCAAGAACCAAGGGAAAATAAGTGATGATTGTTATCCAAAAACCTGTGGTGGTTTGGGCTTTACTGACTTTGATCTCCCTCCTGAGGGGCACAACCATAACAAATCATTACACATCTTCATGGAGTGAAAGGGTACAACTTTATCACGTGTGTTGGTGGACACCGGGTCTTCATTGAATGTATTGTCAAAGTCTACGCTAATGAAGATTGACTACTATGGTCTGGAGTTCTGTCCTAGTGATTTGGTGCTGAAAACTTTTGATGGATCCAGGCGATCAGTATTTGGTGAAGTGGACTTACCTATCAAAGTCGGCCCTCGTATTTTCACTACTACATTTTATGTAATGGACATACAACCGACATACTATTGCTTGTTGGGACGTCCATGGGTTCATAAAGTAGAGTGCAGCTCCTAGAGCTCCAAGTTTGTCTACTCCAGTGAAGTTCTCCAGTTCTGGCATGGTCCAAGATGGTTGCACCAACACAGTTGGTGAGGATTGAGACATTGACTACAGCATTGAAGATTGGATCCGCCTAAGTGTTCCAGGTCAAGAGCTTTTCAATTGGACTTTTGTGGACGTAATCCAAGTTAAAACCGCTCAGGAGTAATTTTCTTATTTTCTTTTTATCATGTCATAGTTCTTACGCTCTGCCCAAGGCATAGTGAATCTATGTGTAGGGCCGCCATGTTTGCTTTTTCAAAAGTATATCATTAAATAAAGGACATTTTTGCATTCAAATATTTTGTTCCCTTTCTTTATGCTTTTATTTTAATCCTTTCTTTAAATGGCAATGTGTTATTTTTTAGACAATATCACTAAAAAATAAAAAATATCACTCATGCAGATGCACATCGACGCCAAATTCCATTAATAATGATTTTGCTATCGCTCATTATAACTTTGATAATGCGATCTACCAAGCCGAAGAAGAAGGTGAGGAAGAATGTGAACTCCCTGAGGAGTTGGAAATGTTATTAAAGTAAGAGGAAAAGGTCATCCTGTCGCACCAGAAATCTCTAGAAGTGATCGACATGGGTACTGAAGAGTTAAAGAAAGAGGTCAAGATAGAGGCTGGTTTAGAGGAAAGTGTAAAGGCAAGACTGATAGAGATGATTCGAGAGTATGTTGACATATTTGCCTGGTCCTATGAAGATATGTCTGGTTTAGATACATATATTGTTTTGCACAAGTTACCTCTCCGAGAAGATTGTCCTTCAATCAAGCAGATGCTTCGAAGAACTCATCCAGAGATGTCCAAGAAGATTAAAGAGGAGGTTCAAAATCAGTTCAATGCAGGTTTCCTGAGAGTTATCTCTTATCCACCATGGATCGCAAATATTGTACCAGTATCGAAGAAAGATGGGAAAGTAAGAATGTCTATTGATTATAAAGACTTGAATAGAGCAAGCCCTAAATATGATTTCCCACTTCCCAATATTGTTATTTTGGTGGACAATACTGCTCAGTCAAAGTGTTTTACTTCATGGATGGATTCTCTAGTTACAATCAGATAAAGATGACACTAGAAGACATGGAGAAGACAACTTTTATTACACCTTAGGGAACTTTCTACTATAAAGTCATGCCCTTTGGTTTCAAGAATGCAGGGTAAACATATCAACGTGCTATAGTTACTCTCTTTCATGACAGGATGCATAAATAGATTGAAGTATATGTTGACGATATGATTGCCAAATCTCGGACAGAGGAAGAGCATCTTGTTAATTTGCAGAAATTGTTTGAAAGACTGAGAAAGTTCAGACTGAGGATGAATCCAAACAAGTGCACCTTCCGGGTAATATCATGAAAGTTGTTTGGCTTTATCGTAAGCAAAAAAGGTATCGAGGTATATCTTGCTAAAGTAAAAGAAATACAGGAAATACCTGAACCGAGAACAGAAAAATAAGTCTATGGTTTCTTGGGGAGATTGAACTACATTTCTAGATCTATCTCTCATCTCAGAGCCACGTGTGAACCAATATTCAAGTTGTTAAGAAAAGATCAGACGATCAGGCAGAATGACAACTATCAAAGATCATTCGATAGAGTAAAACAATATCTGCAGGAACCTCCGATCCTTAAGTCTCTAGTGGAGGGAAAGCCGTTAATCATGTATCTAACAGTTCTAGAAAATTCCCTGGGTTGTGTGCAAGGTCAAAATGACGAGACGGGAAATAAAGAACAAGCAATCTATTACTTAAGCAAGAAGTTTACAAAATGTGAGTCAAGGTACTCTTTGCTTGAAAAGACGTGTTGTGCACTTGCATGGGCTGCCAAGCGCCCGAGACAGTATATGTTGATACATACCACCTACTTGATTTCTAAGATGAATCCCATCAAGTACATCTTTGAAAATCTAGCTCTCACAGGCAGGGTGGCCCGTTGGCAGATGATTTTGATTAAATATGATATTGAGTATACTATCTAGAAAGCCATCAAGGGTAGTGTATTGGAAGACTATCTTACTCACCAACCCGTGGATGATTATCATCCAATGATATTTGAATTCCCAGATGAAAACATCATGTATATCAGGAATTGTAACATTCCTCACCCATAAGAAGGACCCCAACCAGGATCATGATGGATTCTCGTGTTCGATGGTGCCTCAAATGCTATGGGTTATGGTGTTGGAGTTGTGATTAATTATCCGGCAGGTTTTCATATTCCTTTCACCGCCAGAATATTTTTTGATTACACTAATAACATGGCAGAATATGAAGCTTGTATCTATGCAATTGAAGCTGCAATTGATTTTTGAATCAAGTTTTTGAAAGTTTATGGAGATTCAGCTCTTTTGATAAGCTAAATTAATGGAGATTGGGAGACTCGTCACCCAAATTGGATTCCTTACAAATAGCATGTTATGAAGTTGATTCCATACTTTGAGGAAATCACGTTTGAGCACATATTGAGGGAGTAAAATAATCTTGCAGATGCTTTGGCTACTCTGTCATCCATGTTTAAAGTAAAGTGGGCTAATGAAGCGCCTTCGATCACTATCATGAGGTTGGATGAGCCAACATATTTCTTTGAAACTGAAGTGGAATTGCATGGTAATTTATGGTTTCATGATATCAAGAGGCACCTTGAAGCTCAAGAGTATCCTGAAGATGCGTCTGTTACATATAAAAAGTTTTTGAGAAGGTTGTCAGCCAAGTTTTTCCTTAGCAATGGTATGTTATACAAAATTAATCATGATAGTGTGTTACTCAGATGTGTAGACAAGAACGAAGCAGTAAAGATCATTGAATAAATGCATGAAGGTGCCTTTGAGACTCATTCTAGTGGACATACGATGGCTAAAAATATTTTGTGAGCTGGTTACTATTGGTCCACCATGGAAAATGATTGCTACAACTATGCCAGAATCTACTACAAGTGCTAAGTTTATACTGAAAAACTGCATGTGCCTCCCGTTCCTTTGAACGTCTTGACCTCTCCTTGGCCTTTTGCAATGTGGGGCATTATATGATTGGTCGTATTGATCCGACTGCTTCCAACATTCATCATTTCATTCTGGTTGCCATAGATTACTTCACCAAGTGGGTCGAAGCTAAATCTTATGCAAATGTTACCAAGAAAATGGTTGCTCATTTTATCAAGCATAAGATCATTTGTCTTTATGGGATTCTTGAAAAGATAATTATTAACAATGGATCTAATCTCAATAACAAGATGATGAAAAAGCTTTGTGAAACTTACAAAATCATGCATCACAGTTCTTCTCTGTTTCGTTCGAAGATGAATGGCATTGTTGAAGCGGCTAATAAGAATATCAAGAAGATTGTGCATAAGATGGTGGTGAGCTATAATGATTGGCATGAGATGTTTCCTTTCGCTTTGCATGGCTATCGTACTTTAGTATGTACTTCGACTGGGGAAACCTCGTTCTCACTTGTCTATAGAATGAAATCTGTATTTCCAGTGGAAGTTAAGATTCTCTCTCTGAGGATTATGAAAGATGTTGAGCTTGACGAAGCTGAATGGGTGTAGATCATTTAGATCAGTTGATCCTCATCAGCGAGAAAAGACTAGCGGTTGTGTGTCATGGTCAGATGTACCAAAAGAAGATGAGAAGGGCATTTGACAAGAGGGTGCCTCCTCAAAGCTATCAAGTTGGTGACCTTGTTCTAAAAAGAATTATTCTTCCTCAAGGATATCCCAGGGGTAAGTGGAATCCAACTTATGAAGGACCATTTTTTGTAAAGAAAGTTTTCTTTGGAGGAGCCATGATGCTTACAACTATGAATAGTGAAAACTTCCCACTCCTTTTGAACACAGACGTAGTTAAAAAATACTTCGCATAAAAGAGACCCGCTGAGTCGACGACTCAGGCAAAAATGGGTATCCCGACGAACCACAAAAAATGAATAAAATGGTTCGGTAAAATTAGGGATAAAAAAGAAGAAGAGAAAAGAATGAAAAAGAATAATAATTACACCCGCTAAGTTGAAAATCTAAAAGGGAGGCTTAGGCAAAAAAAGGGTATCCCAGTGGATTAAAAATCCGAAAGGGTGACCCATGAAAAAGTTAGGGATTTAAAGCGAATGACTATGTCTAGCGTCAGATCTTTGATTTTGTCTACTACTATAATTGGTCACCCCAAAGGGTAGAAATTTATCCATTCACCTTCTTCAGAAAGAAAAGTAATGAGAGCTACGAGGCCATAAGAGTTATAGCAAAATCAGAACCAGATGGATATCAGTTTTCACACTGCCATTTTTTTGTGATACTCTTTTATTTTTTATTTTTCAATTACCTCTTTCTAGGAATTGGTTCCTGATGTAAATGCTTATTTACATGCATAGTTCAATCAATAAAAGACTTCTTTTTATCCAAAAAGCTTGCTTTATTTTTCTTTTACTATTTTTTTTGCAAAAACGTCCAATACCTTTTTGATAAACATTTGCATTTGAAAATTTGGTGGCTTTATGCAACATGAAAATAAATTACAAATATTACTCTTAAGTTGCTTGTAGCCTGGTTGGTTGACATTGTCATTATGCTATACCTGGGGCACGCTGGTGTAATTTGATTTGCAAGAACTATCATCCACTCACTTATGTGTAATTTTCTAATACCAGAACAACATCTTGGGTCGTTTCTCCATTAAAAACGGAGTTTATACTTCTCCCTAGTGAGTCTCCCCAAGCAGAGAGATTGACTTACTAGAATTCTTGGATATTTCCCTAATACATGAAGTTTTCTTTTCCCCAGCATCACAAAATGGCGAATCCTTGACTGTTAGGTTGTGATTAATGTGATTTCTTAGTAGAGAATCTACATCCCTAACAGTTATGCGATATTGTTGTGTTCATGAGAGAATTTTTATTCCCTGAAGTAGATATGTCACATTCCCCAGTCGAGATTTCAGTTGAGAATTTTCTTATTCCCCAAGATGTTACTTCACCAAGATTTCTTATTAAAGAATTCCCTCATCTCCCTAGCGGAAGCTTATATTGAGACTCCTTATGCTGAGAATATTTTCTCATCCACCAGCCAAGTCTGTTTGAGAATTGTTCATTCTTCCCGAGCTGAGTCGTGTTGAAGCTTATCTCACTCCCTAGAAGAGGCTACTTTTTGAGATCTCTTACTCAGGGTCTTTTACCTTCCCAAATAAGTTTCCTTATTTGAGATCTCTTATTTGGGAATGTTCATTTCCCCAACTGAGTCGTTTCATTGAAATTTCTTATTCAAGTATTCCCCCTTTCCCCGGTAGAGTTTGATCCTGGAGGCTGATAAGTTTCATATCCCCATAGGAATACTCCGTTGTGGCTTGTTACCCGAGTTTTATCATATCCCCAACAGGTTTTCTCTTATTGAAGATCATTAGAAAAACCTCAGTTGAGCTTCTTACACCAAGATTACCTCCTCTCCAGCAAGAGTTTTGTGCATAAGTTCTCTTATCTCCAGATTGGATCCACATATCCCCAGCAGTACAAGTTTCTGTCATCCCCAGGCGAGAGGGTGACAAATTATTCTCCAAGTAGTCATAAGGGAATTTTGATTCCCAACAGGCCCCATATTATTGGTGTCCTCTCTAGGAACGGCCAATCTTCATTTGGCATCCCTTCTCAAAGTTTACAATTCCAACCTGATCTTTTTCAACAGAGTTTGCAATTTATTTTTGCAACTTCCTAAGAGTTTGTAGCTTGTATTTATCGGTTACTCAGTTTGTTACTCCCCACAGAGTTTTAGCTTTTCAATGGATTCCCTCCAGCAGTTCCTTGTATCTTCTTTTCTCCAGCAGAATCATACATCATCGCATTGCATATTCTAAATGTGTAGTATTTCCATCCTTTTTGGGAACGCTACTCCATAAGAAAAATAATTCAAACATGCATGGAAACATAAGACATTTTTGTTTCTTTTTTCCCTATTAAAGTTCCTAAAAAACTTTGGATTATATCCCCCAGCGAGGTCACTTTATCCTTAATATCCCATTTTTCACCCCTACAAATATCCATTTGATGTTACCATTAAGCGGTCGAGTGTCTACTGTTAGAAAATAGTTTGATTCTACAACCCTTGGTTAGAGCTTTGATGATAACAAATACAAAGAATAAACAAATACAAAGAACAAATATACATCTTAAAAATATGTTTTATGTAAGTAGAAGTTCTGATCGAATCAGCATTAGAAGATAATCCATAAGAGCTACACGCTGAAGCAATCAAAACATACGCTGAAGATTGATGACAAGAACCTGCGCTTAATCAAAGTAAACTCTGACTCTGAACAAGAACATATCAAACCAAGTCATCAATATTCTGAAGCGTCATCAGCAGTAAGGAGAAAAGATTCTGAAGCATTACTGAACATTCAAGACAACATCAATTCCAACGGCTTCCTTCAGACAGGATCTTCTCCAAAAGGAAAGTGTGTTAATGACATTAAACATGCTTTATGATCAACGTCATTACACTGCCTATATAAACAAGTCAGCTTTCAAAATGATGTGCCAACGTACATACAACGATTTTGCTAGATCACCACTCACGCATATTCAAGTTGCAAGCAATTTCATTCTTCCTTTCTAAGCTATAAACCTGTGTAATTTATCATAGTTGTGATAAACTATTTTTGTTAGAAAACAGCAACACATATTGTATATTATATTAAAAAAGAGATCCTTGAGATTAACCGGATTGTGGTTGTACTCAAGAAGACTTTAACAGTTGTTAAAGTAGCTTTTGTAATCTTGTTGAGATTAGTGGATTAAGACCTCGTTGGAGAGAGGCGAAATCACCTTGACAGGTGGACTGGAGTAGTTTGAGATCAAACGAACCAGGATAAAAATACTGTGTCGTTAAGCTTTTTAGATTCAAGTTTTCAATTCAACCCCCCCTTCTTGTGTTTTTCACATCTTCAATTGGCATCAGAGCACTTGGTTCTGAGCTTAAGCACTTAACTGTGTCAGTACAAGATCCAAGCATCAGAAAAACACTATGGTGGGACCAAGCCAAAACATCAGCAATGACAACAATGAAGACAAGGACAGATTCAGTGGTAAACCTCCAGTCTTTGATGGAGAAAACTTTGACTACTAGAAAGACAGAATTGAGAGTTTCTTTCTGGCCCATGATGCTGATATGTGGGACATGGTGACTGATGGATACACGCATCCTGTGGATGGACGTGGTCAGAAGATAGACATGAAAATGATGTCTAATCAGCAAAAGTGTGAATTCAGAAACCACCATAAGGCCAGAACAATTCTCCTCAGCGACATCTCATATTCATAATATGAGAAAATATCAAATAGAGAAACTGCCAAGAATATGTTTGAATCTCTAAGAATGACGCATGAAGGCAACATTCATGTCAAACAAACCAAGGCCCTTGCGCTCATTCAGAAGTATGAGGCATTTAAGATGAAAGGTAGTGAATCAATAGAAAATATGTTTTCAAGATTTCAAATTCTTGTTGCTGGACTAAAGGTTATTGACAAAGGGTATTCTACTGCTGATCACGTTAAGAAGATCATCAGAAGCTTTCCCAAACAATGGAGGCCAATGGTCACAGCACTTAAGCTAGCCAAAGATCTCAACAAAATCTCTCTGGAGGAACTTGTTAGCTCCCTCAGAAGTCACAAGATAGAGCTAGAAGAAGATGAACCTCAAAAGCAAGGTAAGCCATTAGCTTTAAAATCTAACAGAAAATCTGACTCCAAGGTTTTGTAGGTTGTGGAAGAAACTTCTGATGGATCCTCATTAGAAGAAGATGAATTGCCTCTCCTCTCCAGAAGGGTGAACCAACTATGGAAGCAGAGACAAAGGAAGTTCAGAAATCCCAGAAGATCAGAGAATCAGAATGAATCCTCCTCCAGATACAGAAAGTATGAGTCCTCCTCTAGACACCAAAGATCTGAAGGTTCTTCAGGATACAGAAAGCCAAACAACAAGGACATCATCTGCTATGAATGTAACGAGCAAGGGCACTACAAAAGTGACTGCCCAAGGCTTCAGAAGGAAAAGCCCAAAAAGAAGTTTCTCAAGGAAAAGAAGAAAAGACTCATGGCTACATGGGATGATTCAACCACATCTGAAGCTGACTCAAAATCAGATGATGAAAGAGCAAACATAGCTCTCGTGGCAAACGTATCAGAAGACAGTGAAGCTTCTGGTTCAGACTCAGAATCAGACACTGAAGAGGTATTCCCTGACTTTACCATAAACTTTACTAAGGCTGAACTTGCTGAAAGTCTAAATGAAATTCTGGAAAGGTATCAACAAATCATAGTCAAATTCAGAAACCAGAAAAGGAATCTTGCCTCTGACTCTGAAAAGACTGAGAGTCTTAGATTGGAGAATTCTAAGTTAAGAGAAAAAATTTCAAAATTAGAAAATAATTTGCAAAACTCTCAGAAGGAAACAATCTCTGAAACTCCCAGCAATGCTGATGAGATCATCAAAGAGTATGATCACAGCTTTCAGAAGTTTCTAGCTAAAAACGTAGACAGAAGCAAGATGGCTTCAATGATCTATAGAGTTAGCAGAAATGGCAGAAAAGGGATAGGATATCAAGGTAAGGTACCTACACAAAAAAATGCCATGGACTTAGTTATAAAACGCACACCACTCGATTCACATTTTATATATGGGCACACACATGACATAAAATACACAAGTAGTGATTATTCTGTCAAACCAAAATTCAATCAGAATTTGGTAAAACTAACAAATCAGGATCCGAGAAAATGTAGGTACCTAAGGATAAAATAATACATATGGCAGATATCTTTAGCAGCAAGGCTAAGACACCAATCATGGTACCTGGACTCTGGCTGCTCACGACACATGACGAGGAGAAGGCATATGTTCCAAAGCCTGGAACTTAATCCTGGAGGCCACATGGGCTTTGGAGGAAATCAGAGAGGAAAGATCATTGGCTCTGGAACCCTAGGTAATGGAAATCTTCCCTCTATAAGTAAGGTTTTATTAGTTGATGGGTTAATGCATAACTTGTTATCCATAAGTCAATTAAGTGATATTGGTTATGATATAATCTTCAATCAAAATTCATGCAAAGCTGTTAGTCAGAAAGGTGGGACTATCATATTTAATGGAAAGAGGAAAAACAACATTTATAAAATAAAACTTTCTGAACTAAAGAGTCAGAATGTAAAATGTCTACTGTCTGTTAACAACGAGCAATGGATCTGGCACAGAAGATTGGGACATGTTAGTATGAGAAGAATATATCAGATTAACAAACTCAATCTGGTCAGAGGACTTCCTAACTTAAAGTTCAATTCAGATGCTCTGTGTGAAGCATGTTAAAAAGGCAAATTTGAAAAACCTGCTTTCAAATCCAAAAATGTTGTTTCCACCTCTAAGCCATTAGAACTTCTGCACATTGACTTATTTGGACCAGTAAAAACTGCTTCAGTAAGTGGCAACAAGTATGGGTTAGTAATCGTAGATGACTATAGCAGATGGACATGGGTAAATTTCTTAAGACACAAGGTCGAGTCACACTCTGTGTTTGTTACCTTCTGCAACCAAGTTCAGAATGAAAAGGATCTTAGAATTGTCAAAGTCATAAGTGATCATGGTGGAGAATTGAAAATAAATATTTTGAATCATTCTTTAATGAAAAAGGAATTTTGCATGACTTCTCTTATCCTAGAACTCTCCAGCAAATGGAGTTGTAGAACGAAAGAACAAAACATTGCAAGAAATGGCCAGAACCATGATCAATGAGACCAACATTGCTAAGATTTTCTGGGCAGAAGCAATTAACACAGTGGTTACATTCATAATAGAATCTCCATAAGACCTATTCTGGAAAAGACTCCATATGAATTGTGGAAGAACAGAAAGCCCAACATTATTATTTTCACCCATTTGGATACACATGTTTTATTCTGAATACAAAAAATTATTTGAACAAGTATGACTCTAAAGCACAAAAGTGTATTATGTTAGGATACTCTGAATGCTCGAGAGGGTACAAAGTATACAATACAGAAACACAGATTGTTGAAGAGTCAATCACTGTTAGGTTTGATGATAAGCTTGACTCTCAAAAGTCAATGAAGAATGAACTCCTTGAAGGTATGGAAGTTGAACTCACAGGTACTGAAGATAACTCATCAGAGGTTCTCAACAGAGACACTCCCTCAACAACAGAAAGAGTCATTGCAAGTAATCCACCACCTTTTGTTGATCAACTCCAGAAAATACTATCCAGAAGTAGCATTGATCACCCAGAAGATACAATACTGGGAAAGAAGGAAGATCCAATCAAAACAAGATTAACATTCAGAAACTCTGAAGAATCCCTCATGGGACTGGTCTCTCTCATTGAACCAACAACAATTAATTGATGAAGCACTTCTGGACAATGACTGGATTCTGGCAATGCAAGAGGAACTAAATCAATTCACTAGAAATGACGTATGGGATCTGGTTCCCAAACCAAAAGGATTCAACGTCATTGGTACAAAATGGGTGTTCAGAAACAAACTGAACGAGCAAGATGAAGTCATCAGAAATAAAGCACGACTGGTAGCACAAGGTTATAGTCAGCAAGAGGGGATAGACTATACAGAAACCTTTGCTCCAGTCTCCAGGTTAGAATCTATCAGACTTTTAATATCATTTGTTGTTAATAAAGGCATCACTCTGTATCAGATGGATGTCAAAAGTGAATTCTTAAATGGCTATATAGATGAAGAGGTATATGTGCACCAACCTCCTGGTTTTGAGAGTTCCAAAAATCCAGAATATGTTTTCAAACTAAAGAAGTCACTCTATGGTCTGAAACAAGCTCCCAGAGCTTGGTATGAAAGACTAAGTAACTTCCTATTAGAAAAGGAATTCACCAGAGGGAAAGTGGACACAACCTTGTTCTGTAAGACAGTTAAGAATGACATGTTAGTATGTCAAATTTATGTTGATGACATCATATTTGGATCTACTAAACCCTCTCTGGGAAGAGAGTTTGCTAAATGTATGCAGACAAAGTTTGAGATGAGCCTAATGGGGGAACTCAAATTCTTTCTGGGCATTCAGATAAATCAAACTCCAGAAGGAACTTACATTCATCAGAGCAAATATGTCAGAGAACTTCTGAAGAAATTTGATCTCTTAGAATGTAAGCCCTCAAAGATTCCAATGCATCCCACGTGCATTCTGGAAAAGGAAGAGGTAAGTAAAAAGGTAGAACAGAAAGTCTACAGAGGTATGATTGGTTATCTTCTCTATCTGACGGCTTCCAGGCCTGACATTCTATTCAGTGTTTGCATTTGTGCTAGATTCCAATCAGATCCTAGAGAATCTCACTTAATAGCAGTTAAGCGAATTTTCAAGTATCTGAAAGGTACTACTAATCTGGGTTTGTTTTATAGAAAATCAAATGATTACAGCTTAGTAGGATATTGTGATGCTGACTTTGTTAGAAACAGAGTAGAACGTAAAAGTACTTCTGGAAGCTGCCAGTTTCTGGGAGAAAATCTGATCTCATGGTCCAGCAAAAGACAATCCACAATAGCAGTATCAACAGCAGAAGCTAAATACATAGCAGCTGTTGGATGTAGTGCGCAAATGCTCTGGATGAAAAGTCAACTTGAAGACTTCAATATATTTGAGAGTAACATTCCTATCCTCTGTGACAATACTTCTGCTATTTGTCTCAGTAAAAATCCTATTTTGCATTCTAGGGCTAAGCATATAGAAATAAAACATCATTTTATTAGGGACTATATTCAGAAAGGGATTCTTAACTTAAAATTCATTGACACAGACCATTAATGGGTTGATGTCTTTACAAAACCTCTTTCTGAAGATAGGTTTAACTTCATTCTGAAACATCTCAGCATGAAGCTTTGCCCAAAATAAACTGTTTTATTTACATATCTTAACCTTCAGAACTTAGTTATTTTCTATGAACTACTGATCAACCTGCCTTCAGAGTTTTAGAAGTACAGATTGCATCAGATTCTATCCATGAAGATCTGAACGTTTCATTTCAAGGATAGAAGTGTGTTGTTCACGTAAGCAAACAGTTGTCATCCATTCATCAGCTACCTTCTGAGGCTGAACACATGTTCACTTTTCTAAAAGGTCAAAAGCACTGATTGGGTGCATTGAGACACACGTCATGGGTAACTGTTCCAGTATCTTTCTGAATCCCCTAAAATCAGCTACCATTAATGCTTATAATCATGACTAATTGTTTCTTTCTATTACTGTTTATGCTTTCAAGAAAATCTATTTAAACTCAAAGTTCACTCTTTACAATTCTTTCACTTTTACTCTCTCAAAAACCTTCTATTGTTTCCAGTTCGTACTTTCAAAAACCCTTTCATCTTTCTCAAAAATTCTTATGTGAACATGGCTTCTTCAAGCGTTCAAAACACTAGTACTCAGGGAACTGCTTCTATTGAACAATACGAAGAACCACACAGAACGCTACTCACTCCCATTGATAATCTGGAAGTTCTTTCAAAACTTTTTGTTGACTTTGAAAGCTTACAAGAAAACGGCTTCAATCTGTATGAAGACGTCAATGCTCAAGGTTGGAACATATATTTTGACCGTCTTCTAGGGCCAACATTTCCAATTCTTGTCATATAATTCTGGATACACGCTTCCTCCTCAAATCATCAAGTTACCTCTTATGTCATGGGGAAGAATATTGTCATTACAGAAGACCTAATTTCAAGGCATATTGGTTACAATGGTGGAGGTGTCAGATGTATTGACATGGCTGAAAGATGTTCTGATGTAGCTTCTATTGCAAGGGAAATATTTACTCTTGGTCTTCCCTCCAGCAAGATTAGAGATCTGAAGGATCACCACAGAATTTAGGCTAAAATAATTCTAGGATGTATCAACCACAGGAAGCCAACTAGCTCTCCTGATTACATAAACATTGATCAGCAGTTTCTGATCTATTTTATCTCAAAGAAGACTAAGGTAAACCTCCCTCACTTGCTATTTAATCATCTGAGGACCAGTGTAAAGGAAACAAGAGAAGATGAACGTACCAAGAGGGACTGGATACCCCTAGGAAGACTCATATCAGATATTTTGACAGAGAATAGGTTGATAGAGCATTTGACTGAAGCTCAGGAAATCAGCTCACTGGAAGCAACTGCTGGGAAGCCTCTGAACGCAAAAAATCTGAAGAAAATGAAAATCATTAAGAATATCAAGAAAGAACCCAATGTTACTTCTTTTGCAACCATCACTTCAAGAAGAATTCCTCTGGATGATTTTCCTCTTTTCTCTGGGATTGACTCCAAGCCTGAGATAATTGTCAGATATATAGATGCATGTAAAGCAGATGGCACTGCACCAGAAATAAATATCCAGGACTTGCATCAGGCTGCTCCAGAAGTTGTTCTGAAGAAGACCAAGAAAAGGAAAGTTGCAGCAGAAGGATCATCCTAGAGGACTCCAAAGGCTGCCAAAAAGAAAGGTAATCCTTCCTCTGTTCTTGTTTTAGAATCAATTATTTTACCAACATCTGAAACCATAACTACTCAACCAGAACATCCAACCCCACAAACTTTTGAAGATTTTGACATAGGGTTTGATCCATCAGAAACTCTAGGTATGAATGAAACTCCCTCCATTTCTCATAATCCAAACCATGAACGAACTCAACCAGAACTTGCCAAAGTTCTGTCTGATATTGATTCATTTGACCAAGACTTTTCAGCTCTCACACCATAAAATCCAAATCCTCAACTCTCTGATAATCCAAACTCTGAAACTCCATCAGATATTCCACAACCTCTCTCTCCACAACAACCTGAACAATCTGAATAACAACAACCAGAAGCTCAACCTTCTGAGAATCAACCCTCTGCTATCCACGAACCAGAACATCACCCCATTTCAACAAACCAATCTGAAGAGCCTCATTTAGATTCTGATACAATTCCAACACTTGGAATCACTGAACCACTTGCCATTCGCATGCCTCTCACCATCCACGACATTCCAAAAATTCCTTCTTCTCTGGAATCCATACCACCAAACTCCCCTACCAGTCCAATAATCATACCTGACTCTCCCACTCCTTCACCTAATAGCAATCCAGCTGACAATGTAAGACTTGTCATTGATCCAATTGCGTTGGAAAGATTAGCTGCTATATCTCACAAAACTGCCATTCCCAAACCAAAACCAACTGAAACCACACCAGATGTTGGTACAAATTTTTTGATTTTTGAAACAGGGGTATAGGAATGGATAAATTCCTTGAGCATGCTAGTCTAGAGATGACTAATCATGCTGCCTCCGATTATCTATGGACAAGATTCAGAAACTGGCTAAGTTTTGAAACACTAAAGCTAAAAGAACAGAGCTATGAATAGGTTCAACGGAATTTCAGTGCTAAGCTAATGGTTTTTGAAGACCAAGTTCTGAGCCATCTGCTCAAGAAGGATATTCTCCCTCTTGATAATGCTGCCTGGTCAGAACATCGTCCCTCAGATGAAGTTCAACCAGAATCAGAAGGTCTCTCCCTGACTGCTGCTCCAGAAGAGATGATCACAGCAGAGGAAATTGTTCACTGTGATCAAGCTGCAGAATGCTCTGAGAAGCGTCTAACTACTGAAGAATCTCCAGCATCTTCCTCAGTCATGCAAACTCTTGAAGAGTTGAAAAGAGAAAATGTTATTATCCAGGAAAGGTTGGATAAGCAGGAGGACATAAACAAAGAAATCAAGAGAATCTTGGGCAAACAAGAAGAATCTAATACCCAAATCAAGGGTTTGCTGGAAGCTTTGTTCATACGCCTTCCTCCTTCCTCTTAGATTCTTTTCTGTTTTAAATTTGTTTATTTGTAACGTTTGTTTTACCACTTCTGTTCTGGACTACTTATTATTGCTTCTTATTTTTAATATAAATCAACTATTTTTGCTCTGATTATATTGCCTTTTTGATAACTGACAAAAAGGGGGAGAAAGTAAGATATTTTCAATAACGGTTTACTAAGACAGAAGTCTCAAACATTCTGGACTACTTAACCTCTATCTTTTGAAAAGCTTAAACAGGTACAAACTTTGATGAAAGACGCAGTTAAACTCTGATGCTCAAGGAACTTAAGGGAAGTAATCAACTCAGGGGAAGTTTTCTTTTTTATTCTAAACTTTTTATTCTTTATTTTTTAATTGAAAAATCTGGTTTTTGTCATCATCAAAAAGGGGGAGATTGTTAGAACATAGTTTGATTCTACAACCCTTGGTTAGATTTTTGATGATAACAAATACAAAGAATAAACAAATACAAAGAATAAATATGCACCTTAAAAATATGTTTTATGTATGCAGAAGATCTGATTGAATCAGCATCAGAAGATAAGCCATAAGAGCTACACGCTGAAGCAATCAGAACATACGCTGAAGATTGATTACTAGAAGCTGCACTTAATCAAAGTAAACTCTGACTCTGAACAAGAACATATCAAACCAAGTCATCAATATTCTGAAGCGTCATCAGCAGTAAGGAGAAAAGATTCTAAAGCGTTACTGAACATTCAAGACAACATCAATTCCAACGGCTTCCTTCAGACAAGATCTTCTCCAAAAGGAAAGTGTGTTAATGAAATTAAACATGCTTTATGATCAACGTCATTACACTTCCTATATAAACGAGTCAGCTTTCAAAATGATGTGCCAACGTACATACAACGATTTTGCTAGATCACCACTCACGCATATTCAAGCTACAAGCAATTTCATTCTTCCTTTCTAAGCTATAAACCTGTGTAATTTATCACAGTTGTGATAAACCGTTTTTGTTAGAAAAACAACAACACATATTGTATAATTATATTGAAAAAGAGATACTTGAGATTAACCGGATTATGGTTGTACTCAAGAAGACTTTAATAGTTGTTAAAGTAGTTTTTGTAATCTTGTTCAGATTAGTGGATTAAGACCTCGTTGGAGAGAGGCGAAATCACCTTGATGGGTGGACTGGAGTAGTTTGAGATCAAACGATCCAGGATAAAAATATTGTGTCACTAAGCTTTTTAGATTCAAGTTTTCAATTCAACCCCCCCTTCTTGTGTTTTCACATCTTCATCTACTCGTTATCTTTGGTAATGGTCCTGTTCTTCCCTGGTGCAATTTTCTCGAGTTTTGTCCCTACTACCTTTGTTGATTCATTTCAATTTCTATTAGTGTACCTTTCGAATACTAGTCTTACCCTAATATTTATTTTTAGCCTAGTATTATCTAGTTTCTTTTAGGTCGAGTTTTTACCTTGTTACCTGTGCGTGTTACCCGGTTTTATCGAGGTTCTCATCTTTGTACTAGCTTCTACCGCTAGTATTCTTGAGTCAAGTTTGCTACTCATTTCTAAGTCTCATCTTTGGACAAGTATCTTCTACTAGTCTTCTTGAGCCAAGTCTTTACTCGTTATTTGTCTCTTTTATTCCATGGGTTTTTTTCAGCATTGTCCACTGTCAACCCTCGGTTGAGACCAGCATGTTTTTTGAGAATCACGTACCCTCTAGTCACCTAGCTTTGAGTACTTTTTCAGAGTCTAGTATTATCTAGTTCCTCTTAGGTCGATTATTATCTCGTTACCTTGTTTTCACACCAGTCATTGTCTGGTGCATTCTTTATAGTTTTCCAGGAGGTCGAGTTTTATCTCATTTTTGCAATTTGTGTTCCAATTATGTCCTGACAATTCTTCTAGAGTCTAGCATCCACTAGTCCTCTTGGTGTAAGACCAATCTCTACTTGGTTTACTTTTCGAGTCCAATATCTTCTTGGCTCGTCGTTCAAATCCAATTTCTACTTGGTATATCTCTTGAGTCCAATATTATCTGACACTCTTTGGTAAGATTTAGTATTCACTAGTCTTCCCCTCTTTCGCCCATTTTTCTTCTTGTTATCCTTAAAAAAATACAATTACCCTTGTTTCTTAACTCTCTCGTTCAAGAGCGTAAATTTTTGGGTTCTTTTAGTATTCAATCCTCTTCCGCCTCGAACGTTCGAAAGCTGTCACTTTTTTCTCACTCATCATATTTAAGAAGATTGAATAGGGGAAGTTGTAGCACCCCAAACTTTACCATATTGTTTTATAATTTTAATGGCTTATGTTTCATCATATAATTGATGCATTGTGATGGGATCAAGGTAATTTGGTTCTCATGTACTTCTATAAGCTATGGAAGATGGGTTGTATTGACAATCAGTGCAAAGATGGGTCTCATGCCCTCACTCTTTGAGTCACTCAAGCTACAATGGTTTCTCATACCTCAAAACATCTCATTTGTCTTATTGATCCATCATAAAAATGAAATTTTCAAGAGTGTTGAAGTGAATCACTTTTCTCCTATCCATCTCTTGAGAATAGGGTTTTGTCCAAATGAAGTGTTTGATGCTTGTATGAACTAAATCCTTGAAGTATTACCCTCTCGTCATCATATGATACATCTTTGATCAAGAAGTCCTTCATCATATTCCATAAAATTAGGGTTTTGAGATTGGATCATCACCTCCTAACACAAGCAGTCAAAATTAGGGTTTAGGATAAAATTAGGATTTCTCTGAGACTTTGAGCAATACTTTATTCCATGCTTCTCCAAATGTCTCTAAGAATCTATGATTGAAGGATTAATCATCAATTTTGATTAAAAGATTCTCAATTACATAGATGAATTCAAATCACTCAAATTGGGGAAAAGTCAACCATACAATCAACAAAGTCAACTCTGGAATTTTTAAGGTAAAAATCATGATTATCAAGCCAAATATGGTCCATGTACAAGATTTTATCAAGAAATTTGCAAGGATTTATCAAAAATCAAGATTTGTACAAAGTTACCTATTTTGGAAATCAGGGTTAGTTTAAAGTTTCTATATTTTGCAAGTTACTCTCGAATGATCAGCCATCTTTAGGTCCATTTTTCACCCAGATTAAAGCTCCAATTCAATTTAAATTCTTCAGCAATGTTGTTCATTATTCAAAGATCTTTCCAACCATAGTCATTTTATCATCATTGGATCAAGATTGAAAGAGATATGATTTTCCCCAATTGAGCATTCCACATGTTAATTTCTCAACACTTAGTGAAAATTTCACAAAGTTATGAATCACCAAAACTCCATATCTTTCGTGCCAAGATTTCATCAACTTGCAAGCCTCAATTATTTTTACTTTCTTCACCAATATTGAAGAGAGTGAAGAGGGAATTCCAAATATTATAAGATAATTTCAAATGATTTAGAATCAATAAAAAAATGAGAAATGGCTGGAGAGGTTTCCAAGGATCCATGACTGACTCATCTGGCTAGGTCCTGGGCATGACAAAATCACCAAACTCGAGCTCAATTTTTAAGCACCTTGAAATCTTTGTTTCCAAAATGCTCCAACAACAGTTCTATTCTTTGTTATCCAAGCTTTCTAAAAAGCCAAATATCATCTCAAATGATGTAAAATTGAGAGAGATAAAAGCTTAAGGCTAGGACATCTTCTTTAGGCATGAAACCTGCATCCAGTCAAGTCATGACTAGAATTTTGCACGAATGATGTAAGCTCTACTGCATTATTTTTTCATTTTACACGCTCCTTCCTTTTTATTACCTTACTATTTCCCAAAAAAGCTAAACAAAGTTCAAAACTCATGCATACATGCTTTCTTCGTGCCTTGCCCAAAGAGGGAAAATTGCATCCAATCACTTTTCCCCCATGTGTAGCATATGCCAGCTCATCACCACATGTGTTCCCTCACTCTTTCCACTCTCTATTTGATCATCAAAACACAACCAACATCATAGTAACATAACACAAAATGCATGGCTCATACAATTACACTTTTTGATCAAGCTTGCTCAATAATTTTGATTAATTATGGTTAAGTCACTTTAACCTCAATCTTAACGGTTATAAAAGAAGCGACTCTCTCTTCATTCATTCACACAATAAATCCATGCAAAGAATCAAGCTGAAGCTCTCTTTCTCTTTCTCAAGTTCTCTCAAAATCCTCTCAAGAAATATCGCTCGGTTTCAAAATTCCTTCAAAGAGATATTGTTCTCTCGTTGCTCTTTTCTTCTTATTGAAGCTTGTACAAGTGTTTCTGGGTTTCTATCATCTCCTTGCTTGATCTAAAGAGCCAGTGGAGCTACTCCACTAGTTAACTCCTCAAAAAATCTATAGATCTATTCATGAGCTTGCATTTGAGTTTATAGTTTATTTTAATTGTTGAATTTATGTTCATTGTGTTGCTAGCTGGCTAAACAATAGGTTTGATGTATACAATTTTGTGAATCTGTGCTTGCATCTTGTTCTGAATTATGTGCGAAAATGTGAAAATCAATGAATGTTTGATCTAATTTGTCTGTAATTCAGTGATTGTTTGATGTATTTCTTGGTATCACGTTGTAGATCTCCATGAGATCTACAACTTTTCTTCAGATCTCTTATGATATCATGGAGAAACAAGTAAGTAATGTTGATCTGAAGTTGACTGCACAAACACGATTTTAGGGTTTGTTTAAACTTTTTGATTGGAGAAGACTAACGCAGATTGGTTGGTTTGAATTTCCATGGGTTCCGCGTGTGCGCCATCTCATTATTTTATATTAATTTAAATTTTGTTTCACAATTTCCCTCTTTTATTTCAATTGTTTTTCTTGATTTTATTTATATAGTTTAATAATCAAAAAATTATTAAAAAAATATGGTCGGTTATATTTTTGAGTCTACTTTCTGAAAATAATGTTTATTTTATTTTACAAAATTTCGTGGAACTTTAATTAAATCAATTGATTAATAATGTCATTTTTCTTTCTATTTTGTTATATTTTGTTTTATTTTATTTCCTTCATGATAAAATTCCACAAAAATATTTTTAGTAATCCTTAGATATAAAAATAATTTTCCATGATTTTTAATCTTTTTTTCAAATAATTTTGCATGATTCTAAAAATTGTTGAAGTTTATTGTTGTTTTTGGTCCTTTTTCTTGCATAGACTTAGAGATTGAATTAATTCTCTCATTTATTTAAATTTAGAATTCAAAGTAAATTTATTTAAGGTTCTTGGAAAAACTAAGATCATGAAAATAATTTTTTGTTGAATTTTAAGTTTTGATCTTATATTTTTCCCAAAATATTTTGTTAAGCATGTCTAATTTAAGCAATTTGCTAACTAGTCTTGGTGATTGCAAATCTTTTTCACCTTTCCATGTTTATCCAAGAACTTAAATCGGTGTTTCTCACTTTTTGAGACCATATGGGAGTTAGAATTAATTTTATTTGAATTTACAAGACCTATTTCTCTTTTTGACCTAATTTTCACATGAAGTTGTCCATTGAAACTTGTTTGAACTTCTTGTTTTTCATTTGCTAGTATATGAAAATTTTTTGGGGATGAGTTTTGGAAACTTAGTAGCCCCTGGATTTCTTTAGAATCACATTAGATTGGAACAATTTAATTGATCCCTTTTAGCTATTGATGATCATTTTGTTTTGAACTCCTAATTGATCAAATTTTAAACCCTAAGTTAAATCTTTCTTATGCTTTGTGGTTTTTTTCTTGAGGACTCTTGAGGTCCAATGATCATTATTAGAGGATTATATGTTCAAAAAATTGTTCACTAATAGCATGAAAAGTTATTTACTCTACTCTTTGATTTGTGCCTTTGATCTCCTTTTGATCCTTCTTTGTTTGATTAGATTGTTGTATCTTGAGATATAAGGTATTCACTTGTGCAACCTATAGGGAACCAAGTTCTTTCTTCTTTATATTATTCTCATTAGAATTTTTAGAGCCTTCAGTTCATGTCTATGAACCTTTCAAGTGATCTATCATTATACTCTTTGCTTAGAGGTTTAGTTACCCATCTTTAGTGATCATATTTAGGAGGATGTTTTGTACATTTCCATTTAAATGTTATTGATCCAAAATTGTGAAGTCCCTTTACAAATACTTCTGAATTAATTGACTTATAATATGTAATGTGATTATCCTTTGATTCTTTGATTGGCATTCCATTGTCAATTCATCATGATGACAATTTAGGATCCATATTCTCTAGTTTTGACCTAATTTGTGCTTAATGATATTTGAATCCATTAGAGGACCATGGTCCAACATCTTTTTGCCTAAGTCTTGATTTTAATCTCTCTTCTCATCTTAATTTGCCTTTATTCTTTGATACATGGATAAGCACTTACTTGCTAACCAATATGATGACACATAAGAAGTCGCTTTCTCTTTTCTACTTGTGTTTTGAGCATCATTGTCTAATGATTGCCTCATGAGATTTTGTGTCAGGTCTCTTTAGTGTATCTTCATGTTGACTACTGCCCAAAAAATCTAAGAACATTAAATTTGATTTATTTAGATCATAATTCTTGTATGCATCAAGGGACTATACTTTGCCAATATATCATGGTACTTGAGTGTGATACTTTGTTGACATTTCTTGAGGCTTTAAGTTCATGATTGATATCTTGTAAGGGTTTTACCATTACCCTATGACATATTGTTAGCTCCTAAATTCGACACCCACAATATATTGGTATTATTGGCTAGAAATAGATTGAAGAAATATAAAGTTGCCAACATTTCGACCAGAAGAGGCTAAAACACTTAGAGAATTCTCTAAGTTAAAGTTGGCCTTCCTCCAAGAAGTTTTTGGAAATCTTCGGCCAAGAGTACGGTCTTCGACTGAAAGATCCTTCTATCAGCAAGTATGTGAATTTGGAACCTGAAGAAATGAGGGAAAGGTAGTTCACTTGGCAGTTGAGGAAAGTAACGTGGCATGAAGATAGAAGTCGAAGCATATACAGAGGACACTTATCCTCATCCTGGAACGAGGCAACTGCTTAACGGTTACTTAGCTTTAGTATAAATATATGGATTTCATGTAGATTTTCATGTGTTCAAATTATTAGTACAAGTCACTCAATCATATCCGAGTACCCGCCATGAGAGAAAATATATTGAGAATGTACGTTCGAAACACCGTCTCTTATTTTAATCAAAGTCTTTACAATTCCTTTACATTCCTTGTCGTATATATTTCTGCGCGAACTTTATCATTACTGCAAATTTACTTTATTCTGCCTTTTACTTCACTTTTTATCTCATTTTTCAACCTTTATCTTCAAATTTTTCTCAACCCTTTCTAATTACCTTTTACCTGCGCTTTTATCAAGTTTTTTCCTGCATCTCGCTTTTGCTCTCACTTTCCCTTTTAATCCTTTTCACTTAAATTTACTTACTTATAAAAAACTTAGCATATGTCCTAGGATCAGTCTGATCTATCCTGTAAGTCACCAAAATATCCCTTTTTGGAAGATAAGCGGTTGTTTACCAATTTTCACGGTAAATAAATTGGCACACCCGGTGGGACGTTGATAAAGTTCTTTTGATTTTTATATAAACTTTGATAAAATAGTTTCTATCATAAATGTTTCAAGTAATTTGTGTTCTTTCAAATATTGTTGTATGTTATTAAGAAGTGGAAAAACAACCACAAACGAATACATACCTAAGAGAAGAAATAGAAAAATGGCTAATCCGTCTAGTAGTGGAGAAATTGCCCCACCAATTTCTGGCATTGGAACTACGGTTACACCAACGGTAAGTGAGCTTATGTCATCAACTGTTGGTTCATTACCAGCGTTGACGGCTACACAAACAGGACCAGTACTTTCTATAATCTACCCCCCGTACTCAAAAATATCTCGAAAAAAGGTTTTTTCTGTTCTTTTTCCTTTTCCTGATTGGATAAAATAAAAGTCGGTGGCAACTCTTGCTTACCGCGACATTTGCAAATACAAAATGCAAAATAGTATTAAACAGTCGGTTCTGCCACCGCATCACACCCTGTCATACACAATCATTCCTCCCTCTCAAGCTAAAACCCTCAAATCAGAGCACATGCAGCAGAAGACACAGCAGAAGCAGCAACAACAACTTCAGACTATCATGCTCCCCCTTAATAGTTGCATATAGAAAGCAACCACAAATAGATACTCTCCCAAATGCAGTAGCACACAATACTATCACAATGCTAAGTCAACATGTCAAGACATGTGATGTAACATTAGGACACAAAACATAACCAACACTTTACCTCCCCCCCCCCCCCCCCCCTTTTAAACCAAAATATTGACAAAAATTGGAGAAAATGTACAAAAGTTAGAAACACACATATTGCACACCAGCAATACCACAGATGGAAGCACAAAAATAAGATGGAAACACACACCCTCTTGGTCAATTTCAGGTGTTCTTCTATCTCTTACCCCTTTCAAAGAGCCTCATGCACTCCTTGGTGGTTTCACCAGCCCCACTGTCTTGTAAGGCACCTTTCTTTCATCCTTTCGCAGTAGAAATTTGTCTAGGCATGTCATGCCTCAGATTATAGAGTAAAGATGCATTATTAGTTTCATTCCACCATATTTGTAATTACTATAACTCCTCAATAGTACAAGTTCCAATCCCACTGTTTTTAAGAACAGTAATTTCTTCCTTGTTGTTTATATGTTCCAGAGTATCTTCCTCTCCTTCAATAAGATTCTTGATCAGTTGATTACAACTACCAAGGTCCTTGTTCCAACCATGTTGAATGAGATATTTGAAAGAACTAAGATCTTCACTATTAAATTTCATGACATCCTTCTTGACAACATGTCTCTTCAACACCAGTTCAGAGAAAATTTCTCTTGTTTCCATTCCTTTAACTCAAGCAGTATACCAAGAAGCATATTTGCGCTTCTTACTGATCCAGAAACACAAACTATTCCTCAAGACAAAACATCCATCAATATTTGATATTCTCATATTTAATTCAGTGATGTTTCCTTTATCATAGTGAATTGTAGTCAGTTCCTTGGATTTTTATATCTGTCCTTCAGTAAACAGACCTTTGCTGGATTGAGAATTCACTGATTCCGTGCTTGTGAATTCACAAATTCCCTCCCTTAGTGCTCCATCAGTTTGCACACAGGATGTCCTAACATCGTCTTCAACATATATCCTTTATTCAGTAATTAAATCATCAATTATCATATTGATAGATTCCAAAGACATTCCAGTTCTGGAGTTAAAAACTCTATAAGTTCTTATCCTCAAAGAGTAACCCAAAATTATCCCTTCATACCTTATGGGATACTTTTTTCCTTTTTGACTTGGTCACTCAAGTAGTATAATTTACTTCCAAAGATATGAAAGTAATTGACTATAGGCTTCATTCCTTTCGATAGCTCATAAAGAGTGTGTGATCGGTGGATCTGGAACTGACTGTTTAACGCTGGTTCGCGAAATGTCGCGGAAGCAAGAGTCACCACCGTATTTTATTTTCTCCAACATGGACAGGACAAAAGCACAGCAAAATTCCTTATGAGATAGTTTCTCGGTTCGGGAGGTAGATTTATAGAAAGGGAAGGTGTTAGCACCCTTTCTATCCATGGTTATCCATGGGCTCTTAGATACTTTCTCATTTGTGTTTTCAAAAGTGTTTGCTTTTCAAAGTGAATGGGTTTGAAAAAGTTTCGTTTAAAGATTTCAGATCGACTCTTGTATCAGTCCTCAAGAGTGTTTGAAAAATTGTTTTGAAAGCTTTTTGAAAGTGTCGGTGTGAAAAGAGTTTTGATTTGTTTTTGAATAGAGCAAGTATCTACGAGTCATCTACCTACCCTAAGGAATTAGGATGTGTAAATGTCCTTAAGGTAGTGCCATCCCACCATTGAGAGGTAGGTAGCACCACCATTGGAGGTGTTCGGATCAATTCGTTTGTTAGGGACAGTGTGGTCACCAGAGCAACAGTAGGACACCTTAGAAGCTACCCTTATGCCATTGATCCTTTTTAATTCCGAGGCAACCGTTTCGAGGAAACTGGATCATGTCATGGACATAAGGACTTACTAAAACGTCTTATACTCGACGACCACGTTTCGAAGGTAAGGCAACAGTGAGGCGTACCCTAAGAGTGGTGTGTGAATTTGTGTGTTATTTTTCATGTTATGTTTTATCTTGTACATGCATCATGGTGATCTACGCTTGTTTTTAATTTAGGCCATACATTCTTTCATGCAAAGTTTAACAGTTAAGAGTGCGGAAATTTAAATGCGGAAAGGTAAATCCTACGCTATTACAAGGCGCGGGTCTATACATCGCCAAATTAACAAAGACCCGTTTTAATAAAAAATGCGGAAAGTAAATAAATTCCTAATTACTATTACATGGCTTGAGCAATTACATAATATTCACAAAGGAAAACAAAATAACGTGCGAAAAGAATAAAAATAGAACATTCGAGGGCGTTGGACCCTTTTGAGAAATTAAATGAAATTAAAAAGCTAACTAATTATTTAATTAAGAAAATAAATGTTTTTTAGTTTTTGGTATTTAATGAAATAAGAAAAGAATTAAAATTAGAAGAAAACCCTAGTTCTAAATTGTTTTTAATTATTAATGAAAAATATGAAAGTTTAACCTAATTTACTAATTAATTAATGTACATATTTATTTACAAAATAAATTAGTAATTAATAATAATGATAATAAGAAAAAATTATTTATTAAGAAAAGGATGAAAACATAAAAAACCCTAATTTCTACATATTTTAGTTATTTAAGAAAAGATTAAAATTGAAAACCCTAATTTATACTAAATTGATTATTAAAGTTTATTTACAAAATAAATAATGGTGAAATTAATATTAACAACAATAAACATTTTTGAATTTTTTTTTTGTATTTTATTTTATTTTATTATGAAAATTATTTTAGGAATTTAAAGAAAGCAATTAAAACAATTAATATAATTAAGAAAGAAAAACAAATAAAAATTAAAAATTATGCAAACCATGGGGGGTGTCTGGCCCCAAAAGGAGGTTTTTTGTGAGAAATCTGGCCCAAGAATGCAAAGCCTTTTTGACTTTCTGTGCTTGCATGTGGAGTGGTTGACTAGCATGTATGGTAGACATCCTATTGTGGCCTTCAGATTGACCATCAGATCCACTTGGCAGGTACAGGCGTTGGGATGCATGGTGGAAGATTTGAAGAGAACTGCATGGGAACGCATTAAGGAAAAAATATGGAATATGTGGGGGGACCTGGGAATCGAACCCAGGTCCCAATGCCTGCGAGCCACCTCAGCCACCAACTGAGCTATTGAACGCCTTTGTTAATATTATGGAACAAAATTATTATAATAGAACAAACGTTAGTAATATGAAATAACAAAATCACGCGCCAATTTTGAATGGTCCAGTAACATCAAGCCACGCTAGCTTTCTTCTTCGTTTGCCTGCAAATAGAAAACAGATAGCAGGGGTTTTAAACCCCCACTAAATAGAAACCATGAAAATAGCGATTAGAACATGAGCAAATATAAAAAGGGCGCGAGGTGTGAGTTTGTCTCTTCTTGAGGTCACGAATCCAATGGCATAGGTTTGAAGGTCTGATTTTTCCATATGAAGAAACCCCTAAATTTGGAGCTCTGAAACCCTAGAAAACATTAATGGCGAATTCTTATTTAGGCAGCCATACTTCAATTGGATGGTACCAACAGCTTCAGAATATCATTGTTAGTATAAATCAACAGTTAAAAATCATGAATAATGCATGGAAATTGAAAAATGATGATGAACATATTTATGAAAAGTGAGACTCTGTTCTACCAATTCTTGAGGTCTGGAGATTGGTTCTTGATTGCAACACGTTCCTAGCAATGTCAGGAATGTATTGGAAGGCTTGTTGTGCTTTGAATTGTCCTCTAACTAGGATTTCAGTTTCCAAATTTTTGTGAAAAAAATGCAATTTGGTTCTTGGTTTTCTACGCAGCTTTTGTGTCCATGAGCATTAGGTTAACTTGTGCATATGTAGATGAAGCAAATTAGGTTAAAAAACCAAGCCCAAATTCCATGTATTGATGATTCCAATCTTTGATTTTTCCACATCTTTTTTCAATCTTTTTCCATGCCAATCATGCCAAATATGGAAGATATTGTCCCTTTTGATTGATGCACGAGATCTCTTACATGTGTGGAGGATATTTGCTGCATAAAAAAGATTTAAAAACATGATTTGGTATTTTTCTTATATTTAAATTTAATTAAATGAATTAATGATAATAAAAATTCAAATAATTAATCAAAAATTATAAAATAACTCCCTTTGAGGTCAATGGGTCGTGCATAGCCTTTGGATAATGATTCATGAAAGAAATTGAGGCCCATTAGCATTTTTGAAACCTTTTGTGCAAAGTTGACTTTTCAAAATTCCCAAAATTTTCCCAACTTCTACAAGGCATATCTTGCTCAATTTTGAAGCTATGATCATGTTATTGGACATTTTGGAAAGGTCTTGAAGTCCTCTAATCAATGTCTTTGGTCCCATGTCATTTTGATTTACCAATCTCAAGTTATGGTCTTTGACTTAAAGTGCCTTTTTGTTGACTTTTGAAAATGACCTATAATGTTGAAATTGATAACTTTTTGTGAGAGGATTTCCTGGACTTGAAGTGTGAAGATGAGTTGTAGGGAATGTCATCCTCCTCAAAATGAGCTTTGGATGGGATTTTTCTGATAAACCATGAAGAAGTTATGCCCTGGTCAATTTGCAGTTGACTTTTTCAACTGTCCAAAAATAGAAACTTTTGCATCTTGAGACTTTTTGAGCCATGCTTTGAGAATCATGATCAAGAATTGATCAAATGATGTTTGTGGCTTCAAAATAAGATGTTGACCAAAAATTTTGACTTTTGACTGTCAAATGACCATTTTGCCCCTGCAGTTGACTGTGAAGCATTTAGGGTTTTTGATTGTGCAATTTGATGTTGTGAGTCTTGAAACTTGGCATATGGATGCTTGACAATGTTTATGGGCATGTGGGACTTGATTGGACTCTTGGAAACCTCAATTCCTTTGCCATAACCAAAACCCTAATTTTGAGTGTGTTAGGAGGTAATTGGACTGTGCAACCCTTGAGAGATTTTGAACCTTGATCTTGGCAAATCTTGAAGAATATGGGAGGGAAAATTTTGGGGTACAACAGTTTCCCCTGTTCAATCTTCTTAGACCTGAGGATGTAGATTGGCGTGCGTGCCTTTCGTAATCTGAAGGTGGAAGATGATTGAACACTAGAGTGCCCAGAAATTTGCACTCACATAGTAGAATGTTAGCAGTGTGATAGCGGAATGGGCTTACACATGCCATTTTGGATACTGATGGATAGGAGTAGTGATGGGCTTATAGATGCCATCTGGAAGTGTGACTGAACTTTGTCGGGAATGGGCTTATAGATGACATTTGGAGACTGTAGATATGTGGAGATGGGCTTATAGATGCCATCTAAGTGTCGATCGCGTAAGAGATTCCTTAGCGAGAAACTTGCATACCTGAGAAAGGAAGAAAATTACCTGGCCTGTTACAGGAGTTGATCTTCAAACTCTTTATGTAGATGTGCCCTGGCTGGATACAGGAATTGAATCTTTAAACTCTTCAGACGTGCCCTGGCAAGATACAAGAATTGAGTCCTCAGAATATAGTCGTCAATAGATACACCCTGGCAGGATACAGGAATCGGATCTTTGAACTCTTCAGACGTGCCCTGGCCGGATACAGGAATCGAGTCTGGTAATGTTAGTCGTCAACAGATACACCCTGGCAAGATACAGGAATCGGATCTTCGAACTCTTCAGACGTGCCCTGGCAGGATACAGGAATCGAGTCTGGTAATGTTAGTCGTCAACAAATACACCCTGGCAAGATACAGGAATCGGATCTTCGAACTCTTCAGACGTGCCTTGGCAAGATACAGGAATCGAGTCTGGTAATGTTAGTCGTCAACAGATACACCCTGGCAAGATACAGGAATCGGATCTTCGAACTCTTCAGACATGCCCTGGCAAGATACAGGAATCGAGTCTGGTAATGTTAGTCGTCAACAGATACACCCTGGCAAGATACAGGAATCGGATCCTCAAACTCTTTAGATGTGCCCTGGCGGGATACAGGAATCGAGTCTGGTAATGTTGGTCGTCAACAGATACACCCTGGCGAGATACAGGAATCGGATCTTCGAACTCTTCAGACGTGCCCTGGCAGGATACAGGAATCGAGTCTGGTAACATAGTCGTCAACAGATACACCCTGGCAAGATACAGGAATTCGATATTTAGTTGCAACCATTGATGGTAATCATCTTTGTATTAACTTTTGTCCTGAAAAGACAAAACGTTAGTTGTATGCGATGTCATGTTGTATGACATGCGTGATGTTTTCAGAATGAATGAGACTGTATGTTCATGATGCGTATATGCATGCTATAATGTATGAATATGCAATGTTTATGAATGTATGTTTTCGTCTAGGAAAGTAAATCCTTGATGGGTGCCGGGAAGTTAGATCCTGGGCTGATGTTGAAGGATAGATCTTCGTTGTTTCCGCTGGGGGTGATGGTTGCAAGAATACCGGTAGGAGAAGATGACTCCGTTGGGGAATAAATTTGGCGAATAGAATACTCTGCGGGGAGTGAACTCTGTGGGGAAAGAGAGATTCTTGGTTGAGGTTGATGGTAACTCCGCTGGGGATACCATTGTTGTGTTGTGTTGAAAGAATTGATGAACTCCACTGGGGATAGGAAGAACTTCGCCGAGGACGGTCCTTCTGTGGTTATTGGCTGAGGATAACCCAGTTATATCCTGGTGGGGAAATAACCTTCTGAATAAAGTCGGGGGAGCGTTCGTGCTCTGCAGGTGAGAAGCTTCCAGCATCTACTGGGGATAAGCTTCCTGCTGGGGAGATGGATTCCATTTTCCTGGGGAAACTTCTGGACTGGACTCTCCTGGGGAGATTTTTGAGATATACTGGGGAAGTGGCTCCATTGAATGTCTGTATACCGCCGGGGAACAATCTTAGATCAAGACTGCCGGGGATGCTTGTTAAGAATGTTTGAATACTCCGCTGAGGAATGTTGAGATCTGCTGGGGAGAATCCAACTTCCATAAGGCTGACTGTTGCCTAACTCTGCTTGGGGAGAGTATGGCTTGCTGGCTCACTCTCTGGGGAATTAAGATATCTTGGTTATGTTCTTTAGCTGAACTTACCTTGGTACCTTGGTGGATAGAGCAATTAGATCGCTTAGACAAATCATTACTGCCCCTGTTTCTAATGTTACCTGTAATTAATCCTTTGTTTCGCATGCAAATATTTATGAGTTAGCAATTAGTGTCAAATGCATAAATCACAAATTGAACCTTGGACGTTCTTCGCAAAACAAAACAGAAAAAGGAAAAACAATTGGCAATTTGTCTGAAAAGTGAATTTGTATTGATTTTCGGATTTGCCTGTAAATAGGCGTTTATGTACAAGAGGCTGACGTCCTAGTAAGAGAACGCCGCCGACCAAACAGAGTTTATACAATTTGTACAAAGAAAACAAAACAGTTGCGTGAAAAGAATAATCCCACTGGGTTTCAACTCTCTATTGCCTTTATATCTTCGAGCGCCTCATCACTTTGCTGCTCGGTTGAAGATGAAGCTGACTGATCCATGCCGTCTGAACTTGATGTTGATACCGGATTCTGGATGCAAGGTGATCCAATGAGACATAGTATTACGCTTTAATCCCTAACTTTTGCCTGGACCGCCCTTTCGGGTTTTCAGTCCACCGGGATACCCATTTTTGCCCAAGCCGCCTTTTCAGGTTTTCGACTTGCAGGGTGTACAGATTTTTTCATTTCATCCCTCATTTTTCCCGAACCCTTTTGGTTCGCTGGGAAGCCCTAATTTTTGCCTAGGTATGTCAACCTAGCGGGTCTTTTATCATGCGTAGTATTTTTTTACTTTGTCTGCATTGGCGGGGTGAGGAAGGTCGTCACCATCCATGGTGGTTAGAATTATGGCTCCTCCTGAGAACACGTGTTTAACCACAAATGGTCCTTCGTACGTGGGGGTCCATTTGCCCCTGGGATCACTCTGAGGAAGGATGATACGTTTGATTACCAGGTCCCCAACTTGATACTCTTGTGGTCTGACTTTCTTGTTAAATGCCCTGATCATCCGCTTTTGATACGTTTGACCATGACAAATAGCAGTGAGTCTCTTTTCGTCAATTAGGTTTAATTGATCAAGTCGGGTCTGGATCCAGTCATCTTCGCTCAGATCTGCATCCTTCATTATCCAGAGAGAGGGTATCTGCACTTCAATCGGTAAGACTGCCTCCATGCCGTAGACCAAGGAAAAAGGAGTTGCCCCGGTTGACGTTCTTGCTGAAGTATGGTACCCGTGAAGAGCAAACGGTAACATCTCGTGCCAGTCCTTATAGGTCACTGTCATCTTCTGCACAATCTTTTTGATATTCTTATTTGCTGCTTCTACAGCCCCGTTCATCTTCGGCCGGTAAGGAGAAGAGTTGTGGTGCTGTATCTTGAATTGCTCGCAGATCTCAGTGATCATCTTGTTATTAAGATTGGTACCATTGTCCATAATGATCCTTTCCGGGACGCCGTATCGACAAATCAGGTTATGCCGAATGAACCGTGCCATGACGTTTCTTGGTTACCGTAGCATAAGAAGCTGCTTCAACCCACTTTGTAAAGTAATCAATCGCCACCAGGATGAAGCGATGCCCGTTGGATGCCGTAGGTTTAATCTCACCGATCATATCAATGCCCCACATTGCGAAAGGCCAAGGTGCTGCCAGGACATTCAGAGGAACTGGAGGAACGTGCACCTTATCTGCATAGATCTGGCACTTATGACATGTCCGAGAATGTTGGTAACAGTCGGCTTCCATTATGGACCAGAAATATCCTGCCCGAAGGATCTTCTTTGCCATGGTATGTCCACTGGAATGTGTTCTGAAGGTACCTTCGTGCAACTCTGCCATGATCCTTTCTGCTTCAGCCTTATCCACACAGCACAGTAAGGTCGAATCATGGTTTCGTTTGTATAGAATGTCGTTGCTGAGGAAGAACTTTGCTGCGAACCTTCTCAGAAACTTCTTGTCATTGATGGATGCACCTTCAGGGTATTCCTGGGCTTCTAAGTACCTCTTCACCTCATGGTACCAGGGTTTTTCAGTTACTATCTCAGCCTCAAGATCACAATAGTATGTCGGTTCGTCCAGTTTCCAAATGATGATCCGGGGAGCCTCGTTGTCCCATTTGACTTTGAACATGGAAGACATCGTAGCTAACGCGTCCGCCAACTGATTCTCCTCTCTTGGGAAGTGTTCAAAAGTTATCTCTGTGAAATGGGAGATCAATGTCAACACACATTCTTTGTAAGGAATAAGGTTCGGATGTTTCGTATCCCACTCTCCTTTGATCTGATTGATCACGAGAGCGGAATCTCCGAAGACACTCAGAAACTTGATCCTTAAGTCGATCGCAGCTTGAAGACCCATGATGCATGCCTCATACTCCGCCATGTTGTTGGTGCAGTTGAAACATAGCTGGGCAGTAAGTGGAGTATGAGTGCCTTGAGGGGATATGATCACAGCGCCGATACCGTTACTCAAAGCGTTGGAGGCTCCGTCAAAGTGCATAGACCATCGGGATCCTTCCTCAGGTCCTTCATCCGGTCCAGGTACTTCACAATCAGTCACAATCATGATGCTCTCGTCAGGAAATTCAAAGTTCATTGACTGGTAGTCGTCCACTGCTTGGTGTGCCAAGTGGTCTGCCAATACACTTCCTTTGATGGCTTTCTGAGTCGTGTACTGGATGTCGTATTCTGTCAAGATCATCTGCCATCTTGCTATTCTCCCAGACAGAGCAGGCTTTTCGAATATGTACTTTATCGGATCCATCTTTGAAATCAACAGAGTAGTGTGAATCAGCATATACTGTCTCAGCCGGCGAGCAGCCCATACCAAAGCGCAGCAAGTTTTCTCGAGCAGTGAGTATCGGGTCTCACAGTCGGTAAACTTTTTGCTAAGGTAATAAATGGCATGCTCTTTTTGGCCAGACTCGTCATGCTGCCCCAGCACACACCCCATTGAGTTGTCAAGTACCGTCAGGTATAGTATTAGAGGTCTCCCTTCAACCGGTGGCATAAGAATGGGTGGTTCTTGGAGATACTCTTTGATTCTGTCAAAAGCGGCCTGACATTCATCATTCCAACGTACTACCTGATCTTTCTTCAGCAGCTTGAAGATTGGTTCACAAGTAGCAGTTAGGTGCAAGATGAATCGGGCAATGTAATTCAGACGTCCTAGAAAGCCTCTGACCTCTTTCTCTGTCTTAGGAACTGGCATCTCTTGAATGGCTTTAACCTTGGCAGGGTCCACTTGAATACCCTTGTCACTTACGATGAAGCCTAGCAACTTTCCAGATCTTACCCCAAATGTGCACTTGTTCGGGTTCAACCTCAGCTTGTATAACTTCAGGCGGTCAAATAGCTTTTGCAAATGGTCAAGGTGTTCCTCCTCAGTTTGGGACCTTGCAATCATATCATCGACGTATACTTCTATCTCATGATGGATCATGTCATGAAATAAAGCAACCATGGCACGTTGGTAGGTTGCCCCAACATTTTTCAACCCGAATGGCATGACCTTGTAGCAGAAAGTGCCCCATTGAGTAACAAAGGTAGTCTTTTCCATATCTTCAGGAGCCATCTTGATCTGATTATATCCTGAAAAACCATCCATGAAGGAGAACACCTTGTGCTGAGCAGTATTGTCAACCAGAACATCAATGTGAGGTAGAGGGAAGTCATCCTTGGGGCTGGCCCTGTTCAGATCCCTGTAATCAACACACATTCTGACCTTACCATCTTTCTTCGGTACCGGAACCACGTTGGCAACCCACTGAGGGTAAGAAGTCACTGCTAGAAACCCGGCATCAAATTGCTTCATAACCTCAGCTTTGATCTTCTCGGACATCTCTGGACGCATACGGCGGACCTTTTGTTTAACCGGAGCGCAGTCTTCCTTGGTAGGCAAGTGATGGACCACAATGTCAGTATCCAACCCAGGCATGTCTTCGTAAGACCAGGCAAAGATCTCCACATAATCATGTAGCGTCTGAGTCAACCGTTGTTTCACGCTGAGCTCTAGATTAACACCAATCTTAACTTCCTTTCTATCTGTCTCAGTACCCAGGTTTACTGTTTCCACTGGCTCTTCATGCGGCTGAATGGCCCTCTTTTCCTGGAGTAACAGTCTTGCAAGCTCACCAGGCACTTCGCAATCATCTTCACCTTCGTCTTCGGCTAAGTTGATCGGATTTTCGAAGTCATAACTGGCAGTAGCAGAGTCGTTACCAGTGAGATCCAGAGTGGATTGAAACCTGTATGGGTGAGTGTGTGTAAATATAGCTGTTTTGCAATAAATAAAGGAAGAAAGAAAAGGAGCACAATATTTGCAATGCGAAAAACGTCCAATGTCTTTATTCATGATATATGGAAATGACAAGTAATATGCCCTCACAAATGAAGCCACGGTGCCCCGGGTAAGACACCGGGCCATAAAGTTTCAATTTATTGTTTATTACAAATTAAAAAACAAAGGAATTCATTACTGCGTAACAAAAGTAACAGGTATGTGATCTTTTGCGGTCCAATTGTTTAGTCCACCGTCGGTCGTCGGGCAGATCCAGCTGTTGAACTCAGATTCATCCACTTCGTCACCATCCCTGATAGCATTCACCCCGTGGTCAGGTAGGGGAGCTGTTACCACATTGGGTTTCTCAGGTGCCTTAAATTGTACCTCCTTAGCATCAATAAGGTCTTGAACCTTATTTCTTAGGGCCCAGCAGTCATCAGTAGAATGCCCCGGGCTATCAGAGTGATAAGCACAGCGGGCATTGGGATTATACTTCGGAGAGGTTGTGTTCACCACCTTCGGAGCTTCTCTGACGGTCACCAAGTTGGTCGATAGCAATTGCGGCAAGATCTACGACAAGCTCATACTCAGCCGAGTGTATTCTCTTCTGGGTCTCTCAGCCCTTGGTTGGTTAGGTTGCCGAGGAGCGGCAGCAGGCTTTGCAATTACCACCGCGTTGATAGCTTGGCGGAGCTCTGGTTTGTCTTGCCTCCTAGGCCCATACACACCACTGGCTTCCTTTTTAAAAGGTTTCTTCTCAACTTGAGGACGCACCTTTCTGAATTTTCCCTGATTTCATACCAACCTCTATCCTTTCCCCAGTCAGGATGAGGTCTGTAAACCCTGCAGACGAATTGTCAATGAGATGATTGAAGAACGGCCCGAATAAGGTCCCTAAGAACATATCTACTAGCTCACGATCGGTTAATGGTGGTTGCACCCTACCAGCCAGGTCCCTCCACTTCTGCGCATACTCCTTAAAACCTTCTCCCGATCCTAGCGACATACCCAGGAGTTGGGTACGTGTAGGAGCGAGGTCGGCATTATATTGATACTGCTTGTAAAAAGCAATAGCCAACTCCTCCTAGTTACGAACCTTGGTTCCATCCAGCTGATAGAACCATTCGGGATGAGTCCCTGAAAGACTCTCCTGGAAGAAGTGGATCCACAAGTTCTTGTCCACAGTGTATGGTTGAATCTTCCGCACATAAGATCTGAGATGTAGCTTAGGGCAGGACGCCCCGTCATACTTTGCGAAAGATGGTGCTTTGAACTTGTATGGGATTACCACACCAGAAGATAGACCCAAGTCTCCGAAATCCAAACGAGGCACTTGTTGAATTTCCATGGCATTCAGACGGTCTTCCAACTGCTTGTACCTGTCTTCAGCTGGAGGATACTGTTCCTCGTTAAAATCAGTCTCGTTGTCAGAGACCACCAGACTTGGAGCTCTTCCCCCCTGGGGACTGCCTTTGCCTACAGAAGAACCAGCTTGATCAACCTCATTCTACAGTGTGTTACCAAACCTCCGGCCAGTGTTGAATAGTACAGTTCTCTTCTTCTTCTTCTTCTTAACCAGCAGAGCCTTCAATTCCTCCTGACCTTGGGCCAAACTCATAATCAGCTCTTGGAATTGGGCGTTCTGAGCCTGAAGGGCCTTGATGGACTGCTCGGTAGATGATTCAGGGTTCATGATGCTGAAATAAACAGCGAAGAACATTAAGCAACCTGAAAGGAAGAGTACCTGTGATGCACATGATGAATGGAATGCGTATGATTTATGTTTTCAAAGACAATCGGGAATCAACTTTGTAAACAAAAAGGAACACACTTCATTAGATTCAACTTTGAAATTTAAATTGTTCAACAGATTGCCCTTAGGCGTTACATAAAAATGGAAATACTGAAAAGGGAAATAAAACTGTAAAAGAACATCCCAAGCTCATCATTGATCCCATGGTCTCCTATTCTCAGTACAGATGTAGTCATTCAAGGCCCGCTCGTTCTCCAACTGCTTTGTCAGCTTATGGATCTTCAGTTCCTGCTCTTTGAACTTTTCCCGATAAGAATCCCATTCTTCTCGCAATTGCGCCCAAGACCTCTTTAGTGTATCAATATCAGTAGGTATCTGAGGAGGGAGAACAGTTGGAGGAACCCCATCTCAATCAGGATACTCAAGAATGACGGGTCTGACAGCTTCATATGGCATACCTAATTTCTGAGCCCGGATGCGGACCCATTTGTAGTAGGCTTCCATAGGTAGAGAAGTCTTTGGTCCCAACTCTTGTGGGTCAGCTTTGTGAATTCTGTCCCAAGCCTTGATGAACCTACGACGCAGCTCGTCACTATCCACCTGAAACTCAAAACGGATATGAGGTACCAACATCTCATGAGGCCCTGCTCTTCGGGCCCTTCCAAACTGACGGAGAGCTAGACATGGATTATAAGAGATCCCTCCTTGGGTACCAATCAAAGGAACATTAGGATATTCTCCGCAACGATCAATAACAGCTACCTCATCCAAACCCCTGAAAGTCCAAATGATGTCATTGTCGGTGAGAGACATTAACCTATGATCCCAACCTCTTCCTTCTTTGTTCTTCAGCACGAACTTAGGAAGGTGCGAAATAAACCACCTCACTAACAAAGGGATACAACACCACAGAGTTCCTCGTCTTCGGGCAGTACGAGCATAGAGTTGTTGCAGAATATCGCCCAAGAGAGTGGGCACAGGGTTCCGAGACATGAAGATCCTTATGGCAGTGACGTTAATGAAGTTATCAGGATTAGGAAACAAGACTAGACCATAGATTAAGAGAGCCAGAATGTCTTCATACGCCCTAAAGTACAGGTCATTCCAGAAACTGTTAGCTTTACCAATCAGAAACTTGGCCAAGAACCCTTTAACTTTGCTTCTAGTCACCCAGTTGTCCATTACCTCCTTGTGGCTCAAGGGAAGAGTTGTAGCAATCTCCTCAAGCCTAAGAGTCTTTTCCCAACCAGTGTAGGGAGTCTGATCCAAGATAGGGATGCCAAGCAAATCAGAGAACTCTTCCAGGGTAGGGACCAGCTGGAAGTCTTGAAAGGTGAAGCACTGGTACAGAGGGTCATAAAACTGTGTCAGGACACTCATCAGTTGTTGGTCCCACTTTTCCGTGACTAAACTGAGAAGAGAACCATACCTCTGGATGAAGGAAGTAGTATTTGGAATTCTGCTAACCAACTCTTCAAGCAACTCAGGTGGGTGAACAAAGTTGAACCGGATAGTATTCCTTCGCATAGGCATCATGGTGTCCTACAAAACAGAGCAAAGGTGAAACCCTCTTGTCTTTGAAATGGTCAGTCCTTATGCAGGATTCATGCAATGTTTATGATGGCATGATGTTATGATAAAGCACACCACAAATATTGACAAAGGCAAACATGATAAGGCACACAAGTCACACAAGACAAGCCCTTAGAGTTTAGGCCAGCATGGGGTTTAGGTATTACCCTCTTTCAGTTTGTTGGTTAAGACATGTCCTATCAGAAGTAACTGGGTTCTAGAGGATCTCAATATCACTGACTACCCTCAATCGGTCATAACTCCAGCATCGCAATCTTTTCTTACGGCCAGAACCATCGCGAGAGTTTAGCCTCAATGAGTGTAGCATACTGCTACTGTTCTATGGCCAAGTTGGGTCATTTAAGGTTCTAAGGTCGGTTGGTGCTTAATGATTCCTCAGAAGACCCATATTCTCCTCGTTGCGACACAAGGGATATCGGTACAGACCAAGGTGCCACACCAACGTAGCCATTGCTTCACCCATGTCGGTCTACGCCGGACAGGTCCCTCACAGCTTATGCTACCTAAAAGGGTATTCCCCAGATCCGGGTTAGGATCTATGAAACTCCGATAAAGCCCACAAATAATAAATCAAACAAACACAACAATTGAAAACACAAGTGATCTTAGTCCTAAGGTACACCTCACTTTAAGTTAATTCCCCAGCAGAGTCGCCAGTTCTGTGATCGGTGGATCTGGAACTGACTGTTTAACGCTGGTTCGCGAAATGTCGCGGAAGCAAGAGTCGCCACCGTCTTTTATTTTCTCCAACATGGACAGGACAAAAGCACAACAAAATTCCTTATGAGATAGTTTCTCGGTTCGGGAGGTAGATTTATAGAAAGGGAAGGTGTTAGCACCCTTTCTATCCATGGTTATCCATGGGCTCTTAGATACTTGCTCGTTTGTGTTTTCAAAAGTGTTTGCTTTTCAAAGTGAGTGAGTTTGAAAAAGTTTCGTTTAAATATTTCAGATCGACTCTTGTATCAGTCCTCAAGAGTGTTTGAAAAATTGTTTTGAAAGCTTTTTGAAAGTGTCGGTGTGAAAAGAGTTTTGATTTGTTTTTGAATAGAGCAAGTATCTACGAGTCATCTACCTACCCTAAGGAATTAGGCTGTGTAAATGTCCTTAAGGTAGTGCCATCCCACCATTGAGAGGTAGGTAGCACCACCGTTGGAGGTGTTCGGATCAATTCGTTTGTTAGGGACAGTGTGGTCACCAGAGCAATAGTAGGACACCTTAGAAGCTACCCTTATGCCATTGATCCTTTTTAATTCAGAGGCAACCGTTTCGAGGCAACTGGATCATGTCATGGACATAAGGACTTACTAAAACGTCCTATACTCGACGACCACGTTTCGAAGGTAAGGCAACAGTGAGGCGTACCCTAAGAGTGGTGTGTGAATTTGTGTGTTATTTTTCATGTTATGTTTTATCTTGTACATGCATCATGGTGATCTACGCTTGTTTTTAATTTAGGCCATACATTCTTTCATGCAAAGTTTAACAGTTAAGAGTGCGGAAATTTAAATGCGGAAAGGTAAATCCTACGCTATTACAAGGCGCGGGTCTATACATCGCCAAATTAACAAAGACCCGTTTTAATAAAAAATGCGGAAAGTAAATAAATTCCTAATTACTATTACATGGCTTGAGCAATTACATAATATTCACAAAGGAAAATAAAATAACGTGCGAAAAGAATAAAAATAGAACATTCGAGGGCGTTGGACCCTTTTGAGAAATTAAATGAAATTAAAAAGCTAACTAATTATTTAATTAAGAAAAGAAATGTTTTTTAGTTTTTGGTATTTAATGAAAGAAGAAAAGAATTAAAATTAGAAGAAAACCCTAGTTCTAAATTGTTTTTAATTATTAATGAAAAATATGAAAGTTTAACCTAATTTACTAATTAATTAATGTACATATTTATTTACAAAATAAATTAGTAATTAATAATAATGATAATAAGAAAAAATTATTTATTAAGAAAAGGATGAAAACATAAAAAACCCTAATTTCTACATATTTTAGTTATTTAAGAAAAGATTAAAATTGAAAACCCTAATTTATACTAAATTGATTATTAAAGTTTATTTACAAAATAAATAATGGTGAAATTAATATTAACAACAATAAACATTTTTGATTTTTTTTGTATTTTATTTTATTATGAAAATTATTTTAGGAATTTAAAGAAAGCAATTAAAACAATTAATATAATTAAGAAAGAAAAACAAATAAAAATTAAAAATTATGCAAACCATGGTGGGTGTCTGGCCCCAAAAGGAGGTTTTTTGTGAGAAATCTGGCCCAAGAATGCAAAGCCTTTTTGACTTTCTGTGCTTGCATGTGGAGTGGTTGACTAGCGTGTATGGTAGACATCCTATTGTGGCCTTCAGATTGACCATCAGATCCACTTGGCAGGTACAGGCGTTGGGATGCATGGTGGAAGATTTGAAGAGAACTGCATGGGAACGCATTAAGGAAAAAAATATGGAATATGTGGGGGGGACCTGGGAATCGAACCCAGGTCCCAATGCCTGCGAGCCACCTCAGCCACCAACTGAGCTATTGAACGCCTTTGTTAATATTATGGAACAAAATTATTATAATAGAACAAACATTAGTAATATGAAATAACAAAATCACGCGCCAATTTTGAATGATCCAGTAACATCAAGCCACGCTAGCTTTCTTCTTCGTTTGCCTGCAAATAGAAAACAGATAGCGGGGGTTTTAAACCCCCACTAAATAGAAACCATGAAAATAGCGATTAGAACATGAGCAAATATAAAAAGGGCGCGAGGTGTGAGTTTGTCTCGTCTTGAGGTCACGAATCCAATGGCACAGGTTTGAAGGTCTGATTTTTCCATATGAAGAAACCCCTAAATTTGGAGCTCTGAAACCCTAGAAAACGTTAATGGCGAATTCTTATTTAGGCAGCCATACTTCAATTGGATGGTACCAACAGCTTCAGAATATCATTGGCAGTATAAATCAACAGTTAAAAATCATGAATAATGCATGGAAATTGAAAAACGATGATGAACATATTTATGAAAAGTGAGACTCTGTTCTACCAATTCTTGAGGTCTGGAGATTGGTTCTTGATTACAACACGTTCCTAGCAATGTCAGGAATGTATTGGAAGGCTTGTTGTGCTTTGAATTGTCCTCTAACTAGGATTTCAGTTTCCAACTTTTTGTGAAAAAAATGCAATTTGGTTCTTGGTTTTCTGCGCAGCTTTTGTGTCCATGAGCATTAGGTTAACTTGTGCATATGTAGATGAAGCAAATTAGGTTAAAAAACCAAGCCCAAAGTCCATGTATTGATGATTCCAATCTTTGATTTTTCCACATCTTTTTTCAATTTTTTTCCATGCCAATCATGCCAAATATGGAAGTTATTGTCCCTTTTGATTGATGCACGAGATCTCTTACATGCGTGGAGGATATTTGCTGCATAAAAAAGATTTAAAAACATGATTTGGTATTTTTCTTATATTTAAATTTAATTAAATGAATTAATGATAATATAAATTCAAATAATTAATCAAAAATAAGAAAATAACTCCCTTTGAGGTCAATGGGTCGTGCATAGCCTTTGGATAATTATTCATGAAAGAAATTGAGGCCCATTAGTATTTTTGAAACCTTTTGTGCAAAGTTGACTTTTCAAAATTCCCAAATATTTCCCAACTTCTACAAGGCATATCTTGCTCAATTTTGAAGCTATGATCATGTTCTTGGACATTTTGGAAAGGTCTTGAAGTCCTCTAACCAATGTCTTTTGTCCCATGTCATTTTGATTTACCAATCTCAAGTTATGGTCTTTGACTTAAAGTGCCTTTTTGTTGACTTTTGAAAATGACCTATAATGTTGAAATTGATAACTTTTTGTGAGAGCATTTCTTGGACTTGAAGTGTGAAGATTATTTGTAGGGAATGTCATCCTCTTCAAAATGAGCTTTGGATGGGATTTTTCTGATAAACCATGAAGAAGTTATGCCCTGGTCAATTTGCAGTTGACTTTTTCAACTGTCCAAAAATAGAAACTTTTGCATCTTGAGACTTTTTGAGCCATGCTTTAAGAATCATGATCAAGAATTGATCAAATGATGTTTGTGGCTTCAAAATAAGATGTTGACCAAAAATTTTGACTTTTGACTGTCAAATGACCATTTTGCCCCTGCAGTTGACTGTGAAGCATTTAGGGTTTTTGATTGTGCAATTTGATGTTGTGAGTCTTGAAACTTGGCATATGGATGCTTTACAATGTTTATGGGAATGTGGGACTTGATTGGACCCTTGGAAACCTCAATTCCTTTGCCAGAACCAAAACCCTAATTTTGACTGTGTTAGGAGGCAATTGGACTGTGCAACCCTTGAGAGATTTTGAACCTTGATCTTGGCAAATCTTGAAGAATATGGGAGGGAAAATTTTGGGGTACAACAGAGTGGCTAAAGTATCTCTCATCAAAGTAACCCTATTATGAACATAACAAGCAAGATTAATGGCTTCTGCCTAAAAGTACAAAGGAAAACCCTTAGCATGAAGCATTACTCTAGCTTATTCTATAATCTCCTAGGTCACTTGTTCAATAATTTCCCCTTACTGAGAACACTCATAACTAATAGTGTCAGAAGCACAAAATTCAGGGACCTTTATATTCTTAAACTCTTTGTCATGTTCACTTCTAATTTTGACAGTATCATCATTCTTCTCTTCTTGAATACTTTGACATAAGTCTTTGAAGACCTCAAAAGCATCTGATTTTCATCTAAGAAAGTTTCTCCAAGTATATCCAGCAAAATCATCTATAAGCACATAGGCATATCTCTTACCACCTATGCTTTCAATCTGCATTAGTCCCATTAAGTCCATGTGAAGAAGCTCTAACCTTCTGGAAGTAGTATGATGCTGCAAGATTTTGTGTGGCATTATGGATTGAGATTTAAATTCACATTCATCACATACTATCCCTTCTTTAATATTTAGCTATGGAATTCCTCTGATGGCCCGTTCAATTATTAATTCCTTCATTATTTTTTAGATGAAGGAGTCCAAGTTCCTGGTGCCATAGCTTTACTTCATCCTTACTGGTTATTGAACATGAGGAAGAATAAGCATTTAATTGAGGTTCTCGTAGATAATATTTATCTTTAGACCATCTACCCTTCACTAACACAAAATGTTTCTCATTTTTGACTAAACATTTTGATTTTGAGAAAATGACTAATGATCCTTGGTCACACAACTTACTAATGCTAATAAGATTAGCAGTAAGCCATTTTAAATAAAGAACATCTTCCAAGTAGAACCATCACAAATAAACTTCCAAACTCCTTTGATTTTACCATTAAACCCATCACCAAATCTTACAGATCCTATGGGATGAGGCATAATATTTACCAATACCTTATGAAATCTTGTCATGTGCCTAGAGCACCCACTGTCAAAATACTAGTCTTCTCCATTTGAGTCTTGATCAGTCACCATTTTCACTATATTTTTGTCACTTGTCTGACGATAATCCAGGTATTCTGCACTGCTATGTTTTGTATTGTGTTATCATTTGGGTAATTTTGGTGTTCTTTTAAGTTTTCTCCGCATTTTATATTTTTGAGTTGTTTCAAGTTATTTTCCCATTTTATGCATCACTATGTTGTTTATGGATTGTCCTCGAGTTCAAGTTGAAGATCTATTGGATGCGGTGTGAGAAAATGGCGAAGACTCACAAGTTCCAAGCAAATAATATGAAGGATCAGTGAGCAACACAGGTAACTGTGTCACAAGACACGGCCCGTGTTGCAACCTGCAGCATTAGACGTGAAAGAGGAAATCAGTGGTGTAACACGGGTGGCCATGTCGCCTGACATGGGCCGTGTTTCTACCCCTGGGACTTTAGAAGAAAAAAATAAAATGCTAAAGGCCAACACGGGTGGCTGTGTTACCTAACACGACTCTTGTTGGCCAGTGACGCTGATTCTGGTGTTTTTTTATGATTTTGCCCAAAAATTAATCTGCAGGGGTGTTTTGGTACTTTCCAACTAAGTCAAGGTTTTTTCACTTTAAAGAGGAGTTTTTACGGGAGAGAAAATGGTCCCTTTTTACACACGAAGAATTCGGGAGATTGGAGATTGGAGATTGGAGCTTATGAAATTGTTGGAGGACGGAAGACTTTTCATTAACGGAAGCCATTGAAACTCAAAGTTCACCATAAATTGTAATGTCTATTTCTATTAAATTTGAAATTCTTTTGAATAATATTATGAGTAGTTAAACCCCCAATGCTACGGGGTGTCCCTGTTTTGCATTTGTAATGGTTTTGAATTCTTGATTACAATACAATAGTTTCTTTTCAATTTAATCATTCAACGTGTTTAACGCTTTCATGATCAGACCAATTAGAATTCATTTATGATTAATAATTAGGGTTGGACCGCCATTGTTAGGGTTTGTGTACGATTAACCTATATTAGATATCACCTAGAACTAGGGATACCATATAGTTACCATTATAATCTTCATAAAATTAAAGGCTTGGTGTCATCATAATGCTCTAAGGACTTAGGTATTAGGATGATTGACCAAAGGTTTTCCCACTAAGGACTTGGGGAAATACAACATAAATATTCGGTAGTTGAAGGTTATGAACTTGTTAAAGAGATCAAAATTCATGATCATTACAGGGAAAATCACATACTTACCCCTAGCATGTTGCTCATACTAGTAAAAAAGCCATAATTTACATACTTTTTATTTTATTAATTGTTAAGGATTATTTCCAAACAAACCAAATATATTTTTTTGTTTAATTGAATAACAATTCAACTCAATATTTTTACGGAGTCCTTGAGATCGAAACTCGAAGAATTTATCCATTATTACTGCATAGGAAAAGTTGTACACTTACTATTTTTTCGATCAAGTCTATTAAGAAACTATGAGCAATAAAGTTCCTATCCTTATTTTCAACACTTCTCTTTTTTCTCACTTGCTCAGCCTTAGAATGAACTGAAGATTGTTTATCTCCATACATTTTATAATAGAAGGGATTTATATGACCATGCTCACCATAATAATGGCATATCCAAGGTGATGATTGAAATCTGGATAATATTTCATCATGTCTACCAGGATGTTGTAACATGTGGTTGGATATGTTGATCATTTTCTTCCTTTCAGGAGAAAAGGACTCCTTTTTAGATACTCTTCTTTGTTTGTTATCAGATTGATAATCAACTTCAGTATCTCCTTCCTTTCTCACCATATCAGCTTTACTTTTCATTCTCTTCGAGGAATAAGACATGTTATTGATCTTGGAATTTAAGAGAGTTACCTCATTTTGAAGATGTGAAACAGAACATAGAAGCTTCTTCTTTTCATTCTTGAATTTAGCTATAATCTTCCTTTGTTCTTTTATTGTTTGAAGACTTTATTCACACCTGTCACAAGTATCCTTGTAGGATACATCAAGGTCTTCATAGAGAACATTATCATCATAATCTTCCACTTCATCTGCCCAACATCCAGAAAGAGCCACCACATGTTTTGCAGATTCACTATTAGCCTCATCTTTTGACTCATCATCATCACACTAAGACATGATAAATCCTTTTTTCTGTCTCTTGAGAAAAGTGGGACGTTTTGGTTTAATATGATCCAAACCTGCACACTCATAACATTGAATTCCTTTGCTTTGATTGGTATTTTCTTCAAACCTGGTATTCTTCTGAAAGTTCTCCTTATTACTGTTGTCAAATGAGTTGTTCTTCATGTCTGGTCTCCCTCTTATGTCTAATCTCTTCAAAACTCTATTGAATTGCTTCCTTTGTAGCACAATGGTATTAGATAGACACTCATTAGTGTCTAGATCAACTTGACCTTTATCATCTTTAGCACTGGATACAAAAGCTATGCCTTTGTTCTTTTTCTTAGCCTTGTCACTAATAGCCAATTCTAAAGTTTGAAGTGACACAATAAGCTCAACAACTCATGTTGTTAATGTCATGAGCTTCTTCAATAGATGTAACCTTCATGTCAAATATCCTAGGTAAGGACCTAAGAATATTTATAACCATCTTTGTTTCTGACATCTTTTCTCCCAAGGCACTTAATGTACTGGAAATTTCAAGACTCTTCATCTGATATTCCTGAATTGTCTCATCATCACTCATCTTCAAATTCTTAAATTTGGTAGTGAAAAGTTTAAGTCTTGAAATCTTTACTTTAGAGGCACCTTCATAAGTTATCTTGAGAATTTCCCAAGCATCCTTGGCTACATTACATGTGTTAATTAACATGAAGACATTGTTGTCTACCCTATTGAGCATAGCATTCAAAACTTTAATGTTTCCAATAAAATCTTGATCACCAACTCCATCCCAATCTTCTTCTGGTTTTGTAGATATTACTTTTCCATCATTGCCCTTTAAAACAGGATGTTCACATCCTCTCAAAACAACCTTCTAAGCTTTGTTGTTCATAGATTTCAGAAAAGCTACCATTCTAACCTTAAACCAGTCATATTTTGAAAAATCCAATATAGGTGGTCTGTTGTTATACCCCCATTCTTTCTCCATAGTACCAGAAAATTATCTCCCCGGATCTTACCCAATAAATAGAACAGGGTTCTTACTTTTTATGTCAATTAAAATTCTAGCACTCTAATAACAGGAAGTTAAGACTGATGTCTAAAAACCACATAATGTCACGACAGATGTTATCACGTCTGATGACAGAAAAACAGAATTGCGAAAAATAGAAAGATTGTGTGGAAAAGTAAATTGCATAAACTTAAAGAACACAATCAATTATTAACTCAGTTCGGTGTAACTCATATACTCTGGGGGCTACCAAGCCAGGAAGGAAATCCATTATCTATAGTATCAATTTGAAGCATAAACAATCCAAGATTACAACTTCTCACTTAATCCTTATCTAGTGCAACTTCTACCTAAGAACCTCCTAGATATGAGAACCCCTCTCACTCCCTATCACCGTAGTGTTATCAAACAATCCTAATCCCAAGGAATGTCTCAAGAAACCAAAAAGAAGATTAATTTTCCAATAAACAATACTTAGTTTTCTTTAAAGCTTAACTAAGAACAATACTCAACTCTTTGCTTAAAATCTTAGAGGACGACAATAACTTGATAAATAAGTAACAATCAGTCAACTCAATGCATTAAAAGATACATGAGGACATACAAAAAACGCATGAAAACCTAAGGAAATCTTAAACCCTAAACCCTTATTCTTCATAAGGTTTTACGATAAAAACAATGCTTCTAAAATTAGGTCTTAGACGTCCCCTTAAATAGACTCCTACAGTGGGCTTCGAATCTTCAATCAAATCCAATCTTCAGTTGTAAATATCTGTAGAATTTTCCCCACAAGAATAGAAACAAAAAACAAATATTTAAAATGTTTCCTCTAAAGTCTCAAAGATCTTTTTTACGAAGCAAATCAAATATGCAATTTTCCTTAAAAAAAACCTTGACTTCCCGTGCCTTCTTTGAGTACTTGAAGCCTCCATAAACTTATATTTTTCAATCAAAACTTCAAGGATATCAGCTAGTTGTGCTATCATGATGCACTGTTGTAACTTGTTATAACATCAGATAAAACATATGTCAAATAAAGTACCAACAGACTCTATTGTACCAGCTGGTTAAGATGGTATAACATCTTGTTCAACATTAGGTTGCAGTACATGTTTTCCAAATGAAAAATGTTTTGATAAAATTATTGCTAACTCTTTGTTTTATCAAATTTATTGCCAACCATAAAATCACAGACCTAACAGGAGGGTAAAAGATGAAAATACATGTAATATATTTATCCATTTAATTAAGAAAATATACATTCAAGTTTTAAAGTTGATGTAGCAATAACATGTCATAATGCATAGAAAACATTTGGAAAACATATCATGAAATAATATTACAAGGCATGTATATGTCACAAGGAGTATCATAACCTAATTCATATATGTGAGACAAGTTTCCCTAGGGTATCGTTAGATATGGAATGCAATTTTTTGAAGCTTTAACTACATGGTATGCAAATGGGTTTATGAAGCGCAAATATCATGCTATAAAATATGATATACTTCAGAAATTTTTTTATCTAAAGTGTGCACAAACAAGGTTGTTGCACCCTAAAACTTACCCTCTTCGTTTCAACCCTATTTGGCTTATATCTCATCATCATATGCATGCATACATATCATTGGTTCTATGGTTATGGGATCAAGGCACTTCTGTTAAGCTTCGTCAGGTTATAGAAAATGTTTATTACCCCAGTCAATGCACTCCGAGCATTCTCCAGGATATTTAATCATTGGAAAATCAAGTCCTTGTCATTCCAAGTTCCCGTGTGTTCCAACATGCCTTGAATTGTAGAGAAAATCAAGCGTTTTAGTCAATTTAAATAGTTTGAGCCAAAAATCATAATTTTGCGAATTGAGTTCAAAAATTCATAACTACTGACCTGAAAAGTATTTTGGATTAGTTCTTAAGGCATAAGAACCCTCTTGACATTTTCTCCAGTTCATATGTTTGTTTCGAGAGCCAATTCTTTGAGGAGGATCTCTGAGTATGCTAATACTCTGAAGTTTGGATTTGTTGGGTCACTGTTTCTCAGATGTTGCAAAATTCATAACTTGCAACCGGAAAAATATCTTATAGTGGTTATTTGGGAACCAAATTAGTCTTGACATCCTTAACATTTCATATGTTCGGGTTAGAAGCAAAATTTATTGAAGAGGATATCCAAAAGTGAAAATCACCTAAAAATTCCACAGTGAAATAGATGTCCAATCAACTATTTCCTCGACATTCAAAAAGTCATAACTTTCTCGTTTCTCAAAATTTTGAACTAATTCTTGAAGAATGATGTCACAAGTTGTGTTAGCTACAACTTATCTTCAGGTTCCGAGTTTGGATTGTGCTCCGAAGACTTCTGTTTATGGCTCGCTTCTCAAAAATGTGCAGTGAAAAATCTGCATGATCATAAAAGTGGGTTTTCTGTCTCAAGTTTCTCACCATTTTGAAATTCATATATTTCTCGATTTTTATTGTATCAGGACGATTCTTTTGTCATAACGTCACAAATTTCTCAATCTACAATTTTGCTTCAGGGTTCCCGTCAGGATTATGCACCGAAAGTCATGAGCTTGTGGTTTGTTTCTCGCGTGTACACAATTGTAAGCTGAAAATTATGCACTATTCAAAAAACAAGGGAAAACAAGTTTTTTGTCATTTTCCAAACATGCCCTTAGCTCACTTCTATAGAAATTTTTGTTTCAAATGGAAAAGCAATTTTGCTCATTCTATAAAAAAAATCACTCAAAAGCTCTTTATTTTCTCTTCTCTCTCAAGAAAAAGTTACAAAGTTTCAGACTTTCCTCCCTCTCTCCCTCAAAGCTCTGACAGTCTCCTCCCCTATCACTACCTAACGCCGCATTTTGCCCCGTCTCCGAACATCCTAGCCCGACCGGTCCACCCTCTCGATCTCCCTCATCGTGCCAGCCTCTCCCCGCTCAAGCATCCTCCCTTTGTGCTGAACGCCGCTTGACATTCTCCCTCAGCCAAATTACTCCTTCCGGCGAAACCCCCCCGTCCTCTTCTGATCGCTAGCTCCAGCCTCCTTTATCTTATTAGATTCAAGTCTACGATCTCATTTTCGGTAATTATTCTTTAACTTCAATTGATTTAATTGTATCATGAGAATTAATCGGTGATTTGTTGAACTATGTGAATCTTGCATGAGTTAATTAATAAATTAACTTGAGTAAGTTGATTTACATGAGTTGAACTTTGAATTGTAAAAATAAGTGATTATGTAATTAAGCTTAAATTGATTTTTATGATTTTAATCGATTCTTGAAGCTTGATGATGGCTAAATGCGGAATCGATTGAATTAATTATTGTTGATTGTTGAGATTTACGCGTCGTAATTTGATTTTGATTCAATACTTTTTGATAAATGTTTAAACTTATGTATCAGGGTAAAAATTCGAATTAATCTATTTTTTCAACGTGTAAATCATTTTTGGTTTCCATGCTTGTAATTGTTGGTATCAGTATTGGATTATTGGATACAACTTATTTGTGAATGCCGATTGATTTTTCATGTATCGATGTTTGGCTTTTATGCATTAAAATGTTGTTTTCTAATCGATTTTTAGCAAATATCGATACATACACCATGGCTGCCCAGAGTTCACAAATGTGTTGTAAATTATGATTTAATTTTTGCTCAATGCATAATTGGCCTTCACTTGGCATTTGTTTGACACCGATGTCATGTTTGATAGATTTTAACTAAACTTTTTGAGCATCTCATGAAGCTACACATGGTTGTCTGGAACTTGTTTTTCCATACATATTGTGATTTAATTCATAATTAATGTATATTTGAGCTTGTTAGCATACTTGGTGGATATTGGTATCAAGTTTGGTTGTTTTTAAGCCAACTTTTTGAGCATTTCGTAAAGTGCAATATTGTTGCCCGGAGATGGTAAGTGTGTGTATTTGGTGATTTAATTCCAAATTAATGTATGTTTGATCTTTTTAGCATGTTTAGTGGATACCGATATCAAATTTGATTGATTTTATTCCGACTTTTTGTGCACTTTCATGTGTTAATGTGTTGATGTCCAGAAAATCATTTTAATGTTCTAATGCATGTTTGCAATTTATTTCTTCATGATTTAGTCTTAATTTAAGTTGTGATGTGGATACTTGATTCCGTTTGTGCCTCCTTGTTATTTCTAACTCTTTTGTTGACTTGTGAAAGGTATTCCAAGAGAGCTTTCAATTGTTTAATTAACTCTTGGTTATTCGATTGAAAAGCATTATATTCCACTTCTTTGTGGATTCGAGTTTTCTTCCAATGCACTTGATTGTGATTCTCATTTTATGAGATGTATATATTGTTTTTGCTTGTATGGATTTGTATCTTGCGCAGGTGTATTGTTTGTCATGCGGATATGTCTGATACACATTTCACATGTGATTAATTTTCACATTATCGATGCTTTGGCGCCTATTCCGAGCATCCGATTTCTGATTATTTTGTTTGCTGATGCTAGCTTGCATGAAGACCGACAAGTTTATTTGTTTTGATACGCTTTGATATGGATTAATATTCTTTTGGTACTTTCTCTTATCTATTTTCATTCCGCATTGTTTTCCGCTTTCTTTGCCATGATAAGTAGAATTAGAGATGCATGACTTGGAGTCCCTACTTTAGGGGGGTAATTTTGTTTAAAGTCATCAAAGGAGGAAATGTTTATGTTTTTTTACGTGCAAAATACCTCGACGAAGGAGAATCTCATTCCCCTTTATTTTGTGCAAATACCTCGAAGAAGGCATTGATAAATTCTTCAAAGAAGGCAATAAGGTGAAGTGTGGATCTGCAATCAACCCCCATCATTTCAATACCCCAGGTCATTCGTAGCTCACGTTGTACATCAATGTTATGAATTATGCTACTTTTTTTATCGAGTCGGTCGAGTTTAAAAGGGTTCATAATCAACCCCCACATTTTGCCTCTAGCTCACGTTGGTCAATGTTGATGCTTCATGTTTGTCCATATTGTATTATATTTCCTAACTTTATGACATGATATCATGGTTATGTGTTTAGTTATATTGTACATACAACTTTTCTCTTCTCTTTCCTAGATGACACTGTAAGAACAAGAAGTGTTTCTTACATCTGGCCTTGAGATTTTGATGATAACTTCACAAGTTATCTTAGAGAACAATTATATACATTAATGGTTTTGTATAATGTTTAGATGCTACTATAATGTTCTGACTCTAGTAAAAGGCGCATGGCATCATCAGGTTCTGAACGTTCACTCTAGAAGAAAACATGTGGTTACATGTTTCGGTAAGGTCATGATTCTGAACATATCATTTGCAACGTGTCTTAGGAACGTTAGTACAAGAAGTTATGATCGTGAATTTTTTATTTATCTTTGGAGGCCTTCTGAAGCTTTACTTCTGTGTTAAAAGTTCTGAAGATTATGAAGATGAGGTTCTAGTGAACAAGTTCTGATGATCTAAAGATGAGCAAGTTCTTACAACCAAGTGCTGAAGACTCTGAAGACAAGTTTTGTGTGACAAGTTCTGAAGACTCCAAGACTTAGGTTCTAAGGCTTAAAGAAGATTCTTCTACAACAAGATTTAACATTCAACATTCAAATATCTGAATTCTTTTAAGATAAGAAGATAGTTCAAAATGTTTAACGTGTGATAATGTACAAAAGGTATATAAAGTGATTGCGACCTCTACTCTTCTAGAGTGGCGCAAGGACAACTCTTTTGTACTTGACAATGACTACTCTCAGTATAACAGTTGAGAACCAACAACTAGAATTCTGATTTACTTTTCTACCCTTTCAATGGATCTCTTTTACAAGCTATAAAAGGAAGACTTGAAAGAAATGTAACAAACTACACTACAATGAAAATTTTATCGGTTCAAATCAAGCTCAACAAAACTACACCAAAGCGTCGTGAACACTTTGTAGAAAAATAATTTGTGTAGTTTTTTAAATAAGCAAGGAATTGTTGCTCGTATCTTGCAGTAGAACAATTATGTGTTCTTCATTATACTGAAAAGTTAGTGTAATCTGCTTACAATAAGAAAATCTGTAATACATTGAAAGTACTTGTAGCGGTAGAAATGTTGAGACTAAGCCATTAGATTGACTTGACTCGCACAAATCAAATAAAAATTTCCACTGCGCTTTATTGTTTCCAAAGGAATGGGAAAAGAGCGAATAACCCAAAAAGAGGGAGAGAGAATCTACGTACGGGGGTTGGTTATGCAAAGGGAAGGTATTAGCACCCTAAACATCTACGGTACTCCACATGAACCTCTTTGAAAATCTGTGTATTTTGGCTATAAGTGTTGTATACAAAAATAGATTATGGGGATGAGAAAAGAAGTATTTTTTACAATTTTTGCACCTGCCACAGTTGCGAACCTTTAGTGCCTACGTACCACATTCCGTGCAACAGGGGATCAGGGTACTCCTAGTTCAAGTTTAAAAATTTTAAAACATAAATGTGTTGGTTAATTTTAAGAGACGAGACATCATAGTCTTATCCGAATAGAAGAACGTACTTACTACCCACGATTATGAGAAAGGAGAACTTGCGTCATCTCAAAGTGGAGGATATAGCTTGATTTTAAAATCAACAAAGCTTCGTTCAACACCCAAGTGGAAAATATCTCACTTCACTATATATCGTAGAAGTATAGTAGCTCGCATCACTACAAGGATTGACAAGAGTCTAATCTTTTGAGAAAGGTTTTTAAGATAAAAATCCAAAATGGAAAAATGGTTTGAATGAGATTGATTGACTTTTAGTCTTCTCACAAAAATTACAAAGTATGATTAAGTTGTTTAAAGTTTGATTGAGAAAATATTTTTGAAAGTGCATGGACCTAAGTCCAAGTTTATTGTGAAAGCGGTTCAAGTTTAGAAAACAAGAATAGTTTTGAAGGCGGGAGAATATTTTTGAAATTAAAGAAGATGGGAGGAGATGAAGGGACTATCCTAAACCATAAGGTAAAAGTTAGGGAAAAGAACCGTCTAACCAACAAGAAGCCAAAACTTGACACAATGAGTAAATTTAGAATTACCATCCTTTGGATTGAAACCACACAAGAAAAGACAGTAAACCTCTTAAGAAAACCAAGCTTCAAATTCATTAAGTCTTCACAAAAATTGGGCAGAGTAATGGCTGTATACAGATGAATTCTCAATCACAGACAAAGCACATAATCAGAATTACCTGCACACAAAGAAAAACAACCCAATGTCTTGGGGTAAACCCCAAGAACTCTATACAAAGCAATAATAGAAGTCACAAGGTCTCAAGGTAGGTAAAGGTCTCTACTCCTAAGTCCAAGAAGTCCATAACTCTAAAATGCCCAGGATAGTAACCAAATAGTCCAAGTAACCTTAAAGTTTTTACTGTTCAAGTTGGTTATAAGGTATCTTCAAAAAGAAAATGAAAAGCTCAAGTGAGCATAATAAAAATGACATAAAGATAAATTCTCAAGGGAGCAAAGATGAAAATAGCATGAAATGTAAATGCTAAAATAAGTGGTGCGTAAAAGTAAAGGCGTAAAGTAAAAACATGAAAAAAAGTCAATTGTTAATGAGTTAGAAATTAGAGGTTAGTTGAATGACCATCTTGAAACTTGCATTTTAAAACTCATTAGAAGATTGATAAAATCAAAGCCTCTCAACAACAAGTTTCATTTTCTTTTTGTCAAGTATATCATTCATTTCAAATTCTCAAGACAACAAAAAATGATCAATTAAATTTAAATGATTCACTTAGACCAAAGCCTCCTAAAAATGAACCTCAAGGTTATTGGATCAAAGGTTTCAAATTAAACATACTTGCGCTTGCAATCATAGGTTTGGGACATGAATGTTCATTTCTCGAATCGGGACAAAATTTAGCACTATGTTAAGTAATCGTAAGTGGACTTATATATAAGTCACACCTATTTTTAGGCGGGTCAATAGCAATCTATGTGCCATATATTTGGATAGATGATATGTAGATCATCCTCTAACAACATGTAGCACAAATGAGAAAGGGATAAGATGAAGATGGAGGGGATGCAATGTATGAAATTAGGGTTTCAAATATCATCAACATCATTCATCCATTATGGTGGATTTGGTTTCTCAACCTATAAACACCCAAGATCCAATGAGGTTGAGGAATTTGTCACCAAATAGAGTCCAAGTCAGAATCAAATAAAGAAAATAATAAAATGACATTTAACAAAACAAAATTAAAATGGTTAATAACATGAAAATAATTGATAAAATACACAAAATATATTAAAATACTAAAAAAATTTAAACTCAGAAACTAATTTTAAAAATTGAAGAAAATAAGCAAAATAAATCAAAGTTTGTGAAAAATAGTAAATTCAGAAGTAAAAATAAAATGAGGTCACCAATATTTGTCAAGAGGAAATTGGATCCTTCCACAATTTTTACATAATTTAAAATGGTCAGAAAGTATTTTTAAAATAATTAAAATAAGGAAAACAATGCAAAACTTATGAAAAATATCAAACATCAAAATAAAAATATGAAAAAAATATTCACAAAGTCAAATAATTCAAAGTATTTTTATATATTTTTATATAATTTTTGGATAAAAAATAAAAGAGTTATGAATTTTTAAAGATAAAGGAAATTTAAAAATAATTTTGTAAAAATAAAATAAATCCGAAAAACCACACGCGTTGGATCTTTTTCACTTATACACTCTGGAAGATCTAACAGATCTGAGGTGAGGGAGCATCATGAACCCAAGTCAAGGCGCGTGCATGCAACACAAGATAGTCCAACCAATCAAAATAAAACAATTGGCTGAGCGTCATTGGTTGAAGAACGACTCGTATGTCGTCTTCAACCTCCAGCCTCCTGCAAGTAGGGCAAATTTAAGATCCTTGAATCTATAAATTTACGTGCTCATAGTGGTACCATAGATGCGTCTACTCGAGACGATCACAACCATATGCTCGCGAAAATATTATATAAAGCACAACATAGTCGATTTGGAAAAAAACAGAGATGTTTGAAAATGTTAAAATAAAAAATAAAAAGCATCAAATGCATTGTTTCACCAACATTGAGTTAAGAGCAAGCATCAACGAACATCATAGATCACTCCAGTAATTTGAGTCAGAAGATTTGGAGCCTTAAACTACCTGAACGAAGTCAGGTGAACTTGCTCTATAAATGGACTTGGATAGCACGATTTAGGGCACCTCAATGCTTGATTCTTCTTCTGTTAGCTTCAGTGAAGTTCAAGGATGAAGGATCAATGAAGAAATTAGATTGAAAAGTGAAGAAAAGAGGAATTCGAAATCTCAAAAAAGTGAGTTATGGAGGGAGTTTGACAGAGTGATTTTGGTTGTTCAAGCTTGAGAAAATGAGAGGAGTGAGGTCCTCTATTTATAGGGAAGCGAATGGTGAAAAGAATTAAGAGAAAATTTGAAGTTTGGAGGGAAATTGGATGGAGCTTGAAAGTGAAATAAGTGTGACTCCATGTGCATCAAAACTCAGTCAATTCCTGTGTTTTGATCCTTAATTCAACTTTGGGGACTTTGTTAAACATGTTTAAATCAAAAACGCATGCTAATTTGGTGTTTAGAAGCCACATTATGAATTTCAAATTCTAACTTTGGAGAAAACTTCAGTTTCAAGGTACCATATTTGAATCCATGATGTTCACAGCTCAAGGGGTCTTAGGGCATGATTCTTGAAGCATTTGAAAGATAAGGTCACAATCTTTGAAATGTGCCAAGAATGAGATCGGATGGATGTTTGAGCTAAAAGTTGTGATGAGTCAAAGTTGAGAAAAAGATGCTGACTTTTTGTACTTAGAAAAATTCAAAGTTTTTCTTCAAAAGTGACTTATAATGTTTTGAGTTCAAACAAGGCCTTCCTCCAAAATTGAGCTTTGATCATTAATGCTAGCTTGAAGTAGAATTCTGAAAGAGCATTGTGAAACTTGAATAACTCAAAAATACCAAGTATTGACAATGTTATGGCCTTGTAAAATTGGTGAAACTTCATGAGGTGACTTATAATCTTTTGAGTTCTTAGGGCATCTTCCACTCATTTTAAAGTCTTGCACATAAAATAAGAGTTGAAGTTCACATCCTTAAGATCATTATGGAAAATGAATGGACTCGAGGAGATAAAAATTAACCAAGTTATGATCATTTGAAGTCACATAAAGGGAATTTGATGGTCTTTCTAGAGGGCATGTAATATTTCTCAATCATTAGGAATCTTCCACACAAAGTCTGCTTGAAACTTTTGAAGTGATTGGATTATAACCATTTAAAGAGAATCATATATTTGGAATCACTCAAAAATCTCAAAAGATGGACAAGATATAGCCCTTAGAAGTTCACAACCCTAGATCCTCAAGCACCAAAATGACTTGGAAACCCCTTTAAATTTTGGCAATATTTCTTGCACAATCACTTTTTCTACGTGAATAGAAGTTGTTTTGGAAGATAATAAGAAACCATAGCAACAATAAACACTTCCAAAAATTAAGAATTGAGAGAGTTATGCACTTGTGATCAAAGAATCAAGAACTTGTCCAATTAGGTCAAACTTCTTCAATCAACCCTTGTATCTTTTCACTTTCTTTGACAAATTGAGGCATGATAAATCATAACCTTGTCATAATATTACTATAAAGTACTCTAAATGATGAAACTTGAATCTCAATGAAGCTTTGTTGAAGAAGGCATGGAAATAAACTCATGAACCTATGAATCAACCTGATGAAATGTGTTATACCTTCACCTATAGTATCATCAATTAGATAAAATATTCATTATATTTGTTAGATAAAAGTTAATCAATACAAAACATATATGATCACAATATACAAATCAAGGTGATTGGTGATCCCTCATTAGCAAACCTAAAGATAGGGAGAATATCCAAATCCCCGTGTGATCTTGTTTTGATTGAGTTGATGTGAGATGATAGAGGAATTTTAGGGGAAAACATTGGGGTACAACATCTACCCTTATTTAAGTGTCTTCTATCTGGAGGCACGAAGGTTAAAATCTTCATGTCGACGCAATTGAAGATATTTAAATATAAAACAAGCCCTATGTTTGGCCCTAAGAGGCCACACAATGCTTATGATTGTGCATGCAAAACGACAAACTCCAAAGGCGCCATAGAACACCACTGGGGAAGCAAAAAATTAAACAAAGGATCAAAAGAAAGTTCGACCATGAAAATAAATAACTGGGGATTAGAAGATAAAATAAAGGATCAAAAGAAAATTTTGACCAGAAAAATAAATCACTAGTGAACAGAAGACTCAACTCTATTGGGGTAAAGCCCAAGGAGGAGAAAAAGTAACATCAACTCAAATATTGAGGAGAGAAAGTAAAGGATAACAGTGATCGACAGATAACTGTAAACTATCCAACTCACTGAGAATATAGTAAAAAAGGTAACGTCGACTCATAGGGAATAGAAATGGTAGGATAAAACCAAGAAATAAAAATATTAGAGCAGGTAATATATGACCAGCATCAGTACTCATGGCTGGAAACAGATGAAATCCTTTAGAGCAAAGTGAATCTCAACGACGAACTATCTCCCATAATGACGAGAATATGATTCATCGAATTAAACATCTCAACAACAAATTATCTCCCATAATAACGAGACTACCATCCATCGGAGTAAAATATCTCAACAACGAACTATCTCCCATAATGACGAGACTACCATTCATCGGAGTAACAAATCTCAACAACGAACTATCTCCTATAATGACGAGACTACCATTCATCGGAGTAACAAATCTCAACAACGAACTATCTCCCATAATGACGAGACTACCATTCATCGGAGTAGACTTCTCAACAATGAACTATCTCCCATAATGATGAGACTACCATCCATTGGAGTAACAAATCTCAACAACGAACTATCTCCCATAATGACGAGAATACCATCCATTGGAGTACCAAATCTCAAAAACAAACTATCTCTCATAATAACGAGACTGCCATTCATCGGAGGAAACATCTTAATAACGAATTATCTCCCATAATGAAGAGACTACCATCCATTGGAGTAATAAATATCAATAATGAACTATCTTCCATAATGACGAGACTACCATCCATTGGAGTAACAAATCTCAACAACAAACTATCTTTCATAATGACGGATACCATCTATCGGAGTAACAAATATGAATCTTCTCTGAGAACTAACATAGTTTTTGGGGAAGTAAAGGTTTCTCAAATAAAGAGACCTGTCATCTGCTGTTATAAGAAGCATGTTGGGAAATGAAATATGACTTCTTGAGGAAATGTCAGTATATTCCTGCTGAGGAGGTAAAGTCTTCTCGTGTAAAATAAATGCACATTCTCAAATCAGGGCTCAAAGCCTGCAGAAATCAAAATGATAATGTTGTCGAGGACCACAAATTCAAACCCATAAATAAACCGGAATGAAACAGTCAACCAAGATAACACCTGATGAGAAGTAAACTCAAAAGGGAAACATGTTCCATCCAGATAATGAGTTAAATAGGAAGGCTGAAGAAAAATTCTTCCACAAGGGATAAATCAGTAGGGAAATTGAAAAAACATACACTTTCTACTTAAGGTTGATACTCTATTGGAGAGATGGTAACATAACTCTATAAAATGGGGTAATATACCAACAAAACATTAATGAATGCAAATGAGCAATGAATTGTTAAATTCAGTTATGCATGATGTATGTATGTATGAATGTATGAATGTTATCATGTATATGCTGACAACACAGACACATAGCACTGGGAATAACCAGACAAAACCAGTTTGGATAAAGTAAACACTCGGCTAAATCACATTCAGGATGAAAATTTCATAAGAAAGTAAGAACCAACTAAGGAAGCAAATTCCTATTTCATGACATAACTCCTCAGGGAAGAAACATAATCCGAAAAAAATCAAGTCGAAACAGTGAACCAAAACAGACACAAGGATAACCTCCTCCTTTAGGCTTCACCGGGGAACATCACATAGACCTCAATGGGGAGGACAATACTATATCTTTGAAGGGAGTTCCAAAAATACATTTTTCAATACCAATAGTGAAGATTACACAAATGTTCCTGGGGAGAAATTATGAAACCACATGGGGATAACAACTTTTAGAGAGAAACATTATCTCAGCTTTACTTGGGGATTAAAGAAGTTAAATAATACAGCAAAAAATCAAAATTATGGGGATTCTAAATCTGACCCGGCACTTGGCGGGTGAAAACCCAAAAAGTTGACAATTGTTTCAACACTTCTTAGAAAATATACTTCCCTTGTCTAATTGCCTTGGAAACAAACAACAACAATAATGTTATCACTGCAAAAGGGTGATGTTTTGCAAATGATTCTACCTCCACACTCAAAGGGAGAAGGAGCTATCGTCATAGGAGTGAAGACCTCATTGGTGAATCTGGGATAGAGGTTTCAACCATGCAAACCCGAAATCAAAATAATCATCCTGGAGGAAAACAAATGAACCAAGACTTGATTGGGGAGAATGGGATCACAAACCCAACACCGCACCATACATCAATTGGCATCATCTCCAACTAATTTGAGAAACACAAGAAGATCACACACATCTCAGCAAAAGTGACTTGAAATAACTTTCCTGGGAAATATATACTTCCAAAATTTCAGAGTTCGTCCATCCTTGGAATCACTATTTTTGTTTTTCTTGAGTCACAAAATCTAAAGTAAAAAGTAATTTGTAAATTCTTTTCAAAATTTTTTTACTATTAAATCTCTATGTTTTGAAAATTACTATCAATAATAAATGGAGTCTTTGTAAGAAGAATAAAATAAGAATTACAAGGACTTGGATAAAAGCTCAAACTTTATTAATAGAATGGTAGTCTACGAATGGCGAGACCCCATAGATGATTACAAAGTTCGGAAAATGGTAATATATTGGAAAAGATACATTGAAATACAACGACCACTATTCTCCCTAACATCTTTGAATTCCTGAGCAATGACTTCTGTTGAAGTGGGGTGAGGATCCGAGAAGATTGTTGCTTCAATGATCAAGTTTTGTCGGACGTAATTACTTGCCAAGAAATCCCTAACTATTTCCTAGGTTTCCCTTGTGAGTTTTCAACCTAGCGGGAATAATTTATTCTATTTGTGTCTCTTATTTTTTCCTAGACCGTCCTTTTGGGTGTTCAGTCTACCGAGACGCTCTTTTTTGCCTATGCCACCCTTTCGGGTTTTTGACTTAGTGAGTTGTTCTTTTATTTCTTTAGGCGAAGTATTTCTTGACTGCGTCAGCATTCATAAGAAATGGGAACTCATCGCCATCCATAATTTCAAGAATTAATGCACCGCCAAAGAAGGCTTTCTTGACAACATATGGGCCTTCAAAATTGGGAGTCCACTTGCCCCTAGAATCAGCGCTAAAAGACATGATCTTCCTGAGCACGAGGTCGCCTTCTCTGAAGTCACGAGGCTTGACCTTCTTAGCAAAAGCTTTCTTCATTCTCTTCTGGTATAACTGGCCATGACACAAGACCGTCATTCTCTTTTCTTCAATTAAACTCAATTGGTTAAACCTGTTCTAGACCCATTCAGCCTCTAACAATTTGGGTTCCATTATCACACGTAAAGATGGAATCTCGACCTCAACAGGGAGCACTTCTTCCATACCATACACAAGAATAACGGGGTTTCCCCTGTTGAAGTGCAGACAGATGCACGATATCCATGCAAAGAAAAAGGGAGCACCTCATGTCAATATTTAAAGGTAACAACCATTTTTTGGATGATATTCTTGATGTTTTTATTGGAAGCTTCAACAACCCCATTCATATTTAGCCTGTAAGGAGATGAATTATGATGGATAATCTTGAACTCTTCACAAAGCCTTGTAATCATCTTGTTATTCAGATTCGAGCCATTGTCGGTAGTAATCTTTCTTGGCACACCATATCGACATATAAGATTGTTCTTGATAAAGCGTACTACCACTTTCTTGGTGACATTAGCATAAGAAGTTGCTTCCACCCATTTGGTGAAGTAGTCAATTGCCACCAAGATAAAATGATGTACATTCAACGCCTTGGGTTCAATCATTCCAATCATGTCAATACCCCATATAGATAAAGTCTATGGGAAAGAAATAACATTGAGAAGTGTCGGAGGAACATGAATTTTGTCAGCATAAATCTGGTATTTATGGAACTTCTTTGCAAATTTATAATAGTCATATTCCATTGTCAGCCAATAGTGACCTTCCCTAAGCATCTTCTTTGCCATCGAATGCCCATTGGCATGAGTGCCAAAGGAACCTTTATGGATTTCATGCATTAACATGTCTGTTTCGTGTCTATGCATGCATCTGAGCAAGACCATGTCATTATTTCTTTTGAATAACACATTTCCATTAAGGAAAAAGCTGTCTGCCAACCTTCTCAATGTCTTTCTATCTTTGTTTGATGCACCAGTCGGGTATTCCTGAGTTGGGAGAAAATGCTTGATATCATGATACCAAGGTTTTTCATCTGATGTTCCCTCTGTTGTAAACACATGAGCTGGCATATCCAAACGTCGCACTGTGATACGAGGCACATTGTTCCAAGTGTTTACTTGATACATAGAAGCCAAAGTGGCTAAAGCATCTGCCATCTGATTCTCATCTCTAGGAATATGATGGAATTCAACTTTATTAAAGAAGGGTAATAATCTAATAGCATAGTCTTTGTAGGGAACCAAACGAACATGACGAGTATCCCATTCTCCTTTAATATAATTTATTACCAAAGCTGAATCGCCATATACATCTAGAATTTTGATTCTGAGATATATAGCCTCTTCGAGACCCATGATACAAGCTTCATACTCTGCCATATTATTGGTACAATCAAATTCCAATCTTGTTGTAAAGGGGATATGCGATCCATGAGGAGTGATAATCACGACACCAATTCCTTTCCCATATACATTCACAGCTCCATCAAACACCATGCCCCACCGAGATTCAGGATCAGGATCTTCCCCAGGCAAAGGTTCATCACAATCTTTTATTTTCAAAAACATCACATCCTCATCAAGGAAATCATATTTAACAGACTGATAATCATCAACTGGTTGGTGAGCAAGATAATCTGCCAACACACCGCTTTTTATAGCCTTTTGAGTACGGTATTTGATATCATATTTGGACAACAACATTTGCCAGCATGCAATTCTTCCAGTAAGAGCAGGCTTTTCAAAAGTATACTTAATTGGATCCATTTTGGAAACCAACCAAGTAGTATGATTTAACATATATTTCCGCAACCGTTTTGCCGCCCAGGCCAGATAACAACATGTATTTTCCAGCATAGAATATCGTCACTCACAGTCAGTAAGCTTCTTGCTGAGATGATAAATGGCATATTCTTTTCTCCCTGTTTCATCTTGTTATCCCAAAATACAACACACATAATTATTTAACATTGTCAGATACATAATCAATGGTCTTCCTTCAACAGGAGGGAGCAAGGTAGGAGGTTCAAGAAGATACTCTTAAATGCTTTCAAATTCCTTTTGGAAATCATCTATCCATACACAATCTTGATCTTTCTTTAACAACTTAAGGATCGGCTCACTCGTTGCATTCATATGGGAATTAAATCTTGAAATGTAATTCAAACACCCAAGGAAACCTCTAACTTGCTTTTCAGCTCTTGGCGCTGGCATTTCTTGAATTGCCTTAAATTTATCAGGATAAACTTCAATTCCTTTTTGGCTGACAATGAAACCTAACAATTTTTCTGATCAGACACCAAAGGTGAATTTATTTGGATTCAAGCGAAGATGATACTTCCTCAAACGTTGAAAAATTTCAACAAATCTTCTATATGCCCTTATTCAGTCTGGGATTTGTAAATTATATCATCAACATACACCTCAATTTCCTTGTGTATCAGATCATGGAATAGGGTTGTCATAGCCCTCTGGTACGTTGCATCAGCATTCTTAAACCCGAAGGGCATCACTCTGTAACAGAATGTTCCCCAGGGTGTGATAAACGTTGTTTTTCTCATGTCCTCAGGAGCCATTCTAATTTGATTATATCCAGAAAGTCCGTCCATGAACGAGAATACTTTGAATTTTGCTATACTGTCAAGCAACATATGTGGCAATGGAAAGTCATCTTTTGGACTAGCTTTATTTAAATCTCTATAATCAACGCACATGTGAACTTTTCTGTCTTTCTTTGGTACTGGGACAATATTGGAAATCCACTAAGGGTACACTGATATCACAAGAAAACCAATATTAATTTGCTTTAAAACTTATTCTTTAATTTTTATTGCCATATCAGGGTGAGTTCTTCGCAATTTCTGCTTGATTGGCGGGCATTCTTGCTCTAGCGGCAAATGATGTTCCACAATATCAGTATCTAATCTCGGCATATCTTGGTAAGACCAAGAAAATATGTCTACATACTCTTTCAACAATTCAATTAATTTTCTATTCACGTCGGGATGAAGCAATGGTCCAATTTTGACTTCTTTTGGATCTTACTTTGTATACCCAAGTTAATCGTCTCCAAAGACTCTTTATACGGTTGAATGGTACTTTCCTCGCGCTCAAGCAAGCGTGAAACCTCTTCGGGTATTTCATTATATTCTTCTTCTTCGGCCAAATACGCAGGATATTCAAAGTTGGGAGAATGTGCAGGGTCATTGTACTCAACGGGTTTTTTAATTAATCTGCACATATGATTTATGGTTGCTTTTAAAAACTGACACATATAGCAAGTGATTATGCATATTTAATTACAGTTATTATTTATTTTGAAAGGATTTTTCTGATTACCATCTTCCAAGAAAGAGCAAAGAAAAAGGCACGATTTAGGAATCAAAGACAACTTTTATTATTGATTTTTAAGATAAAAACAAATACATATGCCCATAAAATATCAATACTTTCACCTTGGGCAGAGTTAAAGTTTTTTTAAAAATTAACAAAAAAAACAAATTACTTTGAAATATAAATTCAAGAGGGAACATCAATAGTGATCCAATTTTAGACTCTGACTCCATGTGACACGTAGTTAGGCATCTCCTGCTCTGAATCACCTTCCAGAATAGCATTGATCCTAGGAACATTTGGATGAAGATAACCTCTGTTATGAAAGATGTCTTGATATTTGTCTAAAGAAGGCTTCGGCTTCACACTCTCACCTTTATTATTCTTCATAGAATCCCAAACAAGCTATATTCTTATTCATAGGCGGGTCAACAATGTGCCCCCACGCCTTACTAGGGCCATTATGCACTACTTGTTGAGCATCCTTAAATGAGCCTATAGAATCCTCATTTTTCCTCACATTATCAATGGATAAAGCTTGGAACTAAGTTTCAACAACAGCTTCATCCTCTTCCACAACACTGCAAGAGGATAAATGGGATATTAACAAAGCTTTCTCTCTGTTTATGATGACCACCTTTCCTTCACGAACAAACTTCAGCTTCTGGTGCAAAGTTGAAGTAATAGCCCCTGCCTCATGGATCCATGGTCGCCCCAGTAAACAACTGTAAGCAGGAACTATATCCATAACCTAGAAAGTAATCTGAAATAAGTGTGGGCCTATGTGAATAGGAAAATCTACTTCTCCAATGACAGACTTCCTCGATCCATCAAAAGCTTTCATAATTATGCCACTCTGGCGCATGGGAGTTCCCTGGTACTTCAGCTTCATAAGTGTGCTCCTTGGTATTACATTTAAAGCAGACCCATTATCAATCAACACATTTGACAATAGTCCGTTCTTACAATTCATGGAGATATAGAGAGCTAGGTTATGATTCCTTCCTTCATCGGGAAATTCTTCATCACAGAAAATCAGGTTATTACAGGATGTAATATTCCCTACAACACCATTGAATTGGCCCAAAGACGTATCATTTTCCATGAAAGCTTGATCCAATACTCTCATCAAAGATTCCATGTGGGCAAAAGAGTTCATTAGCAAGGCTAGAATAGATATCTTAGACGGAGTCTACAATAATTGATCTACAATCTTGTAGTCACTCATATTGATAATATTAAATAGGCCGTCCATATCTTTCTCTAAAGTAGTTCCAATAGATTCCCCCATTGATTTCTTAGGTTCAGTACTTTCAACAACCTTTTTATCAGCATTAACATTCCCTCGAATGATAGGTGCGAAAACACGGCCACTACAGGTCACTCGGCTGGCTTCAGCCATTTTCTTGACATCAAACAAGGGTTGGATGGGAATTTCCACACCATCCTCTAATATTGTTGCATTGTATTTGTATGGCACGACTTTGTCTGATTCGTAAGGAACTTGGCCCGGTAAGTAAATAACCACTAGAGTAACAGCTGGCTTGCCATGGTACTCAATCTCTATAGGGGCGGGAACACCAAAACAAGGCACAATAACATTCACCCCTTCTTTAGAATACTTAGACATCACAGAATCATCGTTAGAGAACATATCTTCATCGGGAAAAAAAGTACACATCTGCAGAAGCATATTCATCATCTGAGATAATCTCGGTTGAGCAATCTTCAATCACGTTAATTCCATTGTAATCGTCTTTATTGCATGAAACTTTGATAGTACTATTGTCCAAAAATAATGGAACGCCCCTTTTCATAATGGAACAACCACGAGAATATCTGCAGCAGACCTGACAAGACCCATAATGGTTCTCTTCTTCACCATCCATGTGACAGAAGGTAGCATGTAATTGCACCAAATCATCATTCATATGATTCACGTCAAAAATATGGAATTCACCGGAACATCTATAAACCATATTCACATCTTCTTCGTACTCTACCCTTGGCCTAATTATATGAATGAGGCCTTCGTCCATCATTTCCTGAAGATCAACTTTTATCTTATCAAACCCCTGAATATTTGTATTGCAAATACTACAACCAACATGGTCGTGTGTATAGTAGCTAAACTCACAGAGATCCGCATGCATTTTTACCAAATCCCCTCTAACCAAGTTAATATCAAAAATCTGGAAGTCTCTAGGACAACCAGCAACCATGTTTACAACATTTTCCCCTCCATGCTTAGGAAAAGGATTATCTTTCACATTAGGGCCAACATCTTTAAAGGATAGGAGGCCAGATCTTACCATCTTTTGAACTTCATATTTCAAAGGATAACATATCTCAATATTGTGTCCTATGGCTCCTTGATGGAAAGCGCATGTCTGATATGCCTTATAATTACAAGATAAAGGTGAATGTATAACAGGGGGGAGCCATGTCTGGACCAACTTCTTCTGCATCAAATCTGGGAATAACTCTGCATAGCTCTTTGGAATAGAGTCAAAAGCTTCTCTCTTTTTACGTTGCCCTTGATTCCCCTGGGGAAGTGGTCTCTGATAGGTGATAGTGGTTGGAGCTATATTAATGACTGGAGTGACAGAAGCAACCTGTTGCTGGTACCGATGATGTCTTATAGGTGGCCTAATCTTACTTTCCCCAATAACAGCATTTGTTTCATTTTATTTCTTTTGAGAGAACCCGTATGACGACTTCTTTTTCCCTTCATCGTTCGTCAAGCGTCTTTCTTTGAAAACATATTCTAGTCTAACACCCATGCTCACCATCTCGGTGAAATCACTCGGTGCACTGGCGACCATCCTTTCATAATAAAATGACCCAAGGGTTTTAAAGAAGACCTTGGTCATTTCTTGTTCTCCCATGGGTGGCACCACCTGGGAAGCTATCTCGCTCTAACACTGTGCATATTCTTTGGACGACTCCTTGTCTCTCTAAGCCATTTCCCTCAACTGGTCACGGTCAGGCGCCATTAACATATTGTACTTATACTGCTTAATAAAGGCTCCCCCAGATCATTGAAGGTGGGGATATTGTTATTGCCCAAACTCATACACCACTTCATAGCAGCACCAGTTAAACTATCCTGGATGCAATGAATAAGAAAACGTTGATCATCAGTATGGGTGGACATTTTTATGATATACATCACCAGGTGGTCACGAGGACAAGAGTTGCCCTTGTACCTATCAAATTCCGAAACTTTAAACTTCACTGGCACCTTTACATTGGGAACTAGGTAGAGTTCATTAACGTTATGTCCAAATAATTCTTTTCCTCGAAGGGCCTTCACTTCCTTCTGCATCTCATTGAACTGGTCTTGAAAGTCACCTAATCGGTCATAGAAATCCATGCTTTCACTCGATGGAGGAACAAAATGATAAACTTCATCGTTAACAAATGACATAGCATTCACCGAAGGAGGTGCAGTATAATGGATCTTATTTCTAGTCATATGAGTAACATGCACCATAGGAGGTGCAGGAGTAGCAGTAGCTTGAGCAACTGGAGAAACTTGAGCATCAATATTGTAACCTTATGGCATGAAATTTTCTGTCATTCCCCATGGGCAACCCTAAGGCATACGATTATGTGCAGTAGTAACTAGAGTAACAAAAACGGGAACTGATGGACCTTTAGAAGCAACCGTTGTTTGTTGTGGTTGAGCAGAAGGAGGAGTAAGTGGTGGCTTATTCTGAGCAGCCACCAACAATTCCATCAAAGCATTCAAATTGGCCATACTGGCCTTCAAAGTAGTAACTTATTCGCACATCTCGCGATTCTCTTATTCAAGATTCTCCATTTTCTTCATAGAATTAGCCCGAGTATTGTACCGGTGAGACAACTTGTTGAACAAGGTAGAGAAACATAGTAAGACACCTGGTATGAATAGAAATTCAAGAAATATGTACAAGATGATGCATGATATGCAATGCACATTATTTATTTATCTTTATTAATATTTCAAGAGACTCAAAGATTTATAGATAATTTGCAAATACTAAAGTACTAACACATTTTGAAATACTGAAAATCTCATTATAATAACTTCAAAATGGATTACAAATTTTAGTACAAGTTTCAACAATCCCAAGTACAAGAGAAGATATAATCTAAAATCCTAAGAAAGCAAAGTTGATGAAGATATCTCCACACACTGACAATTTCCCTTGAGTCTTGCAATCTGAACCTTCAACCGCTTATTCTCTTCTGCATATTTGTCTGTGACCTATTTCCATTCACCAGAGTCAGGAAGTGAAAGACTAATCCATGATCAAGCTCTAGAGGAAAATAAATCCTATTTCCTCTCCATCATCTCTACAAAACGACTCTCAAGAATCTCGCTCAAATCATCCTTCTCTTTTAAGTCTTTCGGGTATGACATCTCCAAAGTCTGACACTTGTTCTTCCAGGCCTCCTTCTCTTGCTGCATCCTAACTAGGGCAAGCTGAAGCTCTTCCACATCATCTAAAAGGGGAGGAGTGGTCTTCACAAACATATCAGGCATAGGTTCTTCACGAGAAAATGGCATCTTCAATTGAACTTCCCTTGCATGTACCCATCGGAGATAAGGCTCCAAAGAAACAGCTCCTCTAGGTCCCAAGTCTTTTCTACTCTTCCTGCGAATATGGCATCAAGCCTTTACAATTTCCTCTTTAGCTCTCTTATAATCCTCTCCATCTTTAATAAATAAACCACACAGATGAATACTATTTAGCTTATCTCTCATCGGATATCCAAGTTATCATCATGCAAGAACGGGATTGTAGTTAAATCCTCCCTTTATACCGAGAAGAGGTACATTGAGGAAACTACCACAACTATCAACAAACTCCACATCATAGTAAGCCTGATGATACCAAAAAATATCATAATGAGTGAGGGCCTTAACCTTTGGAGCCCGACGAGGTTCCTTCTTGACATCCCAAAAAGCATCAAACCGAGGTAAGTGAGAAATAAACCACTGATACAACAAAGGTGTGCAACAAATGATCATCCCTCCATGATAAGAATCCCGAAGATGAATGGAGTAATAAGTATCTCCTAATAATGTAGGAACTGGATTCCTGATCAAAAATACCCCGATGGCATTGATATCCATAAATTTGTCGACGTTCAGAAATAAGAACAACCCATAGGCAAGTAGAGTAAAGATGGCCTCAAAAGCAAATGTACTCTTCATCCTATCAAAGTAGTGAGTCTTCTCTAATAAGATTTGAGAGGGTAAGCCTATGATTCCTCCTTTGGTAGTCATGTTGGCCTCAACCTCAAACTTCCCCAAATGAATCACAGCAGCAATTTCATGAGACTTGGGCTCTCCCTTTAAACCAGTAAAAAGAACATGATTGGTAACAGGTAAACCCAGTAGGTAATAATACTCTTCCATTGTAGGAATCAACTGATAATCAAGGAAAGGAAAACATCGATACATCGGATAATAGAATTGGACCAAAGTCAATAGAATACCCTCCTTCATCCTGAGATTCATAAGAGACACGGTGGATCCATATTTCTGCTGAAAATCTATAGAAATCCCGATCTCGAGAATCAGAATCATCAAATCATCTATCTTAGGATCCTTGAAGCTTTACTTATGAGTCTTTCTTTTTCCAGAATCCATGGTCAAAAGTACCTGGGATAATCGCAAAAGTCAACTTTAAGTCCCTTAAAACAAATGTTTTAAAGGATGCACATGGGTGCCTGAATGCACGATGCAATAATCACACACAAGATCACAAACATGGGGTACATAGGTTCGACGTCATGAGCATGAAGTCAAAGGTACTACCCACAAGGTATGGAATAATAGTTTGTCACCTGTCGAACAAGGTTTTAAAAGGTTCCCAGAGTCTACATCCTTCCTTCGGATATTACCAACGTCCTGATTGACTCGGTAATTAGTAATATTCTCAGGAAAAACTCATTTGAGTGTAGTATCGCGTGATAACCATTTCCGGATTACTCCGTCATAGTTTCCGCACTACACCTAAAAGGCCAAGATGGGTTAAGGGTTCTATGATCCTCAGTTTCAGCGGGCTCCCAGATCAAAAGCAGCACGTCTTAACGATTACTCGGTAAACGACACTACAATCAAAGGGGCCTCCATTGAGTGGGGGATCTCATGCCTCCTTTTTTGGGATTACTCTGTCAAAGTTAACATGACTATATTGGCCGTCCTATCATAAGTTTGCCCAAGTCCGGGTAGAGGACTTATGAGAAATCACCAAGCATCCTGAAAACCAGGAAAATCTAGACAAATAATATATACAACATATAATATACAACAGATAATAGCACATACACAAATAAACAAAGATAGGCTTAACCCACTTAGAGATGGACCAACATTTGGTCGATCTATCCTCATCAGAGTTGCCATTTTTCTGTAGCGGTAGAAATGTTGAGACTAAGCCATTGGATTGACTTGACTTGACTCACACAGATCAAATAAAATTTCCACCGCACTTTATTGTTTCCAAAGGAATGGGAAAAGAGTGAATAACCCAAAAAGAGGGGGAGAGAATCTAGGTATGGGGGTTGAGTGATACGGTGGCAGAACCGACTGTTAATACTAGTTTGCGTTTTGCATTTTTTGTTTGCAAAATGTCGCGGTAAGCAAGATTCGCCACCGACTTTTATTTCATCCAATCATGGAAAAGGAAAAAGAACAGAAAAAAAAACCTTTTTTCGAGATATTCTGAGTACGGGGGTAGATTATAGAAAGGGAAGGTGTTAGCACCCTTTCTATCCATGGTTTTCCATGGGATCTTAGGTACTTGCTCATTTTTCAAATTGCTTGTGTGTGCTTGTCTTGAAAAGTTTTACTTCGTGATAATCCTTGTATCAGTCCTAAAGGATGTGACGAAGTTTGTTTTGAAAATTTTTTTTGAAAGGTGTTTGTGTGAAAAGTTTTTATATAGCAAGTACTTAAGATTCTACCTACTCGAAAAAATATTGTTCGTTCTATTTCCTTTAGACAGCGCTATCCTACTATTAAGGAGTAGGTAGCACCGTTGTTGGAGTTTTAAGGGATATTCTAAAGGGACAAGTACAATCACTAAAGCAATAGTTAGAAAACTTTAGTATTAACCCTAAAGTCTTAAGATCATTTTGAGGCAACAATTCCGAGGCAACATTCGAATGGGACACTTTGAATCTTTTAGACTGGAGGGCAACCACTAAAATATCCTATGCTTAATGACCGTTTATCGAAGGCAACCGAAGTGAGGTAAAGCCTAGGAGTGAATATGTGCATATGAGTTATTTCAGTTATTTAATCTTTGCACATTAGGTGATCTACCGTTTTAAATTTCCAGACATTCTTGCCATACAATCTTATTAGCCATGCATCTAGACAGTTAAATATTTGCAAGAATTTAAAGGTGCGAGAAAATAAACCTAGCTATTACAAGGCTTTGACAGTTACATAATCATCTTGACGGGAAAAATAAGTGCGGAATTTAAAACCCTAATCAAAATTATTACAAGCTCGAAACAGTTACAATAATAATAAAACAAATAAAAATGCACGCAATAAATCAAATGCGAGGGATGTTGAAAAATAAAATAAACCCTAATTGAAAGAAAAAGATTTTTGTACATTTTTTTATTGGAGAAAACAATGAAATTGCAATTTAAATGAAACCCTAATTTCTAATTGTTTTTTAATTATGAAAAAGTATTTAAGTTAACCTAATTAAACTAATTAGTTAAAATAAATATTTTGATAAAAAAAATGATTTTTGGTGTATTATTCAAAGAAAATTAATTAAATTATGTACAATTCAAATCCTAGGTCTAGTTATTTTTAATTATAAAAAGAGATTAAATTGCCTTAAATTAATTAAACTAAATTAATTAAGAAATAAAATATTTTTTATTAAAAAAAGATTTTTGTAGTTTGTTGTGATTTTTTTATCAAAAAGTAAAAATGATTTTTGGGTTAATTAATTAAAACAAATAAAAGAAACTAATTAAAGAAATTAAAAAGAAAATAGAAAAGAAAAGTAAACTAGGCCTGTGTAATGAGTAATCTGGGGATGCCAATCTGAAATTTTTAAGGCCCAAAATGCTCCAAGCCCAGCCAGCCTTGGATTCCTTGTAGCGTTGACTTGAAGGCGTACCATAGTCCCTCACTGCCTGTGCGTTGGATTGAATGGATAATGGAGTATGGTGGGCATGTAGGATGACAATGCACTGGATCTGTTGAAAGAAAATGAAATAAATAAAATTTGTTGGGACCTAGGATCGAACCCAGATCCTTGATAATTCAGCATATTTTGATTGTCAACATGTTCAAAAACCAAATCAAATTATATCTTTGCTATTATTCATCAATTATTTGATTTAATTCAATTTTTAATTAATCAAAAAATCAAAATAAATTGAAAAATGAAGCAAATAATGTGTGGATGAGTATTTGAGTCGTGGACCACATTATAAGTGAGGTGAAAGCTTAAAAAGTTGGGCCCATTTAGCAAAAAATGCATTTTTGAGCATATTTGACTTTTGACAATTTTGCAAAAAAGGTCAACTTTGACAAGGCATATCTCCTCCAATTTTAACACTAGAGAGGTGTTCTTGGATTTTTTAGAAAGATTAGGATGTCCCCTAAGAAAACCTTTTGGTCTCATATCAATTGAGTCTTCCATGTTTATATAAGGAGCTTTGACCCAAAATGTGTTTTTGTTGATTTTTCAAAAGGACCCATAATGTAGAAATTCATATCTTTTTGTGAGTGCATATTTTGAACTTAAGAGATGAAGATGAAGTGTAGGGAATTTCATCCTATTCAAAATGAGCTTTGGATGGAAAATTTCTGATAAAACATGTGGAAGTTATGCTTGGTCAAAGTTTGGTTGACTTTTACTAAGAAACCCTAATTTAGCAACTTTTGGGTTTTGATGAATTTGAAGCATTCCTTGGGGAATCATGATCAACCTTTGATCAAATGATGAAATTAACTTCAAAATATTGATGTTTACCCAAAATCTTGAAGTTTGACTGTATGTGGGTCACAGTTGACTTTTGACCTAATACAGTCGATTCCCAAGCATTTGAGCAGTGGACTGAGCAAACTTCTTGTGCAAGGCATGAAACTTGACATGTAGGGTCTTGAGAACATATTAAGACCATGGAGAGCATATGAGGCCTTTGTGGTTCATCCATCTTGATGAAAATGGAAACCCTAATTTGAGGTATACTGCCTTAGGAGAGAGTTTGTCTGGTCCACTCTTGGGAAACCTTGAGCAAATTGAAGATCTCAATGGACATGTATTGTGTAAAGTGAGAGGGCAAATTTTGGGGTACAACAGCTGCCCCTGTTCAATCTTCTTAAATCTGAGGATGTATATTGGCCTGTCTGCATTTCGTAATCTGAAGGTGGAAGATGATTGAACACTAGAGTGCCCAAAAATTTGCACTCGCATGAAGTGGCACTTGATTAGTGATATCGGGAATGGGCTTACAGATGCCATTTGGAGGTCGATAATGGAAAATTGTCGGAGATGGGCTTAAAGATGCCATCCTGGATGCGACAGAGAATTGTCGGAGATGGGCTTAAAGATGCCATCTAGAGAATGTTGATTTCCTGAGATATTCCTTTGACGGGAGTCCCTGTTGCTGTTGTTGATGAGGATTCTGATGAGGAACGTTGGTATCTATCTTGGGAGAAATATAATTTTAGGAGCTTTAGTTGTCTGTTACTTTACTGGGAAAATAACTCTTGTTTGAGGGAGCGAAAGTGAACTGCATATCTGGTCAAGGTACAGGCTGCACCGCGACTTACTGGGGAAGTGTGAAATTGATCGTGTTTGATCAGGTACAAGTCCTACAGTGTTGTGGACTGCTGTCTGGAGATAAGAGAGAAGGAACCTGGATAGTAAGGTTACTTCAATATGAAAGCCTGGATAGTAGGGCTGTGAGAAGGAATATGGATAGTAGGGTTACTTCTGAATGAAAGTTGGATAATAGGGTTGTGAGAAGGAACCTGGATAGTAGGGCTATGAGAAGGAACCTGGATAGTAGGGTTGTTTAAAATTAAAGCCTGGATAGTAAGGTTGTAAGAAGGAACCTGGGTAGTAGGGTTTCTTCGAAATGAAATCCTGGATAGTAAGGCTGTGAGAAGGAACCTGGGTCATAGGGTTGCTTCGAAATGAAAGCCTGGATAGTAAGGCTGTGAGAAGGAACCTGGGTCGTAGGGTTACTTCGATATGAAAGCCTGGATAGTAGGGCTATGAGAAGGAACTTGGATAGTAGGGTTGCTTCGAAATGAAATCCTGGATAGTAGGGTTGTGAGAAGGAACCTGGATAGTAGGGTTGCTTCGAAATGAAAGCCTGGATAGTAAGGCTATGAGAAGGAACCTGGATAGTAGGGTTACTTCGATATGAAAGCTTGGATAGTAGGGTTTTGAGAAGGAACCTGGATAGTAGGGTTACTTCGATATGAAAGCCTGGATAATAGATTGTGAGAAGGAACCTAGATAGTAGGGTTACTTCGATATGAAAGCCTGGGTAGTATGGTTGTGATAAGGAACCTGGATAGTAGGGTAACTTCGATATGGAAGCCTGGGTAGTAGGGCTTGAGAAGGAACCTGGATAGTAGTGTTACTTCGATATGAAAGCCTGGATAGTAGGGCTGTGAGAAGGAACCTAGGTCGTAGGGTTGCTTCGAAATGAAAGCCTGGATAGTAAGGCTGTGAGAAGGAACCTGGGTCATAGGGTTACTTCAATATGAAAGCCTGGATAGTAAGGATGTGAGAAGGAACCTGGATAGTAGGGTTGCTTCGAAATGAAATCCTGGATAGTAAGGTTGTGAGAAGGAACCTGGGTCGTAGGGTTGCTTCGAAATGAAAGCCTGGATAGTAGGGTTGTGAGAAGGAACCTGGATAGTAGGGTTGCTTCGAAATGAAGGCCTGGATAAGAGGGCTGTGAGAAGGAACCTGGGTCATAGGGTTGATTCAAAATGAAAGCCTGCATAGTAGGGCTGTGAGAAGGAACATGAATAGTAGGGTTACTTCGATATGAAATCCTGGATAGTAGAGCTGTGAGAAGGAACCTGGATAGTAGGGTTACTTCGATATGAAAGCCTTGATAGTAGGGTTGTGAGAAGGAACCTGGATAGTAGGGTTACTTTGATATTAAATCCTGGATAGTAGGGCTTTGAGAAGGAACCTGGATAGTAGGGTTACTTCGATTTGAAAGCCTGGGTAGTAGGACTGTGAGAAGGAACCTGGACAGTAGGGTTACTTCCATATGAAATCCTGGGTAGTAGGGCTTGAGAAGGAACCTGGATAGTAGGGTTACTTCGATATGAAAGCCTGGGTAGTAGGGCTTGTGGGAAGGAACCTAGTTCGTAGGGTTACTTCAAAGCGATAGTGTAGATTAGTTGACCCGTTTGGTTTAGGGAACTGAGTTTCCGTTAGTCGTCTGTAGATGTAGCTTGTATAACTGCTGGATTCGTTGAAGCTAATAGTCTTTTCCTGTAAAAGATATCAAGGTTAGTTGTATGTGATGCATGAAATGCAGGGTTAGATGATATTCTCAAAATAAATGAGATTATGATGTATATGATATGTATGTGTATGTCATGATGTATGTTCATGAAATGCAATCGGGGTATGCTCGCATCTGGGAAAATATACCCCTGACTGTTGCTGGAGATTTGCAAATATTCTGTCGGGAAGAGACGCTCGAGAATAACTCTTCGGGGACCAAATTTAGGGGGAAGATATAATCTATTAGTAGACCTGCTAATCTGGAGGAATAAACTCAGCCAGGGATGAATTTCGTTGCTGCAGATGATGAGCTCTGTTGGAGATTGAGCTTCTGTATCTGTAGAAATAAACTTCGCTTGGGGGATGAAATTTACTGACTCGCCCGCGATTACGAACCTCGGTTGGGGATATTTATGTCCTGTTTCGGGAAAGCTGACACCAATGCCTTTGGATCCTTTTACTCTGTGGGGAGTGTATGTACCAATAATTATATTCCCAAGCTGGCTCTATCCCGGTACCTGTTGGGCAGAGTAACTGTATGGTTTGGCACTTCTTATTTTTGCCCCTGTTTCTGGAATTACGAGTAATTGTCTTTTGTTTCTTATGTGAATATTTATGAGCAATAATTATTTTCAAATGCATATATAAAAAATAAATCATTGGACGTTCTTGCAAAAACAAAATAGAAAAAGAAAAAATAAATTGAAGTTTCTTGTGAAAATGACTTGTATTGATTTTGAAGTTGGCCTGTCATAGGCATTTTGTACAAATAGGCTGACGCTCTAGTAAGAGAACGCCGTCGAAAGACAGAAATTATACAATTTGTGTAAAAGAAAGAAAAACAGCTATGTGAAACGACCCCATTGGGTTCCAACTCTACTATTGCCTTTATATCTTCAAGCGTCTCATCACTTTGCTACTTGGCCGAAGGTTGATCAGATTGATTGGCGTCATCTGAGCTTGATAGTCGATACCGAAGTCTGGTCGCAAGATGATCCAATGAGACATATTGATACGCTTCAATCTCTAAATTTTGCCTTGACCGCCCTTTCGGGTTTTCGGTCCACCGGGATTCCCTTTTTTTCCCAAGCCTCCCTTTCGGGTTTTCGACTTGTCGGGTGTATAGATTTTTTCATTTCCATCCCTTACTTTTGCTCGAACCCTTTTGGTTCACCGGGAAGCCCTTATTTTTGCCTAGGGCGGTCAACCTAGCGGGTCTTTGATTAGGTGTAGTATTTTTTCACTATGTCTGCATTGACAGGGTGAGGAAGGTTGTCACCATCCATGGTTGTTAGAATCATAGCTCCACCTGAGAAAATATTCTTAACCACAAATGGCCCTTCGTACGTGGGGGTCCATTTGCCCCTGGGATCACCTTGCGGCAGTATGATGCGTTTGATCACTAGATCCCCGACTTGATATTCTTTGCGTCTGACTTTCTTGTAAAAAGCCTTGATGTTGTACCCCAAAATTTGCCCTCCCATTTTTCACAGAAATCACAACCCTAGGGTTCCTCAGATATTCAAGAATGGCTCAAGAATCGATCAGACAGATTTTCTCCTTTGGCAGTAAATTAGGAATTAGGGTTTTTCTTGCATTTCTCAAAAGAATTGAATTCTCAGAAATTCAACTAACTGTCACATGTTTTCATGCTTTTTCAAGTTTACTGAAACATTACTATCTGTTCTCAAGGCATGTTTATTTGGGACAAGAAATGGGAGCTGAGACTGTCATTTGGAACATTCATGTTTTGTTTGATCCAGGTTAACCAGATAATGTGCGTCTATTAAGACATTTTCTTGTTAATGGAATAAGACGTTTGCTGGTTTATGGAATGAACATTTGTTTATGGAATACACGGTGTGTGTTTATTTGGAATGCAGTGGCGAGATTGCATGATCATTGAAATTTAAGTTATCTTGGTTGGAATTATTGGAATACAGTTTCAATTATCTTAATTAGGAATCTTAAAGAAATAGTGAAGATGCGAAAAGAAAATTGCAAGTTATTGACAGTAGAAGATTTTAATGGATATCAGAATACCTCATAAGACTTTCTTTCATTTATTTCAAAAATTGTTACATTACAATTTATTATTTAAATGCTTTAAGTTTTACAACTTATTGTATTTGAAAAAATAAATTAGTACAATTATTTGAATATTCCTATCTAAATTAAAAAGGAAAAATTTAAGCCTAAGAGTGACTAAGCTTCCATTGCTTCCATGCATGCCAATGAATCTTATGCTTCCTCTGCTTTGCCACCGTCCAGTTTGCGCTCACATGAAAAACAAAAGACAGAAAATTGATCAGTACAGTTAATTGGATATGTTTAAGAATTTTCAAAAGAAAAAATATGTTCATCATTAAAGTTTGCAATTTGGAATCAGAGGGGGGCTATTTTTAATTCACTACGTTTTTATTTTTCTATTTGCAAATCACAAGAAGATTATTCTTCTTGGTTAATAAAAAGAAAAATAAAAATGCAAGAAATTTATCCAAATACAAGCAAAGCTGCCCAAACAAGAGAAAATATACAAAGCAGCATGGCCAAACAGGCAACAGACACAAAACATGGCCAAGAGAGACAACAGCATATCAGTGTACCAAAGGCAAGCATGCAACAAGGCTGCCTAGAACAAGACATCAGCATATCAGCATGCAAACAAAATACAAACAGCAAGAACGAGGCAGCATAAGCAGACAAAAGGGCATCAGCAAATATAAACATATAAAACTAAGTCAACAAGCAAGAGGAGGCTTGTTTAATAAGCCATGTTTCATCATTTTCCAAATTAAAAATTGCAAACTTTTCAGAAAATATTTGGCTTAGGGTCATTAAGAGAGGAAGAGGAAAGAAGTCACCTAGGGGATGCTGCCCTGCTGTCAAAATTGCACCAAAAATGCTAGCAAACAAAATTGCAAGGAAAAGAGCCTAAGAAGAAAATCCCAAAGTATTCAAAATTTGGTGGTTTCCCACCATTTTGAATAAGCTGCAAACTTTCAAAGAGAAAAGCCAATATAACAGTAGAGAGGGTCATTAAGAGAAGACAGAAAAAATTATCAAACAAAAACTGCCACCAAACCTCCAAAACCCTTCAACCTGTTAAACCATAACCAGCATTCCAAACAGTTCAAAACCATTGCAAACTGCTGCAAATTTTCAAACACAACAAAACCATCAAAACTCAGTTCAAACATCCAAGACATATAACTCAGTTCAAACATCCAAAACAACAACATTCCTCAAACTGTCAAACAAAAACAGTCCAACATCCTCATCAACCAGCAAAATCACAAAACTGTTACAAGTTTTCAAACATACAAAAAACAAAACTGCCATCTTCCTCAACCAACCTTCAAAATGCTGTCAAAACACACAAAACCCGTCAACCTGTGAACAAGACCAAGCAACCAAAACCAAAAATCATAACCAAACCTACAACTCAGAAAACCATCAAAAATAACCAAGTTCAACATACAAAACTCACAAAAAATCCCAAGCCTGTTAACAAAAACAACCAACCCAAACTCACAAAACTTAGAATCAAAATATACCAAACTATCAAAAAACAGTTTTCAAAACTTCCAAAGTCCTCAAATAGTTCCAAACCATTTCAAACTGTAACCGCCAAGAACATACCAAGTTCAAGCAACAATATCAAGCTAAACTGTAAACAAGAACATTCAATAACCAGTAACAATATTCCAAAATCCAAAAATAGTTTTCTAAGCTAGAACAATCACGAAGTTTCAAACAAATCTTCAAACTAACCAACAACATATAAAAGTCAGAAGTATAACACAACATCAACAATCAATATCCAGCAAACTTACAAGAAAAATCAAGACTCAGAAGCATCATCATCATCAACCATTATCCAACAAAGTCAGAAGCAATACCATCATCATTCGAGGTTCAAGAGACAAAAAGAGGTTACCAGGAGTGCGCGTCCTTTCATCTTCATCTCTTCCACCTCACTCTTCCAGCCACCAGGGAGCTTTATCTTCCATCTCACCTTTCCTCTTCTTTTAACAGAGAAAATTCCACAGGTATGACTACTTCATCTCCCTAATAACAATTCATGCGTCTCAAGCATATCACAATAGGTTAATAAAAAAGAAACATGAACAAAGCATGCGAAATCTATGAACTGTTAAGCCAAACTTGCAAACCATACCTTTTTAAAGCAAAATCGCTGATCATTGTGAGGAGGTGAGAGAAAGAAAGCTCCGGCAACTAGAGAGTAGAGAGAAGATCAGATCAGTGTGTGTCAAACCCTTAAGACATAGATTCCACTTAAGAACCTAGGTCTTCTGGAAAAAAGAATTTCCTTCATGAATCAGTAACGATTAGGGACTCAGAGCGAGAAAGATGAATGAATTTGAGAGGAGTGAGAGAGACGAATAGAGCGGCGCCGCTGTGAGCGCAAAACACAAACCCTAATTCCTTCTGTTTCCCCTAATCCGAAAATTAAACAAACTTAAGCTTTGGGCCAACCCCTTTGCAAAACCATAAGCCCACACACCAGTACTAGCTCGCACCCCCCCCCCCCCCCCATTCTGGCATTGTTTGTTTTTTTTCAGCATTAATACATAACATTATTCGGGCCAACCCCTTTGCAAAACCATAAGCCCATGTTTCATTCATTTTTAATCTAAATTGTTTTCCTTTCTTTTCTTTTTGTTAATAGATACTAACGCTTTTAATAAAAAAAAATCATTTTATTAGATTGGTTTAGTTTTTTTTAAATGATTAATTTTCTTTTACCACTTCCTCTTTTTTTTTAATATAAAAACTTTTTATTTATTAATTTGTTATATTTAATTAAAATACCAAAAAAATCAAGAATTAGTTTAATTAATTTTCTTTCTTTAAACTTTTCCTTTTAAATTAATAAAATACATAAAGGAATAATAATAATAAAATTTTAATCTTTCTTTTTTAGAATAGATCTTATTTATCTCTTTTCAAGTAAATACATACATTTCATACTTTATTGATTTTATTTCCGTAAATTGTCTTAGCTTTATATCGAATCGCACAACAATTCGATTTGGTTGTAATATTTGGACATTGCTATTCTTATGCGACTCATCCCCATTTGTAATAATTGTACCCCCATTCCCGAATACCTTTGTAATAGCTTAGACTTTTAATTCCCGCAATTTATTGCTTTCTATATACTTGTAATAATTAGGCATGTATGGAAAGATTCAAAAATCAATCGCTAGATGACCTAATCCAAGAATAAATAACTTGAAATCAACACACTTCTCACATGCGCACCTCTAGGGTAACCTTGCTTGTTGCCTCGGAAATACAATCATGTCCCTCGAATATGAGACACTCTAGCAAACGACCCTTCGATAACAAAGATCGTAGTCCCTCGATGACCCTCGATGTTGCCTTCAATAAAACGATCTCGTCCCTTACAAAATTGCTAGAGCGTCTCACAAGTTGCCTTCAATGATTGTAAAATTGACCCGCGCTTGTCCCTTCATCTCCAAGGATGGGGCTTCTTACCAAATTAATGGTAAGATAGCACCATTAAAAGGAAGAAAAAAGAACAATTTAAGACCTTTCAAGTAGATAGATTCGCTCTTAGTTACTCGCTTGCTCACGACAAAAACTTTCACACCTACACTTCCATTTCAAAAGATTATCAAAAGATGGAACATTTCGTATATGTTCTTATAGAGACGAGAACCATTACGAAACCTCTTTTCAAAACACTTTTTCAAAACACGATTCACAAACACATCTTTGAACCATTTTTCGAAACAAAACTTTGTATATGTTCTTATAGAGACGAGAACCATTACAAAGAGACTTTCCAAAATACTTTCAAAAACCACACCACAAGCACACAATCAAACAAAAGTAAGTGATTTAAAACGAGTAACTAAGAGCCCATGGAAAACCATGGATGAAAAGGGTGCTAACACCTTCCCTTTTCATAATCTACCCCCCCCCCCCCCCCCCCCCCGAACCCGAGAAAACATCTCTAAAGGTCTTTCCTGTGCTTTTTCACCTTTCCTTTTTGGATAAAAGAAAAGTCGGTGGCGACTCTTGCTAACCGCACAAGTGAGAACGAAACGCAAAACCTCTAGTTTGTTCTCCCACCGCATCACAGAACTGGCGACTCTGCTGGGGATTAAAATAAAAAGTGGGGTTACCTTAGGGTTTTATATCACCTTTACATGCTTATCTTGCTTGACTTGTATGCTTTATCTTTTGGTTCTATTTGTTTGGGTTTGAATCCTCTACCCGGATTTGGGGCACCTTTTTAGGTAAATAGCAGTAGATTATGGAGATTGTACGGCGTAGACCGATATCGTTGAAACAATAGCTATGTTAGTGTGACGCATTTGTGGGTACCTGTATCCCTCGTGGTGAATCGAGGATAATACGGGGCAGCTGAGTGGCATCATGAAGCACTAATTAACCTTAGAACCCTAATTGAACCAACTTGGCCATTAGGACGTAGTGAGGTAACCGGTTTCAGTGTAAAGCTGAAAATTGGTTGACACTCGATACTACACTCATTGAGGCTAGACTTTTGGGATATCTCGACCGCAAGAAAAGATTGATTGTGCTGAGACAATGCCTAAAAGAAAGGTCGGTGATATTGAGATCCTTTAGAACCCGATCTTTGTTTCTAGGACAGGTTGAGCCCACTAAAACTTCAAGAGGGTATTTACCTACAAACTCATGCAAGCCTGAAACATAGGGATCTGTTGTTGTCTGTATATATGTTTGCTTGTACATAAACATCATAAACATCATCAACATCATATGCATGCTCACTAACCGTTTCAAGGATTTAGAAATTTATCTTTGTTTTTGTTTTGTAGGAAATGGATTCTCTCCGAAGAAACACCATCTGAATCAGCTTTGTGAAAGCACATCCTCAACTTCAAGAGCTAGCCTCAAGAGTACCTGGGGATTCTACTTTTACCAAGAAGTATGGTTAACTTCTCAGTTTGGCTACATCCAACTTCCAAGAAGAGATGATGTGTGTACTGTTCCAATTCTTTGACCCCGTACATCATTGTTTCACTTTTCCGGACTATCAGTTGGTACCAACATTGGAAGAGTTCTCTCTGCTCTTAGGAGTACCCGTGCTTAATCAGATACCGTTCATCGGTCTATAAGGGATTCCAAAACCCGAAGTCATTGCTGAAGCTTTACATATGAAGAGGGTCGATGTCACAGCCAATTGGGAGACAAGAAGTGGGGTTAAAGGATTTTTAGCTAAGTTTCTGTTGGAAAAAGCTCGTTCGTTCTGGGATGACATGGATTTCCAAGCATTCAAAGAAGTGCTAGATCTCCTCATTTATGGTTTGGTTCTATTTCCTAACTCAGACCAATTCATAGAAGTTAACGCTATCAAAGTCTTTCTCTCTCGCAATCCTATACCCACCTTACTAGGAGATATCTTGCATTGTCTTCATACCCATACCATGAAGAGAAAAGGTACCCTTTCGTGTTTTATACCTCTACTTGCCAAGTGGTTCACTTCTCATCTGCCTCAGTCAGCATTGAAGAACGAGAAAAGATTAACTTGGTCTCAAAGGATGATGTCTCTCACCCACTCTGATATCCATTGGTGCTCAAGATCCTTGGAAGATATCTCTATCATAGACCGATGTGGTGAGTTCCCTAATGTACCTCTGCTAGGTATTAGGGGAGGTATCACCTATAACCCATGTTTATATCTTCGGCAGTTTGGGTATGCTCGAAGGGAAGGCCCTCATGAGATGCTCGTCTGAGGTCTGGTTTTTGACTACGACAAAGAAGACCAAGGTTACCGCCAGAAATTTACACGTGCTTGGGGAATGGTGAACAAAGTGGACAGTAGGACTTTGGGACATAAAAACTCTATCCCTCTCGAGCCTTACCTTAAGCGGGTACGGGCTCATGCCCAGAGTCTCTTAATGCCTTACCCTTCCATCCTTCCTGTCACCATTGAGTCTGTTATTGAAGGAGACGTCCCTTACACCGTTCTTCATCCAGACATGCCTACCTCCCTCGAAGACCTGCAGAAAGCATGGATTCAGTTGAAGGAAGAGAGAGACACCTTTGAAACCCAGTACTACACCAGTGAGAAGAAGGTTCTGGAGCTCACCAAGCTGCTTCATGAAGAGAAAAATCTGAATACTTACATTGCTCCAAAAAGGATGCATTCGGTCTTTTTGTCTTGAGAATCTTGTTGTATTTTAGTTTCTTTCTTTGTAAGCCCGAGGAGGCATGATGTATTCAAACTTGGTTTTATTTAATATGACGTGCGTTCTTTTTGGTTTGGGAAATTTTAAATCTTCTAAATTTCCTTGAAATCATTTGCATATCGCATCTTCATTCATCATATGCATAAGCAGGTCTTCACACCAGGTTTCCTTATCTCTCTGTTGTTTATTTCAGCAAGATGGATATTGAGCAGACGGTTAAAGACTTACAAGCGCAGAATTCACAGTTCCAAGAGCTACTCATGACCTTGGCTAAGGGTCAGGAGGAGCTCAAAACCTTGCTGGAAAAGGAAAAGGAGAAAAAGAAAAAGAAAAGAGTTAGTGTGGCTACTTTGGGTAGAAGATTTGAAGGTCAAGCGAGAAGGGTCCTGGATTTTCCCTCAACGTCAGATGAAGGGGTAGAAAAAGGAAAGGGAGTCGCAGTACCAACTGAGTATGAGGAAGAAGATGAAGAAGAGGAGGATGAAGACTATTCTGAACAGCAGAACCCTTCTGCAGACGACAAATACAAGAATATGGAAGAGCGTCTGGCAGCTATGAAGGTGCAGAGAGTGCCTGGGCTGGACTTTGAAGATCTAGGGTTGGTCTCTGGAATTGTGATTCCCCCCAAGTTTAAGGTGCCTATATTTGCTAAGTACGATGGTTTGTCTTGTCCAAAGATGCACCTACGGTCCTACGTTAGAAAAATCCAACCGCATTCTTCTGACAAGGATCTGTGGGTCTATTTCTTCTAGGACAGTCTTTCGGGGACGCAGTTAGATTGGTTCTACCAATTAGAGAGGTCTGATGTGCATAATTGGGAGGATTTGGCAGCTGCCTTTTACAGACAATATCAATATAATGCGGACTTAGCACCAACCCGTACTCAATTATAGAGTATGGGAATGGTCTCAAATGAAGGATTCAAAGAGTATGCCCATAAATGGAGAGACTTGGCTGGACGAGTACAACCCCCATTGTCTGAAAGAGAGCTTGTGGATATGTTCTTGGGTACACTATCGGGACCCTTTTTTAATCACTTGATTGGAAGTTCGTCTGCGGGGTTCACCGAGTTAATTCTGACTGGTGAGAGAGTTGAAGCCGGAATCAAGAGTGGAAAAATTCAAAAGGATACATCTACTTTCGATGCCATCAAGAAGCCTTTCCCAGTAAAGAAAGAAGTATCATCTGTCTACTCTCAAAGAGGTCAGGGAAGAATTGAGCGCCAGCCAGCGGTGGGGGCTGTAATGATTCATAAGTCTGCAGTTGATCAGCCTAGAAACAATCAACCCAGAACCAATCAAGCAAGGGTGGAAAGGCCTGTGCGGCAATTCACCCAGATAAACATGACTCCTGCCCAGTTTCTACCCCACCTTTTGAAGTTAAACCTTTCCAGTCTGAAAGAGGCCCCGAAAAACCCGAATACAGCATCTCCTTACTACCATTTGAATGCCAAGTGTTCTTATCATTCAGGGAGTATAGGGCACGACACCAACAATTATTGGGCCCTCAAGAATAAGATTCGGGATTTAATAGACGCTAAAGAAGTGGAATTCGACGCCCCTGAAAAGCCTAACGTGATCTCTGATCCAATGCCAAAACATGGTCACAATGTCCATGTTGTTGAAGAGAATCTTTTTGTTGCTACTGTTGATGATTTGATGACTCTGTTACCGATAATCAAGCTGAATTTGTTGAAGGCTTGGATTTTCCCATGATGTGAAAAAGATTGCTACCTTTGTTCATCCTTACCAATCGACTGTCCGTTGTTGAAATTAGGCATCCAACGCTTAATGGATAATCAAGAAATCCTTTTTGAGAAAACTCTTGTTATACCGACTCCTGTCAATGACGTTGCTTTAATTACCATTTCCGCCAATCTTTCCAAGGTCTCCAAAAGACCTGTTAAGATTACATCCGATCCAAAGATTGTACCTCTGAAGATAACTATGCCTGGGCCTATCCCATAAAAGTCCAACAAATCAATATCGTGGAACTATGGAGGAGAGATCTTCTACCACTGTATTAAGCAGATTGAATCAGTTGAAGAAATTTCTGATGAAGAGACTCCTGACATTGGAAATATTGCTGGGAAGAGTAAAATCACCCGCAGCGGAAGAATTTTCTCTCCGGAGATTGCTCCTCCAAGGGCAATCTTTGGACCCTCGAATGCTCCTATGGTTACTCCTGTGCCAGTTAACATATATGTAAGAACTCCAGTTATTGAAGAAGTTGTAACTCCCGTGGTTGTACCCTCTACTGTTGTTGCTGATAAAGGGAAGGGGATCCAAGAAGCGCCCGTTAGGACGAGGGCTCAGCCTTTGGTCATCCCTGAGACCACCCCAAAAGAAATGGAGGAGATTTTAAAAATAATTAAGAAAAGCGACTACGATGTTGTGGAGAAACTGGGGCAAACCCCCTCAAAAATCTCTATGCTCGCCTTGCTGCTTTGTTCCTAAGCTCATGCTAAAGCCCTGATCAGATTCTTGAAAACGGCCCACGTGCCGCAGGAAACCTCCGCGGACCAGTTTCAGGAGTGTGTAGCTAGCCTAATAGCCGACAACGGTCTTGGCTTCTCCGATGCCGATTTAACATCTAAGGGGAGAAAGCATAATGACGCTCTGCATGTCTCGGTAGAATGCAGAGGGACTACTCTAGCTCACGTTATGGTTGATACTGGGTCGTCTTTAAATGTCTTGCCGAAGAAAGAATTAGACAGATTGGACTGTGAAGGTTTGACCCTGAAGCCCATCAATATCATTGTCAGAGCCTTTGACGGTTCTAAAAGGATGGTCCACGGGGAGGTGGACATCCCGATTAAAGTGGGAACGGAAACTTTTAACTCCACATTTTATGTGATGGACATCCGTCCTTCCTATTCTTGCTTGTTGGGAAGACCCTGGATCCACAATGTTGGGGCCGTCACTTCTTCTCTGCACCAAATGCTCAAGTACCCTGTTCAGGGGAAAATTATAACAGTTCATGGCGAGGAGGAGTACATGATAAGCCGTCTAAATTCATTCCGCTATGTTGAATTGGATGGTGAATTCATCGAGACCCCCTTTCACCACTTTGAAGAGGTTTCTCCTGAAGTTGCAGCAACCAAGACAATGACTTTTATACCCGTCATTACCAAACCAGTGTCCCGGATGTCATCCCTTAAAGATGCAAAGGTTGTGATTGAAGAAGGGGGAAGCACAGTATGGGGTCAGCTACCAGACTTTCCTTTCAAGGCAGATAAGTTCGGCTTGGGTTTCACTACTTCTGCTCAAAAGGTTGTACGCCGCTCCCGGGATGGAGGGCCACCATTGAAGATTACCCATCATGGAGTCAATGCTTTGGAGGATGGTGAAGAGGAGAGCAACTCGGAAGATTGGATTTTCCCCACTGTTGACGGAGGATTATGCAATTGGGAGGCAAAGGACTGTGTTCCCATTACTTTCATAAATCAGTACCCTTCCATTCCGGATTCCATGGGTAACAATTCTGCTATGACCTTCAGTGACTCTGAAGATCTGGTCTACCATGCCGAATACGAAGGTGATGAAGACTATGAAGTGCCAGGAGAATTGGCTAGACTGCTACAACAGGAAGAAAGGACTATTCTACCTCATGAGAAGCTGTTAGAGACAGTCAACTTGGGTACTGAGGAAGATAGAAAAGAAGTCAGAGTGGGTGCCAACCTAGAGCCAGACATCAAGGAGCGCTTAATTCAGCTGTTGAATGAATATGTTGAGATCTTCGCCTGGTCCTACGAAGACATGTAGGGACTTTATACAAACATTATGGTACACCATCTCCCCACAAGAGAGGACTGTCCACCAGTTAAATAGAAAGTTCTCTGCATGAGGCCCGACATGTCTGAAAAGATCAAAGCAGAAGTTATGAAGCAGTTCAATGTTGGATTTCTTGCTGTTACTTCCTATCCACAATGGGTGGCTAACATTGTGCTCGTGCCTAAGAAGGACGACAAAGTGAGAATATGCATGGATTATAGAGAATTAAACAGGGCCAACCCTAAAGATGACTTTCCACTACCGCACATTGACATCTTGGTTGACAATACAGCTCAACACAAGGTATTTTCTTTCATGGATGGATTCTCGGGCTATAACCAGATCAAAATGGCACCCGAGGACATGGAGAAAACTACTTTTGTTACACAGTGGGGTACGTTCTGCTACAAAGTGATGCCATTCGGACTGAAGAATGCATGGGCAACATATCAACACGCCATGGTAGCTTTATTCCATGATATGATACATCATGAGATAGAAGTCTACGTAGATGACATGATAGCTCGATCACAAACTGAAGAAGAACACCTCAACCACTTGCAAAAGTTGTTTGATAGGTTGAAGGAATACAAGCTCAGATTGAACCCTAACAAGTGCACGTTCGGAGTACGGTCCGGTAAACTCTTGGGTTTCATTGTCAGCAACAAAGGCATCGAGGTTGATCCTGCCAAAGTTAAAGTTATACGAGAAATTCCCGCTCCTCGCATTGAGAAGGAGGTCAGAGGTTTCTTGGGACGCCTAAAGTACATTGCAAGGTTAATTTCGCACCTAACATCTACCTGTGAACCAATCTTCAAACTGTTGAAGAAAGATCAGGTAGTTAAATAGAATGATGACTGTCAAGTTGCCTTCGATAAAATCAAGGAGTATTTGCTAGAGCCTCCTATCTTGATGCCACCCGTCGAAGGAAGACCGCTAATCATGTATCTGATCGTCCTAGAGAATTCAATGGGGTGCATACTGGGGCAGCATGACGAGTCTGGCCGAAAAGAGCATGCCATTTATTACCTTAGCAAAAAGTTTACCGACTGTGAAACAAGATATTCATTGCTCGAGAAAACTTGTTGCACTTTGGTATGGGCTGCTCGCCGACTAAGGCAGTATATGTTGACTCATACCACTTTGCTGATCTATAAGATGGATCCAATCAAATACATCTTTGAGAAGCCTTCTTTGTCTGGAAGAATAGCTAGATGGCAAATGATCCTCAGAGTATGATATACAGTACACGACCCAAAAAGCTATATAGGGGAGTGTACTAGCCGATCATCTGGCCTATCAAGCCGTCGAAGATTACCAATCCATGAGATTCGACTTCCCTGACGAAGACATTATGACATTGGACAACATTGAAGATTCCAGACCGTATGACGGACCTGAACAAAGATCCCGATGGACCCTGTACTTTGATGGTGCCTCCAATGCAGTTGGAAACGGTATCGGCGCGGTACTTATCTCTCTAGAAGGTTTCCATACTCCTTTCACCGCCAGACTTTGCTTCAACTGCACCAACAACATGGCCGAGTATGAAGCTTGTATCTTTGGACTCAAGGCTGCCATAGACTTGGGAATCAAATCTTCGATTGTATTTGGGGACTCAGCTTTGGTCATCAGTCAGATCAAAGGAGAGTGGGACACTAAACATCCCAACCTCATCCCTTACAAAGAACATATCTTGACATTGCTACCACATTTCGAGCAGATTACCTTCGAGCACTTCCCGCGAGAAGAAAATCAGCTAGCAGATGCTCTAGCTACGATGTCATCCATGTTTAAACTTAATTGGGATAACGAAGCTCCCCAGATCACCATTGAATGGATGGACGAACCCGCACACTGTCACGAGATTAATACCGAAGAAGTAGTGGACCGACCTTGGTTTCACGAAGTCAGAAGGTATCTCGAGGCTCAAGAATATCCTGAAGGAGCTTCAGTCAATGATAAAAAGTTCTTAAGGAGATTCTAAGCCAAGTTCTTCCTGAGCAATGGTATCCCATACAAGCGCAATCATGATTGCATTCTGCTCCGTTGTGTGGAAAAGGTTGAACCTGAACAGATCATGGCTGAAATGCACAATGGTACCTTTGGCACTCACTCTAGCGGACATACGATGGCTAAGAAGATTCTAAGGGAAGGCTACTACTGGTCTACCATGGAAGCTGACTGCTATCAATATTCCAGAACTTGTCATACATGTCAGATTTATGCGGACAAGGTACATATACCCCCAGTTCCTCTCAACGTCTTAACAGCTCCTTGGCCATTCGCTATGTGGGGAATCAACATGATTGGAGAGATCAAGCCTACAACATCCAATGGACACCGTTTCATTTTGGTGGCCATTGATTATTTTACAAAGTGGGTTGAAGCAGCTTCCTTCGCATCCGTCACAAAGAATGTTGTTGCCCGCTTTATCAAGTAGAACCTTATTTGCCGGTATGGTATCCCCGAAAGGATCATCACTGACAATGGTACAAACTTGAACAACACTATGATCACCTCCTTGTGCGAACAGTTCAAGATTCAACATCATAATTCATCTCCCTACCGGCCAAAGATGAATGGTTTTGTCGAATCTACGAACAAAAATATCAAGAAGATCATACAAAAGATGACAGTCACCTACAAAGACTGGCATGAGATGTTACCGTTTGCTCTCCACGGGTACCGTACCACGACTCGCACTTCAATTGGGGGCAACACCCTATTCCTTGGTATATGGAATGGAAGTTGTTTTACCTATTGAGGTTCAGATTACTTCCTTGAGAATCATGAAATATGCTAGTTTGAGTGAAGACGATTGGATCCAAACCCGGCTTTATTAGTTAAACTTAATTGACGAGAAGAGACTTATTGTTGTTTTCCACGGTCAGACGTATCAAAAATAGATGATCAAAGCTTTCAACAAGAAAATCAGGCGCCAAGTGTATCAAGTTGGAGATCTTGTGATCAAGCGCATCATCTTGCCGCAAAGTGATCCCATGGGAAAGTGGACTCCTACCTACGAAGGACCATTTGTGATCAAGAATATATTTTTTGGTGGGGTAATGATTTTAACCACCATGGACAGCGACGATTTGTCGCACCCTGCGAATGCAGACATAGTCAAAAGATATTATGCATAAGAGACCCACTAGGTTGATACACTTAGGCAAAACAAGGGCATCCCGGTGAATCGAAAACCCGAAAGGGCGGTTCAGGAAAAAATTAGGGATAAAACAAAAAAATTTGTACGCCCGGCAAGTTGAAAAACTGAAAAGGCGACTTTGGCAAAAAAAGGGTTTCCCGGTGGACTGAAAACTCGAAAGGGCGGTCCAGGAAAAAGTTAGGGAATTAAAGCGTATGACTATGTCTCGTCGGATCACTTTAAGGACAATCTCTTCACAAACAAACTCTGAAGCTTCTGATCAATCCAATCATCTTCGGACGAAGCAACGAACAGACAAGATATTCGGAATTACGAAGGCTATAGCAGAATGGGAACCCCATGGAATTTTTTACACTTAGCCATCTTTAAATTTTTCTCATTTTTTACGACACCGTCCTCTTACTAGGATGTCTGTCTCCTTTGTACAAAACACTTATTCAAAGTAAATACAAAGATATCTCTTTCAAAGTACATAAAACTATTTGCCTTTTTCTTTACACTTGTGTTTTATTTGCAAAAACGTCTAATGATTCATTAATGAACATATTCATTTGAACATAATTACCGTTTACAAATAAATAGGATGAAAAAAGAGTAATTACTGACAGATAGAAAGATTAGGAAAACGTCTTTAGGCTATTCCATGAGCAATCTCTACGGCACGTCATTAAGATCCCCCAGCGGAGCCAAAACTTTGGACTACAGATCCCCAGCGGATATGAGATTACCAACTACCAATTCCCAGCGGAGCTGAAACTCCCAACCCATGGCAGAAATTATCCAGTTTCTCCAGGTTTCCCCAGTAAATGGTCTTGAAACCTAAAAAATCAACCAGTTAATAGTTAACTTCTGTTTCTCCCAAACCTAGGGTAACTCACAAGTAAAGTGGCATACAACCCAAACTCCTGAACTCCCCAGCGGATTTAAGCTTTCCCCCACAGAGCTTTCATTATAGGATAAACTTTTTCCATAGAGTTGTATTGCTTCTCGACAGAACGAAGACTCCCGTAAGTAATCCCCAGTAAAAGTCTTTAAAATTCTCTGGATTCCCCAAGCAGATTCCTCAAGAAGTATATGGCATTATTCTCACAGCAGGAATCCTCAGCAGTCAAGGGTTTATTTCCCCTGGAAGCAGTCAATGATTTATTTTCCTCAACAATACAGCAAATTAGCTTACATGTGCATACATTACATCATAAGCATGGATAAAACACATTTATTGCATCATACATTTCATGCAACATAACTTCGTATTTCAGCTAACTATCTACCATTTTCAGGATAAGATTAACAGCTATCTGTAACAAGATATCCACAGATCACTGATACAGTCCAGATACGCTCCAGTCACGGAAGCCATTTTGTCACTCATTCAAATCTCAACTTCAAGATACAGTACAGATACACTCCAGACACGGAAGTCATTCTGATACTTAATCAAATTCCAAGTTCTGATACAGTCCAAATACGCTCCAGACACGGAAGCCATTTTGTCACTCATTCAGACTTCAACAATCAGATACAGATTAGATACGCTCCAGATACGGAAGCCATTCTATTTCTCATTCAGATTCAACTATTAATTTCAAGTCCAGATACACTACAGACACGAAAGTCATTATATCACTTATTCAGATCCCAGTTACAGTTCAGATATACTCCAGACACGGAAGTTATTTTGCTACTCATACAGATCTCAACTTCGGATACAGTCCAGATACGCTCCGTACACGGTTGCCATTTTGTCACTTATTTTGACTTTTCTCCCAGCTCAGATACACTCCAAGACATGGAAGTCATTATGTTGCCTATTCAAGATATAATACAGATACACTCCAGACAAGGAAGTCATTCTGTCGCTTATCCAGATTCCAAGTACAGATACAATTCAGATACGTTTCAAATACGGACACCATTATGATGCATATTCAGTCGATTTACAACCAAACATTCTTGGATGACATCTTTAAGCCCGTCTCCAACAAGATTCTGTCACCTCTCCAAATGGCATCTTTAAGCCCATTCCCTCAATTTTACTTTTGTCGAGTGCAAATTTACGGGCACTCTAGTGTCCAATCATCTTCTACCTTCGAGTCACGAACGATGAAACTCGCCGATCTAACTCTTCAGGTTCAAGAAGATTGAACAGGGGCAGCTGTTGTACCCCAAAATTTTCCCTTCCATTTTTCACAGAAATCACAACCCTAGGGTTCCTCAGATATTCAAGAATGGCTCAAGAATCTATCAGATAGATTTTCTCCTTTGGCAGTAAATCAGGAATTAGGGTTTTTCTTGCATTTCTCAAAAGAATTGAATTCTTAGAAATTCAACTAACTGTCACATGTTTTCATGCTTTTTCAAGTTTACTGAAACATTACTATCTGTTCTCAAGGCATGTTTATTTAGGACAAGAAATGGGAGTTGAGACTGTCATTTGGAACATTCATGTTTTGTTTGATCCAGGTTAACCAGATAATGTGCGTCTATTAAGACATTTTCTTGTTAATGGAATAAGACGTTTGTTGGTTTATGGAATGAACATTTGTTTATGGAATACACAGTGTGTGTTTATTTGGAATGCAGTGGCGAGATTGCATGATCATTGAAATTTAAGTTATCTTGGTTGGAATTATTGGAATACAGTTTCAATTATCTTAATTAGGAATCTTAAAGAATTAGTGAAGATGCGCAAAGAAAATTGCAAGTTATTGACAGTAGAAGATTTTAATGGATATCAGAATACCTCATAAGACTTTCTTTCATTTATTTCAAAAATTGTTACATTACAATTTATTATTTAAATGCTTTAAGTTTTACAACTTATTGTATTTGAAAAAATAAATTAGTACAATTATTTGAATATTCCTATCTAAATTATAAAGGAAAAATTTAAGCCTAAGAGTGACTAAGCTTCCATTGCTTCCATGCATGCCAAATAATCTTCTGCTTCCTCTGCTTTGCCACCATCCAGTTTGCGCTCACATGAAAAACAAAAGACAGAAAATTGATCAGTACAGTTAATTGGATATGTTTAAGAATTTTCAAAAGAAAAAATATGTTCATCATTAAAGTTTGCAATTTGGAACCAGAGGGGGGCTATTTTTAATTCATCACGCTTTTATTTTTCTATTTGCAAATCACAAGAAGATTATTCTTCTTGGTTTACAAAAAGAAAAAGAAAAATGCAAGCAGTTTATCCAAATACAAGCAAAGTTGCCCAAACAAGAGAAAATATACAAAGCAGCATGGCCAAACAGGCATCAAGCGCAAAACAGGGCCAAGAGAGACAACAGCATATCAGTGTACCAAAGGAAAGCATGCAGCAAGGCTTCCTAGAACAAGACATCAGCATATCAGCATGCAAACAAAATACAAACAACAAGAATGAGGCAGCATAAGCAGACAAAAGGGCATCAGCAAATATAAACATATAAAACTAAGTCAAAAAGCAAGAGGAGGCTTGTTTAATAAGCCATGTTTCATCATTTTCCAAATTAAAAATTGCAAACTTTTCATAAAATATTTGGCTTAGGGTCATTAAGAGAGGAAGAGGAAAGAAGTCACCTAGGGGATGCTGCCATGCTGTCACAATTGCATCAAAAATGCTAGCAAAAAAATTGCAAGGAAAAGAGCCTAAGTAGAAAATCCCAAAGTATTCAAAATTTGGTGGTTTCACATCATTTTGAATAAGCTGCAAACTGTCAAAGAGAAAAGCCAATATAACAGTAGAGAGGGTCATTAAGAGAAGACAGAAAAAATTATCAAACAAAAACTGCCACCAAACCTCCAAAACCCTTCAACCTATTAAACCATAACCAACATTCCAAACCGTTCAAAACCATTGCAAACTGCTACAAATTTTCAAACACAACAAAACCATCAAAACTCAGTTCAAACATCCAAGACATATAACTCAGTTCAAACATCCAAAACAACAACATTCCTCAAACTGTCAAACAAAAACAATCCAACATCCTCATCAACCAGCAAAATCACAAAACTGTTACAAGTTTTCAAACATACAAAAAACCAAACTGCCATCTTCCTCAACCAACCTTCAAAATGCTTTCAAAACACACAAAACCCTTCAACCTGTGAGCAAGACCAAGCAACCAAAACCCAAAATCATAACCAAACCTACAACTCAAAAAACCATCAAAAATAACCAAGTTCAATATACAAAACTCACAAAAATCCCAAGACTGTTAACAAAAACAACCAACCCAAACTCACAAAACTTAGAATCAAAATATACCAAACTATCAAAAACAAGTTTTCAAAACTTCCAAAGTCCTCAAACAGTTCCAAACCATTTCAAATTGTAACCTCCAAGAACATACCAATGTTCAAGCAACAATATCAATCCAAACTGTAAACAAGAACATTCAATAACCAGTAACAATACTCCAAAATCCAAAAACAGTTTTCCAAGCTAGAACAATCACAGAGTTTCAAACAAATCTTCAAACTAACCAAAAACATATAAAAGTCAAAATTATAACATGTCATCAACAATCAATATCCAGCAAACTTACAAGAAAAATCAAGACTCAGAAGCATCATCATCATCAACCATTATCCAACAAAGTCAGAAGCAATAACATCATCATTCAAGGTTCAAGAGACAAAAAGAGGTTACCAGGAGCGTGCGTCTTTTCATCTTCATATCTTCCACCTCACTCCTCCGGCCACCAGGGAGCTTTATCTTCCATCTCAGCTTTCCTCTTCTTTTCACAGAGAAAATTCCACAGGCATGACTACTTCATCTCCCTTATAACAATTCCTGCGTCTCAAGCATATCACAATAGGTTAATAAAAAAGAAACATGAACAAAGCATTCGAAATCTATAAATTGTTAAGCCAAACTCGCAAACCATACCTTTTCAAAGCAAAATCACTGATCATTGTGAGGAGGTGACAGAAAGAAAGCTCCGGCAACTAGAGAGTAGAGAGAAGATCAGATCAGTGTGTGTCAAACCCTTAAGACATAGATTCCACTTAAGAACCTAGGTCTTCCGGAAAAAAGCATTTCCTTCATGAATCATTAATGATTAGGGACTCAGAGCGAGAAAGATGAATGAATTTGAGAGGAGTGAGAGAGACGAACAGAGGGGCGCCGCTATGAGCGCAAAACACAAACCCTAATTCCTTCTGTTTCCCCTAATCCAAAAATTAAACAAACTTAAGCTTTGGGCCAACCCCTTTGCAAAACCATAAGCCCATACACGAGTACTAGCACGCAACCCCCCCCCCCCCCCCCCATTCTGGCATTTTTTATTTTTTTCAGCATTAATACATAACATTATTTGGGCCAATCCCTTTGCAAAACCATAAGCCCATTTTTAATTAATTTTTAATCTAATTTGTTTTTCTTTCTTTTCTTTTTGTTAATAGATACTAATGATTTTAATAAAAAATTCATTTTATTAAATTGGTTTAGTTTTTTTTAAATCATTAATTTTCTTTTACCACTTCCTCTTTTTTTTAATATAAAAACTTATTTGTTTTTATTAATTTGTTATATTTAATGAAAATACCAAAAAAATAAAGAATTAGTTTAATTAATTTTCTTTCTTTAAACTTTTCCTTTTAAATTAATAAAATACATAAAGGAATAATAATAATAAAATTTTAATCTTTCTTTTTTAGAATACATCTTATTTATCTCTTTTCAAGTAAATACATACATTTCATACTTTATTGATTTTATTTCCGTAAATTGTCTTAGCTTTATATTGAATCGCACAACAATTCGATTTGGTTGTAATATTTGGACATTGCTATTCTTATGCGACTCATCTCTATTTGTAATAATTGTACCCCCATTCCCGGATACCTTTGTAATAGCTTATACTTTTAATTCCCGCAATTTATTGCTTTCTATATAATGTGTAGTAATTAGGCATGTATGGCAAGATTCAAAAATCAATCGCTAGATGACCTAATCCAAGAATAAATAACTTGAAATCAACACACTTCCCATACGCACACCTCTAGGGTAACCTTGCTTGTTGCCTCGGAAATACAATCATGTCCCTCGAATATGAGATACTCTAGCAAATGACCCTTCGATAACAAAGATCGTAGTCCCTCGATGACCCTCGATGTTGCCTTCAATAAAACGACCTCGTCCCTTACGAAATTGCTAGAGCGTCTCACAAGTTGCCTTCAATGATTGTAAAATTGACCCGCGCATGTCCCTTCATCTCCAAGGATGGGGCTTCTTACCAAATTAATGGTAAGATAGAACCATTAAATGGAAGAAAAAAGAACAATTTAAGACCTTTCGAGTAGATAGATTCGCTCTTAGTTACTCGCTTGCTCACGACAAAAACTTTCACACCTACACTTCCATTTCAAAAGATTATCAAAAGATGGAACATTTCGTATATGTTCTTATAGAGACGAGAACCATTACGAAACCTCTTTTCAAAACACTTTTTCAAAACACGATTCACAAACACATCTTTGAACCATTTTTCGAAACAAAACTTTGTATATGTTCTTATAGAGACGAGAACCATTACAAAGAGACTTTCCAAAATACTTTCAAAAACCACACCACAAGCACACAATCAAACAAAAGTAAGTGATTTAAAACGAGTAACTAAGAGCCCATGGAAAACCATGGATGAAAAGGGTGCTAACATCTTCCCTTTTCATAATCTACCCCCCCCCCCCCCCCCCGAACCCGAGAAAACATCTCTAAAGGTCTTTCATGTGCTTTTTCACCTTTCCTTTTTGGATAAAAGAAAAGTCGGTGGCGACTCCTTCTAACTGCACAAGTGCGAATGAAACGCAAAACCTCTAGTCAGTTCTCTCACCGCATCACACTTGACCATTCTCTTTTGATACGTCTGACCATGGTAGATAGCAGTAAGTATCTTTTCATCGATTAGATTTAACTGATCAAGTCGGGTTCAGATCCAGTTGTCTTAGTTCAAACCCGTATCCTTCATAATCCTGAGAGAAGGTATATGGACTTCGATGGGTAGGACTGCCTCCATGCCATATACCAGAGAGTGGGGTGTTTCCCCTGTCGATGTCTGTGCTGAGGTACGATATCCATGAAGAGAAAATGGTAACATCTCATGCCAGTCTTTATATGTCACTGTCATCTTCTATTCAATCTTCTTGATGTTCTTGTTAGCTGCCTCAACAGCGCCATTCATCTTCATCCGGTAGGGGAAGAATTATAATATTGTATCTTGAACTGTTTACAGAGCTCGGTGATCATTGTGTTGTTGAGATTCGTACCATTTTCAGTAATAATTCTCTCTGGCATACCATATCGACAGATCAGATTATGTCGGATAAACCGCGCCATGACGTTCTTGGTTACTGTAGCAAAGGAAGCTGTCTCAACCCACTTCGTGAAGTAATCAATGGCTACTAGGATGAAGCGATGTCCATTGGAAGCCGTGGGCCTGATTTCTCCGATCATGTCAATGCCCCATATTGCAAAGGGCCATGGAGCTATCAAGATGTTTAAGGGGACCGGAGGCACATGCACCTTATCAGCGTAGATTTGGCACTTATGACAAGTTCGAGAGTGCTGATAGCAATAGGCTTCCATAGTAGACCAGTAATATCCTGCCAGTAGGATCTTCTTAGCCATGGTATGTCCACTAGAATGGGTTCCGAAGGTGCCTTCATGTAGATCTGTCATGATCCTCTCTGCTTCGCTCTTGTCTACACACGTAGTAGTGTGGAGTCATGGTTGCATTTATAGAGGATTTCGTTACTGCAGAAGAACTTTGCAGCGAACCTTCTCAGAAACTTCTTATCATTGACAGATTCCCCTTCGGGATACTCCTGAGCCTCAAGATACCTTTTGACTTCGTGAAACTAGGGTTTGTCTACCACTTCTTCGGTATCGATCTCACAGTAGTGTGATGGTTCATCCAACCTCTCAATGGTGATTTGGGGAGCTTCATTGTGCCACCTAACCTTGAACATAGAAGACATGGTGTTGTACCCCGAAATTTGCCCTCTCTTTCTTCAGGAAATCATCTTGGATTTTCAAGGTCCCTCTGAAACAAATCCAAGTCCTGAGTTATCATTTTTTTCCCAAGCAGACCATTTACAAGAGCAAGATGATCACACAAGCTCTAAAGACAACGCTTTTATCTTGAGAAAAAAGATTAAATTCTAAACACTTGGAATGTTTCTCTAAAAAAAAATGAGTGTTTAAGAAAAATCAGCGTTTCAGAACTTCTGGACCAATTCCGGATAAAAACGGTTAGAAGTTGCAAGCTTGGCTCAGCGTAGTCAGAAGTTGGCTCTTCAGTAGCTACATCAGCTCAATCAGAAGTTATAAAAGTGGTTCAATATGTAAGCCTCAGACAGAACATGACTCTTTCAGCAGTTACGCAAGCTCAGTCAGAATTTGCTAAAGGAATGCAAAAGAAGCAGGGAAGTCTGAAGGCTCTATCAGAACATGCTGAAATCAGAAGATAAAGGTCAGAAGAGTGGGTGTTACACTGATACAGAATCTCTAAGCCCAGGAGGTCCAGAAGCAAATCCAAGGAACGTATCAGAAAATTAGGAGAATCCCCAGAACTTACTAAGACAACAGGAAGCCAAGGCCAGAGCATGGTTTACGCTGTTCTTTTTGAAACAGAACTGCTGATTCAACGTTGGTTTCCATTACCAGAATATTGATGTTGATAGGTCTTATCACTATTTAATGCTCATTAATGCTTCCAACCACTCCTGAACATTCATCCAAGTAATCCCTTCACGTGTGGCTTGGAAAACGCCTTTATGCAGATTCTGGCATGGGTCTACACGCCACCGCCCACTTAAGAGGTCACTTCTCTCCAATCCACGCCTGCTGCTGCAGCCTAAGCTGAAGGCTATCTGTTATCACAACTTCCCAGGAATTTCTGTCAAAGAACAATTCAAACTCTGTTGGCGCTTTAATGTTCAAGGCACCCACAAGAACTTTGCCTATAAATAGAGAGTCATTGTCCACTGCAAAAGGGCGTTCAAGAAACAAAAAAATTGCTAAGAGAGAAACAGAAACCCTTAGCAAGATAGTGTTCTGAAACTCTGCCAAAATCTCCAGTTGTTTCATAACTTTGAATTTCTCATCTTCAAACTTTATCTAATACCCAGTTTTCTGTGTGAACTAAAAAACCTCTTTTCAAACTTCTGACCCTACATACGCATACACCTTCACCTTCCTTTTTTCAAAAAAAAGAATCTGTCCAGAACACCACCAGAGCCAAAAGCTAGCTTTCACCCACAGACTTTTCCAACAGCCAGGTAAGCACCTGCTGACCTTCATCACGCTGCTAAGCATCATCAGCTGTGCATACTCAAATAAACATAATGTAAATATCATGTTGTTGCTGTTTATATTATGAGGATTTTCATACCTCAGAACGTTCTGAGCCAGTGTAGGACTTTCCTGTGACCTTGTTGGTTCTGCCCTCTGAAACATTTTGACATTTGCTGGATCTGTTCCAAATATGTTTCCTGTTTTGTGGAATAACAACAAAATTGCAGATGTTCTGATTAGTACAGGGAAAAGCCAAGTGCTGACTTTGATGTTAGCACATCTGAAGCCTGTTTTGCTATCAATGATATCAGAACCTCTGAGAGTTATTGCCTTTCCAGCAGAATCAGAACTTCTGGTTTCTCCACTAACAAACTTCTGTCTTGCAGCGCAGGGGGGTCAGAACTTCTGATTTCCCCACTAACAGGGTTCTGTTTTGCAGGTGCCAGAGTCAGAAGTTCTGACTCATACAGTTTAACCAAGAGGTTGATCATCTGGCAGCGGATCTGAGTCAGAACTTCTGATGACCTCTCAGCAGCGCGCTGGCTCCCTCTCTCTCTCTCTCTATATCTTGTTTTTTTGCTATTTTCTTTTTTGTCTATTTTTCTCGTTGAACCCCCCATGTACAAATGTGTATCCCCATCCCCTAATTGTTGTAATAGCGTAGGATTTTATATTTCCGCTTCTTATTGCTAGTAATTAGGATGTGTATGGCAAGATAAAATCAATGAAATAGAAAATCCTAATTCAAAGAAAAAAACTCTTGTATGCAATAAAACACACTTGCACACTAACACCCCTAGGGTTACATCCACTTGTTGCCTTTCAAAATTGGGCCATATTGCATGTTAGGTCTCTTTGGGCAAAACAAACAATTCAAATGATCATAGTCCCTCGATGACGCTTTCGAAAGTTGCCTAAAAAATGATCAAGTCCCTTAAAGAAAAATTTCCCAAAGATACTTGGCACCATTGCAATTATGGTCTAAACGATGACCTGCGTCCGTCCCTCTCACATCCTAACACAAGATTGTCCACCAAATACAATGGTGGAACAAAATTGTTAAAAGGGTTAAAACATAGCAATAATCTTTGAGAAAATTAGGGTAGATAGCTCTTGGTTACTTGCCAATTTGCAAAACAAAACACTTGCCTATTTTTTTCAAAACAACACATCACAATACACTTTCAAAACAAACTTTCAAAAACATTGAAAACTTTTTCAAAAGACATACACCTTTGTATACATCCCAACATGGATCATTACAAAGGTTGCCACCACATTGGCCTCTTTTCAAAATATTTTCAAAACCCACACACACAAAGCACCATTTCAAACAATTGAAAATCAAGGCAAGTTGATCTAAGCAAGTAACTAAGAGCCCATGGATAACCATGGATAGAAAGGGTGCTAATACCTTCCATTTCTATAATCTACTCCCCGAACCCAAGAAAACATCTCAAAGGTTTTTGCTGTGCTTTTTAACCTTTCCTTAGGATAAAATAAAAAGTCGGTGGCGACTCTTGCTCAACCGAAACATTTGCGAAAACAAACACAAAACCTCAAGTCAGTTCTCCCACCGTATCACAGAACTGGCGACTCTGCTGGGGACTCATTTAAAAGTGGAGTAACCTTAGGGCTTAGATCACCCTCTTGCATGACTAATTGTTTGATTTGATTGCTTTATATCTTGGCTCTCTTGTTTGGGTTTGCAATCCTACACCCGGATTTTGGGAAACATTCATAGATAGCAATACGTTGTGGAAACTGTGTGGGGTATACCGACACGGTCGAAGCAATAGCTATATTAGTGCAACATATTTGTGAGTACCGGTAACCCTTGAGTTCAATCAAGGAGAGTACGGGGCCGCTGAGTGATGTCACTAAGCACTAATGACCTAGAACCTTACTTGACCATCTTGGCCTTTTATTAGGGGTAGTGAGATGACCGGCTTTGGTGCAGTTCGAAGTTGGTAGATACTCGATACTACACTCATTGAGGGTTGTTTTCTTGGAATATTTTGGTCGCTAGTTAAGTGGCTAAACCAAAACAATGAACGATGAAAACAATCCAATGATATTTAGCTCCTTAGAACCCGATTACTGTTTATAGGACAGGTTTTTAAGCCAACTACACTCAAGAGGGTACTTACCTATGAAACCCCATGCAAGCCTGAAACTAGGGTTTGGTGTGAATTGCTTGTACATATGTTTGTGCATACATCATGAACATCATAAAACATCATATGCATTTACTAACCACTTCAAGGGTTTAGATCTTCATCTTTGTTCTTGTTTTATAGGTCATGGAAATTCCTCGCAGAAAAACCATCCAAGTCAACCTTGTGAGAATCTCTCCTTAACTCAAGAAGCTCACCTCAAGAATTCCGGAAAGCTCATCCTTCAGTGAAAGACATGGTAGACTGCTCAGCTTAGTCAACACCAACATTGAAGAAGATATGATGAAAGTGCTATTCCAGTTCTTTGACCCTCTTCACCACTGTTTCACTTTCCCTGACTACCAGTTGGTGCCCACTTTGGAGGAATTTTCTCAACTCCTGAGAATTCCTATCCTTAATCAACTACCTTTCAACGGTACGGAAAAGGAACCAAAGCCTGAAGATGTTGCTCGAGCATTACATCTACAGCCATCTGACATCAAGGGGCATTGGGAAACTAGAAGCGGCGTCAAAGGTTTCTTAGCAAAATTCTTGTTTGAGAAGGCACAAGAATGTTGGAATTCATTGGACCTACAAGCCTTTGAAGAGATTGTGGCACTCCTTATCTATGGGTTGGTCTTGTTCCCAAATCCTGACCAGCTTGTAGGGGTCAACGCCGTCAAAATCTTCTTGTCCAGAAATCCAATACCAACATTGCTTGGGGACATTCTTCACTCATTTTACACACGAACAATGAGAAAGAGGGGTGTTCTCATGTGTTGTACTCCTCTCCTTGCAAGGTGGTTTATTTCGCACCTTCCACAATCTGTCTTGAAGAATGACCAAGGCTCAAGGTGGTCCCAACGGTTGATGACTCTTACTCACTCTGATGTACATTGGTGTTCTCGGTCCAGAGAAAATGTCATCATCATCGATCGTTATGGAGAGTTTCCTAATGTTCCTTTACTTGGAATCAGAGGAGGTATCACCTACAACCCTTGCCTAGCTTTGAGGCAATTTGGATATGCACGAAGAGATGGCCCTCACGACATGTTGATTCCTGACCTAGTTTTTGACTTCGACAACGATGCGCAAGGATTTCGCCAAAGATTCATCAGAGCTTGGAGGATGCCCAACAAGGTTGATAGCAAGACACTGGGACACAAGAACTCCATCCCTCTTGAACCTTATCTCAAGTGGGTACGAGCCCGAGCCCAGAGTCTAATGATGCCTTATCCTCATGTTCTCCCTGTGATTAAAGAGCCCGTTAAGGAAGGAGAGGTTCCCTACACCATCCTACATCCTGACATGCCTACATCGTGGGAGGAGATGCAGAAGAGTTGGATCCAACTCAAGGAGGAACGGAACACTTTTGAAGCCAGCTTCTACGCCAGCGAGAAGAAGGTTTTAGAGCTCACCCGCCGACTCCATGAGCAAGAGGCCCTCAACACCTACATTGCGCCAAAGAGGATGCGCAACGTCTTTTTACCTTGAGAAGTTGTTTTTGTAATATTTGACCCATGTGGCACTTATGTACTAACAAATTTCTTCTTATTAATGTGATGTGCGTTCTTTTTGTCTGCAACAATTGTGAATTTCTAAAATCCTTGAATGCATTGCATAGATAGCATCTCATGCATCATGTGCATAACAGGTACCCCTTTTTTCTACAGGTTGCTTAATCTTCTTCGTTGTTTATTTTCGCCAGTCATCATGAATCCAGAATCATCCAGTGAGCAAGCAATCAAGGCCCTCCAGGCCCAGAATGCCCAGTTTCAAGAGATGGTCATGAGCCTGGCCCAAGGTCAGCAAGAGTTGAAGGCTTTGCTCCTAAAGAAGAAGAAGAAGAGGACTGCGTTATTTAACACTAGACGCAGGTTTGGGAACACACTCCATAACGAGGCCGATCCAACTACTTCCTCTGCAGAGAAAGACAGTCCCCAAGGGGAGGAGCTCCTAGTCCTGCAGTCTCTGACAACGAGACAGATTACAATGACGAACAATACCCTCCCGCTGCTGACAGATACAAGCAATTAGAGGACCGCTTGAGTGCCATGGAGATTCAAAATGTGTCGGGGCTGGATTTCGGAGATTTAGGGTTATCTTCTGGGGTGATAATCCCACACAAGTTCAAGGCGCATGCCTTTGCCAAATACGACGGGGCTTCCTGTCCAAAGCTGCATCTCAGATCGTACGTAAGGAAGATCCAACCTTACACGGCAGACAAAAATCTTTGGATCCACTTCTTCCAAGATAGCCTTTCAGGGTCACAACTTGAGTGGTTTTATCAGCTAGATGGAACCAGTATCCGACATTGGGAAGATTTGGCTACCGCATTTTATAGACAATATCAATACAATTCTGACCTCGCTTCTACGCGTACCCAACTTCAGGGTATGTCATTAGGAACGGGTGAAGGATTTAAAGAATATGCGCAAAAATGGAGAGATTTGGCTGGCAGGGTGCAGCCTCCATTGACTGACCGTGAGATGGTTGACATGTTTCTAGGGACCTTGTCTAGTCCATTCTTCAATCATCTGGTTGGTAATTCCTCCGCTGGGTTTACGGATTTGATCCTGACGGGTGAAAGGATAGAAGCTGGCATCAGGTCAGGAACGATACAGAAGGGTACCTCCGCAAGTACTGAGAAGAGGCCTTTCAAGAAGGAAGCTAGTGCCGTCTATGGTCCTAGAAGACAAGTCAATCCAGAAAGCCGCCAAGCCGTCAATGCCTTGGTCATTTCAAAGCCTGTTGCTGCTCCTCAGCAGTACAATCAACAAAGGGGTGAGAGGCCCAAGAGGCAGTATACTCGGCTGAATATGACCTTGTCACAAATCTTACTGCAACTGTTATCAACCAACTTGGTGACCATCAAAGAGGCTCCAAAGGTCGTGAATACTGCATCTCCTAAGTATAACCCAAATGCCCGTTGTGCTTATCATTCTGATAGCCCCGAGCATACTACTGATGATTGCTGGGCCCTGAGAAATAAAGTTCAAGACCTTATCGACGCGAAGGAAATTCAGTTTGAGGCGCCTGAGAGGCCAAATGTTGTAACCGCTCCTATGCCCCAGCATAGAGTAAATGCCATTGAGGAAGATTTGTATGCTGTTTCGGTGAATGATGTTGCTACCCCTCTATTGACTGTTAAGAGGAACCTACTGCTGGCCGGTTTATTTCCGGGTTGTAGAAAGGGTTGCCTCCTGTGTGTTGTTGTCCCTACCGGTTGTCCGCTGCTGAAATCAGGCATCCAAAGCCTGATGGATAGCAAAGAAATTCTGTTCAAGAAAACTGCTGTTCCGTTTGTTTCCGCTGAAGAGGTATCTATCGTCACAATTTTCAACAATCCTACCGAGGCTCCCCCGAGGAAGCCGGTCCAAATTATGTCTGTTGCACCCATTACCATTATTGTTCCGGGGCCCCTCCCCTATGAATCTGACAAGGCTGTCCCGTGGCACTATGGGGCAGACGTGTATGTGCTTGGAGTGAAGCAGGAGTTCAACACCGGTACCAGTATCAGTAACATCACTGGTCCCGCCAATATTACTCGCAGTGGCAGGCTTTTCTCGCCTGACATTGCACCACCAGTTATCCGAAAACCTCTTATCATCACACCCGCAAGTGTGCATGTTCCAAATCAAGTTCCTGTGTCTACTACTGCCACCGAGTCCTCTGACGCTCGGGGCAAAGAAGTTGCCACCGATTTGCCTGCCCGGACGGAGGCACCAAAAAAGACCGCTGTTGAAGCCTCCCAGCAAGAGATGGAGGAAATCCTTAAAATCATTAAAAAGAGTGACTTCAATGTCGTTGAACAGCTGGGGCATACCCCCTCCAAGATCTCTATGCTATCATTGCTGCTGTGCTCAGAGGCCCACGCCAAGGCCCTGATTGCATTTCTGAAAACGGCCCATGTGCCGCAAGAGACCTCTGCAGATCAATTCACTGACTGTGTGGCTAATTTGACAGCTGACAATCGTTTGGGGTTCTCGGATGCAGACCTTACCGCCAAAGGGAAGAATCACAATGATGCCTTGCATGTTTCCATAGAATGTAGGGGCACTACTCTCGCACACGTGTTGGTGGACACCGGTTCTTCCCTGAATGTATTGCCCAAGAAGGCCTTAGATCGGTTGGATTGTGAGGGCCTGGAATTGAAACCTAGTAACATCATTGTTAGAGCCTTCGACGGTTCTAAGAGGATGGTGCACGGTGAGGTAGACATTCCTATTCGTGTGGGTTCCCAAGTCTTTGACTCAACGTTCTACGTAATGGATATTCTTCCATCTTATTCCTGCTTGTTGGGTCGACCCTGGATTCACAAGGCTGGGGCGGTAACATCCACTCTATACCAAAAGCTCAAATACCCTGTCAAAGGGAAGATTGTTACTGTGCAGGGTGAGGAGGAATACATGGTTAGTCACTTGAATTCATTCCGGTATATCGAGATGGACGGGGAGTTTATTGAAACCCCCTTTCAACATTTTGAGGAGGTACATCTAACTTTGGCGTCAGCTGAGACAGTGGTTGAAGAAGACTTTCCTCTGAAGATGGCTTCCCTGAAAGATGCCCGGGCTGTGATCGAGAAAGGCAAGTGTGCAAACTGGGGTCAATTTCCTGACTTCACTCAAAAGACCGACAAGTTTGGGCTGGGCTTCACTGCAGAGGCTCAGAGGGGTGTTCGCAAAGAAAGGATCAGAAAGGCTCCGGTGTTCATCACCAACCCAAGAGTGAATGCTATCGAGGAGGACGTAAAGGAAGCAGAATTTGACAGTTGGATCTATCGAACCACCAACAACGGACCAAGCAACTGGACGGCAAAGGATTTTACACCTATTATATTTGTCACGCAGTAATGAACTCTTTTGATTTTCAATTTGTAACAAACAATATGTTGAAACTCTTATTGGCTCGGTGTCCTACCCGGGGCACCGTAGCTCCATTTGTGAGGGCTTTTCGTATGACATTTCCATATATCATAAATCAAAGCATTGGACGTTTGTTGCATTTCAAATCTTGTGCTCTTTTTCTTTCTGTGTTATATATTGCAAAACAGCTATATTTACACACACTCACTTATACAGGTTCCAATCCACTCTGGATATCACTGGTAACAGCTCTGCTACTTCCAGTTATGACTTCGAAAATCCGATCAACTTGGCCGAAGACGAAGGTGAAGATGATTGCGAAGTGCCTGGTGAACTCGCAAGACTGCTACTCCAGGAAGAAATGGCCATTCAGCCACATGAAGAGCCGGTGGAAACAGTGAATCTGGTTACTGAGACAGATAGAAAAGAAGTCAAGATTGGTGCCAATCTAGAGCTCAGCGTGAAGCAACGATTGATCCAGATGCTACATGATTACATGGAGATCTTTGCTTGGTCTTACGAAGACATGCCTGGTTTGGATGCCGACATTGTGGTTCATCACCTGCCTACCAAGGAATACTGCCCTCCGGTAAAGCAAAAGGTCCGCCGTATGCGTCCAGAGATGTCCGAAAAGATCAAGGTTGAGGTTATGAAACAATTCGATGCCGAATTTCTAGCAGTGACTTCTTACCCTCAGTGGGTTGCCAACATGGTGCCAGTGCCGAAGAAGGACGGTAAGGTCAGAATGTGTGTCGATTACAGGGATTTGAACAGGGCCAGCCCTAAAGATGATTTCCCTCTGCCTCACATCGACGTTCTTGTTGACAATACTGCTCAACACAAGGTGTTCTCCTTCATGGATGGTTTTTCAAGGTATAATCAGATCAAGATGGCTCCTGAAGATATGGAAAAGACTACCTTTGTTACTCAGTGTGGCACCTTCTGCTACAAGGTTCTGCCATTCGGGTTGAAAAATGCTGGGGCAACCTACCAACGTGCCATGGTTGCTTTATTTCATGATATGATCCATCATGAGATTGAAGTCTACGCCGATGATATGATTGCATGGTCCCAAACTGAGGAGGAACACCTTGACCATCTGCGGAAGCTGTTTGACCGACTGAAGTTGTACAAGCTGAGGTTGAACCCAAACAAATGCACCTTTGGGGTGAGGTCTGGAAAATTGCTAGGTTTCATTGTAAGCGACAAAGGTATTCAAGTGGACCCTGCCAAGGTGAAAGCCATACAAGAGATGCCGACTCCCAAGACAGAGAAAGAAGTCAGAGGCTTTCTGGGACGACTGAATTATATTGCCCGATTCATCTCACATCTAACTGCTACCTGTGAGCCAATCTTCAAATTGCTGAAGAAAGATCAAGTAGTACGTTAGAACGACGAATGTCAGGCTGCTTTCGAAAAGATAAAGGAGTATCTCCAAGAACCACCCATTCTTATGCCTCTGGTTGATGGGAGACCTCTAATACTATACTTGACAGTACTTGACAATTCAATGGGGTGTGTGTTGGGGCAGCATGACGAGTCTGGCCGAAAAGAGCACGCTATTTAATACCCGAGCAAAAAGTTTACTGACTGTGAGTCTCGGTACTCACTGCTCAAGAAAACTTGTTGCCCTCTGGTATGGGCTACTCGCCGGCTGAGACAGTATATGTTGACTCACACTACTCTGTTGATTTCAAAAATGGATCCAATCAAGTACATATTCGAAAAGCCTGCTCTGTCTGGAAGAATAGCAAGATGGCAAATGATCTTAACAGAATATGACATCCAGTACACAACTCAAAAAGCAATCAAGGGAAGTGTATTGGCAGACCATTTGGCACACCAACCTGTGGACGATTACCAATCATTGAACTTTGAATTTCCAGACGAAGATATCATGGTAGTAACTGATTGTGAAGTACCTGGACCGGATGAAGGACCTGAGGAAGGATCCTGATGGTCTATGCATTTTGACGGAGCCTCGGATGCTTTGGGTAACGGCATCGGCGCTGTGATCATATCCCCTAAAGGTACTCATACTCCGCTCACTGCCCGGCTGTGTTTCAACTGCACCAACAACATGGCAGAATATGAGGCATGTATCATGGGTCTTCAAGCTGCAATCGACTTAAGGATCAAGTTTCTGAGTGTCTTCGGAGATTCCGCTCTCGTGATCAATCAGATCAAAGGCGAGTGGGATACAAAACACCCAAATCTTATTCCTTACAAGGAGTATGTGTTGACTTTGCTTCCCCACTTTGAAGAGATAACTTTTGAGCACTTCCCAAGAGAGGAGAATCAGTTAGCGGACGCACTAGCTACGATGTCTTCCATGTTCAAAGTCAAATGGGACAACGAGGCTCCCCGGATCATTATCTGGAAGTTGGACGAACCTGCATACTGCTGCGATCTTGAGGCCGAAGAGGTGACTGAAAAACCCTGGTATCATGAGGTGAAGAGATATTTGGAAGATCAAGAATACCCCGAAGGCGCATCGGTCAATGATAAGAAGTTTCTGAGAAGGTTCGCGGTGAAATTCTTCCTTAGCAACGGCATTCTCTATAAAAGATATCATGATTCAACTCTACTGCATTGTGTGGATAAAGCTGAAGCAGAGAAGATCATGGTAGAACTACACGAAGGTACATTCAGAACACATTCCAGTGGACATACCATGGCAAAGAAAATCCTTCGGGCAGGATATTTCTGGTCCACAATGGAAGCCGATTGTTACCAATATTCTCGAACTTGACATAAATGCCAGATCTATGCTGATAAGGTGCATATCCCTCCGGTTTCTCTGAACGTCCTGACGGCACCTTGGCCTTTTGCAATGTGGGGAATCGATATGATCGGTGAGATCTGACCAACGGCATCCAACGGGCATCGCTTCATCTTGGTAGCGATTGATTACTTCACAAAGTGGGTTGAGGCAGCTTCCTACGCCACGGTAACCAAGAGCGTCGTGGCCCGTTTCATTCGGCATAACCTGATCTGTCGGTACGGTGTCCCGGAAAGAATCATTACAGACAATGGTACCAATCTTAACAACAAGATGATCACTGAGCTCTGCGAGCAATTCAAGATACAGCACCACAACTCTTCTCCTTACCGGCCGAAGATGAATGGGGTTGTAGAAGCAGCTAATAAGAATATCAAAAAGATCGTGCAGAAGATGACAGTGACCTACAAAGATTGGCACGAAATGTTACCATTTGCTCTTCATGGGTACCGTACCTCAGCAAGGACGTCAACCGGGGCAACTCCTTTTTCCTTGGTCTATGGCATGGAGGCAGTCTTGCCAATTGAAGTCCAGATACCCTCTCTCTGGATAATGAAGGATGCAGATCTGAGCGAAGATGACTGGATCCAGACTCAACTTGATCAATTAAACCTAATTGACGAAAAGAGACTCACCGCTATCTGTCATGGTCAGACGTACCAGAAACGGATGATCAGGGCATTTAACAAGAAAGTCAGACCACAAGAGTATCAAGTTGGGGACCTGGTAATCAAGCGCATCATCCTTCCTCAAAGTGATCCCAGGGGAAAATGGACCCCTACGTACGAAGGGCCATTCGTGGTTAAACATGTGTTCTCAGGAGGAGCCATGATTCTGACCACCATGGATGGTGACGACCTTCCTCACCCCGCCAATGCAGACATAGTAAAAAGATACTACGCATGAATAAAAGACCCGCTAGGTTGACATACCTAGGCAAAAATAAGGGCTTCCCGGCGAACCAAAAGGGTTCGGGCAAAAATAAGGGATGAAATAAAAAAAATCTGTACACCCGGCAAGTTAAAAACCTGAAAAGGCGACTTGGGCAAAAATGGGTATCCTGGTGGACTGAAAACCCAAAAGGGCGGTCCAGGCAAAAGTTAGGGATAAAGCGTAACACTATGTCTCATTGGATCACCTTGCGTCCAGAATTTGGCATCAACTATCTGGCTCAGACTTCGGCATCGATCAATCAGCTTCATTTTCAACTAAGCAGCAAAGTGATGAGACGCTTGAAGACATAAAGGCGGTAGTAGAGTTGGAACCCAGTGGGGATTTTGTTCACATAGCTCTTTTGTTTCCTTTTGAAAATTGTATAAACATTATGTTATTCGGCGACGTTCTCTTACTAGGATGTCGGCCTCTTGTACAAAAAACGCCTATTCACAGGCAAATTTCAAAATCAATACGAGTTCACTTTTCCAAACAAATTGCCAATTGTTTATTTTTTCTTTTCTGTTTTGTCTTGCGAAGAACGTCCAATGTTCATTTTTGATATATGCATTTGACATTAAATTGCTAATTCATAAATACTTGCACATGAAACAAAAGACTAATTACAGGTGACATCAGAAACAGGGGCAATGTAGAATTGTCCAGGCAGTCTAGTTGCTTTGTCCGCCAGGGTGCCAAAGTAGATTCAACTGAAGAATGTGACCAAGTTATCTCAACTCCCCACAGAGTAAGACAAGATTCAGCAATAGTCTCCCCAGGAAGAGTTAGTCTATCATCAGCCCTACAATAGGCACCCTATTCCCCTAGCAAGTCAGCAATACTCTTCTCCAGCAGAGTTAGTTTACGATCAGCCTAAAGGAAGTTGGGTATCCCCAGAAGATATCAACTTTCCCCAAGCGAAGTATAGGCATTCCTCAGCAAGCATCCCCGGCAGTCTTGATCTAAGATTGTTCCCCGGTGGAACACAGACACCCCCAGTAGAACCATTTTCCAGTACAGTCCGAAAGTTTCCCCAGGAAATTTGAAATCCATATCCCCAGCAGGGCTGAAAGCTTATCCCCAGTAGATTCTGGAAGCTTATCCCCTGCAGAGTACGGACGTCTCTCCCGGTTTTTATTCAAAGTTATTCCTCACAAGGGCTTATGACTGGGTTATCCTCAGCTAATTGCCACAGAAGACCGTCCTCGGCAAAGTTTTTCCTATCCCCAGCGGAGTTCATCGAAATTCCCCAACATAACTTATCAACAGAATCCCCAGCGGAGTTTATCATTATCATCCCCAGCGGAGTCCATCATTGAAATACTCGGCGGAGCTCTCATCTAAACTTCAGCGAAGTATCTCTTCCCACAGAGCAACTCCCCTCAGGGTAATCTCTCCAACAAGTTTATTCCCCAACGGAGCCATCTTCTGCTACCGGTGTATTCTTGCAAATCATCATCCCCAGCGGAAGCAAAGAGCTCTACTCCTCAACGTCAGCCCAGGATTTAATTCCCCGGCCGGTCGTCAAGGATTTATTTTCCTAGACGAAAATACATTCATAAACATTTCACATTTCATACATCTTGCTTACATACATGATAAAATGCATACAACACTATCTCGTTTGAAACATCATGACATCATGCATTTCATACATCATGACATTACATACAACTGATGTTTTGCCTTTTCAGGAAAAAAGATAATCCAAAAGACAACTACCTTCAACTGTCACAATTCCAGATTCGATTCCTGTATCCAGCCAGGGCATATCTGTTGACGACTATTTCCAGACTCGATTCCTGTATCTAGCCAGGGCACGTCTGAAGAGTTTCTAGATTCGATTCTTCTATCCAGCCAGGGCATATCTATTGACAACAATTCCAGATTCGATTCCTGTATCCAGCCAGGGCATATCAGTGAACAATAATTCCAGATTCGATTCCTGTATCCAGCCAGGGCATATCTGTTGACGACTATTTCCAGACTCGATTCCTGTATCTAGCCAGGGCACGTCTGAAGAGTTTCTAGATTCGATTCCTGTATCCAGCCAGGGCATATCTATTGACAATAATTCCATATTCGATTTCTGTATCCAGCCAGGGCATATCTGTTGACAACAATTCCAGATTCGATTCCTGTATCCAGCCAGGGAATATCTGTTGACGACTATTTCCAGACTCGATTCCTGTATCTAGCCAGGGCACGTCTGAAAAGTTTGAAGATTCGATTCCTGTATCCAGCCAGGGCATATCTGTTGACGACTAATACGAGATTCGATACCTGTATCCAGCCAGGGCATATCTGTTGACGACTATTTCCAGACTCGATTCCTGTATCTAGCCAGGGCACGTCTGAAGAGTTTGAAGATTCGATTCCTGTATCCAGCCAGGGCATATCTATTGACAACAATTCCAGATTCGATTCCTGTATCAAGCCAGGGCATATCTATTGACAACAATTCCATATTCGATTCCTGTATCCAGCCAGGGCATATCTGTTGACAACAATTCTACATTCGATTCCTGTATCCAGCCAGGGCATATCTGTTGACAACAATTCCAGATTCGATTCCTGTATCCAGCCAGGGCATATCTGTTGACGACTATTTCCAGACTCGATTCCTGTATCTAGCCAGGGCACGTCTGAAGAGTTTCTAGATTCGATTCCTGTATCCAGCCAGGGCATATCTATTGACAACAATTCCAGATTCGATTCCTGTATCAAGCCAGGGCATATCTGTTGACAATAATTCTAGATTCGATTCCTGTATCCAGCCAGGGCATATCTATTGACAACAATTCCAGATTTGAAACCTGTATCCAGCCAGGGCATATCTGTTGACAATAATTCTAGATTCGATTCCTGTATCCATCCAGGGCATATCTATTGACAACAATTCCAGATTCGATTCCTGTATCCAGCTAGGGCATATCTGTTGACAACAATTCCAGATTCGATTCCCGTATCCAGCCAGGGCATATCTATTGACGACTATTTCCAGACTCGATTCCTGTATCTAGCCAGGGCACGTCTGAAGAGTTTCTAGATTCGATTCTTGTATCCAGCCAGGGCATATCTATTGACAACAATTCCAGATTCGATTCCTGTATCCAGCCAGGGCATATCTGTTGACAACAATTCTAGATTCGATTCCTGTATCCAGCCAGGGCATATCTATTGACAACAATTCCAGATTCGATTCCTGTATCTAGCCAGGGCATATCTGTTGACAACAATTCTAGATTCGATTCCTGTATCCAGCCAGGGCATATCTATTGACAACAATTCCAGATTCGATTCCTGTATCCAGCCAGGGCATATCTGTTGACAACAATTCCAGATTCGATTCCTGTATCCAGCCAGGGCATATCTATTGACGACTATTTCCATACTCGATTCTTGTATCTAGCCAGGGCATGTCTGAAGAGTTTGAAGATTCGATTCTTGTATCCAGCCAGGGCATATCTGTTGACGACTAATTCCAGATTCAATACCTGTATCCAGCCAGGGCACATCTGCGAGCAACCGATTATAGACTCGACACCTGTATCTAGCCAGGGCATGTCTGCATGAAGAGACTGAAGATCAACAACTGTAACAGGCCAGGAAACCATCTTCCTTTCTCAAAATACACAAGTTCTCGCTAAGGAATCTCTTACGCGATCGACACTTCCAAATGGCATCTATAAGCCCATTCCCGACAAGGTTCTGTCACGTCTCCAGATGGCATCTATAAGCCCATCTCTCTTTCCACCATCTCTCCAAATGGCATCTATGAGCCCATTCCCGCCATCACATTGCTGATACTCTACAATGCGAGTGCAAATTTCCGGGCACTCTAGTGTCCAATCTCCTTTTACCTTCGAGTCGCGAAAGGCAAAATTGCCAATCTAACTATTCAGGTTCAAGAAGATTGAACAGGGGCAACTGTTGTACCCCGAAATTTTCCCTCTCTTTCTTCAGGAAATCATCTTGGATTTTCAAGGTCCCTCTGAAACAAATCCAAGTCCTGAGTTATCATTTTTTGCCCAAGCAGACCATTTACAAGAGCAAGATGATCACACAAGCTCTAAAGACAACGCTTTTATCTTGAGAAAAAAGATTAAATTCTAAACACTTGGAATGTTTCTCTAAAAAAATGAGTGTTTAAGAAAAATCAGCGTTTCAGAACTTCTGGACCAATTCCGGATAAAAACGGTTAGAAGTTGCAAGCTTGGCTCAGCGTAGTCAGAAGTTGGCTCTTCAGCAGCTACATCAGCTCAATCAGAAGTTGTAAAAGTGGTTCAATATGTAAGCCTCAGACAGAACATGACTCTTTCAGCAGTTACGCAAGCTCAGTCAGAATTTGCTAAAGGAATGCAAAAGAAGCAGGGAAGTCTGAAGGCTCTATCAGAACATGCTGAAATCAGAAGATGAAAAGGTCAGAAGAGTGGGTGTTACACTGATACAGAATCTCTAAGCCCAGGAGGTCCAGAAGCAAATCCAAGGAACGTGTCAGAAAATCAGGAGAATCCCCAGAACTTACTAAGACAATAGGAAGCCAAGGCCAGAGCATGGTTTACGCTGTTCTTTTTGAAACAGAACTGCTGATTCAACGTTGGTTTCCATTACCAGAATATTGATGTTGATAGGTCTGATCACCATTTAATGCTCATTAATGCTTCCAACCACTCCTGAACATTCATCCAAGTAATCCCTTCACGTGTGGCTTGGAAAACGCCTTTATGCAGATTCTGGCATGGGTCTACACCCCACCGCCCACTTAAGAGGTCACTTCTCTCCAATCCACGCCTGCTGCTGCAGCCTAGGCTGAAGGCTATCTGTTATCACAACTTCCCAGGAATTTCTGTCAAAGAACAATTCAAACTCTGTTGGCGCTTTAATGTTCAAGGAACCCACAAGAACTTTGCCTATAAATAGAGAGTCATTGTCCACTGCAAAAGGGCGTTCAAGAAACAGAAAAATTGCTAAGAGAGAAACAGAAACCCTTAGCAAGATAGTGTTCTGAAACTCTGCCAAAATCTCCAGTTGTTTCATAACTTTGAATTTCTCATCTTCAAACTTTATCCAATACCCAGTTTTCTGTGTGAACTAAAAAACCTCTTTTCAAACTTCTGACCCTACATACGCATACACCTTCACCTGCCTTTTTTCAAAAAAAAGAATCTGTCCAGAACACCACCAGAGCCAAAAGCTAGCTTTCACCCACAGACTTTTCCAACAGCCAGGTAAGCACCTGCTGACCTTCATCACGCTGCTAAGCATCATCAGCTGTGCATACTCAAATAAACATAATGTAAATATCATGTTGTTGCTGTTTATATTCTGAGGATTTTCATACCTCAGAATGTTCTGAGCCAGTGTAGGACTTGTAACACCCTCTAAACCCCGAATAAAATTTCGCAAATAATTAAAATCATAATTTCAGAGTACATGTATTAACGAGGATGTCACAATTCTCTTTTAATAAAAACAAGTTCCTGTCATGCATAACATAGAAGCAACTCATACATGTTTACATAGCGGAATAATTTAATTAACGAAACCAATGTTATAATATTTTCAAAATCATCAGGGATTAACACCTGGAAAATATCAACATCATATTATAACAAACATAAGGAAATAAACGAGTCTGACTAAAGCAGCTCGACAAACAAACGTTCCCGGATTTACAACTATCAGAGCATGACCCGGACAATACTTAAACGGAAATAAACTAGAAACAACAAGCCTTCGCCAAGCACCTGAACGAAGCTCCTCAATCTGAAATATTCAACAGTAAGGGTGAGCATATCAACTATACATTTGATTATACGTTCATAACAATTAATTCAGAAAACCATAAGCATCACCCAAACAGTTAGCATGTTTCATAGTTTACGAAAAACCTTTACAATTCATATATTCATAATATATCACTTTTCATACTTATAATTAACATCCAACATCATTAACAATTTAGCAGCAATACATGCATACAATCAATTAAATACAACATTGGAAATCATCCATTCATGTTATATTCAATATAATGCAACACACCCATGCATGTGGTACCATTTTACCGTCCCATTAAATCTCGGGTCACGGATAACTCACCGTTCCATTATATCGCGGACACGGCTACCACCTCAACGTTCCATTAAATCGCGGACACGTATATTGGCCACCATGTTAATTCCACACAATGGGAATTAACAAATGCAACATGATATGTAAAGTATGTAACACTCAGCATACTATTAACATCAATCAACATATCATGCAACATCAACAACATCAATCATAACAGGATATGGATAGCATGTAATCACTCAGCATACTATTAAACATCAATCATATCAAGTTATATCATAATTCATGCTTGATAACATCATCTAAAAGCATGACAATAAAATCTACGTAGTGTTGGTATCATAACATTCAAACGTTATTCGATACAAGCATCAATCAACACTAGGAAATCAGTAAACAGCATATTCAAAACATATCAAACACTGCACATCAAAACAGGATCAATCCCGTACATAACAGCATGCACAGAAAACAAAATTCAGAAACCAACACAGGAGGTTTAACACGGGTGCCCGTGTGAAACAACACTGCCCGTGTGGAAATGTGTCCAGAAACGCATTATTTTATCAATACAGGGGATCAACACGGGTGCCCGTGTGAATCAACACGGCCCGTGTTGAAATGTGTCTGGAAACACATTTTTTTTGACAATACAGTGAATCAACACGGGTGCCCGTGTGAATCCACACGGCCCGTGTTGATGAGCGCGAGCCCAGAAATTCCTGTACCTGCAGCAGTTCAGAACAGCAGCCAAACACGAAAAATACCAGTCAAAACGCACATTTCGGTACATAACAACATCAATTATGCATAACTCAAAGCAACACATCAATTGGAAACACAATTCCCTTCTACGTTAGTCAATTTCCAATCTTAAGGACAGCATTATTTCACTTAAGGTCCTATTTTTCAGATCATACACAACTCAGAATTTTTGTCTCAAAACATCCTATTTTATCAACCATCCTTTCATCAACAACAAGTTTTATAAAATTGACCTTAAGTTACATATTACCCGTCCTTTAGGGAAATTATAACAACATCAAGGTTATCCCTAGAACACCTAAGGTAAATTCACGATCATACAATTTCGATCTAAATCAACAATAGGGATTAATTTCTTAATCGATTCACAACCTTTAGGGAACCTAATCCTTCCTAACGAAATTCGACCCTAAAGTTATCAATCACTAAGAACATTAGAGAAAATGGGGTTATCCTACGATTACCCAACCAATTGCATCTAAACCCATAAGCAAATATAAATTGAGTAGTAGCCCCCCTTACCTTATCAAATTGCAGCTTCGAACTCTTGAGCGATTGTTCGTCGTTCTTCATAGCTCCAATCCCAAATATCTCCAAACACTTCACTAAAATACATAACAATCAAATTCACTTATAAACATAAACACTTTCTCCAATAATCACTTATTAAAATAAGCTCTTAAAGCTACTTAATTCCTCATAATCATACAGAAAATTTCACTAGCTTTCCAACGCATCAAACGGCGCCTAAATCGGAGTTACAGTTCAAAAGTTATGGCCGAAACGATTTTTGGGAAAAACCTACCCGAGCATCAACACAGAAGATCAACACGGGTGCCCGTGTGCATCAACACGGCCCGTGTTGATGACTCTGCAACATCATATTTCACGTTTTTATGCTTCCCAAAATCACCCCAACTCATTCCTAATCATCCCCAAACATCCTAAAACCATCAAAATCGAATTCCTACCATATAGCAATGATCTAAGGCATACAATAGGATCAATACCACATCAAAACACCAATCAATTCCATTCATGTTTCATCATCACAACAACCATGGCATCAAGAATCCATCATCCCTACAAATCCCTAACTCATATAGAATATATATCACAACTTATTCATAGTAAAAGAATGACCAACCCCTTACCTTGGATAATCTGCAGCTCCTGCAACTTCCTCGGTCAATCTTCTCATTCTTCTCCTTTCTCTTCTTTACACATTCTCTGAGTTCCAAAATCCCAAAATCTCAGTTTTACGTGAAAGTGAGCAAAAGTGACATATAAGTCCCAAATAACATTTTACTTCACTTGCACCCCCTCTTTTACCAATAACATCATAAGCCCAATAACCTTCAATCCTTATTTTTTTTCTACAATTATTTATAAAATAAATAATAATCCTTTTATTTTATATTAACCCAAATAAAATAATTTTATTGGTTTCAAATAAAATAACTCTTATTAAGATAATTCCAAATAAATAGAACTGGGGTGTTACATGACTTGCCTGTGACCTTGTTGGTTCTGCCCTCTGAAACATTTTGACATTTGCTGGATATGTTCCAAATATGTTTCCTGTTTTGTGTAATAACAACAAAATTGCAGATGTTCTGATTAGTACAGGGAAAAGCCAAGTGTTGACTTTGACGTTAGCACATCTGAAGCCTGTTTTGCTATCAATGATATCAGAACCTCTGAGAGTTATTGCCTTTCCAGCAGAATCAGAACTTCTGGTTTCTCCACTAACAAACTTCTGTCTTGCAGCGCAGGGGGGGTCAGAACTTCTGATTTCCCCACTAACAGGGTTCTGTTTTGCAGGTGTCAGAGTCAGAAGTTCTGATTCATACAGTTTAACCAAGAGGTTGATCATCTGGCAGCGGATCTGAGTCAGAACTTCTGATGACCTCTCAGCAGCGCGCTGGCTCCCTCTCTCTCTATATATCTTGTTTTTTTTCTATTTTCTTTTTTGTCTATTTTTCTCGTTGAACCCCCCATGTACAAATGTGTATCCCCATCCCCTAATTGTTGTAATAGCGTAGGATTTTATATTTCCGCTTCTTATTGCTAGTAATTAGGACGTGTATGGCAAGATAAAATCAATGAAATAGAAAATCCTAATTCAAAGAAAAAAAAACTCTTGTATGCAATAAAACACACTTGCACACTAACACCCCTAGGGTTACATCCACTTGTTGCCTTTCAAAATTGGGCCATATTGCATGTTAGGTCTCTTTGGGCAAAACAAACAATTCAAATGATCATAGTCCCTCGATGACGCTTTCGAAAGTTGCCTAAAAAATGATCAAGTCCCTTAAAGAAAAATTGCCCAAAGATACTTGGCACCATTGCAATTATGGTCTAAACGATGACCCGCGCCCGTTCCTCTCACATCCTAACACAAGATTGTCCACCAAATACAATGGTGGAACAAAATTGTTAAAAGGGTTAAAACATAGCAATAATCTTTGAGAAAATTAGGGTAGATAGCTCTTGGTTACTTGCCAATTTGCAAAACAAAACACTTGCCTATTTTTTTTAAAACAACACATCACAATACACTTTCAAAACAAACTTTCAAAAACATTGAAAACTTTTTCAAAAGACATACACCTTTGTATACATCCCAACATGGATCATTACAAAGGTTGCCACCACATTGGCCTCTTTTCAAAATATTTTCAAAACCCACACACACAAAGTACCATTTCAAACAATTGAAAATCAAGGCAAGTTGATCTAAGCAAGTAACTAAGAGCCCATGGATAACCATGGATAGAAAGGGTGCTAATACCTTCCCTTTCTATAATCTACTCCCCGAACCCAAGAAAACATCTCAAAGGTTTTTGCTGTGCTTTTTAACCTTTCCTTAGGATAAAATAAAAAGTCGGTGGCGACTCTTGCTCAACCGAAACATTTGCGAAAACAAATGCAAAACCTCAAGTCAGTTCTCCCACCGTATCACACATGGTATCTAGCGTGTCCGTTAACTGGTTCTCCTCTTGTGGGAAATGTTTGAAGGTTACCTCCTCAAAGTGTGGGAGCAATGTCAGTACATATTCCTTGTAAGGAATGAGATTCGGGTGTTTCGTATCCCACTCGCCTTTGATATGACTTATCACTAAAGCAGAATCCCCAAATACGCTCAAGAACTTTATCCTTAGGTCAATAGCAGCCCTAAGACCCATGATGCATGCTTCATACTCCGCCATGTTGTTGGTGCAGTTGAAACATAATCGGGCGGTGAACAAAGTATGACAGCCCTCAGGAGATATGATTACAGCGCCAATGTTGTTACCCAGTGCGTTTGAGGCTCCATAAAAATACATAGACCATCGGGATCCCTCCTCAGGTCCTTCATCTGGTCCAGGTTCTTCGTAGTCGGTTACTAATATGATGTTCTCATCCGGGAACTCAAAATTCATGGACTAGTAGTCATCCACGGCCTGATGAGCCAAATAATCATCCAATACACTCTCCTTTATTGCCTTTTGGGTTGTATATTGTATGTCGTACTCGGTTAAGATCATTTGCCACCTTGCTATCCTTCCGAAGAGAGCGGGCTTCTCGAAAATATACTTGATCGGATCCATCTTTGATATCAACAAGGTAGTGTGAATCTGCATATACTGTCTCAGTCGGCGAGCAGCCCATGCCAAAGCGCAGCAAGTTTTCTCGAGCAATGAGTATCGTGTCTCGCAGTCGGTAAAAATTTTTCTAAGGTAGTATATTGCATGCTCTTTTCGACCAGACTCGTCATGCTGGCCCAACACACACCCCATTGAATTTTCTAGCACTGTCAAGTATAATATCAAAGGTCTTCCTTCAACCGGAGGCATCAGAATTGGCGGTTTTTGAAGGTATTCCTTGATTCTTTCGAAAGCGGTCTGGAATTCATCTTCCACTTTACCACTTGATCTTTCTTTGGAAGCTTGAAGATTGGCTCACAAGTAGCAGTCAGATGTGAAATGAACCTGGCGATGTAATTCAGACGTCCCAAGAAACCTCTAACCTCTTTCTCTGTTCAGGGAGCTGGCATCTCTTGTATGGCCTTCACCTTCGCAGGGTCTACCTGAATACCCTTATCACTGACGATAAAACCCAGAAGTTTACCAGATCTTACCCCGTAGGTACACTTGTTCGGATTCAACCTCGGCTTGTATATCTTCAACCTGTCAAACAATTTCTGGAGATGATCAAGGTTCTCTTCCTCAGCCTGAGACCTGGCTATCATATCATCAACATAGACTTCGATCTCGTGGTGAATCATATCATGGAACAAAGCGACCATAGCATGCTGATAAGTTTCCCCAGCATTCTTCAACCCCAAAAGGAATCACCTTGTAGCAAAAGATTCCCCACTGTGTAACAAAGGTTGTCTTCTCCATGTCTTCGGGAGCCATCTTGATCTGGTTATAGCCAGAGAAACCATCCATGAAGGAGAAGATTTTGTGTTGCGCGGTGTTGTTGACCAGAACGTCAATGTGAAGAAGAGGGAAGTCATCCTTGGGGCTTGCCCGATTCAGATCTATGTAATCAACACACATCCGTACCTTACCGTCCTTCTTAGGTACCGGAACGATGTTAGCAACCCACTGTGGATATGAAGTGACAGCTAAGAATCTTGCGTCGAACTATTTCATGACCTCTGCTTTGATATTCTCTGACATTTCAGGGCATATACGACAGACCTTTTGTTTAATCGAAGGACAATCTTCTTTAGTCCGCAGGAGATGTACCACAATATTGGTGTCCAACCTAGGAATGTCTTCATGGGACCAGGCCAAGATCTCAACATAGTCGTGCAACATCTATATCATCCTCTGTTTGATGCTAAGTTCCAGATTTGCACCTATTTTAACCTCTTTTCTGTCTTCCTTGGTACCTAAGTTCATTGTCTCAACCGGCTCTTCATGAGGTTGTATGGCCCTTTCTTCCTGCTGTAGTAGTCTAGCAATTTCTCCGGGCACCTCACAATTATCCTCACCTTCGTCCTCGGCTTGGTTGATCGGATTGCTGTTATCAATGGGATCCATAGTGGATATGGATCTGCATTATGATACGTGAGTGTGTGTAAGAGAATAGCTATTTTGATAGAGTGAAAAACATAAAAGAAAAACAGAGAGTGCAAAATTTGTATGCAAGAAACGTCCAATGCTTTATTAATGATTATGAAATGACAAATAATAGCCCTCACAAGCAAAGCCAATGTGCCTCGGGCAAGGCACAGGGCCGTAAAGTTTCAAATTGTTTATTACAAATCTTAAAACAAATAAGTTAATTACTGCGGAATAAAAGAAACATGTATAAAGTCCCTAGCCGTCCAGTTACTTGGTCCACCGTTGGTAGTTGGGTAGATCCAGCGGTCGATGTCTGAGTCTTCCTCGATGTCTTCAATGGCATTAACCCCACGATTGCTGATGCGTATGGGAGGTCCTCCAGCCCGAGCGCGTCGAACATCCCTTTGAGCCTCTGTAGTAAAGCCCAAACCAAATTTGTCAGTTTTATGAGTGAAATCAGGGAGCTGACCCCAATTGGCACAACCACCTTCTTCAACCACAGATCTGACATCCTTGAGGGAAGTCATCTTCAAAGGGCGTTTGTTTCTAGTAGTTTCAGTCGATGCCAAGATCTGAGGGACCTCTTCAAAATTCTGACAAGGAGTTTCTATGAATTCCCCATCCATATCTACGTAGCGGAAGGAATTGAGGTGACTCACCATATACTCTTCTTCACCTCGCACTTTGACTATCTTTCCTTTCACCGGATACTTCAGCATTTGGTGGAGTGTGGAAGTGACTGCCCTAGCCTTGTGGATCCAAGGACGACCCAGCAAACAAGAATACGACGGCCTGATATACATCACATAGAAGGTGGACCCAAAAGTCTGAGAACCCACTTTGACAGGGATGTCCACCTCCCCGTGCACCATTCTCTTCGATCCATCAAAAGCCCTTATCACAATGTTACTAGGCTTTAGAGTCAAACCATTGCAATCCAACCGGTCCAACGCCTTCTTCGGCAGAACATTCAGTGAAGACCCAGTATCTACCAGCACATGAGCCATAGTGGTTCCCCTACATTCAATCGAGACATGCAGAGCATCATTATGCTTCCTTCCTTTCGGTGTTAAATCTGCATCTGAAAAACCCAGCCCATTATCAGCAGTCAGGCTGGCCAGACAATCTTGGAATTGATCAGCTGAAGTCTCTTGCGGCACATGCGCAGTTTTGAGGAATGCAATCAAAGCCTTCGCATGGGCCTCGGAGCATAATAACAGGGAGAACATGGATATCTTTGGTGGGGTCTGCCCCAGCTCCTCGACCATATTATAGTCGCTCTTCTTAATGATTTTCAGTATTTTCTCCATTTCTTGCTTAGAGGCTTCCACAACAATTTTTCTAGGCGCCTCCGTCCGGGAAGGCTCACCTATAACTTATTTGTCGCGGGTATCAGACGATTCACCGACAGGGGTAATAACTGGAGTAAGAACAGGAACAATAGTTGATGTACTAGCAGGAACAGCAGATGGAATGACAATAGGCTTGTTGACAGTCTTAGGGGAAATCTCGGGAGATAAGACCCTTTCACTTCGGGTAACTTTGTTGGTTCCGACAATGTTACCAATATCAGGATCATCTTCTTCATCTTTTAAATCTTATTTGATGCCATGATAGTACACATTGGCACCATAATGCCACGGGACAGCTTTGTCCGAGACATACGGGACAAGACCAGGAACAGTGATTATCAGCGGAGCAATTCTTGAAGCAGATGTAATCCTAACAGGTCTTCTCGAGGAGACCTCAGAAGGATTGGCGGAAATGGTTATAATGGCAACGTCTTCAGATGGAACAACGGGAACCAAAGTTTTCACAAATAGAATTTCTTTGCTATCTATCAGGCGTTGAACACCTAACTTCAGCAAACGGCAACCAGAAGGTAGAAACGAACACATGTGGAAACCTTCACCATAACCCAGAAATAAACCGGCCAACAGCCAACTATTCTTGACAATCATGAGAGGAGTAGAAACTTCATCAACAGAGGTAACAAACAAATTGGTATCAACAGCATTAACTCCACGACCGTGCTTAGGCATGGGATCAGTTATGACATTTGGCTTCTCCAGAGCATCAAAATCTATTTCCTTGGCTTCAATCAGGTCTTGTATTTTGTTCCTCAGATCCCAAGTCATTTGTATCGTGGCCAGGACTCTTAGAATGATAGGCACACCTGGCATTTGGATTATATCGGGGAGATGTAGTATTTGGATTCTTGGGAGCCTCCTTCAAGGTTGCCAAGTTAGATCTTAGTAGATGAGGTAGAACTTCAGCCAATGTCATATTGATGCGGGTAAACTTCCATTGTGGTCTTTCCACCCTTTGTTGATTGTTGCATTGTGGAGAAACTGCAGGTCTAGGTATCATCACGGCACTTACTGTCTGACGTTGTTCAGCCCTGTTTTGGCCCCTCGGGCTATAGATGGCACTGGCTTCCTTCTTACCAGCAAAAGGCTTCTTTACTAAACTTGAAGAGGCATCCTTCTATATTTTTCCGCTTCGAATCCCAGCTTCTACTCTTTCTCTAGTTAGGATCAGCTCGGTGAAACCAGCTGACGAGCTGTCGATCAAATGATTGAAAAATGGACCAGATAACGTCCCCAAGAACATATCAACCAACTCCCTATCAGACAACGAGGGTTGAACTCTCCCAGCCAAGTCTCTCCATTTTTTTTTATAATCTTTAAAGCCTTCACTTACGCCCATGGACATACTCTAGAGTTGAGTACGAGTAAGAGCAAGGTCGGCATTGTACTGATACTGCTTGTAGAAAGCAGCAGCCAGATCTTCCTAGGTTCAGATATTTTCTCCCTTCAGCTGGTAGAACCATTCAACTTGAGTCCCTGACAGACTATCTTGAAAGAAGTGAACCCACAGATTTCTATCAGCGGTGTGGGGATGGATCTTTCTGACATAAGAATGGAGATGGAGTTTTGGGCAGGACGCCCCATCATACTTAGCAAAAACTGGAGCTTTGAACTTCTGCGGGATGACTACTCCCGACACCAATCCCAGTTCTTCGAAATCTAGTCCAGGTATCCTTTGAACTTCCATGGAACTCAGACGGTCTTCCAACTGTGTGTATCTATCCTCAGTAGGAGGATATTTCTCATCATTGTAATCAGTATCATTGTCAGAAACTGCAGGACTGGGGTCCTTCTCTTCTTCTTGATTCTCCCCTTCCTTGGATGAAGAGGTCAGATCAGTTTGTCGCTTCAACCGGTCTCCAAAACTTCTACCCATATTCAGAATATCGACAGCCTTCTTCTTTTTCTTCTTCTTCTTCAGGATAAGGGCTTTCAGATCCTCCTGCCCTTTTGCCAGACTTATAAACATTTGTTGGAACTGGGCGTTCTGTGCCTGAAGGTCCTTGATGGTTTTCTCGGAAGACATCTCGTGCTGAAATAAACAGCGAATAAGATGAGAAACTTGTAATGGTACCTGTAATGAAGTGTATGATAATGGGATGCGCATTCAATGATTTCAAAGACTTCGGGAAATTTAAATTTGCAAACCAAAATAAACAAAAACTTTATTAGCTGAATTTGAAGTTCAAATGCCTTTTAGGCGTTACAATAAAAAAAACAAATCTAAAACTATAAAAGACATTAAAGTTCCCTTGGATGCTTCCTCTTTGTGCCGAGATAGTCATTGAGTCCTCTTTCTTCATGCAGCTGCTTTGTGAGCTTTAAAACCTTCCTCTCCTGAGCATGGAACTGATCCCTGTAAGTATCCTGTTCCTTCATCAACTGAATCCAAGACCTCTGTAATTCTCCAAGATCAGTGGGCATGTAAGGATAGAGAACCGTATAAGGAATACCCTCTTTTGTAGTGGGTTCCGCAATCACTGGCAAAACAGCCACATAGGGCATCATAAGCTTTTGGGCACGAGCTAGTACCCATTGTAGGTAAGGTTCCATAGGAATGGAAGTCTTTGGCCCCAAAGCCTTGGCACAAGATCTGTTTACCATGCCCCAGGCTCGTATGAACCTCCGGCGATACTCTTTAACATCATCCTCATAGTTGAATACAATACCCTCGATTTGTAACTCATGGGGACCATCCCTTAGAGCATAACCAAATTGTCGCAGAGCTAAACAAAGGTTGTAGGTTATACCCCCTCTGATTCCAAGTAGCGGGACATTAGGGTACTCTCCACAGCGGTCAATAATAGCAGTGTTTTCCATAGCTCGAGAACACCAAAGAATATCTGTATGAGCGAGCGACATTATCCTTTGTGACCAACCCAGACCTTCTTAATTCTTCAGTATAGACTTAGGGAGGTGAGAAATAAACCAACTCGACACAATGGCATACAACATATAAGAATCCCGCTTCTCTTCATGGTACGAGTATGGAGAGTGTGCAGAATATCTCCGAGTAAGGTAGGCACAGGATTACGAGAGAGAAAGATCTGGATAGCATTTGCATCTACGAATGAGTCCGGATTAGGGAATAGGACTAACCCATATATTAGAAGAGCCAAGATCTCCTCAAAAGCCTGAAAATCCATATCATCCCAAAATAGTTGGGCCTTGTCTATCAGAAACTTAGCTAGAAAACCCTTGACTCCGCTTCTTATTTCCCAATTGGATACCACGTCGGCCCGTTTCATATGCAAAGTTGGGGCAATGACTTATGGCTTAAGAACTTCTTCTAGACCCGTGAAGGGTAACTGCTCAAGAATGGGTATATCCAACAGTTGAGAGAATTCTTCCAAGGTAGGCACCAACTGATAGTCTGGAAAGGTGAAGCAGTGGTGCTTGGGATCAAAGAACTGAAAGAGTACACTCATCATATTTTCATCAAAGTTTGAAGTAACCAGGTTGATAATTCGACCATGTCTCTTTGTGAACACAGAAGTTTCAGAAACCCTTTATGCTAGCTCTTTGAGTTGGGAAGCTATCTTTACAAAGCTGATTCGGATAGTGTTTCTATGAACGGGAGCCATGATCTGCAAAACAGAACAAATATAAATTCCCTTGGTCTTTGAAATGATTAGTGTAATAAGAATGGATGTTATGTTATGATGCATGATGTCATGATAAAATACAGGTATAGAAAACACAGTCAAATCACACAAGTCCTTAGGTTTAAGGCTTGCATGAGGTCAAAGGTAGTACCCTCTTGAAGTTTAGTTGGTTTCAAACCTGTCTTAAAAAGTAACTGGGTTATAGAGGATCTCAATATCACTGACCATCCTTTATCAAACATTGTCTCAGCTCAAGCAATCTTTTCTTGCAGCCAAAATATCCTAAAAGTCTGATCTCAATGAGTGTAGCATCGAGTATCAACCAATCCTCAGCTCTACACCGAGGTCGGCTATCTCACTACTTTCTAATGGCCATGTTTGTTCAACTAAGGTTCTAAGGTCCATTAGTGCTTCACGACACCACGCGGCGGCCCCGTATTCTCCCCGTTTCCCCATGAAGGATATCGTACCAACCAAAGTGCCACACCAACACAACCATCGCTTAAACCATATCGATCTACGTCGTACAGTCTCCATGATTTATTGTTATTTACCTAATGAGTGCCCCCAGATCCAGGTGTAGGATCTATATTAACCCCAAACAAACCCTAAAAAGTAAAGCAATCAAGATAATCAAGAGAAGCAATTTCAATGACCTAGATCCTAAGGTACACCCCCACGAATTTCATCCCCAGCAGAGTCGCCAGTTCTGTGATACGGTGGCAGAACCGACTGTTAATATTGGTTTGCAATTTGCGTTTTTTGTTCACAAAATGCCGCGGTAAGCAAGAGTCGCCACGGACTTTTATTTCATCCAATCATGGAAAAGGAAAAAGAACAGAAAAAACCTTTTTTCGAGATATTCTGAGTACGGGGGGTAGATTATAGAAAGGGAAGGTGTTAGCACCCTTTCTATCCATGGTTTTCCATGGGCTCTTAGGTACTTGCTCATTTTTCAAATTTCTTGTGTGTGCTTGTCTTGAAAAGTTTTACTTCGTGATAATCCTTGTATCAGTCCTCAAGGATGTGACGAAGTTTGTTTTGAAAATTTGTTTTGAAAGGTGTTTGTGTGAAAAGTTTTTATTGAGCAAGTACTTAAGATTCTACCTACTCGAAAAAAGATTGTTCGTTCTATTTCCTTTAGACAGCATTATCCTACTATTAAGGAGTAGGTAGCACTGTCGTTGGAGTTTTAAGGGACATTCGAAAGGGACAAGTATAATCAATAAAGAAATAGTTAGAAAACTTTAGTAGTAACCCTAGAGTCTTAAGATCTTTCCGAGGCAACCTTTCTGAGGCCATATTTCCGAGGCAACATTCGAATGGGACACTTTGAATCTTTTAGACTGGAGGGCAACCACTAAAATCTCCTATGCTTAATGACCGTTTACCAAAGGCAACCTAAGTGAAGTAAACCCTATGAGTGAATATGTGCATATGAGTTATTTCAGTTATTTAATCTTTGCACATTAGGTGATCTACCGTTTTAAATTTCCAGACATTCTTGCCATACAATCTTATTAGCCTGCATCTAGACAGTTAAATATTTGCAAGAATTTAAAGGTGCGAGAAAATAAACCTAGCTATTACAAGGCTTTGACAGTTACATAATTATTTTGACGGGAAATAAAAGTGCGGAATTTAAAACCCTAATCAAAATTATTACAAGCTCGAAACGGTTACAATAATAATAAAAAAAATAAAAATGCACGCGGTAAATCAAATGCAAGGGATCTTGAAAAATAAACTAAACCCTAATTGAAAGAAAAAGATTTTTGTACATTTTTTTTATTAGAGAAAACAATAAAATTGCAATTTAAATGAAACCATAATTTCTAATTGCTTTTTAATTATGAAAAAGTATTTAAGTTAACCTAATTAACCTAATTAGTTAAAATAAATATTTTAATAAGAAAAATGATTTTTGGTGTATTTTTCAAAGAAAATTAATTAAATTATGTACAATTCAAATCCTAGGTCTAGTTATTTTTAATTATAAAAAGAAATTAAATTGCCTTAAATTAATTAAACTAAATTAATTAAGAAATAAAATATTTGTTATTAAAAAAAGATTTTTGTAGTTTGTTGTGATTTTTTTATCAAAAAGGAAAAATGGTTTTTGGGTTAATTAATTAAAATAAATAAAAGAAACTAATTAAAGAAATTAAAAAGAAAATAGAAAAGAAAAGTAAACTAGGCCTGTGTAATGAGTAATCTAGGGGTGCCAATCTGAAATTTTTAAGGCCCAAAACGCTCCAAGCCCAGTCAGTCTTAGATTCCTTGTAGCGTTGCTTGAAGGCGTGCCACAGTCCCTCACTGCCTGTGTGTTGGATTGAATGGATGATGAATCCATTGGCTAGAGATTAGTGGAGTATGGTGGGCATGTAGGATGACAATGCACTGGATCTGTTGAAAGAAAATGAAATAAAGAAAATTTGTTGGGACCTGGGATCGAACCCAGGTCCTTGTACTCCCCACTAAAGCGCTTCACCTTCTGAGCTGTCTTGCTTGTTTGTTAGTATAATAAAAACAAATAATATTATATAAAATAAAATGGATTAATGAATAAAAGAAAAATGCACGCCAGTTTTCAAATAGTCCAATGATGACTGGACACGTTATCTTCTTCTTCCTCATCCGTTGTTTTAGATCCTTGCCTTTTTACCTACGGACAAGCTTCGTAGCCATAGCCCTGTAACGTTCAAAAATCCACAAGACACAAGATAAATGAAATCTAACTATGTAGATCAACTTGTTTTGATCTTGTGAACATTACGGTACACTTCTTTTTTCCCAATTTAACCTGTGTAAGAAAGCCCTAAATTGCACACGCAAACCCTAACAATGGCAAAGGCACGTATAGGCTTCAAAAATGCAATTAAATTATTCAGTTAGTTGCAAACATGATGAGGATCACAAATATATAACTTAAACATGCTAATGATGCAAGAAATTCAATAATCGATTTTGAAATAAAGGGCAAACTGTGAGAGTGATTGTGCGTGTTTCTGGGTGTTTCAAGCCTTGTAAATGATCCAATTGGCTTCTGGGAAGGTCTAAGAAACAATTAGAAGCATTGGAATGGCTTGAATTTATCTCTAAGTTTAAAAATGACCCAACACTTTTTGTCACTTTTTTAGAATTTTGTTTGGTATTTTCACGACTGCTAAACCTTATGCCATGCTTTGTATACGTCCAATATATATATCAAGGAATGAATTAAGGTTACAAACTTGGATTGAATCTTGGTAATTATGGGAGATTTGATTTGATTTTCAAGCTTATGTAAACTTTCTATTTTGAGCCAAATCATCCCTTTCTTGTACCAATTATGCTTGATTCGTTTTGGCCTTGATAATTCAGCATATTTTGATTGCCAACTTATTCAAAAACCAAATCAAATCATATATTTGCTATTATTCATCAATTATTTGATTTAATTCAATTTTTAATTAATAAAAAAATCAAAATAAATTGAAAAATTAAGAAAATAATGTGTGGATGAGTATTTGAGTCGTGGACCAAATTATAAGTAAGGTGAAAGCATAAAAAGTTGGGCCCATTTAGCAAAAAATGCATTTTTGATCACATTTGACTTTTGGCTATTTTGCAAAAAAGCTCAACTTTGAAAAGGCATATCTCCTCCAATTTTAACTCTAGAGAGGTTTTCTTGGACTTTTTAGAAAGCTTAGGATGTCCCCTAAGCAACCCTTTTGGTCTCATCTCAATTGAGTCCTCCATGTACATGTAAGGAGCTTTGACCCAAAATGTATTTTTGTTGACTTTTCAAAAGGACCCATAATGTAGAAATTCATATCTTTTTGTGAGTGCATATTTTGAACTTGTGAGCTGAATATGAATTGTAGTTAATTGCATCCTCTTCAAAATGAGCTTTGGATGGAAAATTTCTGATAAAACATGTGGAAGTTATGCTTGGTCAAAGTTTGGTTGACTTTTACTAAGAAACCCTAATTTAGCAACTTTTGGGTTTTGATGAATTTGAAGCATTCCTTGGGGATTCATGGTCAACCTTTGATAAAATGATGAAATTCCATTCAAAATATTGATTTTGACCAAAAATCTTGAAGTTTGATTGTATGTGGGTCACAGTTGACTTTTGACCTAATATAGTCGATTCCCAAGCATCTGAGCAGTTGACTGAGCAAACTTCTTGTGTAAGGCATGAAACTTGACATGTAGGGTCTTGAGAACATATTAAGACCATGGAGAGAATATGAGGCCTTTGTGGTTCACCCATATTTATGAAAATGGAAATCCTAATTTGAGGTATACTGCCTTAGGAGAGAGTTTGTCTGGTCCACTCTTGGGCAACCTTGAGCAAATTGAAGATCTCAATGGACATGTATTGAGTAAAATGAGAGGGAAAATTTTGGGGTACAACAGGTTGGTTATTCAAAGGGAAGGTATTAGAACCCTAAACATCTACGGTATTCCGCAGGAACCTCTTTGAAAATCTATGTATTTTGGCCATAAGTGTTGTATACAAAAATAGATTGTGGGGATGAGAAAAGATGTATTTTTTTTATAATTTTTGCACCCTCCGCGGTTGTGAACCTTTAGTGCCTACATACCACCTTCCGTGCAATAGGGGATCTGGGTACTCGTAGTTCACCTTTAAAATATTTAAAACACAAATGTGTTGGTTAATTTAAGAGACGAGACATCATCGTCTTATCCGAGTGGAAGAACGTACTTACTATCCACAATTATGAGAAAGGAGAATTTGTGTCATCTCAAAGTGGAGGATATAGCTTAGGTTTTAAAATCAACAAAGCTTCACTCAACACCCAAGTGGAAAATATCTCACTTCACTATATATCATAGAAGTATAGTAGCTCGCATCACTACAAGGATTGACAAGAGTCTAATCTTTTGAGAAAGATTTTAAGATAAAAATCCAAAATGGCAAAATGATTTGAATGAGATTTATCGAATTTTAGTCTTCTCACAAAAATGTCAAAGTATCATTAAGTTGTTTAAAGTTTAATTGAGAAAATATTTTTGAAAGTGCATGGACCTAAGTCCAGGTTTATTTGGAAAGCGGTTCAAGCTTAGAAAACAAGAATAGTTTTGAAAAGGAGGTAGAAGATTTTTGAAATTAAAGAAGATAGGAGAAGATAAAGGGACTATCCTAAAGCATAAGGTAAAAGCTAGGGAAAAGAACTGTCCAACCAACAAGAAGCCAAAACTTGACACAATGAGTCAATTTAGAATTCCCATCCTTTGGATTGAAACCACACAAGCAAAGATATTAAACCTCTTAAGAAAACCAAGCTTCAAATGAATTAAGTCTTCACAAAAATTGGGCAGAGTAACGGTTGTATACAAATGAATTCTCAATCACAGACAAAGCACATATTTAGAATAACCTACACACAAATAAACAAACAACCCAATGTCTCGGGGTAAACCCCAAGAACTCCAGACAAAATAATAATAGAAGTCATAAGTTCTCAAGGTAGGTCATGGTCTCTACTCCTAAGTCCAAGAAGTCTATAACTCCAAAATGCCAAGGATAGTAACCAAACAGTCCAACTAACCTTAAAGTTTTTTATTGTTCAAGTTGGTTATAAGGTATCTTCAAAAAGAAAATTAAAAGCTCAAGTGAGCAAAATAAAAATGATACAAAGATAAATTCTCAAGTGAGCAAAGATGAAAATAGCATGAAATGTAAATGCTAAAATAAATGGTGCGTAAAAGTAAAGGCGTAAAGTAAAAGCATGAAAATAAAAGTCAATTGTCAATGAGTTAGAAATTAGAGGTTAGTTGAATGACCATCTTGAAACTTGCATTTGAAAACTCATTGGAAGATTGATAAAATCAAAGCCTCTCAACAACAAGTTCCATTTGCTTTTTGTCAAGTATATCATTCATTTCAAATTCTCAAGGCAGCAACAAATGATCAACGATGTTTAAATGATTCACATAGACCAAATTTTATGAAAGTCCATTAGAGGATTGATAAGACCAAAGCCTCCTAAAAATGAACCTCGAGGTTATTGGATCAAAGGTTTAAAATTAAACATACTTGGGCTTGCAAACATAGGTTTGGGGCACGAATGATCATTTCTCGAATCGGGACAAAATTTAGTGTTATATTAAGCAATCGTAAGTGGACTTATATAGAAGTCGCACCTATTTTGAGGTTGGTCAATAGAAATCTATGTTCCATATGTTTGGGGAGATGATATGTAGATCATCCTCTAACAACATGTAGACCAAATGAGAAAGGGATAAGATGAAGAGGGAGGGGGTACAATGTATGAATTTAGGGTTTCAAATATCTTCAACATCATTTATCCATTTTGGTGGATTTGGTTTCTCAACCTATCAACACCCAAGATCCAATGAGGTTGAGGAATTTGTCACCAAATGGAGTTCAAGTCAGAACCAAATAAAGGAAATAATAAAATGACATTTAACAAAACAAAATTAAAATGGTTAATAAAAGGAAAATAATTGATAAAATACACAAAATAAATTAAAACAATAAATAAAAATCCTAAAAAATAGTCAGAGGTCAAACATGATTTAATAAATGTTGAAAAAAAATTTCAGAATTTTTTAAAGTCAGAAACTAATTTTAAAAATTGAAGAAAATAAGCAAAATAAACCAAAATTTGTGAAAAATAGTAAAGTCAAAAGTAAAAATAACATGAGGTCACCAATATTTGTCAAGAGGCCATTGGGTCCTTCCACAATTTTTATAGAATTTAAAAAGGTCAGAAAGTATTTTTAAAATAATTAAAATAAGGAAAACAATGCAAAAATTATGAAAAATATCAATCATCCAAATTAAAATATGAAAAAATATTCACAAAGTCAGAAATAATTCAAAGTATTTATATATATATTTTTTATAATTTTTGGATAAAAAATAAAAGAGTTATGAATTTTTAAAGATAAAGGAAATTTAAAAATAATTTTGTAAAAATAAAATAAATTAGAAAAACCACACGCGTTGGATCTTTTTCACTTATACACGCTGGCAGATCTAACGGATCTGAGGCGAGGGAGCATCATATTCCCAAGTCAAGGCGCGCACATGCAACACAAGAAAGTCCAACCAATCAAAATAAAGCAATTGGTTGAGCGTCATTGGTTGAAGAACGACACGTAGGTCGTCTTCAACCTCCAGCCTCTTGTAAGTAGGGAAAATCCAAGATCCTTGAATCTATAAATTTACGCGTTCATATTGCTACCAATAGATGCGTCTACTCGAGACGATCACAACCATATACTCGTGAAAAATTTATATAAAGCACAACATAGTCGATTTGGAAAAAACCAGAGATGTTTGAAAATGTTAAAATAAAAAATCAGAAGCATCAAATGTATTGTTTCACCAAAATTTAGTTTTGATCAAGCATCAGTGAACATCATAGATCATTCTAGTAATTTGAGTTAGAAGGTTTGGTGCCTTAAACTACCTGAACAAAGTCAGATGAAATTGCTCTATAAATGGACTTGGCTAGCACGATTCGGGGTACCTCAATGCTTGATTCTTCTTCTGTTAGCTTCAGTGAAGTTCAAGGATGAAGGATCAATGAAGAAATTGGATTTAAAAGGGGAGAAAAGAGGAATTCGAAATCTTAGAAAAGTGAGTTATGGAGGGAGTTTAATATAGTGATTTTGGTTGTTCAAGCTTGAGAAAATGAGAGGAGTGAGGTCCTCTATTTATAGGGAAGCGAATGGTGAAAATAATTAAGAGAAAATTTGAAGTTTGGAGGGAAATTGGATGGAGCTCAAAAGTGAAAAAAGTGTGACTCCATGTGCATCAAAACTCAGTCAATTCCTGTGTTTTAATCCTTTGTTCAACTTTGGTAACTTTGTTAAACATGTTTAAATCAAAAACGCATGCTAATTTGGTGTTTAGAAGCCACATTATGATTTTCAAATTCTAACTTTGGAGAAAACTTCAGTTTCAAGGTACCATCTTTGAATCCATGATGTTCACAGCTCAAGGGGTCTTAGGGCATGATTCTTTAAGAATTTTAAAGATACGGTTATAATATTTACAATGGGCCAAGAATGAGATCGGATGGATGTTTCAGCTAAAAGTTATGATGAGTCAAAGTTGAGAAAAAGATGTTGACTTTTTGTACTTAGAAAAATTCTAAGTTTTTCTTCAAAAGTGACTTATAATGTTTTGAGTTCAAACAAGGCCTTCCTAAAAAATTGAGCTTTGATTATTGATGCTAGGTTGAAGTAGACTTCCCAAAGAGAAATTTTAAACAGGAATCACTCAAAAATACCAAGTATTGAAAAAATTATGGCCTTGTAAAATTGGTGAAAATTCATGAGGTGACCTATAATCTTTTGAGTTCTTAGGGCATCTTCCACTCATTTTCAAGTCTTGCACATAAAAGAAGAGTTGAATTTCACATCCTTATGATCATTTTGGAAAAATAATGGACCTGAGGAGATAAAAATTTACCAAGTTATGATCTTTTGAAGTCACATAAGGGGAATTTAATGGTCTATCTAGAGGACGTGTAATATTTCTCAATCATTAGGAATCTTCCACACAAAGTTTTCTTGAAACTTTTGAAGTGATTGGTTAATAACCCTTTAAAGAGAATAATATCTTTGGAATAACTCAAAAATATCAAAAGATAAATAAGATATAGCCCTCAGAAGTTCACAACCCTAGATCCTTAAGCACCAAAATGACTTGGAAACCCCTTTCAATTTTGGAAATCTTTCTTGCACAATCACTTTTTCTATAGGAATAGAAGTTGTTATGGATGATAATAAGAAACCATAGCAACAATAACCACTTCCAAATATTAATAATTGATAGAGTTATGCACTTGTGATCAAGGAATCAATAACTTGTCCAATTAGGTCAAACTTCTTCAATCAACCCTTGTATATTTTGACTTTATATGAAAAATTGAGGCATGATGAATCATAGTAAACCTTGTTATAATATTACTCTAAAGGACTCTCAATGATGAAACTTGAATCTCAATGAAGCTTTGTTGAAGAAGGCATGGAAATAAACTCATGAACCTATGAATCAACCTGGTGAAATGTGTTGTACCCTCACCTATAGTATCATAAATTAGAGAAAACATTCATTTTATTTGTTAGTTAAAATTTAATCAATACAAAACATATATGTTTTTAATATACTAATCAAGGTGCTTGGTGATCCCTCATGAGTAAACCTAAAGATAGGGAGAAGAGTCAAATCCTAGTGTGATCTTGTTGTGATTGAGTTGATGTGAGATGATACCTTGAGAGACTGAGTGGAGGTTTGAGTTCAAGAAGACTACTGCTACTACTTGAGTGGATTTACAGTAAGGATCGACAAACTTATTGGGGTGCCAATAAGGTTGATCAGACTTGCTAAGATTTATTCTGTAATCAATTTGGTTATAGTGGATTAAGTCCTTATTGGAGGCAAAACCATCCTTGCGAGGGTGGACTGGAGTAGCTTAGTTAACAACGAACTAAGATAAAAATCATTGTGTTCATTTACTGTTTTTATGTGTTAATCTTACTTGTTTTGTCACCAAGGAAAATACTTTACTTGGTGAAATCCAATTCAAACCCCATTTTCTTGTGTTTCTCACACCTTCAGACACGATATCTTGGTTAAGAGTCGATTCCCTATCTCTTTTACTTCTTACCTTGGTGACATGTTTCCATGGTTAAGATTTTATACCTCTCTATCATTTCTTTCCTAGATGACTTGATATCTTGGTTAAGACTCGATATAACTTCATACTTCTTACCTTGGTGACATGATACCATGTTAAGAGTTTCCCTCATCCTACCTTGATGACTTGATATCATGGTTAGGTGTCATGTTCCCTTATCCTACCTAGATGACATGATATCATGGTTAGGTGTTATCCCCATATCCTACCTTGATGACATGATATCATGGTTATGCATGTGATACTTGAGTAAGTGGATGTTTTTCATGTGTTGTGTGATTGCTTTCATGTCTTGGTTAAGTTCTTGATTTCTTTTATGTTTCTTTCTATTATGTGTGCTCACATGTTCCCCATAGGATCTTTAGTTCATTCTTGGTTAAGTTTGAACTACTTAGACCTTAGGATTGATATCCATGTATGCTAACATTAGGTAGAAATCCCTTGATCCCAACTTTAGGTCCACAAGAATGACAACTAGTAGGATTGAGATTCCACTTTTGTTATATTTTTCTTTTGGCATCCCTTTTAAGACTAAAACTCTTTTCTTTATTCAAATTTTAAAACACTCTAACATTACTCAAATCCTTTTGCAAGGTAAAAAACACCAACCAATGCAAACTCTATTTGTCTTCAAACTTTTTTCTTTTAAAACCTTTTCGATAAAGGTGTGTTGTTTCAAGTTTGAGCAACTTGGAAATGCTAAGTGTGCGAGTGGTCAAGCATGAGTCTCTTACGAGCTGCAATACCAAGAACGAGTTACAATCTTAACCGCAAGGATGCGAACACAACATTATCCATAAAAAACATGCAACCAAATAAAACTTTTAAGGTGAACTACGAGTGCCTTGATCCCTATTTCATGGACGATGGTACCTAGGCACAAAGGTTCGCAATCGAGGCATGAACGACTAATAAAACCTTTTCTTTTTGTACATAATACTTTGCATCCATGAATTCCCTTTACAGCCTAGCTTTAGATTTAAACACACCCATTATATTAGACAACAAGAGTGGATCCCATGGACTACAATGGACGTGAGGGGTACTAATACCTTTCCCTCGCGTAATCGAATCCCTTACTCTATCTTTTGGTTACAAGACCGTGATTTCACCCTCTTCAGATTTTCTTTGATTTTTTTCCTTTCCGTCCGTAGGATAAATAAATATTTGATGGAGACTTCATTATTTGTTTGAGAGATTCATTTTTCTCGAGTTGTTTCAGTTGGCAATTTCATTGGGGAAACTTAGCTAGTCAATCCTAGCTCTTATTTTCTTTTCTTTGGTGTTTATTTCTTTTAGCTTTATAGCTTGTTCATATGTATATATGTTTATTTGCCAATATGTGTATATATGTTTGCATTGCATTGCATTGCATTGTATTTTTCATTGTTCCCATATACTGGATCAACTAGATTGTCTGTTTCTTTGGAGGGTGGGTTGTTACATGAGGTAAAATACCCAGTACACAGGCCAGAGTTATGAACTCTTAGGAACACGTAGGATTAGATTGGAACATGACAGCTATTGGACGAAGGTCCTACTAGTGCGGTCATGTCGTCCATGCTCAGATAATGTTCAAATGAGGTATTATCGTCATCCACGTCTCTGTTTGATGGTAATACTTGCAAGAGAACCCATGATTTTGAGTTACCCCTTGAATTTACCTTGACCTAGACTTTACCCATGAGTGGGAAGGGTTTGATCTTGCAGGTATTGTTGGTGACTATTTCATTTATGTTGATGTATGTTCCGGACCTTTGATTTTGTGACACCCGATTATTCAGCAGTTCAGTAGTTATCAAGCATTGCTGGAACATTGATACCATCATTTTGCACTCACATCATAGCATCTTCATTTTCAAAAAAAATGTGTATAAAAATAGCTAATTTGCATGTGCATTTCATTTCCAGGGTATTTAGGAGTACTTGTATGTATCAAGAATGCCTAGCAACAATGATATCGTCAAAAAGGATGCAAGGGACATTTTTTGCTACAAGTTTGGTACTAACAATTGGCCACGTTTGAAGAAGTTGGGTGATTCGTTGGTTTATCCAAACTCGAAGGTTTTCAGTAAAAGGTATGGAGATATCCTGCCTTTATTGGATGCTCAAGTGGATGATAGAGCTCTCCAGACTTTGCTACAATTATATGACTCAGAGTTACGTTGTTTCACATTCTAGGACTATCAGCTAGCTCAAAGTCTCGAGGAGTATTCCTACACTTTGGGGATCAAAGTTACAAATCATATTCCTTTTTCTCACGTCCTTGAGGAGCCCGATTTGGAAGCTATCGTTAAGGATCTTTATTTGAGTCTGAGCGATGTGAAAGGTAATTGGAGGAAGACAAGTGCAACCGATGGATTTTCTATGGATTTCCTGATAAGTAAAGCTGAAGACATGGCAGCTAAAGGTTGTTGGGTTGCATTCAACGTGTTTCTAGCAGTTATGATTTACGGACTCATTTTATTTCATGATGTTGAGAAACTGGTAGATTTGGCCGCCATCTGTGTTTTTATGAATCCAAATATGGTACCTACTATTTTGGCCAATACTTATTATGTTATTCACTCCAAGAATAGGAAAAGAGGAGTTGTGGTTTTCTATGTTCCATTTCTATACAAGTTGCTCATGTATCGGTTACCTACTAGAGGACCATTCGTGGATGCTAAGAGTACTCGTACATGGGAATCAAAGCTCATGGATCTTACTTATTTTGAGATAACTTGGTATAGACTCAGAGTTGACAGTGCTGCAATGATTACAAGTTGTGGGGGTTTCTCCAACATCCCACTCATGGGGAAGCAAGGGGATGATCAATTATAATCATGTTCTTGCATTACGCCAGTTAGGGTATGCCATGAGACGTCCACCTAAAAGCAGTGAAATAAAGGACTCATTATGTTACAAAAGGGGAGAAGGTCCTGAAATGCTACAAAAGGTAAAGATTGCTTGGACTAAAATCTTTGAGAATGGGGAAGATTTCTTTGGACAGAGAGAGATGATATCCTTCGGAACCTTTGTTGATTGGGTCAAAGAAAGAGCGAGAACACTCCTGTTACTGTTCTCAAAGGAAGATCCTATGTACCCACGGCCTGATGAGTTGCAGAATGATATGCCTAAAGAGTGTTTCTACCAAGTGCAGAGTGAGAACCAGAACCTTCGTATTGATATGGAAGCTAAAGAAATGGAGTTATATTTCTTAAGAGAATAAAAGAAAGAGTTAGCTCGCAAGCTCAAATTATATGAGAGGACAAGTACTTCTAAAAAGAGATCCAGAGCTAAAGACGATTCTATTTCTATTGAAGATCAATAGAAAATTATGGTTGAGATTGAAAAGAAATATAAGCAGAAGTACCGAGATTGAGATGTCCTCAGCGCATCCAAGACTAAAGTAGAGACGAGATACAAAGCCAAGGTCAAAGAATTGGAGAAGAAAATTCTAGACAAAGGCTTCAAGTTGGAAGAAGAGAACACCCAGAGGCTTGCAGTAGAGACTCCGCTTAAGGGGCATGGTATTCAATTAGCACCGGTCGTCGAAGAAATTTCAAAGCTCAAGATGCAAATGGGAAGACAAGGATTCTCGAGCTAGTCATTTTGATTTGAATTTTTATGAATGAAAGAACGGTTATTTACATTATGTGTCCTCTCGTTTATTTCCTATCTCTTATCTTGTTGCTTGTTATTTTTTATAATTGACAATATTCTTGAAAACCATGGAAATGTCAAACATAGCATGCATATCATACATCTCATGCTTAGCAGGTTTTCTGGCCGGTTTTTCTTATTGTGATTCTGCTTTTATATAGCATAGATTGAAAATATGACGTTTCATTGCTATTTCACAAGGAGTAATCAACATCAACAAATGGAGCAAGTGCAAGCTTATGTGGCAGCAATGAAGGTTTAGATGGAGACGTAGATGGCTCAGTTCATGAAGATGATTACCAACATGAATCGTGGCCAACAGGAACTGGGAGCTCTTGTTGAGGGGCTTCGTAATAAAGAAGAACATCATGGGAATATGCTTGAAGATATCTATGTGGGTCAACCACGTACTACTGCTGCCTTAAATGTCAATGATTTGAATTTTAATGGTTACGGTAGTAATCAGGGTCTACATTTTAATCATGGTCAGTTTCAACCTCCACCTCCACCACCTGAGTCACATTTCATTGTTAGCGAGATGCAGGGGCATTCGCATGTTAGGAGGAGTCCTCAGATAACATGCTTAGAGATGGATCATAATGAGGATATGTATTATATGATTGGAAATGAAGCAAGTCTCTCTACAGAAGAACAGAAATACCGTATGTTAGAAGAAATATTTAATGTTGTTGAAGGATTGAGGATTTTGGGAATGGATATTACGAACTTGGGGCTGGTGCTAGGGGTGAAAATCCCACCAAAGTTCAAGGTCCCCATTTTTTATAAATACACTGGTGCAACCTGCCCAAAGACTCACGTGAAAGCTTACTATCGTAAGATGTCAATGTATTCTGAAGATGAGAGGTTGCTCATGCACTTCTTCCAAGATAGCCTATCTAGGGCATCATTGGAGTGGTATATGCAGCTCGAAAGGACTTACATCAGGAACTGGAGGGATTTAGTAGAATCATTTTTGAAACATTATCAATACAACATTGACGAGGCTCCGAACAGGACTCAGCTGCAGAGTTTTACACAGAAATCCAATAAAACCTTTAAGGAGTATGCCCAGAAATGGCGTGAACTCGCTGCAAGGGTTCAGCCGCCAATGATGAAGAGGGAAATGATTGATATGTTCACCAGTACTCTTAAGGGGCACTATTATGTAACTTTCAGTACATCTGCCAGTTTCGCTGAGATGGTGATGTATGGAGAACGTATTGAGAGTGGTCTGAAGTTAGTAGAGATTTAGCCAGCTAATACCAGTAATTTTGCAAGTGGGAACAGAAAGAAAGTATTCAATGGTTATCCTAGAAAGAAACAAGAAGAAACCAATGATGTCTATGCTTAGAGAGGCCAGAGACGAGCCCAACAATAAGTCAATGTTGTAACAAAATTGGTTTCTCAACCACAACAAATTCAACAACAACAACAACCTCAATACCTAAGATAGCAAAATGCTTCTCGACAACCAAGTAGGCTTGACCCGGTTTCAATGTCATATTGTAAAATACTCCAGCGTATGCTTCATCTCAAATTAGTTACTTTGAGAAACATGCAGCCTCCTCCTGAGAGGCTCCCTACAAATTACGATGCTAATTCCTGGTGCAATTTTCACTCAAGTGGTGTAGGCCACACTATGGAAAATTGTATGGAATTAAAATATAAAGTGCAAGATCTATTGGACGCAAAATCTAATCAGTTCACTCTAGACTAGGGTCCCAAAATCCTTCAGAATGTGTTGCCGGCCCATGCAGGGGCAAATGTGCATGTGTAATACGGTGGGAGAACTGACTTGTTTTTGCATTTTATCGCAAATGTGCAGATAGCAAGAGTCGCCATCGACTTTTCTTTTATCCAATAAGGAAAGGGTGAAAAGAACAGGAAAGACCTTGAAGATTTTAAGTTTGGTGCGTAGGTTATGAAAAGGGAAGGAGCTAACACCCTTTTCATCTGTAGTTATCTACGGGCTCTTAATCGCTAGCTCACTTTATTTGAAATGCATTGTGTTCGTGTATTTGAAAATGCCTAAGTGCGGACACTTTGTAATGATTCTTGTATCAGTTGAGAATGCGTACAAAGTGTTTATTTTTTTAAAATATTTCAGAACAAGTGTTTCGTGTGAAAAATATTTTTGTGAGCAAGCGATTACGAGCAATCTACCTACTCAAAAGTATTTCGTGTTATTTTCCTCCTCCTTAGTAGTGATATCCTACCATTAGTTAGTAGGAAGCCCTATCATTGGATGTGAAGAGACAGGCGTGGGTCATCGTACAGTCATCGAAGGACACTTCTAGGAGCGCTTTAGCAATTTATCGTAAGGGACTAGATCATTTATCAAAGTCAGCATCGTAAGGGTCATCGAAAGGCCATGATATTTTTAATCGAGGGTCTTTGCTAAAGCGTTCCCACGTTCGAGGGACATGACTGTTTTTATTCGAAGGTACCAAGTGAGGTTACCCTAGAGGTGAGTGTGTGAGAAGTGATTCAATTCAGTTGTTTTATCTTTATTAGGGTTATATAATGATTGGTTTTAGATCTTGTCATACATGCCCTGATTACTAATAAAGCAATAAAGCAATAAGGAAAAGCAGTAAAGTGCAGGAAAGTAAAGGTCCTACGCTATGACAAAGCTTCGGGGAAGGGGATACAAAACCATAAAACAGGGAAAAAGTAAACCCTAATTAAAAATATTACATACTGTAGCAGTTACATAATCAGAAAAACTAATGCAAAAGTAAATGCGCGAAGATTGTAAAACAAAAAGAAAATTGAAAATCGTTTTGTGATCGTTTGATGATTAATCTAAAAAAAACCTAATTGATCTTAATTTAGAAAAAGAATTAGTTGATTTAAAAAGAATTGATTAATCAAGCAAAAAAAAACCCTAAATTTTAGACCGACTTTAAGTTATTTGAGAAAACCTAAAAAATCAAATTAGGGTTAATAAAACCTAAAATTTAATTAAAATCTAGAATTAATTAAAACCCAAAATTAAGTTTAACCTATAATTAATTAAAACCTAAAATTAAATTAAAACATAAAATTAAATTTAACCTAAAATTAAATTAAATTTGGGTTTTAAAAATCAATGGTTTTTAAAAAAAAAAAGGTTTTTGTAAAAGAATAGGAAAAAGAAGAAAAGAGTGAGAAACATAGAATTGAGAAAAAGAGTAGGGTGGGTGTTGAACTCAAGCCCTCAAGCAGTTTCGTGCAGCAAGTATACCACAAGACCAGCATGCTGGTTCTGTCAAGGTAACAAGTCCAATGCGTCATATGATAAACCTGCAATGATAATGGAAATATGAAAAAAATGGAGAAATCGGGGATCGAACCCGTGACCTGAGAGAGAAGTGACTTAGCGCGCGCGTTTCTACCACTAGGGTGGCTATACATTCATTTATATAAATCAAACAGTTAATATCTAATATAAAATAAATGCGTAGGAGTCAAACCACCAACTCCGGTGGTTAACTCCTTCTTCTCCGGCTAGGCCATTTGCAAAACCTGCGAAATCAAGGCAATGTAAGAATAAAAAACATCCTTGTCCACTAATTGAGGCCTCGCGAATCTAATGGTGACGTCTGTTTTGACTAAAAAGTCCTGTAACTAGGGTTTCAAGAATTCACAAGCTTGGTGCCCTAACAATGGCACTTGGCCATTCTGGTATTAGATCTCGCATGTTATGCGTCCAATCTGTTCTAATGATGGATATAATAACATTCAAACACACCAAGTTAATTAACAATGCATAAATCATAAGTTTTGTTGCAGGTATTGTTGGTGACTATTTCGTTTATGTTGATGTATGTTCCGGACCTTTGATTTTGTGACACCTGATTATTCAGCAGTTCAGTAGTTATCAAGCATTGTTGGAACATTGATACCATCATTTTGCACTCACATCATAGCATCTTCATTTTCAAAAAAAATGTGTATAAAAAATGGCTAATTTGCATGTGCATTTCATTTCCAGAGTATTTAGGAGTATTTGTCTGTATCAAGAATGGCTAGCAACAATGATATCGTCAAAAAGGATGCAAGGGACATTTTTGGCTTCAAGTTTAGTACTAACAATTGGCCACGTTTGAAGAAGTTGGGTGATTCGCTGGTTTATCCAAACTCGAAGGTTTTCAGTAAAAGGTATGGGGATATCCTGCCTTTATTGGATGCTCAAGTGGATGATAGAGCTCTCCAGACTTTGCTACAATTATATGACTCAGAGTTACGTTGTTTCACATTCTAGGACTATCAGCTAGCTCCAAGTCTCGAGGAGTACTCCTACACTTTGGGGATCAAAGTTACAAATCATATTCCTTTTTCTCGCGTCCTTGAGGAGCCCGATTTGGAAGCTATCGTTAAGGCTCTTTATTTGAGTCTGAGCGATGTGAAAGGTGATTGGAGGAAGACAAGTGCAATCGATGGATTTTCTATGGATTTCCTGATAAGTAAAGTTGAAGACATGGCAACTAAAGGTTGTTGGGTTGCATTCAACGCGTTTCTAGCAGTTATGATTTACGACCTCGTTTTATTTCATGATGTTGAGAAACTGGTAGATTTGTGCCGCCATCTAGTATTAGATCTGGCATGTTATGCGTCCAATCTGTTCTAATGATGGATATAAACACATTCAAACACACCAAGTTAATTAACAATGCATAAATCATAAGTTTTGGATTTGAAAAATCATACCAAATGGTGAGGATGGAGTGTGGCCTTCATGCGTGCTTTTGGCTTCAAAGAGGGTATGGATTATCTCCTGGGAACTTCAAGAACACGTTTGGATGCTTGTCTTGAACTGCACTTGCTTGGAACATGCAATTCAACTTTGCCCTAATCTTGAAAATTTTGTGACAAAATCCTTGTTTCTTGAGGCAGCTTTCGCGTGTCTTTTTGGTCTAAATGCAATGTGTATTTATAGGACAATGATTTAGGTCAAGAAAATAGGATCATATCTTTGTCATTCATGGTGAAAAGATTTGATTGAAAATTTGTATGAAAAGCTTCTACAATTTTTTCAATCTTGTGCCAATCAACCTTGCACGTTTTCTTGTCTTCAAGACACATCCTTGGGCCTCCAATCTGATCATAATAAAGGTCCATGCGCCTAAATTCAATGGTTTCATGTTTAATTTAATTAAATTTTCTTTTAAATGAATAAAATCCAAATAAAAGAAATAAATATCATAAAAAATATGAGAATGGACTTAGGGGCCCTTTGATGTGTTATGAACACGTTTGGACCTGAAAACTTAAGCCTAAAAGCCCAAAAGTTCAAGTTTGCTCAATTTGCTCTTCATGCATTTTATCAAAATTGACCAACTTGTGTAAGTCATATCTCACTCAATTTTTATTTTTGAAGGTGATCTTGGACTTTTTGGAAAGCTCAAGATGTCCTATACAACCTCTATGTTGATCATTTTTTACTTTGAATACTTTATCTTAATGTAAGTTTCCTTGACAAAAAATGTCTTTTTGTTGACTTTTGAAATGACCTGTAATGTATTGGCTTATATCTCTCAAATGATGCATTTTTTGGACTTGAGCTTAGAGAGACAAAGTTGTAGATAATTGAATTCCCTTAAAAATGAGATTTGGTTGGGGAAATGATGATGAAACATGTGAAAGTTATGATTGGTCAAAGTTTAGTTGACTTCTCCTAAGGAAACCCTAATTTGGCAACTTTTGACTTTTGATGATTTGAGGGATTTTATTGAGGAATCATGATCAACCCTTGATAAAATGATTAATATCACTTCAAAATGTTGATGTTGAAAAAAAATATTGAGGTTTGATTGTATGTTGACCATAATTGACTTTTTACCCAATACAGTTGATTTTCAGTCATCTGAGCCATTGCCTGAGCAAACTTGTGATGCAAGGTTTGAAACTTGATAAGAGAATTCTTGAATACATATGAGGAAACATGAATACCACTTGAGACCTTGATAAATACAAAACCCTAGATGTGGACCCATTTCTTAGGAGGAGAATTTGTCGAACCAATTCTTTAGCCACCTTGAACATTTGAGGAGCTTATAAGAATGTCTTGAAGAAAAATGGGAGGGAAAATGTTGGGGTACAATAGCATGGTATTGTGGAATATGGGGAAGATTTGAATTTGATTATGGATGTAAATTTGGTAACAACTTCGTTTCCATTCGTGAAGGAATATCTAACAAAAAAGGTGTGTACTTAGGATGTATTCCAGGTTGTTGTGATTGCAAATTTCAGCCCAAAGATTATGATAACTTGAAAGCGGGAATTCAAAAGTTAATCAATGAAGGGAAGCTCCAATATGATAGTATAATTAAAGATAAGAATGGTGGAGAGAAGGACATTGTTGCAATTTCCATCCCATAAACTCCAGCCAATATTTCTGCGCCAGCTAGACCTATACGTTTGACAATCACTTTGCCTAGCCATGTTCCCTATTCCAGTGAGAGAGATGTAGCAAGGATCATGGTGGGGATGTTTACTATCATGGAGTGAAGCAGGAAGAAGAGTCTTCTGAGGAAAATACGTCGGTGCAGGATAGTTTGAATGTAGACAACTTTGCGGGTGATGGAAGAATGGGGAGAAATGGAAGGGTTTTCTCTCCATCAAGTGTGCAAGATAATGTCGATGCCTTGGCGAATGAAAAGGGTAGGAAGGTTATGGTGAATTCTCCGGTTTAAACTCCAAGTCCAGACATGGCCAAAGATTTGGAGGAAATCATGATATACATTGGAAAAAGTGATTATCGTGTCATTGATCAGCTTGGTCAAACTCCGGAAAAGATCTTTATTATATCCCTACTCTAAGATACTGAGGCACATCGTAATGCTTTGATGAAATCTTTGAATACAACATGCGTTCCTCAAGAGATTTTTGTGAATCAGTTTGAAAGTGTTTTCCAGCAATGGATTAGGCTTCACATATTTTGATCTTCCTCCTGAAGGAAGAAATCATAATAAGGCATTACACATCTCGATAGAGTGTAAGGGAACAACGCTCTCTCGCGTGTTGGTAGACACATGTTCATCTTTAAGCGTAATCCCCAAGACCGCATTGATGAAGATTAACTACTCAGGTCTTGAGTTACGACCAAGTGACTTGGTGGTTAAAGCCTTCGATGGATCTCGGTGATCGGTATTTGGTGAGGTGGGTTTGCCTATCAAGATTGGACCTTAAATTTTCACCGCCACATTTTTTGTAATGGATATTTAGTCAGTGTATTGCTGCTTGTTGGGGCACCCTTGGATACATAAGATTGTGGCAGTGACCTCTACTCTGCACCAGAAGATCAAATATCATGTGAATGATAAAATGGTAACCGTTTGTGGTAAAGAGGAGTATGTGGTGAGTTATCTGACTTTGTTCCGGTATGCTTAGGTGGATGGAGAAGTGCATGAGACTCCTTTTCAATATTTTGAAACTGTTCATATGGTTAAGACGCATCCCTCTAAGGAGAGGGAGAAACCTGGAACGTCCATGGCCTCATTGAAAGATGCTCATGCAGTGGTTGATGCTGGTGTAATAACCAAATATAAATTATAGAGTAGCCACCATTAATTTTTGTCCTGGGTAAGGGAATATAACAGATAACCCTTATTTGGATCAGAGATTCTAAGTTGCTGACTCACTTTAGATGAAGGTAAGGTGTTAGGCACCCCTCATCTACCTTGTTCACAAGGATACTGGGGTTTAGGTTTAAAGGTTTAGGAATAGGGTTTTAGTTTTAATTAGGGGAACCTGCCACAATTTTAAGTCGTATGCCTACGTATCCTCTTATGAGGAATCAGAGTCTCAATTTGTAGTTCGTAGTTGTTTGGTTAGTTTTTTTTATGGATTGTAGAAATATTTCGAATTCTCCTTGAACCATGTCTAGGTTTGTCAGTAGCTGAATTATAGACGAAGTTCACAGCCGATAGGAGAAGTTTCCATAATCCTTTTTTTGAAAATAAATATGTTTGAATTATGTTAGTAGCAAATAAGGTTAGAATTTGATTGGTTAGATATTTTCGAGTATATGATACAATATGAGAAAAATAGATTTTCATGCATGAGAAAAATATTTAATGTAATTATATAAAAAGAGTTAGTATCTTTAAAAGAGAGTTTTGATTAATAAACGACTATTTCAAAAATATATTAAATATTAAAAATATCCAATAATTTATTTATTAATGTGAAAATTTTATTTAATGCAAAATGCTAAAATATGATAATGAGTGAATTAATAAAATAAATAAAAATTGTTTTAAAAAGAATAAATTAAAATTAAATTAAATTAATTAAAAGGCTAGGGGGTGTAAAACATAAACCAGGGGGTGTTAAATACAAGGGGCCCAAGTTCAGATATTGAACTGGGCCCAAATGTGAGGGGGTGTATTGTTGGCCTGGTAATTAAAATGGGGGGGGGGGGTGTAAGTATTAAGAGCTCAAGTCCACATTTTGGACTTGGCCCATTATCATAGGAGTAATTAGTGAGAATAAAAACATGAGGGTGTTAAAACAAGTTCGGCTTAGGCCCGAACGAGACTGGGTGAGTTCCACTTGGACTGTATGCGTTGAGGCGCATGGGGCTATCGTGGTCTCGCGGCTTTGGGGATTTTGATCGAGATTAAAGGGTTGTGATTGAAAGCGCATGTCAAGTAGAACTGTATAGGATCACAATGCGTTATATTTTTGTTTATTTTCCTTTACATTTCCTCTCATTTTTAATTTCATTTTTCTCTCTCTTTCTGTTCTTCTATCCTCTCAGTGAACAACCCAACAACCTCCTAACCCTAAAAGCCTCACCTCTGCAGAGGCGGCGTCGATCTCTCCCCCAAACCACCCAAAATCTAACCCTTAAACCCCCAATTTCCTCAGACAGATACCACAAAAATATCAATCGCAACAAAAAAAATCTTAAAGCTAAGTGCAAAAACCAACATTTATCTTTCATAATCCTTGGCTCAATCTCGTCTCTAATCTCCCTTTTCTTATATTTGAAGGTATCATACAAGGACGATGACGGAAGCGGCGACGGGTTTTAAGAGCTTGAGGGCGATGGAAATGACACCACAGATCTAGGGTTTTAGAAATTGAAATTCAGATCTCAACAAAGGGATTCTTCTACTCCTTCTTTGCTCGTCAATTTTTTCTCTTCTAGGTCTCTGTTCTTAGGGCTATTTATAGGTTTTTATAGAGTTAAATTAGGAAAATCATATTTGATTTCTTTTACAAATTAGATATTAGAGTTGATTGGAGATTGAGTTAGAAATTAGGAATTAGATTAGGCTTTGATTTGTACTTGATACGATTCTGTAATTGATACCATATTTGATTTTGTAAATTTTTAACGATTTTGGTATTTTTAATAAGGAAAGATTTTATCCGATTTTGTTTACTTGATATATTTTGATTTTGTTTGAGTTTTGTACGCGTTTTTGGAAATCATTGATTTTGAGCCTGGGTATTGTTGGGATGAAGATGAGCAAGAAGAAGGCGTCGCGGATGAGAAAAGTAGGGTTTCAAACCCTTGATTTGTACTTCGGTCAACGATGAAAAATAATATTTGTTTTTTCCTTCTCTATTTGTTAAAAAATAATAATTATAGAATAAATAATATTGGTAATATCGCCAATAATAATTATATTAATAATACTATATTTGTTATAATAAAAACTAAATAAATGTGGAGTTGACTAAAGTCAACTGAAGCTAAAAAATGGGTCAATCTCTTATTCAGCTATTGGGCTTCCAAGCGCACCCCCTCTTATCACTAAAAATGGGCCTAAAAAAATCTATTAGGTCGACCATACTTCTAAGCGGACCTCCCCTCTATTATAAAAAGAACAGTAACAACCTTAATGGGTCAACAATTTAAACAAAAAATACACCCCTCTTCTTTAAAGGCTATAAAGGCTCCTTAATGAAAATGGGTCATCAAACTTGGACAAATACACCCCTCTTGTGAATATAAACCCCTTACAAATTAAAGTTCAAAATAAAAAATTCAAACAATAAGGTTAAAAGACCTAAAAATAATAACATAATATGATTATTTGATGGGGGAAATTCGGGGTATGACAGTTGCTCTTATTTAATTACCTTTTGATTGAAGGTGCGAGAATACACAGGTCTCGCACATTCGAATCGAAGGGTTATTAAATACTGGAAGAGCCCAAAATTTGGACCAAAGATCTTAAGGATACACTGTACAATGTTACCAAGAGTACAAAAAACAGTCACAAATGATGATGTATCATCTTACCAGAGTTTGAACGAAGAGTTTTGATTTGACTTAAATACAATGATGCGAATAAACCGTCAATACCTAAAAGAGATCATAGATTTTTCGCGTATTTACCATAACCTAGGAGGTAAATAACACAAGTTTGAAAATTGACCTACTAATGCTTCGAGACTAACATAGTAAGCTTATAACCCAGATTTTATCTATTCATCAGAACCTAGGGGATGAATAAAACTGAGCTTGATAATACATTATTGTATGGAGACTAACACTGTGAGTTATATCGCAAATTTTGTATATTTACTACAACCTAAACAGTAAACAATACAAGGATTAATTTGTGCATTCATCACGACCTAGAGGATAAACGACACGAGGATAGGCTTATGTGTTCATCACGACGTAGAGGATGAACAACATAATCCTGATAATTCGCATACCTACCACAATGTAGAGGATAGATAATACGAGGAAAAACTTGTGCATTTATCATGACCTAGAGGATAAATAACATGAGGATAAATTTATATATTCATCACGACCTAGAGGATGAATAACATAATTTTGATAATTCACATACCTACCACAACCTAGAGGATAGATAATTGAAAAGTTTGTGCATTTATAATGACCTAGAGGACAAACGACACGAGGACAAATTTACGTATTCATCACGACCTAGAGGATGAATAACATAATTTTGATAATTCTCATACCTACCACAATCTAGAGAATAAATAATTGAAAAGTTTTTTGATAATCAAATCTTAGATAACCAAATCAAAGATAAGATTGGAGTTTACCGATTGTGTCTGCTCTCAACCAAGGTGTTTGTTTGTTTTGCGGATAAGATAATTTGACAATGGGCCCTAAGAAAAGTTTGCAGTTTAACCAAAAATGAATTTTGAAAAATCCCATGCATGATTGTAATACGGTGGAAGAACTGACTTTTTTTGTTTTATCCAAATGTGCAGATAGAAAGAGTCGCCATCGACTTTTCTTTTATCCAATATAAGGAAAGGTGAAAAGAATAGGAAAGACCTTTGATAAATTTTGAGTTGAAAATGGAAGGTGTTAGCACCCTTTTCATCCGTAGTTATCTATGTGCTCTTAGTCGCTAGCTCACTTTTTGAAATTTGCTTTGTGTGTGTGATTTGAAAATATTTTTGAAAAGAGAAAGTACCGACTAACTTTGTAATGATTCTTGTATCAGCCCTCAAGAACGCGTACAAAGTGTTTGAAAATATTTGTTTTGAAAAGGTGATGTGTAAAAAAGGTTTATTTTTTAGAAAAGAGTTGTGAGCAAGCGATTAAGATTTCCTTACCTACTAAAGGTCGTTCTTATTCTTTTCCTTCTCCTTTAGAGATAATGTTATCTGTACCATTAGTTGGTAGGTAGCCCCATCTATTGGATGTGAAGGGACAGATGTAGGGTCATCGTATGGTCATCGAAGTTAACATCTAAGGATACTTTAGCAATTGTATTGAAGGGACTAGATCATTTTCGTAGGAAACTTCGAAGGGTCATTGAGGGACTATGATTTTTATTCTTAAGGGTCTTTTGCTAAAGCATCCCTACTTTCGGATGGAGTATTTGGTAAATCGCACGGGTTTTAATTATTTAAAAAAATATCGAATTTAGATAAATGTTAGAGATTATTTAATATTTTTCATTTTTTACATTTAATAAAATTAATTAAGTTTAGTAACTGTTTTGGACTGGGCCCGGCTGGCCCAAAAGCAATGGTAAAGGCCCAGTCCAAACGGTCTTGCGAAGGGCCACGCCGACCAGAAGGGACATCGTTTCCCGACATCTCCTGCTAGTACGCCGTCCTCGACTCCACGCTAACCTGCTCGACCTCATCTCGAGCACTCCTCCTGGACAGGCTCTATCCACTACGCCATCACCTGGATCCCGAAAAGACCGCGTCCTCGTCCGTCCGTACTTTCCGCAGAATATCCAGGAAGGGGACCACGTGCGGGTCCCTACTACGCACGTAGAACCTGGCAGTTCCTCCATTGGGCCAAACCTGCCCGACCCAATGAAGGAACCTTGGCCCAGCGCTGGGGGCTATAAATACCCTTTGTTCCCAGAAGGTCAGATATTCATTCTTTTACCCACACTCATACTATTGCCTGCTCGTGCTCTTACTTACTTCAGCATCGGAGTGCCTTGCAGGTACCCCCCCCCCCCCACCTTGTTTAAAACTTCAGCTCGGAGCCAGCCGTGACGGTCCAAGTCTGATCAGGTTAGATCAGTGGCACCGTCTGTGGGAATCTAGCTTCCCCGTCTTGCAAAACTCAAAGACCAAAACTCAAATTCAACTACCGCTGTCATGGCTGATCAAGCTCGCGATGAGCAGAATGTCTGTGTCGTCGACACTAACAACAGCACCGCGGACAAAAACGGACACCTTGATAACACCGGCAACCCCGGCCACAACACCATTCCTGCGACAACTGCCCCCGGAACTTCCACCTACCGGGACGGAGCTACTGCCTCATCTTCCTCGGTCCCTCCGCCACTCGAAGATGACCCGGCAGCCCTCACGAACTACAGGGCTGCCCGGTTCAAGGAAGTCCCCGTTCCCGCCGGGGCAGACGCCACAACTCAAGCGCTGTTCGCAGCGATTAATCAAACGAACTATCTCATCTTCGCCCAAGGGGAAAGACTAAGGGCGCTTGAAGATGAACGAAGACCCCCGAGGAGGCATCGGAGGCCCCATACTCCCCCTCCTCGAGTGACTGAAACTCAACACCCATCTCCCCCGCGGAGACATTACAGGGAAACCTCTCGAAGCCAATCACCCCGACCAAAGGGGAAACGACCTCATTTGGAGAGGCAGCCCATCATTCAAGCCGGAGAACCTAGTCGCGACCCGGCGAGACAAGAAAGAAGGCACTCCGGAGACGAGCGTGTAAAAATCAACCACCGAGCATCCCGCTCGAGAGAAACTCGGCATGACCTGGACCGTCGTGCCAGACAGTATTACAGGTCCCCATCTCTGTCTCCGGAGAGAAGCGACGAGGACGACCCCCGCGGTCCCCTGTAGCAGGCTATTATGGAAGCACCCATCCCCCCGGGCATGGAGAAGCCCCCACACTTGAAGGAGTACGATGGAGTCGCGGACCCGGTCGACCACATAGACAGGTTCGAGGCTATGTTGCATTACCACAACGTCGGGGGGCCCATCAAATGCCGACTATTCCCCACGACTCTCAGGAAGGCGGCAATGGACTGGTACAAAGGACTCACCCCGGGCTCAATCACCTCGTGGTGAAACCTGAAGAACCAGTTCATCAGTTCATTCACAGCTTCTCGGCAACATCCGAAGACCGACGCGGCCCTCGAGGCCATCATCCAGCGACAGGATGAGACCTTGAGGGAGTTCATCAATCTCTTCAACCAGGAAGCTATACAGGTCCCCTGCGCGGACCATATGAAGAGATATCTGCTGGAGAGGGGGCTCCTCCCCGGCACGGAATTCAGAAAGGCCGTGGGTATCGAGCCACCTCAGACATTCGGTGCCCTCCTTGAAAAAGCTCGGGCATACATGGACTACGAGGAGAGGGAAGCGGCCAACAGAGCCCGAGATCCCAGAACGCGCGGGCCTAACAGCAGCTCGCGCCAAGAAGCTCCTCCTCGACGAACCGGGGAGAAAAGGAAAGAAGACAGACCCCGGGAAGTCCGGGAACAAAGAGGACCATCGGGGCGTTTCACCGAGTACACTCCGCTCACAGCTTCCCACGAGCGCATTCTGGCAGAGTGTGCCAGCACTGATTTCAAGGACGGCGGTGTCAAACGTCCCTGACCTGCTCCCGCCAAGCCCGGAGCAGACAAGAACAAGTATTGTCAGTACCATAGGAGCCATGGTCATCTGACTGAGGATTGCGTCCACTTCAAGGACGCCATCGAAACCCTCATCAAGGGAGGGAGGCTCGCGCAATACCGGCGAAGCGACTCTCCCCGTCGTGACGCCCAAGAAACTAGAGAGCCGGAGGAGGATGCCCGACCATCTGACGAGTCGGTCCCTATCCAGACCGCCTTCTCCGTAACCAGGCCTGAGGACTTTGACTTCCCCGAGCACCTGCAGGAGCCGCTCACAATGCACAGCAGGTGGGAATATTTCCCCTCCGCCCTGGTCATCAACGGCGGCGGGTTCAACGACTTGACCATCAATTCAGCCAAAAGGAAGCTGGACGAGCTGGTCGACGCGGCTCCCCCGCAAATAGTGACGTTCGAAAGGGTGAAGGGCAGGTCAGAGCCCATCACCTTCTACCTAGAAGAGCTCCCCGGCGGAGCCCCGAACGCGGTCATCCCCTTACTGATAAGGGCCCGAATGGCCAATTTTGATGTACATCGCATCCTCGTCGACGAAGGGAGTTCCGTCGACGTGATGTACAGCCAACTGTTCCGAACTCTACAGTTGGACGACTCACATCTCTCACCGTATGTGGGGTCGAACTTACAAGGTTTCAACGGCTCGACCTCCAAACCTTGGGGATATGTCGAGCTTCTGGTTACGTTCAGTGAAGGGACGGCCACAAGACAAGTCAAAGTACGCTTCCTTGTCATCGACTGCCCGTCTCTGTACAACTGCATCTTGGGGAGACCAACACTGGAAGAACTGACAACGGTGCCCTCGACCGTCCACCTGAAGATGAAATTCTACACCAAGAGAGCACGGGTAGCTACTATCCAAGGAGACCTAGCCGCTGCCCGGAGGTGTTTTAACGCTGCTTCTAAGGGACGCGATACTGTCGACATAGGGACCAGGCCCGCCAAAAGGACGCGACAGGAGCCCGACAAGCAAGAGTCCCCCAAGGAAGAAGTCCAGAGAGCTCCACCAAAGGTCGACTCTATAGCTCTGGACACTCGTTTTGACCAGGACGAACCTCCCAGCAGCGAGCAAGCCCCACTCCGACCACTACCGGACGGGGATTTTGAGCTCGTCCACCTCGGTACCGACCCGACCAAAGGAGTAAAGATTGGAAAAGATCTCCCCGACCTGGAAAGGAAGCAAATCAAAGCCTGCTTGCGCGAGAATGCTGACCTGTTCGCCTGGAGCGCCGCAGAGATGCCCGGACTCGACCCTGAGGTCGCCTGTCACCACCTCGCCATAGATTCATCCGCTAGGGCCGTAGTACAACGTAGGCGTAGGCAGTCTCCAGAAAAAACGGAGGCTACTGAAAAAGCTGTAAAAGACCTCCTAGAGGCAAATTTTATTTCTGAAGCCCGGTATTCCACCTGGCTGTCAAATGTTGTACTCGTCAAAAAGAATAATAGAAAATGGAGGATGTGTGTTGACTATACTGATCTCAACCGGGCTTGCCCGAAAGATGTTTTCCCTTTGCCTAACATAGACATGCTGGTCGACAACTCGGCCGGCTACAAAACATTGTCGTTCATGGACGCCTACTCGGGCTATAACCAAATCCCAATGGCCCTGGGCGACAAACACTGCACGGCTTTCATGACCAGCTCGGGCAACTATTACTACAATGTAATGCCCTTCAGACTGAAAAATGCCGGGGCAACTTACCAACGCATGATGAACAAGGTTTTCCACAAACAGATAGGCGACATGCTCGAGGTGTATATTGAAGACATGATCGTCAAGTCCCGAGCATACACCAACCATGCAGCACACCTCAAGACGGTCTTTGCCCAAGCAAGACAATGTAAAATGAGGTTCAACCCCGAGAAATGTACATTCGGGGTCAAGGCAGGAAAATTCCTCGAATTCTACCTAACAGAACGAGGAATTGAAGCCAACCCCGACAAATGTCGGGCGTTCTCCGATCTCCCGAGACCAACGTCGAAGAAGTCAATACAGATCATGAACGACATGCTCACGTCATTATCCCGCTTCGTCGCGAGGTCCGCTCAGCACGCCCTCCCCTTCTTCAAACTCCTTCGTAAGGAGGCAGCCTTCGAATGGAGCGAGGAATGTGAACAGGCACTTCGCCACCTAAAGCAAAGTCTATCTCAACCGCCCGTACTATCCCGACCGGCCGACGGGGAGCCACTGTATTTGTACATGGCCGTCTCGAACGAAGCCATCAGCGTGGCTCTCGTCCGCGAGACCACCGACAGACAGAAACCCGTCTACTTCACGAGCAAAGCCCTGCAAGGACCCGAAAGCAGATACCAACAGATAGAAAAGGTGGCTCTAGCCCTCGTCAATGCGGCGAGGAGGCTCAGACACTATTTTCTGGCCCACACGATCATCGTGCGAACCGACCAACCGGTGAGGTAACTCCTGGGTCGGCCTGATATGGCGGGCAGGATGCTGAAATGGTCCCTAGAACTCTCCGAATTCGACATTCAGTACGAGAGTAGGAAAGCCTTGAAAGCGCAGGCTCTGGCCGACTTCGTCGCGGAAATGACCATTCCTGACCCACCCACGGGGAAGGAGCACAAATGGACCATCTTCGTCGATGGAGCATCCAGCTCGTCCGGAAGTGGCGCAGGAATCCTGTTAGAGAACGAAGAGGGCGTTGTGATCGAACACTCCCTAGCTCTTTCCTTCCCGACGTCGAACAACCAAGCAGAGTATGAAGCCCTGCTCGCAGGACTAAGACTAGCCGAGGACCTGGGAGCCCGCGAGGTTCAGATCTACACCGACTCTCAACTCGTCGCCTCCCAAGTCCAGGGGAGTTACCAAGCCAAAAACGAAAACCTCGTCGAGTACTTGAACTTAGTCAAAAAACACATGACAAAGTTTGTACGGGCGGAAATTTCACATGTTCCCCGCGAGCAAAACACGAGGGCAGACATATTCTCCAAACTCGCGAGTACGAGAAAGAAGGGCGGGAACAAATCCATCATCCAAGAATCCCTAGCACGCCCAAGTATCGAAAGATCCTCGACGCCAATCGAGGTCCATGCCATAGGGGACGCCTCGTCCTGGATGACCCCGGTTTACAATTTCTTGACAAAGGGCGAACTCCCACCGAACCAGTCCGATGCGACCGTCACAAAGCGGCGAGCATGCTCCTACGTGGTGCTCGAGCACAAACTGTACCGCAGGGGATTCTCCATCCCCCTCCTAAAATGCATCGACGAATCCACAGTCCCCGAGGTACTGCGGGAGATACACGAAGGGATTAACGCCCAGCACATGGGCGGTAAGTCCTTGGCAAGGAAAGCTCTTCGAGCGGGATATTACTGGCCGACAATGCAACAGGACGCCAAGGAACACGTTAAGAAATGTGATAAGTGCCAGAGGCACGGCGACATGCACCTCGCTCCCCCTCACGAGCTGAGCATACTGTCGTCCCCGTGGCCATTCGCTTGGTGGGGAATGGACATCCTCGGGCCCTTCGTGCAGGGGACTTATCAAAATAAATTTCTCATCGTGGTCGTGGATTACTTCACGAAATGGATCGAAGCCGAGGCTCTCGCGAAAATCACCTCGCATAATATCCTCCGCTTCTACAAGAGAAACATCCTTGCCAGATTCGGAATTCCGAGTGCACTGGTGACCAACAACGGCACCCAATTCATCGACCACGGATTCCAAGACTTCGTCACTAGACTAGGAATAAAGCAACACTTCACTTCGGTCGAGCACCCTCAAACCAACGGGCAAGCCGAAGCTGCAAACACAGTCATCCTCCGAGGACTCAAACGCCGACTCAGCGAAGCGAAGAGGGGATGGGTCGAGGAGCTGCACAGCGTCTTGTGGGCATACCGCACCACGCCCCACTCAACGACGGGCGAGACCCCATTCCGACTAAAATACGGGACCGAGGCCGTCATCCCGGTAGAAATCATGGAACCATCCAGATGGACGGAGATCCCCCTCGACGAAGAAATGAACGACAAGGCACTACGGGACGAGCTCGACTTAGTCGAGGAAATCCGATCTGGTGCGGCCCTGCGCGAAGCCACCCTAAAATAACGAGTGACTCTGCGCCACAACGACAAGGTCATTAAGCGCGAGTTCGAAATCGGCAGCCTGGTATTGCGAAGGAACCAAAAAGACTCCTGCGAAGGGAAGATGGCCGCGAACTGGGAAGGGCCTTATCGCGTCCACGACACCACTGGTACCGGGGCGTACTACCTCGAACAACTAGACGGAGAGCCACTACCACGATCCTGGAATGCTGCTAAACTAAAGCAGTACTATAGTTGAAAACCACCAACACTGAGGACCCTCGGCTGTCGGCTCCCGCGCCCAGTCAACGAGGAGAAGCGTCCGACCCCGTAGAGAGGCCGAGGTACAGGCCCGACCTACGTCCAAACTGCACAACATCGTTTAAATATGAACAAATGATAACGCCCAACGTGGACACCTCTACCGAGCTCCACTGTCGAAGTACATGTAGGGCAGAACACCCAGCTCGCGATGGGCAGTTCACGCCGCGGGCAAATAGTCCCGACCGGGTCATGTACCCGACCAAGCGGCTTCGCTCCACCTGCCCGACAAATCTTCAAGAACGTCGGGCCATCTAAAAGGGTAAAAAAGGAGTCTATCCCCTCGAGTTCACCACCTAGGCGACTCTGGCCATCAAGAAGAGGCCGAGCACATACACGAACAAAAGACTTAGGCAAATTTGCCAACAAAGTCACAACCATATACGGGCAAACCTCGGGCCCATAACTTAGGCCAATTTTTGCGCAAAGTTATAAAACACAAGCACGGGCAAACAATCAAAATTGAAACAAAACATTCATTCAAAATGCCCGTAGGCAACAAAGCAAATAGATGTAAACCGACCAAAAAGGCCGGCAATATTCAGGGAATACAAAGAATGGGCACGCAGGCCCAAAAATTGTGAACAGGCACGCAGGCCCAAAACAAACATCAATGAGGCGCGCAGGCCCCATCACTATCTCACAACTCGGCTTCCCCCGAGCTACCATCACCAACAACAGGAGAGTCGGGCAGAGGCACGACCTGACCATCGATAATCTGCGACGTATGGCTCACCCCTTCAGTATTCAGGCCGGGATTCAACAAGGAAAGCTGGCTGACCGCGGCTTCGAAGCCGTCCACCATAGCTCCGACACAGTCCCCCTCGAGAAGTTGGATACGAGCGACCAGTTCCGATCGACTCCTCAGAAGACTGTGTCCTCTAACTCATCCTCGGCAGGAAGTATAGCAGCCTTTAGGTCCTCGATCTCTCTGGCGAGGCGCCCGTTGTCAATTTCCAGTCGTTCACGATCCGCACGAAAAAGGTCCCTCTCCTCGGCCAGCTTCCCCGAGCTCTCTTTCTCAAGAGCCAATAACTCTGTCTCCGTCGCCAGTAGCTCGGCTTGCTCGCGGAACATCTCCTCGAAGCGCTCCAGAGCAGCCTTCAACTTTCGCGAGCTCGAGGTGAGAGCGACTTTCTCCTGTTCCAACTCTTTGATACGGTCAGCGTCCTCCCCCTCCTCGGCCAGTACAACGGCCATCTCGACCATCTTCACCAGCCCGGCCATATTGGCGGCCAGGTGCCTTCTCCGACTTTCCTTGTTCATCCGCCTGATGGTTTCAGCTTCGTCGGGACTCACAGACAAGGGAAATCCCTCGAAGAAACCCTCCTCCTTAAAGCAAGGGGGAAACCCGAAGGACCTCACAGTGCTGGAGTCCTCGCCGACCTCTGGTTGACTTTCCACCCGATTCCTTTTTCTCTGTATCAGGTCGGTGTGTGGCTCGACCTCGTGAACATCCGGAATCCCTCCTGAAGCAGCTCCCGAGCTAGGTGGCGAGTCCACCCTCGTCGCCTGGGAAATGCCCGGGCTATGTGGCGGGCCCATCCTCGTCGCTTGAGGGGGTCTCACCACCCTCTTATTCACCTTCCTGTCACAGGACAACTTCAAGAGCCTCTCCCTTCGTCCGGCCATCAAACCTGCATGAAAGAACCCCGGGTTAGTGGCGAGCAAACAGGCGAACAAATAACAAATAAAGAAATTCAAACAAGACAAAACCACAAACGACCTAGCAAACTCGCAGCCTGCCCGAAGGACTGGCACTCCACAAGTGCCTTTATGTCAATCGGTCGGGCCTCGAAGGTCGGATAACCTTCCTCGTCAAGGATGTCCTCCCCCTCCCTCGTGGCCCATCTGGAGGGGAAGAAACTGTCGACGCACCGACAGAGAGTACCATAAGCCTTCTCATCCTCGGAGCTCATCTCGCCCACGGACGTATGGTAGTATCCGGTCCCATGCTCGTAATGCCTCGAGGTCCAATGCAAGGGAAATTTGGCCACGCGCCCTAACACCGGGTGTCCCTCGTCGTCCAAAAGGGCTTCCCCGTGATCGTCGATTATGACTGTTTCCTCCTCATACACCGACTCTAAACCTGCTTCGATCACCGGCCTCACAATATACCACTTGTCCTTAAACCCCCGCACGGAATCCATGTACATCCTGAAAAGTCTCTTCGACTGTTTCAGGGAAACCCAGCTATGCTTACCTCCCCGGGATTGGCGCTGTAGGTGGAAGACTCTGAAGAAGAGGGGTATGGTCGCCCCAATCCTTAGAAACCGACAAGTTAGCTCGAACGCCCGGATGAAAGCGGGCGAATTTGGATGAAGCTGCGATGGGGCCAGCCCCAGATGGTTGAAGACCCCGACCTGAAAATTGCTGAAGGGCATCTGTAACCCAAGGTCCTTAAAGGCAATTTCACACATGGGGAATCCGTACTCGGGGAACTCCGAGCAGATTCGTGCGTTGAAATTTGGTCGAGTGACGACGAAGTTCTTCTGGAGACTGGGCTGGCCACTACCCGCCTCGAGGATGGTGTATGCCTTTCGACTACGTTGACTATAGGCCGAAGCTATCCCTTTGGGCTCGGCACCCACCCACTCGAGCAGAGGATCCTCTATAGTGTCGACCAAATTCACATTTTCATCAGCACTTTGTTCTTCCACCTCGGCGCGCCCTGAAGAGCACGGTTCATCCGCCATGGTTACCTACAAAGCACGGGAAACCAATCAATTCGGAGCGAAACCACACGCTCGCCATAATGGACGAAATGAAGGGCACGGCAAACCACGTCGCTCCACGCGCGACCACAAAGTTGGTGTTTCAAAACAAAAAGAGCAGTCACCTCCCCGACTCCAGCTACCACGACAAGTCTCCCCACAGACCTCCTGAATAGGCCAACATCTCGACCACTCACGAATGTGTCGATTAAGGCTACGAACGTGTCGAGCGACGCCATGGGTCTCAAAACTAAAACTATGAGTTTATCGGGCACTATCAAGAATTAGGCGCCCTGAGTCATGAAGACCCCGGGCAGCACTGCGAGTCAAATACCTAAATTATGCGTTTACCGGGCGCATATATGCGTTCGCCGGGCATAAACATGGATTTGTCGAGCTAAGCCTAAATCTACCGGGCTAATCCCAGGCTTACAGTCTCTAAAAACATTTGGAAACAATGAAAATCATGCATCACGGAGGAAAAACGAAGGAGACAAGGCACTTACTTGGAATCAGAAAGGAAATCAGCGACGGAGATCACGGCGATCCTATGAGTATCTGGGAAGAACAGCAACAGCAAGAACAGAGTGCAGAGGAGAAGGGCGAACAGGGAAAACACGTTCTGGGGCCCAAACAACCTATTTATAGTGATGACGTGGAATACCAAACGTCACCTCGGGGAACCACAGAACTTCCCTCCTCGACATGTAGCTCCTCTAGGCAATGATGACCCTATCGTCAGTAGGGTGTCGACACGATTCCCAAGAGATACCTCAGGTGCCCGACTACCTCAGTCCGTCTAGACCCCGAGCGCTCCTCGCACGGCACCATCTCGTATACCCGACACGAGAAAAACTCCTCGAGTAAGTCACAAGAACGACATATTCTGGCCGGGAACGGGACCCCGCGACGCAGGCGACCTAAGATCAAGCCATGGCTCCTACTACAGGAACCACGACTTAGGGGGCTCCTGTTCTGGACTGGGCCCGGCTGGCCCAAAAGCAATGGTAAAGGCCCAGTCCAAACGGTCTTGCGAAGGGCCACGCCGACCAGAAGGGACATCATTGCCCGACATCTCCTGCTAGTACGCCGTCCTCGACTCCACGCTAACCTGCTCGTCCTCAGCTCGAGCACTCCTCCTGGACAGGCTCTATCCACTACGCCACCACCTGGATCCCGAAAAGACCGCGTCCTCGTCCGTCTGTACTTCACGCAGAACATCCAGGAAGGGGACCACGTGCGGGTCCCCACTACGCACGTAGAACCTGGCAGTTCCTCCATTGGGCCAAACCTCCCCGGCCCAATGAAGGAACCTTGGCCCAGCGCTAGGGGCTATAAATACCCTCTGTTCCCAGAGGGTCGGGTATTCATTCTTTTACCCACACTCATACTATTGCCTGCTCGTGCTCTTACTTACTTCAGCATCAGAGTGCCTTGCAGGTACCTCCACCTCGTTCAAAACTTCAGTTCGGAGTCAGCCGTGACGGTCCAAGTCTGATCAGGTTAGATCAGTAACTAATTCAAAATTATTGAATAAACTAATTGAACAATGAGATGGGGTGTCAAGCTGAATAATTGGGATTATGGTGAGTAGAAATGTGGAAAGATATGGCCCAACGCCCAAACCAAGTGACTAACCCTAATTTATCATACAAATATGTAATAAGAAAAATTAAATGATAAAAGAGAAATACCAGGCGGCGCCGACGTTGCTCCATAGGGGAGTTCTTTTTTTACCTTTCAATTTAAAGCACCAACCAATCATATGTAGCCATTACAAATTAAAAAAATTATTATTATAAAAAAAAAAAAAGGTAAATTAGGGCAGATGATACCCAAAGAGAGAGATTGTGCTTCTTCTGCTATCCTCTTTCACGATATGCTCTCCTCTTTCTTCTTACAATCTTCCTTTCCTTTGTTTCCTAAAACCTATAATTGAATCAATGAGATAAATTAGGAAATTACCATGCAAACAAAGGGGTCTGTTCAACCGTAATGATGGTGATGTCACGGATGTGATCACGAAGAGGATGGAAGATCGCTATTGTTGTTTGATGGTTCCGGCGAAGAGTACGGTGCGGAGAGCCACCGTGGTCGTGGCTGGGCTGTGCGATTTGCAGCGGCTGTTGAGTTGGTAGTGATGCTCGCGGTTCAAAGGTGACATCGATATGCGTTGCTCGATTTCTCTTCACGGCGGAGTTCACCGTGAAAGATTCTGATCTTGCGTCTGTATTCATTGCCATGAGAAAGATTTTGGCATCTGCTTCAGATTATTTTTTTTTTATTCTGTGCATTTTCCTGCAAAAGGCAAAATTAAACTTTGTATTCTGTTTTATTGTTTGAATTTGTATTATACAGGTTATTGCTTATTATGTGAATTGTTGAAGTGGAGGTGAAGTTGTGATGTTGAAAATGTTTAGTGAAGCTAATATCATAGTTTACAGATTGTTGTGGTAATTATGTACAATGGAAGGTTGTTTTTGTGAGAGTGTTTATGGAGATAAATGTTATGTGTTGATTTATGAAAGAAGTGTAAATAAAAAAAAAAAACATGATTTATGTACAGTAAAAAAAGAGATTTAATGTGTGTAGTTTTGTATTGAGAATATGACACTTATGGGTATTTGTTTGAGGAAATTATATACCTGAGTTAGTATAAAAAACATTTAGATATATATATTTAAAAGCATAGAGACAAGAGAAACAAAATATAGTATATCAAATAACAAAATAAATTGAAAATCATAAAATTGAAAATAAACTGGAAAGGGACCTCATATTAAAATTCTCGGCCGAAAAACGCCAACCGAAAAAGAAATTATTCTTCGATTTGTAGAATAATAACTCTAATGAATTGTGGGTGGTTGTGAAATTCTAGATCCGTGCAATTGTGGAATTTTGTAGAATAATAACTCTAATAAATTGTGGGTTCTCATAGTTTGGTCTCTATAAAAGGATAGAAAATTAGCAACAAGAAGAAATATAAAAAATGCAATACAAAAGATTCAAACCTAATGAATTTTGTAGAATAATAACTCTAATGAATTGTGGGTTCTCATAGTTTGGTCTCTATAAAAGGATAGAAAATTAGCAACAAAAAGAAATATAAAAAATGCAATACAAAAGATTCAAACCTTCGACCTCATATTTGCAAGCTTCACCAATTGTGTTATGTTACTTATTCAAAATAAAAAGTCATTTGAAAGTACATCGAGATGAGCAAACATTTATTTATTCAAAAATATAAATAATCTGAAATAAATCATTATATTTTTAAATAGATTTGGAAGTGAATATTTATAAAGATCAAAACAATATTATAAAACCAATGTTGAAAATATTTTTGACCGTGGAAATAAAGGGAAGGGAATTTTGGGGTATGACAGCTGCCCCTATTTAATCACTCTTCGATTGAATGGTGCGAGAATGCGCAAGTCTCGCACATTCGAATCGGAAGATTATTAAATAATAGAAGACCCCAAAATTTGACCAAAGATTGACTAGATATGATGATGATGTATCACCTTACCATAATTTGAACAAAAATAAATAGGCAATGATGATGATGTATCATCCTACCAGAGTTTGAACCAAAGTTTCATTTTTGATAGAACTTAGACATGATGACACAGATAATTCATCAGTATCTAAGAGATTGTAGATTCTTTTGCATATTTACAAAAATAGAAGTTTCAAAAAAGTTGACTTACTAATTCTTGGAGACTAATATAGTAAGTTTTGATTTGATTTGATTTTGTTTATTCATCACAACCTAGGGGATGAATAAAACAAAGTCTGATAACACATTGCTGCTGGGAGACTGGTGCGATGGATTATGCAGATTTATTCGCATATCTATCGCAACCTAGGGGATAGATAATTGAACTGGAAAAAAAGCTTTAATAACAATATCGCTGCATGGAGCCTGACGCGATGAGTTATATTGCCGACTTCGTCATGTTTACTACAACCGAGGGAGTAAATAATTTGCGGATGAATTCACATATTCATTACAAACTAGGGAATAAATAATATGAAACAACAATTTCTTAGAACATAGTTTGATTCTACAACCCTTAATTAAAATTTTGATGATAACAAACACAAAGAACAAATATGCACTCTAAATTTGTGTTATTTTGTATGCAGAAGTTCTGACTGAAATAGCATCAGAAATTAAGCTACATGAGCTTTAAAGCTGAGGTAATCAGAATGTTCTAAAGAATGATGATCAGAATCTGCGCTGAAGTGAAGAATACTCTGATTCTGAACAGAAGTCTAATATATCATCAGATCCTCACTTCTCTGAGTCATCAATGTTCTGAAGCAATTGCAGCATGCAAGATTCTAAGTTCTGAAGCATTACTTTTCCATTAAGACAACATCATATGCAAAGGCTTCATTCAGACAAAAATCTTCTCAATATGGAAATAGCATTGAGTGTCCATTATCACGCTTTATGTTGGACAAGATTTCCACGCCTATATAAACAAGCTTAAAGGACAAATCGTTCACGATTTGGACACACTATTGCATATACCTCAAAAACGCTGCAATATTTCATATTCTCGTATACGCTCAAATTGTGTAAAATATCACAATTGTGATACAGTTTTTGTAAGGAAAAACAACAGTACACAGTATATTATTTCATTTTGATTAAGCTAGTTTTCCTTGAGATAAACCGGGTTGTGGTTGTACTCAAGAAGACTTTGGCAATTGCCAAAGTAGTATTGTAATCAGATTTGATTAGTGAATTAAGTCCTCGTTGGAGATAGGCGAAATCACCTTGGCGGGTGGACTGGAGTAGTTTGAGATCAAATGAACCAAGATAAAAATACCGTGTCTATTGTTTTTTATTTTAAGTTTCAATTCAACCCCCCCTTCTTGTGTTTTTCACTTCTTCACAATTCTCACATCTACCACAACCTAGGGGGTAGATGATTGAAAAAGCTTAATAACAACATCGCTGCATGGAGACTAACGCAATGAGTTATATCACAGATTTCTCACATCGATGCATGGAGACTAGCGCAATGGGTTATATCGCAGAGGAGGAACCTGTGTATTTATCACAACCTAGCTGATAAATAAAACACAATTTGATAATACATTGATGTATGGAGACTGATGCAATGGATTACACAGATTTATTCGCATATCTATCGCAATCTAAGGGATAGATAATTGAAAAAAGCTTGATAACTATAACGTTGCATGGAGACTTAGGCAATGAGTTATATCATAGATTTCACACATTGCTGCATGGAGACTGGCGCAATGGGTTAGTCAAAGTGTGTTCAGTTCAGTTATGTTATCTTGAGAATTAGGATTTTCTACGATTGTTTTTAATCTTTCCATACAAACCTTATTTACTAGTAATTATAAAGTATACAAAAAATTAAAGTGTGGAAAGTAAAGGCCTAAGCTATTACAGGGCTTTGGGGCAGTTACATAAGAAAATGTCGGAAAGTAAAGTGTAGAATTTAAACCTAAGCTATTACATCCTGTGAGCAGTTACATAATAGGTAAAAATGTGAGAATGTAAATCTACGGTATTACAAGGAAAAGTTATGCGACCTATACAATTTCTCTAAGAAAAATAAATAGCAAAAGAAATAAGAAAATGTTTGAATGTTTTTGTATTTTTTGTGAAAAGTAATTTGAATGATATAAATAATTAAAAGCTAAATTCTAATTGATTTTAATATTTAAAAAAAGGGTTGATTAATTAATTAAATAAATCAAGAAAATTAAATGTTAGTTAAAAATCCTAAACCTAATTCATTAGTATTAGAAAAAATTATGTTAGTCTAATAATTGATTAATTAAAAAATTAGGGTTAGAAAAAGAAAAAATAAAGCAAATTAGGTTAAAAGAGAAAATAGGAAAAAAGATTGCATGGGGTGGGTGTTGAGCCCATGCCCTCCTGGCTTTCATGCTACACTGCTTGCCACTAGGCCAAACGTCTGTTGGTGTTTGAGAATAGGCGTTGTATAATATATTGAAAACTTGCGCGTTAGTTTGTAAAATAAGCAAAAATAATGTAAAAAGGCCAAGATCGAACCCATGCCCTTCGTAATACACGCGCGCTTTCTTGCCAACTGAGTTATGTTGTTCATCTGTTGTTCAATTAACAATAAATCATTATATAATAAACATGAATATTAAAAAAATCATAAAGCACAAAACATGTGCATGAGTGGGGTCTAGGTATTTGAATGGGCGAATAGAGGGACGACATGCAGCCCAGGGAGGGTCAAACCACCATACACGGTGCTTGACCACCTTCTTCTCCGGTTATCAAAAACCTCATCCTGCAAAATAGCATGATTTGAAACAGATATTAAGCCTACCCCCTCCTAAATAGGGGTCTGTGAACTTAGTGGTTTCCTCTATTTAGCCTGAAAACACCTGTAAAGGGAGATACGATAGTCAGAGCTTTACGCCCTAATAATGGAATTTTCTTATCCCTGCATCAAACCTCAGAAGCAATGTTTCTAAAACATTCCAAACATCAATTTGAACATGTATGAATGCTTATAAATGATTTACAATGTGAGAATTAAGAGTTTGTAATTGAGAAATTTTACCAAACCGGTGGCTTGAATGAACGAATCCCGGCGTGGACAAGCTTGTTTCTTAGCTCGGTAGTGATTCTGGGAACTTCAGGAATGCGTTTGGATGCTTGGTTGTGATTGAAGGAGGATGCAAATAAGGTCTTGTGTTTTCCCTAGTTTGAGAAATTTTGAGATATTTGAGAGTTCTTGTAGGCAGATTTTTTCGTCTCCTTAGTGCATGAATGTCTTGTGTATTTATAGGACATGGATTTAGGTTAACAAAATTGTATGAGATCTTGATAATTCATGGTGAAAATATTTGACTTGGAATTTGTATAAAACTTGCTATTTTAGCATAGATTTGATTCAAAGAGCTCACACGGTTTCGCCAACTCAAATATATGATTTTTGACTCATGATTTGATCAAAAATAGATTCATGCACCTCTCATGATTTAATGGATATTTTATTTGATTTAAATTGAATAAAATCATAATAAGAGGAATAAAAATCATAAAAAATATATGAATGGGTTTAGAGGTTCTCTAATATGTTAAGAACATGTTTGAACCTGAAAACTTAGGCTCAATAGCCCAAAATTACAAATTTCTCAATTTGGAGTTAATGCATTTTCTCAAAATTCCCGAACTTGTGCAATTCATAACTTGCTTAATTTTTGTCATATGAAGGTGATCTTGGACATTTTATAAATCTCATGATGTCTCCTACAACTCTCATGCTGGTCATTTTTACATTTGAAGATTTTAAATTGATGTAAATTGTTTTGATAAAAAGTGTCTTTTGTTGACTTTTAAAATGACATGTAATGTTTTAGCCCATATATCTCAAATGAAGCTTTTTTGGCATTGAGCTTAGAGAGAGAAAGTTGTAGAGAATTCAATTTCCATCAAAATGGTCTTTGGTTAAGAATGTTATGATGAAAAATCTGAAAGTTATGCTTGGTCAAAGTTCAGTTGACTTCTCGTAAAGAAAACCCTAGTTTAGCAACTTTTGACTTTTGATGAATCTTGAGTTTTATTGATGAATCATTATCAACCCTTGATCAAATGATGAATATGAGATAAGAATATTGATGTTGACCAAAAAATTTAAAGCTTGACTGTAAATTGGTCGAAGTTGACTTTTTGTTCAATATAGTTGATTTTAAATCATCTGAGCAATTGTTCGAGCAAACTTGTGCTACAAGGCTTAAAACTTGATATAAGGATACTTTGAATCATATGAGAAACCATGAAGTACATTTTAGCACTAGAAGTCCAATTTTCTTTGAGAAAACCAAAACCCTAATTATAGGTCATTGCTTAGGGGGAGGATTCATCTGATCATTTCTTGAGTGATCTTGAGTACTTAAGAACCTTAGGAGCATGAGGAGGTATCTTGAATCAATTTGTATTGAATAACGGGAGGGAAAATTTTGGGGTACAACAGTTGCCCCTGTTCAATCTTCTTAAACTTGAAGAGTTAGATTAGCGTTTTCGTCATTCATGATCTGAAGGTGGAAGAGGATTGAACACTTAAGTGCCCAGAAATTTGCACTCACATGTGCCCGAAGTAAAATTGTTTGTTGATTATATTGGGAATGGGTTTAAAGATGGCATTTGGAGAGATGATAGTGTGTCGTCAGTGATGGGCTAATAAATGCCATCCAAAGTAACTATTGAGAGGAGTATCAGAATGAGTTTACGCCTGACTTTATCTGAAGAATGTTTTTCAGAAAATCTCTGAAGGGAGATGCTTTTCTGAGAAGTGCCCTGAAAGAGGTGCTTTTCAGAATTTAGTCTCTGAATGAGAATGCTTTTCCAAACGAAGGACCTAAAGGAGATGCTTTTCAGGATTTAGTCTCTGAAGGGGAATGCTTTTCAGAATAAACTTCTGAAGGAGAATGATTTTCAGAACGAAGGCCCTGAAGGAGATTGTTTTCAGAATTCAGTCTCTAAAGGGGAATTATTTTGAGAATAAACTTATGAAGAAGAATGCTTTTCAGAACGAAGACCTTAAAGGAGATGCTTTTCAGAGTTTAGTCTCTGAAGGGGAATGCTTTTCATATTAAACTTCTGAAGAAGAATGCTTTTCAGAACGAAGGCCCTGAAGGAGATGTTTTTCAGAATTCAGCCTCTGAAGAGGAATGCTTTTCAGAATAAACTTTTGACGGAGAATGATTTTCATAATGAAGGCCCTGAAGGAGATGTTTTTCAGAATTCAGTCTCTTAAGGGGAATGCTTTTCAGAATAAACTTCTGAAGGAGAATGCTTTTCCAAATGAAGGACTTGAAGGAGTTGCTTTTCAGAATTCAATCTCTGAAGGGGAATGTTTTTCAGAATAAACTTCTGAAGGAGAATGCTTTTCAGAACGAAGGCCCTGAAGGAGATGCTTTTTAGAATTCAGTCTTTGAAGGGGAATGCTTTTCAGAATAAACTTTTGAATGAGAATGCTTTTCAGATCGAGGGCCCTGAAGGAGATTCTTTTCAGAATTCAGTCTCTAAAGGGGAATGCTTTTCAGAATAAACTTCTGAAGGAGAATGCTTTTCAGAACGAAGGCCATGAAGGAGATGCTTTTCATAATTCAGTCTCTGAATGGGGAATGCTTTTCAGAACGAATACCCTGAAGAAGATGCTTTTCAGAATTCAGTCTCTGAAGGGGAATGCTTTTTAGAATAAACTTCTGAAGGAGAATGCTTTTTAGAACGAAGGCCCTCAAGGAGATGTTGTTCAGAATTCAGTCTCTAAAGGGGAATGCTTTTTAGAATAAACTTTTGAAGTAGAATGCTTTTTAGAATGAAGGCCCTGAAAGAGATGCTTTTCGGAATTCAGTCTCCGAAGGGGAATCCTTTTCAAAATAATATTTTGAAGGAGAATGCTTTTAAGAATGAAGGCCATGAATGAGATGCTTTTCAGAATTTAGTCTCTAAAGGAGAATGCTTTTCAGAATAAACTTTTGAAGGAGAATGCTTTTCAGAATGAAGTCCCTGAAGGAGATGCTTTTCATAACTCAGTCTCTGAAGGGGAATGCTTTTCAGAATAAACTTTTGAAGGAGAATACTTTTCATAACAAAGGCCCTGGAGGAGAATGCTTTGTTCATGTAGATAGTCACCCCGTCCTGTTTCAGGAATTGATCTACAATTTTTTTCTAAATTGTTGATAATATTTGTTTGTTCGAGAGCTTAACCTTAAAAGACAAAGTTAGTTCTATGCAATGTAATGATGTATGTAATGCATTGTGTAATGGTGATCTCAAAATAAATGATAATGATATGTGTTCCATATGCATATGTTATGATATTTTGTAAATGATGTATGGATGAAATATGTTATTGGAGCATATCGGTAGTCTCCGTATAATAATCTCTGGCTGGGGAAAATATATCATTGATTGTTGCTGGGGATGAAGACGATAGTTCTTCAGCTTTGTTTAGAACAATTTTACTGGGGATTTCTACTTTCTGTTTTAGGACATCCCACTAGGGATGTTCGACTTCTGCTTGGGGATAGAAGCATTCAAGGAGAGTCGTTCATTCGTCGTTCTTTGAAGGATTTGATTCCTTACATATCCTAACTATGGATAAAAGAGATGGACAATCCTTTGATGCGCTCTTTTGGGGAAGACAATGTTTGACTGATATCTGGCCGGAGAAGAGAACCTCGTCGGGGAACTTGTAATATTGGAGAAATAAACTCCATTAGGGAAATAAACCTGTAGACTGTATTGGGGAAATTAATCTTTGATGAGGATTAGCTTGTGAAAATAGCTCTCAGGAGATTGCTCTGTGGAGAATTTATGGTCAACTTGAATGTTATCCCGACTCCTAGAGTCTTTAGTAAATGCTAATCCTATTTTCATGGATATATTTGTAAACAGTAATCATATTCAAATGCATATGCTCATTCAATGTAATCATCGTACGTTTTTGCAAACAAAAAAGAGAAAGTAAATTTTGAATTTGAAATTGATTGTATTGATTTATAAGGTTTGTCGATAAACAAACAATTTTATACAAGGAGACCGAAATCCTAGTAAGAGGAAATCATCGTAAAAGAAAAAGTGGTACGGAGAAACAAAGAAAAACAGCTTTGTGGAAATGATCCCATCGAGTTTCAAATGCGCTATTGCACCTATGTCTTCAAGCATTTCATCCCTTGTTGTCGGAAGAAGTTGATTGAATTTATCTGTACCATTTAAACTTGACATTAGTGACTATGCTGGATCTAAATAGATGGGTGATCCAATGGAACATAGTCGTACGCTTTAATCCCTATCTTTTGTCTGGACCACCCTTTCGGGTTTTTAGTCCACCAGGATATCCTTTTTTGCCCAAGCCGCCTTTTTAGGGTTTCAACTTGTCGGATGTACATTTCATATATATATATATATATATATATATATATATATATATATATATATATATATATATATATATATATATATATATATATATATATATATATATATATATATATATATATATATATATATATATATATATATATATATATATATATATATATATATATATATATATATATATATATATATATATATATATATATATATCCCTATTTTTTGCCGAATCCTTTTGGTTCGTCGGGATGCCCTTATTTTTGCCTAGGCTAGTTAACCTAGTAGCTCTCTTTTATGCGTAGTATTTTTTAACTATGTTCGCATTTACAGGGTGTGGAAAATCTTCGCAGTCCATGGTGGTAAGCATCATAGCACCGCCAGAAAATATATTTTTGATACAAATGGCCCTTCATATGTGGGAGTCCATTTTCCCCTTTGCTCACCTTGTGGTAGGATGATGCATTTTATTACCAAATCACCAGCATGGTACACCTGTTGTCTGACTTTCTTGTTAAAGGCCTTGATCATGCGCTTCTAATACATTTGACCATGAAAAATAGTCGCAAGCCTTTTTTCATCAATCAAATATATCTGGTAGATTATAGTCTGAATCCCTTCGTCTTCGTCTAAACCTGCATCTTTCATAATCCTTAAGGAAGGAATCTGGACTTCGATAGGTAAGACAATCTCCATACCATATACTAGAGAGAACGGGGTTTCCCTAGTTGATGTACGTATCGAAGTGCGAAAACCATGAGAGCAAATGGTAGCATCTCGTGCCAATCTTTGCATTTCACTATCATCTTTTGCAAAATCTTCTTAATATTCTTGTTGGAGGCTTCCACTGCGCCGTTCATCTTTGGTAGATATGGAGAAGAATTGTGGTGCTTAATCTTGAACTGCATGCAGAGTTCCATGATCATAGTATTGTTAAGATTGGTACTGTGATCGGTGGGAATGAGAACTGACTGTTTTGGAATGCTGGTTCGCGTTTGCGTTTGTTTTTGCAAGATGTCGCAGTAAGCAAGAGTCGCCACCATCTTTTATTTTATCCAACAAGGAAAGGACAAAAGCACAGAAAAATTCCTTTTCGAGATGTTTCTCGGGTTCGGGAGATAGATTATAGAAAGGGAAGGTGTTAGCACCCTTTCTATCCGTGGTTATCCACGGGCTCTTAGGTACTTGCTCACTATGTTTTCAAAATTGCTTTCTTTGTGCTTGTGGGTTTGAAAAAGTTTTTGAAACTTCGATTTAGCTCTTGCTTCTGTCTTCAAGAGCGTATGAAGTGTTTTTTTGAAAACTTTGTTCGAAAAAGAGTGTAAGTGTGAAAAAGGTTTTGTTTTGTTTTAAAAGGAGCAAGTACTTAAGAATATCTACCTACTCAAAAAGGAATTAAATTGTGCTAATGTCCTTTAGACAGTGCTATCCCACTATTGAGGAGTAGGTAGCACCGTCGTTGGAGTTTTCGGGTCAATTCGATTTAAGGGACGTGTGGCCACTAAAGCAATGTTAGGACGCCTTAGCGGTAACCCTAATTTCTTAGATCATTTTTATCCGAGGCAACCATTTTGAGGCAACTTATGATCTTTGGACAAGAGGGCGACCTCTAAGACTTCCTATACTCAATGACCACGTTCGAGGCAACCAAGTGAGGCGTACCCTAGGAGTGGCATGTGCAAGTGTCAATTTTCAGTTATATTATCTTTACATGTCATGGTGAGCTACTGTTGATTTTAAGTTTAAGATAGATCTTGTCATGCATAGCCTATTATTCATACATCTAACAGTTAATGGTTGCGGAAAATAAATTGCAGAAAATAAAACTAAGCTATTACAAGGCGTCGGGTATTTACATCGCCAAAAACAAACCCTTAAAAATAAATGCGAAAAAGTAAATAAAAACGATAAATAAAAAAGTCCTAAGTTAAAGCTATTACATCCTCGGGGCAATTACAATATATGGATCAAAATAATATGCGCGAGAAAAGTTGAATCAGATTGTCCTTTAGGGTTTTGACCCTTTTTTTTCATTAAACAAAGCGTATTTTTGGTCTTTTTTGATTTAAGAATTAAGTCTAAATTAATAATGGAATTAATTAAAAAAAGAAAATATTTTTTGAGTTTTTATTTTGATTAAGCAAAAAAAATCAGAAATATATATAAAAAAAACCTAATTCTAAGTCAATTTTAATTTATTGCAAAAAAAATGTTAAGATTAAACCTAATTAAAAAAACTAAATTAATTGGTTAATTGTTTATTTACAAAAATAATGAAATTAATGATGAAAATAATATTTTTGATTTCTGGTTTTTTTTTAATAAAAAAGGGTTAATTGGTTAATTAATTAGTTAGTTTTTAATAATAATAATAAAAAAGCAAAAGGAATATGAAAAGAAAATAAAACATAAGCAAACTTTTGGGGGGCGCTGGGCCTGAAGAAGGGAGGTTGATTCAGCAATTCCAGGCCCAGATTCGAACAGCCTCGCCTGACTTTCAGATTTCCTGGATGCTTGTTGACCAAGGTTCATGGTGAACCTCATCCTGGACCACTGGATCTGGATCTGGAACCACCTGGCCTTTGAGATCTGGAGGTATATGGTGCTCCCTGCCTGAAGCGCTGCATGTGAACGCCTGAAACAAAATGATAATAGAGTTTGGGGGACCTGGGATTCAAATCCAGGTCCCAGGGGGTTCTGCAACACACACTTCACCAATCCAACTACACTGCATTATTGTTATTGAATTAAGAAACAAATATTATATAGACAACCAAAACGCTAAGCCTGCAAATAAAAAAAACGCGCTAATGGTTTGAATGGACCAATAGCACAAGGACACGCCATTGTCTTCTTCAAACGACCCTGGTTTTTTTACCTGTGGATTTTTATCCGCAGGAAGTTTCGTAGGGTATCTCAAAAACCCTCTCCAGGCCATGTAAATGAAATCCAAGAGTACCAACGTACTCGTCTCTTCCCCCTGGTCATCCCTGTACAAATTATGTGCATTGATTTTTCCTGCAATTAAAAACCCCAAAAACAAGGTATACGAACCCTAGAACTGGGCATGGCGTTACAGGCTATGAAAATAAAATTCAGTGATGCCAACAGTTTCAAAATGCAACGCAAAGCATGAATATGTAATTATTTCAATGAAAGGATGCAAGAAAATGATTTCACGATATCATGTCCAGAGAAAGATTCGTAGATACATACAGGGAGTTCTAGGCAATGAAAAAACCTGGTGTTGATTGGTATAGCTCCACTAGATGTCAAGGAAGAGAGCTACATTTTGCTTTTGGTCTGAATTCGCCTCCAAGGTTATTTTTGATCTTATACTTTTCAAGCTTTTTTTCTCAAGGTTGTGGCACCGTTTTTGCAGAGTTTCTGTATCTTTTTTGTGTCTTTCACGTCTGTCTGCAAGGGTTTCTGTGTGTGTTCTTTTCCGTGTCTTTCACGTGTGTGATTTGCTTATGAGCATGAGGTTTATATAGCCAAGGAAATTAGGTCAATATTTGTGTATCAAATCTTGGTCCATTATGATGAAGAGATTTGATTTGATTTCTTCATAAAGACTTGCTATATTTGATTCAATCACATGCCAATCTATTTTCAGGCGTTACTGCCAGCCTGTTATGAGCTGTTTGGGCCTCCAATATGATGGAAATCAAAAGCTGACTTGCCCCTTCAAATTTGCTCTCTTTGATTGCTTCAAAGTCCCCATTCGAACTCCTCCAGTCACAGCCCCTTCGATTAAGACTCCCCCTGTTTCGATTGCATATTTGCAAGGGACACATGCCATTGTGAACTTTGGGTGAACCTAGACAGGTTAGGATATATGTTTTTGCTTAGTCATGCAAACCTACTTCATTCCTTCGAATCTGCCTTCTTTGCCAGCTTCAAAGTCCAATTCGAATATATTTAGAACATTCCCTGTTAGACAACGTCGACCAGCCCTTGGCCTTGTGATGAGTCTAAGTTCTTATTCGAAGTGTCCAGAACTTCCTTCATCAGAGCATCTTAGATCAAGAGAAACTCTGCACTAAAATGACATTCGAAGGTCATTTCGTTCTGATGTTCTGATTGAGGTAAAGTATTAAATTCCAGTCGAAGGACCCTCTGAAGTGCTAGTCGAAGCATTGTGACATTGGCTTGATCGAAGGGGTCCAGCGCTCAATCGAAGACTTGCACACTAAAGCTTGGTCAAAGGAGGTCCAGCGCTTAATCGAAGACTTGCAGACCAAAGCTTGATCGAAGGGTTCTAAACACCTAATCGAAGCTTACTAATCAAAGCCTGATCGAAGCGTGCCAAATGCCCAATCGAAGACTGGTGAGTCAAGCCTGGTCGAAGAGTGCCAAATGCCCAATCGAAGACTGGTGAACCAAGCTTGATCAAAGGATTTTGGATTCCCAATCGAAGACTTCTCCCAGATGCCAATCGAAAGACCCTTTGTTCATCTTCAAAAAACTTTATTTTTCTTAGGCAAGGGTTTGTGACCAACCATGTAAGGGAAGACCTTTGAAAACATGAGAGGGCAAATTTTGGGGTACAACAGTTGTCCATGTTCAATTTTCTTAAACCTGAGGATGTAGATTGGCTTGCGTGCCTTTCGTGATCCGAAGGTGGAAGATAATTGAACACTAGAGTGCCCAGAAATTTGCACTCGTATGGTGTAGTATCAGCATTGTGATGTCAGGAATGGGCTTACAGATGCCATTTGGAGATTGTTGGTAGGAGGATAGGCTTATAGATGCCATCTGCAGGAGTGTCGATCGCATAAGAGATTCCTTAGCGAGAACTTGCATACCTGAGAAAGAAAGATGGTCTTCCTGGCTTGTTACAGGTGTTAATCTTCAATCTCTTCATGTAGATAATTTTCCTGGATTGTTACAGGTATTAATCTACAATCAGTCGTCCACAGATATTTTTCCTGGCCTGTTATAGGTATTCAATTGGGACTTGAAAAGGTTGGTCGAAGAGATAGCTGTCTTGAGAGAGATAGAATTTTAGGAGCTTCAGTTGTCCGTTACTCTACTGGGGAGTTAACTCTGGAGGTGAACTGCATATCTGGACTGAGAAGCAACCTGGGTAAGGTTACTTCATGATGAGTCCATGTAAAACTTCATCTGGAAAGGAGGAACCTGTGTAGGGTTTCCTGATGACGAGTCCGTGTAAAACTTCATCTTGGAAAGAGGGAACCTGTGTAGGGTTTCTTGATGATGAGTCCGTGTAAAACTGCATCTGGAAAGAGGGAACCTGTGTAGGGTTTCTTGATGATGAGTCCGTGTAAAACTGCATCTGGAAAGGAGGAACCTGTGTAGGGTTGTTGATGACGAGTCCGTGTAAAACTTCATCTTGGAAAGAGGGAACCTGTGTAGGGTTTCTTGATGATGAGTCCGTGTAAAACTGCATCTGGAAAGAGGGAACCTGTGTAGGGTTTCTTGATGATGAGTCCGTGTAAAACTGCATCTGGAAAGGAGGAACCTGTGTAGGGTTGTTGATGACGAGTCCGTGTAAAACTTCATCTTGGAAAGAGGGAACCTGTGTAGGGTTTCTTGATGATGAGTCTGTGTAAAACTGCATCTGGAAAGAGGGAACCTGTGTAGGGTTTCTTGATGATGAGTCCGTGTAAAACTGCATCTGGAAAGGAGGAACCTGTATAGGGTTGCTGATGACGAGTCTGTGTAAAACTTCATCTTGGAAAGAGGAAACCTGTGTAGGGTTTCTTGATGATGAGTCCGTGTAAAACTGCATCTGGAAAGAGGGAACCTGTGTAGGGTTTCTTGATGATGAGTCCGTGTAAAACTTCATCTTGGAAAGGAGGAACCTGTGTAGGGTTACTTCGGGATAAGTTCGTGTAAAACTTCAGGAGGAACCTGGGTAAGGTTACTTCGGGATAAGTTTGTGTAAAACTTCAGGAGGAACCTGGGTAAGGTTACTGTGAGATAATTTTGTGTAAAACTTCAGGAGGAACCGGGGTAAGGTTACTTTGGGATGAGTTCGTGTAAAACTTCAGGAGGAACCGGGGTAAGGTTACTTTGGGATGAGTTAGTGTAAAACTTCAGGAGGAACCGGTGTAAGGTTACTTTGGGATAACTTCAGGAGGAACCGGTGTAAGGTTACTTTGGGATGAGTTCGTGTAAAACTTCAGGAGGAACCGGGGTAAGGTTACTGTGAGATAAGTTTGTGTAAAACTTCAAGCGGTACCTGGGTAAGGTTACTTCGGGCTAAGTTCGTGTAAAACTTCAGAATGAACCGGGGTAAGGTCGCTCTGTGATAAGTTCGTGTAAAACTTCATTCAGAAATATATGAGAAAGGACTCGTGTAGGATTTTTCAGGATGAACCCGTGTGAAGCAGTATTTAGGAGAAACCCGTGTAAAGCTGAATTTGATCGTGCAGATGATTACTCTGTTTAGTTTCCGGAGTTAATCTTGAACTTGCTGGAAGTTGTTGATGATAACCATCTTTCCTGAAAAGGTACATGACTAATCGTATATGATGCATGACATGCATTGTATGATGATGTTCTCAAAATAAATGAGATTATGTTGTATGCAATATGTATGCGCATGTCATGATGTATGAACATGAAATGCTATTGTGGTACGTCCGAGTTTGGGAAAATAAATCCCTGACTGTTGTTTGGAGAATAAAGAGTTTCGCTCGCTGGAGATAACGACCGAAGATGATTGGGAGAATAATCCTGCAGGAGAGAATAACTCCGCTGGGGAATGGACTGACGAGGAAATGACTGTGGGGAGTATATACTCTGCTAGAAGATCTGCTGATTTGGAGAAATAAAACTCAGCTTGGGGATGAATTACTGTTGCTGGTGACAGTGAACCTTGTTGGGGATTGAATTTCTGTCTATGAAAGGAATGAACTCCGCTGGGGATAGAAAGAACTTCGTTGGGGATGATCTTTCAGTTGCAACTTGCTGAGGATAACCCAGTTAGACTCTTGTGAGGATAACCTCTGAATTTGGCTGGGGAGACTTATTTGTGCTTCGCATGGGACAAGCTTCCAGAGTCTACTGGGGAATAGGAGTTGTGGTCCTTTGATTTGTAGTAGTAGGAGAGGCAACCCAAGCTGGGGAATCCTGGTGTTGTTGGGGAAATAACCCTGTCGTCAGTCCGCTAGAGAGGTGACATCTTCGTTGGGGGAAATCCTCGAGGATTCTTGAGGTTTATTCAGTTGGGGAAAGGTTTTCAAAGATTAAACCCTTGCTGGGAGTCATCCTATGAGAAGGATTTGGGGGAGACTTGTCATTGCCCCTAGTAGCAAGTGTTTGTGGCACTGCCCGGAAATGTTTAATTATACGTAACCCTTCACTGAGATTGATGTTCAATGCCCCAAGTGACGGAGATGGAGACTTTCCCCTGGTTACTCTGCACTTCTTCAGAGATTTCTTGAAATCTTGACTGTACTGCCCCAAGTGTGCTGGATAGTGACATGTCAAGTCCCCTTGTTGATAGGAGATTTGTCAATGGAGGTGTCATCCTTTTTGAAGTGATCTTGTTCACTGAGAGAACTTTCGTTCATCGGATATTCGTTGTGTGAATTTCTCCGCTGTCAAACAAATAGCCAAATGCAAACAGTGATATTCAAATAATGCAAAGTTTATGCTTGTCTCGAAGTTTTGAAAAATGCGTTTTTTAGCAGACAACTTTTTATAAGACAAATTCAACACAAGATTTAGGGCAAAGCCTTACAGGAGTCAGGATACCTTTTGTAACAGTATGCTTTTGAATTAACCCATGCTTCAGTTAGGACTTTTGAAGGGTTGTAACGTGGCTTGGTTCACGGTTTAAGAAACAAAGGATAAAGGCTCAAAGTATATTTGTACCCACCCGCTCTTCGTGATGTTCTTCAATCCTAAACTCAGTTAATTGTGCGTCAGACTCTATTCGAATTTGGAATGACGTTTTGGTGATGGTTCACACAAGTTGGATTTTTGAAGGCAGTCATCATTTTTGCAACATTTTTCATGTTGTTGAGGATTTGTAGCGACCTCGTTCTTTTGATTTGTTATCCCTAATTTTTGCCTGACTGTTTCTGTTTTCGAGATTTACAGTCAGCAGGATGCCCCAGCTTTCTTAAGCCTCCTTTATAGGTTTTGGCTCAGTGGGCTTTTCTCTTTTGAGAGATTGACTGCCTATGAAATAAGGAACCACCACTGTCTTTTGATTCCAGAGGAATGCTTTTGATAACGTTCGTTGTATTATGAACTGAGAGTTTGCGACTTTAATGCGCATCTTTTGAATTAACTGAGAGACTACCCTGCCCCAGATTTAAATTAAAGGTTTCAATTTGTGTTTAAAACAGAAAACTCCTACTTCTTTGGCTCGAAGGGGTTGACTAGGGATTATCTTCCTTATAACTCCAGTGTTTAGGATTTGAAAGAAACGCCTGTACATCGTCAGCAAGGTCTGTCCAAAAGCATACTGTATGAGATTATGGCATTGTTTCATCATCCTCCCTCTAAAGGCTTATAACTTTTAGCAAGAGTTGAATGTCATAAAGTGAGTAAAAAGCATAATTTAAATGTAATTAAAATGATTGGATCAAATCAAGACAAACATATGCAATGCATTAATGAAACAGAGTTTAACATTAACAAATAATTGTTTGAATAACAAAAGAAATTATAACTTGAAAATTCAAATGAAACAAAGACATTCTCAATGATTTGGCGTAGGAGCAGTGATTATGCTAGAGTCTCCGGAGGACCAAACTCAATCTCCTTGGCATCAATCAAATTCTGAATCTTGTACTTCAATGCCCAACAATCGTTAGTATCATGCCCGGGACTGTCAGAATGATAAGCACAGGTCGCATTAGGATTGTAGTTAGGAGAAGAAGTCTTGGGGTTTGGGTGAGGTCCTATCAATATAATTAGATTCATCCTCAACAATTGTTGCAACGCTTGAGACAACGACATGTTGATGTTGGTGAACTGTCTTTTAGGCTCATCTGGCTTTCGTTGATTTCCCTTTTACTGTTGTCAGTGTGACGCAGAACCAGAGATCAGGACTGCCCCTACGTGTTGGTCATGGCGACCCTTTTGACCATACACATCATTGGACTCTTTCTTCCCATTGTAGGACTTTTTCTGAGCATCAGAAGGTGTAGCTTCTTGAATCTTCCCACTTTTGATGCCAGCTTCGACCCTTTCGCCGATCAGTATTAGCTCGGTGAATCCGGCTGAAGAGCTTTCGATCAAGTGTTTGAAATAGGGACCAGAAAAAGTCCCAAGAAACATGTCCACCAACTCCCTATCAGACATAGGGGGTTGGACTCTTCCAGCAAGATCTCTCCACTTCTGAGCGTAGTCCTTAAAGCCTTCGCCTGTACCCATAGACATACCCTGAAGCTGAGTACGTGTGGGAGCAAGGTCGGCATTATACTGGTATTGCTTGTAAAAAGCAGCAGCAAGGTCCTCCCAGTTGCGGATGTTAGCTCCTTCCAGTTGACAGAACCATTCAAGTTGAGTCCCTGACAGACTATCTTGAAAGAAATGAACCTAGAGATTTCTATCAGCAGTATAGGGTTGAATCTTCCTCACATATGACCGGAGGTGCAGCTTTGGACAGGAAGCTCCGTCATACTTGGCAAAGGCAGGCGCCTTGAATTTATGGGGAATCACCACCCCAGGGGATAGACCTAGATCTCCGAAGTCCAGACCGGGCACCTTCTGTATTTCCATAGCGCTCAAGCGGTCTTCCAGCTGTTTGTACTTATCCTCAGCAGGAGGATATTGTTCTTCATCATAGTCTGTCTCGTTGTCAGAGACCATAGGGCTAGGAGCCCTCCTTTCTTGTGGACTATCTTTCCCTCCAGATGAGGTGGTCAGATCAACTTCATTCTGCAGCCCGTTTCCAAACCTGCATCCAGTGTTGAACAGGACGGTCCTCTTTTTCTTCTTCTTCCTCTCTTTCAAAATCAGGGTCTTCAGGTCCTGCTGACCCTTAGCTAGGCTCATGACCAACTCTTGAAATCGGGCATTCTGGGCCTGGAGGGCCTTGATAGATTGCTCGGTTGAAGGTTCAGTAGACATGATGATTGCTGAAATAAACAGCGAAGAAGATAAGAGACCTGTACTGGGAGCCCTGTTATGTAATGATATGTATGATATATGTATGCAATGTTTTCAAGGATCTCGCGGGGTAAACAAGAAACTGTTAGAATCTGAATCTAGTAGCTTGATTGAAGGAACTTCATGTTGCTGAGAGTCCTTCTTCAAGAGTTAAGCTCACCATATCGAGTGGGTCATAGCCCCTGACTCAAGTTATCATGCTTGGATTTCTAGACAACCTTGGCTAGAGGAAAATAAATCCCTTTTGCCCCTTGCTAGCCTTTTGATTTACCATAACCTGCATCACAGACCCTTGAGATCCTTGAAATGGTTAAAGAAATGCTAGGGCATGATGTTATGATGTGTATGCTATGCGTCTAAGCACAAGTGTGAGGTGATGTAAGTAAACCCCGCAATAAGTCCAAATTATCGGATAAGGACTGTAAACAAAACCTGCAAGGAACTCATGTTGTCAGATAACAAGTATGTGCAAGTAGTTCAAGTTTGAAGGCACACAAGTCACACATATAGCTTTAAGTTTAGGCTGGCATGGAGTTTAGGTATTACCCTCTTTCAGTTTGGTTAAAACCAGTCCTAAAAATAGTAACCGGGTTCTAGAGGATCTCAATATCACTGACTACCCTTAATCGATCATAATTCCAGTTTAGCAACCTTTTCTTGCGGCCGGAATCATCGTGAGAGTTTAGTCTCAATGAGTGTAGCATACTGCTACTGTTCTATGGCCAAGTTGGTCAATTTAAGGTTCTAAGGTCAGTTGGTGTTTAATGACTCCTTAGAAGACCCATATTCTCCTCGTTCCAACACAAGGGATATCGGTACAGACCAAGGTGTCACACCAACGTAGCTACTGCTTCATCCGTGTGGGTCTACGCCGGACAGATCCCTCACAGTTTATTGCTACTTACCTAAAGGGTATCCCCAGATCCAGGTTAGGATCTATAGAACTCCGATACAAGCCCACAAAATTTAAAGCATACAAAGCATACAATTTAAAAAACAAGTGATCTAATCCTAAGGTACACCTCACTTATAAGATTCCCCAGCAGAGTCGTCAGTTCTGTGATCGGTGGGAATGAGAACTGACTGTTTTGGAATGCTGGTTCGCGTTTGCCTTTGTTTTTGCAAGATGTCGCGGTAAGCAAGAGTCGCCACCATCTTTTATTTTATCCAACAAGGAAAGGACAAATGCACAGAAAAATTCTTTTTCGAGATGTTTCTCGGGTTCGGGAGGTAGATTATAGAAAGGGAAGGTGTTAGCACCCTTTCTATCCGTGGTTATCCACGGGCTCTTAGGTACTTGCTCACTATGTTTTCAAAATTGCTTTCTTTGTGCTTGTGGGTTTGAAAAAGTTTTTGAAACTTCGATTTAGCTCTTGCTTCTGTCTTCAAGAGCGTATGAAGTGTTTTTTTGAAAACTTTGTTCGAAAAAGAGTGTAAGTGTGAAAAAGGTTTTGTTTTGTTTTAAAAGGAGCAAGTACTTAAGAATATCTACCTACTCAAAAAGGAATTAAACTGTGCTAATGTCCTTTAGACAGTGCTATCCCACTATTGAGGAGTAGGTAGCACCGTCGTTGGAGTTTTCAGGTCAATTCGATTTAAGGGACGTGTGGCCACTAAAGCAATGTTAGGACGCCTTAGCGGTAACCCTAATTTCTTAGATCATTTTTATCCGAGGCAACCATTTTGAGGCAACTTATGATCTTTGGACAAGAGGGCGACCTCTAAGACTTCCTATACTCAATGACCATGTTCGAGGCAACCAAGTGAGGCGTACCCTAGGAGTGGCATGTGCAAGTGTCAATTTTCAGTTATATTATCTTTACATGTCATGGTGAGCTACTGTTGATTTTAAGTTTAAGATAGATCTTGTCATGCATAGCCTATTATCTAGCAGTTAATGGTTGCGGAAAATAAATTGCAGAAAATAAAACTAAGCTATTACAAGGCGTCGGGTATTTACATCGCCAAAAACAAACCCTTAAAAATAAATGCGAAAAAGTAAATAAAAGCGATAAATAAAAAAGTCCTAAGTTAGCTATTACATCCTCGGAGAAATTACAATATATGGATCAAAATAATATGCGCGAGAAAAGTTGAATCAGATTGTCCTTTAGGGTTTTGACCCTTTTTTTTCATTAAACAAAGCGTATTTTTGGTCTTTTTTGATTTAAGAATTAAGTCTAAATTAATAATGGAATTAATTAAAAAAAGAAAATATTTTTTGAGTTTTTATTTTGATTAAGGAAATAAAATCAGAAATATATATATAAAAAAAAACTAATTCTAAGTCAATTTTAATTTATTGCAAAAAAATTTTAAGATTAAACCTAATTAAAAAAACTAAATTAATTGGTTAATTGTTTATTTACAAAAATAATGAAATTAATGATGAAAATAATATTTTTGATTTCTGTTTTTTTTTTTTTATAAAAAAGGGTTAATTGGTTAATTAATTAGTTAGTTTTTAATAATAATAATAAAAAGCAAAAGGAATATGAAAAGAAAATAAAACATAAGCAAACTTTTGGGGGGCGCTGGGCCTGAAGAAGGGAGGTTGATTCAGCAATTCCAGGCCCAGATTCGAACAGCCTCGCCTGACTTTCAGATTGCCTGGACGCTTGTTGACCAAGGTTCATGGTGAACCTCATCCTGGACCACTGGATCTGGATCTGGAACCACCTGGCCTTTGAGATCTGGAGGTATATGGTGCTCCCTGCCTGAAGCGCTGCGTGTGAACGCCTGAAACAAATGATAACAGAGTTTGGGGGACCTGGGATTCAAATTCAAGTCCCATGGGGTTCTGCAACGCACGCTTCACCAATCCAACTATACTGCATTATTGTTATTGAATTAAGAAACAAATATTATATAAACAAACAAAACGCTAAGCCTGCAAATAAAACAAACGCGCTAATGGTTTGAATGGACCAATAGCACAAGGACACGCCATTGTCTTCTTCAAACGACCCTGGTTTTTTACCTGCGGATTTTTATCCGCAGGATGTTTCGTAGGGTATCTCAAAAACCCTCTCCAAGCCATGTAAATGAAATCCAAGAGTACCAACCTACTCGTCTCTTCCCCCTGGTCATCCCTGTACCAATTCTGTGCATTGATTTTTCCTGCAATTAAAAACCCCAAAAACAAGGTATACGAACCCTAGAACTGGGCATGGCGTTAGAGGCTATGAAAATAAAATTCAGTGATGCCAACAGTTTCAAAATGCAACGCAAAGCATGAATATGTAATTATTTCAATGAAAGGATGCAAGAAAATGATTTCACGAGATCATGTCCATAGCAAGATTCGTAGATACTTACAGGGAGTTTTAGGCAATGAAAAGACCTGGTGTTGATTGGTATAGCTCCACTAGATGTCAAGGAAGAGAGCTACGTTTTGCTTTTGGTCTGAATTCGCCTCCAATGTTATTTTTGATCTTTCACTTTTCAAGCTTTTTTTCTCAAGGTTGTGGCGCCGTTTTTGCAGAGTTTCTGTATCTTTTTTGTGTCTTTCACGTCTGTCTGCAAGGGTTTCTATGTGTGTTCTTTTCCGTGTCTTTCACGTGTGTGATTTGTTTATGAGCATGAGGTTTATATAGCCAAGGAAATTAGGTCAGTATTTGTGTATCAAATCTTGGTCCATTATGATGAAGAGATTTGATTTGATTTCTTCATAAATACTTGCTATATTTGATTCAATCACATGCCAATCTATTTTCAGGCGTTACTGCCAGCCTGTTATGAGCTGTTTGGGCCTCCAATATGATGGAAATCAAAAGCTGACTTGCCCCTTCGAATTTGCTCTCTTTGATTGCTTCAAAGTCCCCATTCGAACTCCTCTAGTCACAGCCCCTTCGATTGAGACTCCCCCTGTTTTGATTGCATATTTGCAAGGGACACATGCCATTATGAACTTTGGGTGAACCTGGACAGGTTAGGATATATGTTTTTGCTTAGTCATGCCAGCCTACTTCATTCCTTCGAATCTGCCTTCTTTGCCAGCTTCAAAGTCCAATTCGAATCTATTTAGAACATTCCCTGTTAGACAACTTCGACCAGCCCTTGGCCTTTTGATGAGTCTAAGTTCTGATTCGAAGTGTCCAGAACTTCCTTCATCAGAGCATCTTAGATCAAGAGAAACTATGCACCGAAATGCCATTCGAAGGTCATTTCGTTCTGATATTCTGATTGAGGTAAAGTATGAAATTCCACTCGAAGGACCCTCTGAAGTGCTAGTCGAAGCATTGTGACATTTGCTTGATCGAAGGGGTCCAGCGCTCAATCGAAGACTTGCACACTAAAGCTTGATCGAAGGAGGTCCAACGCTCAATCAAAGACTTGCAGACCAAAGCTTGATCGAAGGGTTCCTGTGATCGGTGGAAATATAACTGACTGTTTTGGAATGCTGGTTCGCGAAATGTCGCAGTAAGCAAGAGTCGCCACCGTCTTTTATGTTCTCCAACATGGAAAGGACAAAAGCACAGCAAAATTCCTTTTTCGAGATGTCTCTCAGTTCGGGAGGTATATTTATAGAAAGGGAAGGTGTTAGCACCCTTTCTATCCGTGGTTATCCACGGGCTCTTAGGTACTTGCTCACTATGTTTTCAAAAGATGTTTGCTTTTCAAGTGTTTGTGGGTTTTGAAAAAGTTTGTTTGAAAAACTTCTAGGTAACTCTTGTATCAGTCCTCAAGAGTGTATGAAGTATTTGTTTGAAAACTTTTTGAAAGTGTAAGTGCGAAAAGTTGTTTTTGTTTTGAAAGAGCAAGTACCCAGGAGAAATCTACCTACTCTAAGGAATTAGGCTGTGTAAGAGTCCTTTAGACAGTACTATCCCACTACTGAGAAGTAGGTAGCACCGTCGTTAGAGTTTTCGGGTCAATTGGATTAGAGGGACATTTGTGGTCACCAAAGCAATGGTAGGACGCCTTAGCGGTAACCCTAATGTCCTAGATCCTTTTTATCCGAGGCAACCGTTTCGAGGCAACTGGATCTTTAGACAGGAGGGCGACCTCTAAAACACCCTATACTTGATGACCACGTCGAGGCAACCAATGAGGCGTACCCTAGGAGTGGCATGTGCACGTGTGTCCGATTTCAGTAAGATTATCTTGTACATGTTATTTGTGAGCTACAGGTTGATTTTATTTGTCATACAAGTCTTGTCATGCATAATTAACAGTTAATATTTGTGCGGGAAATAAAGTGCAGAAAGGTAAATCTACGCTATTACAAGGCGCGGGTCTATACATCGCCAAAAACAAAATCCGTTTGGAAATAAATGCGAGAAAAGTAAATAAAGCGATAAAAGCCTAATTAACTATTACATCCTCGGAAACAGATACATAAATAATGATCAAAAGGAATTAAAGCGCAAAAGAAGTTAAATCGGGAACGTCTTAGGGTTTTGACCCTTTTTGAGAAAAGAAAGTAATTTTTCCTTTTTTGCAATTAATTAAATATTAAACCTAAACCTAATTAATTAAATCATTAAAAGAAAAAATGTTTTTGTGTTTTTATATTTTAATGAAATAAAAAAAAAAAAAAAGTTAGTAAAACCCTAAGTCTAATCTATTTTATTTATTGTGAAAGAAAATTGAAATTAAACCTAATTAAAACAACTAAATTAATTAGTTAGAATTTATTTATGAAAATAATAATTAAGGTGAAATTGATAATAATAATAATTAATAAAAATATTTTCATTTTTAATGGTCTGAATTTATTATGAAAAATAATTATTTGTTAGTTAATATTAATAATGATAATAATTATAATTAAAATAAAATAAAAAAGAAAGAAAATAAAAGAGAAAATAGAAACCAGGGGGGTTGACGGACCCATTAGGAGGTGAGTTTAGAAATTCTGGCCCATTAAGAATCAGGCCACGTTTGACTTCTGGGGATTATCTGTACGTGCATTGACCTGAGCATACCATGATCATCCAATTATGACCACTGGATTTGTGCTTGAAGACACTTGGCGTCTGGATGAGCAAGGTGTATGATGGACACCTCCTAAAGCGCTGCATGAGAATACATTATGAAAAATAATATGAGGATTTTGGGTGGACCTGGGAATCGAACCCAGGTCCCAATGATGATCAGCCAGATCACTAACCACTCCACCACGCGCTTGCTTCTGTTAGTATAATAACCAATAAATATAATATAAAAAACATAACGCCTATGCTGGAAAGAGAAACAAGCGCGCGTTTTATTTGAATGGACCAATCATGGAGCAACACATCTTCATCTCCTTCGCTGAAACCTGCAAAATATATGTTAGATAGCGGGGGTTTTTAACCCCCACAAACTGAAAAAAAGGAAAAATAGCGATTAGGTATGTGCGCAATATAAATTCATCGCGAGGGTTCCATCTTGCTCGTCTTGTTCAGACGGTTTCAACCATGGGCATTAGAGGTCCTGATTTTTCCTATGTAGCAAAGCCCTAATTTTGAAGCTTGGAAACCCTAAAATCCATTAATGGCGTTTTCTGTTTCAGGGCATCTTAATCCAATTATCTTGTACCAAAAGCTTCGTACAGTCCTTATGAACACAAAACAATCAATAAAAGATGTCAAATATGCATGAATCAAAGTATATGATTTTGGAAAAATTGTTCAAACCGTGGGTCTGTGTAGAACGTTTTCTTGAGCTTTGGCGTTTGGTTTCGATTACAAAAGGTTTCTGAGTGTCCCAGCAATGTGTTTGAATCCACAAAAGCCCTTGAATTGGCCTGGAAGTGAGAAAACAGTTTTGACTTTGTTCTTGATTTTTTTCAATGTGCTTATGGTTTCTGCAACAGTTTTTCACGTTTTAGGAATTAGGTTTAGCTTATGCACTTATAGTAGAATGGTTTTAGGTCAAATTTTGCACAAGAAATCCCTTGCATTGATGTTCCAATATTTGATTGAAAATCAAATATTTTCCAATCTTTTTGATTGAGAAAACTTGCCAAACATGGAGATTTTTGTCTCTTTGATTGATACACGAATTTTCCAGCTTTCCCTGAGTTTATTTGCTTCACAAAAGATTGAAAAAAAATCACATCTTTGAATTTCCTACATTTTAAATTAATTAAATGAATTAAAAATCAATTAAAAATCCAATTAATTAATAAAAATAAGAAAATAAATCAATTTAGGCTTGATGGGTCGTGCATAGGCTTTGGATAAAGTTTCAAGAAGGAATTTGAGGCCCATTAGCAAAAATGATGTGTTTGGAGCAAAGTTGACTTTTGCACATTCATGAAAATTTCCCAACTTCTCCAATGCATATCTTGCTCAATTTTGATAATATGAACATTTTCTTGAACATTTTGGAAAGGTCTTGAAGTCCTCTAACCAATTCCTTTGGTCCCATGTCATTTTGATTTACCAATCTCAAGTTATGGTCTTTGACTTAAAATGCCTTTTTGTTGACTTTTGAAATTGACCTATAATGTAGAAATTGATAACCTTTTGTGAGAGAATTTCTTGGACTTGGAATGTGAAGATGAGTTGTAGGAAATGTCATCCCCTTCAAAATGAGCATTGGATGGGATTTTTCTGATGAACCATGAAAAAGTTATGCTTTGGTCAATGTACAATTGACTTTTCAACTGTCCAAAAATAGTAACTTTTGCATCTTTGATGATTTTTGAGCCATGCTTGTGGAATCATGATCAAGACTTGATAAAATGATGATTGTGGGCTCAAAATAAGATGTTGACCAAAAATTCTGACTTTTGACTATAAAATGACCATTTTGCCCCTATAGTTGATTGTGAACCAAATGAAACTTTTGACTGTGCAATTTGACCCAGTGAGTCTTGAGACTTGATATGTAGATGCTTGACAATGTATGTAGGCCTATGGGACTTGATTGAGCCACTGAAAACCACAAATTCCTTGCAAGAACCAAAACCCTAATTTTGACTGGCTTAGGAGGCATTTGGACTGTGCAACCCTTGAGAAATCTTGAGCCATTTAAAGGTGACTCTTGACAAATCATGAAGAATATGGGAGGGCAAATTTTGGGGTACAACAGTTGCCCCTGTTCAATCTTCTTAGACCTGAGGATGTAGATTGGCTTGCGTGCCTTTCGTGATCCGAAGGTGGAAGATGATTGAACACTAGAGTGCCCAGAAATTTGCACTCGCATAGTAGAATATCAGCAGCGTGATGTCGGGAATGGGCTTACAGATGCCATTTGGAGAGATGGTGGATAGGAGGATGGGCTTATAGATGCCATCTGGAGATGTGACAGAACCTTGTCGGGAATGGGCTTATAGATGCCATTTGGAAATGTAATGGATAGTTGTGGAGATGGGCTTAAAGATGCCATCCGGAGGTGTCGATCGCGTAATAGATTCCTTAGCGAGAACTTGCGTACTTGAGAAAGAAAGATAATTTCCTGGCCTGTTACAGGTGTTGATCTTCAAACTCTTCATGCATATATGCCCTGGCTAGATACAAGTATCGAATCTATAATCAATCGCTCACAGATATGCCCTGGCTAGATACAGGTATCGAATCTGGAACTTATCATCTACAGATATGCCCTGGCTGGATACAGGTATCGAATCTCTAAACTCTTCATGCAGATATGCCCTGGCTAGATACAGGTGTCGAATCCACAATCAATTACTCACAGATATGCCCTGGCTAGATACAGGTATCGAATCTGGAATTAGTCGTCTACAGATATGCCCTGGCTGGATACAGGTATCGAATCTCTAAACTCTTCATGCAGATATGCCCTGGCTAGATACAAGTGTCGAATCCACAATCAATCGCTCACAGATATGCCCTGGCTAGATACATGTATCGAATCTGGAACTGGTCGTCTACAGATATGCCCTAGCTGGATACAGGTATCGAATCTCTAAACTCTTCATGCAGATATGCCCTGGCCGGATACAAGTATCGAATCTACAATCAATTACTCACAGATATGCCCTGGCTAGATACAGGAATCGAATCTGGAATTAGTCGTCTACAGATATGCCATGGCTGGATACAGGTATCGAATCTCTAAACTCTTCATGCAGATATGCCCTGGCCGAATGCAGGTATCGAATCTACAATCAATTACTCACAGATATGCCCTGGCTAGATACAGGAATCGAATCTGGAATTGGTCGTCTACAGATATGCCCTGGCTGGATACAGGTATCGAATCTCTAAACTCTTCATGCAGATATGCCCTGGCCGGATACAGGTATCGAATCTACAATCAATTACTCACAGATATGCCCTGGCTAGATACAGGAATCGAATCTGGAATTGGTCGTCTACAGATATGCCCTGACTGGATACAGGTATCGAATCTCTAAACTCTTCATGCAGATATGCCCTGGCCAGATACAGGTATCGAATCTACAATCAATTACTCACAGATATGCCCTGGCTAGATACAGGTGTCGAATATGGAATTCGTCGTCTACAGATATGCCCTGGCTGGATACAGGTATCGAATCTCTAAATTCTTCATGCAGATATGCCCTGGCCAGATACAGGTATCAAATCTACAATCAATTACTCACAGATATGCCCTAGCTAGATACAGGTGTCGAATCTGGAATTAGTCGTCTACAAATATGCCCTGGCTGGATACAGGTATGAAATCTCTAAACTCTTCATGTAGATATGCCCTGGCTAGATACAGGTGTCGAATCCATAATCAATCGCTCACAGATATGCCCTGGTTAGATACAGGTATCGAATCTGGAACTGCGACAGTTGATAGTAATCATCTTTGGATTGACCTTTTTCCTGAAAAGGCAAAACATCAGTTGTATGCAATGTCATGATGTATGAAATGCATGATGTCATGATGTTCTCGAAAATAAATGAGATTGTGTCGTATGCACTTTATCATGTATGTAAATAGGATGTATGAAATGTGAGATGTCTATGAATGTATTTTCGTCTCGGAAAATAAATCCTTGACGAATGCCGAGAAGGTTGTTGAATCCTGGGCTGATGTTTGAAGAGTAGAGTTCTTCGTTTCCGCAGGGGATGATGATTGCAAGAATAAACCGACAGGAGAAGATGACTCCGTTGGGGAATAAACTTGATGAAGAGATTACTCTGCGGGGAATTACTCTGTGGGAAGAGATACTTCGCCGAGGATTTGATGATAAGTCCTCTGGGGATGCCATTGATAAGTTATGTTGGGGAATTTTGATGAACTCTGCTGGGGATTAGGAAGAACTTCGCTGAGGACGATCTTTCTGTTGTAATTAGCTGAGGATAACCCAGTTATAAGCTTTGGTAGAGAATAACCTTTGAATATGGTCGGGGAGAGATGCATGTACTCTGCAGGTGATAAGCTTCTAGAGTCTACTGGGGATAAGCTTCGAGAATCTACTGGGGAGGATGATTCCACTCTCCTGGGGAGACTTTTTGGATTGTACCGAGGAATGGCTCCACTAGGGGTATCTTGCATTCTGCCGGGGAACAATCTTATATTTCTGCTGAGGAATATTGAGACTGCCGGGGATGCTTGCTAGGGAACATCTGTATACTCCGCTGGGGAATATTAAGATCTTCTGGGGATACCCAACTTTTCCAGGACTGATGGTAGACCAACTCTGCTCGGGGGAGAGTATTGTTGACTTGCTGGAGATACTGTGCATTTTTGGGGCTGATGGGAGACCAACTCTGCTTGGGGGAGAGTATTGTTGACCCTTGTCTTACTCTGCGGGGAGTGAAGGTATCTTGGTCAAATTCTTCAGCTGAATCTACCTTTGTACCTGGTGAGCAAGGCAGCTGTACAGTTCGGACAATTTTTATTGCCCCAGTTTCTGTGGGAGAAGGTACCTGTGGAGGTGCTTGATGACTGCCGATTTGAAAAAGCTTCTTCTAGTAGGCAAGTGACGAGATGCCGGGACATAGTCGTACGCTGTGATCCCTAACTTTTGCCTGGACCGCCCTTTCAGGTTTTCAGTCCATCGTGATACCCCTTTTTGCCCAAGCCGCCTTTTTAGGTTTTTGACTTGCCGGGTGTACAGATTTTTTCATTTTCATCCCTTATTTTTGGCCAAACCATTTTGGTTCGCCGGGAAGCCCTTATTTTTTCCTAGGTGTGTCGCCCTAGAGGGTCTTTGATTATGCGCAGTATTTTTTCGACTATGTCCACACTCTCAGAATGCAGGGAATTGTCACCGTCAATAGCATTGTGTTGCCATACTACCAGAAGATGTATGATCATGTAAGATTTGTTGCTGGAATTTAAGTCCAATGCCCTCAAGCGATTCAGATGGAGATCTGCCCGTGGCTATTTGACCTTTTGAGAGATTCTCTGAATCTTGACTGGACTGCCCCAGATGATAGACCATGATCATGCCGTGCCCCTTGATTGGAAGTGCTTTTGTTCACTAGATATTCTTCGTGCGAACTTCTATGCTGTTCAAACAAATAGTCATATGCAAGCAATGTTATATTAAAAATGCAAAGCTTATGTCTGTCTTGAAGTTTTTGAAAATGCAGTTTTTTTTCATAAAAACAAGTGAATTTTTTGTAAACTGTGATGTCAACTCGTTATTTTACCGCAAGCCTTAAGGAGTCAGGATACCTTTCGTAACAGTATGCTTTCGAACTAACCCATTCTTCAGCTAGGACTTTTAAGGGTTGTAGCGTGGCCTGGTTCACGGTTTAAGAAACAAAGGATAAAGGCTCAAATTTTATTTATACCCACCCGTTCTTCGTGATGTTCTTCGATCCTAAACTCAGCTGATCGTACATTAGATCTTGTTTGAGTCTTTGCTCTGATACTCCGGTGATGGTTCGGATGTTGACAGTTTATTTTGAATAGGCAGTCATTTCTTTTTTGTTGAGGGTTTGTAGCACCTATTTCTTTTTGATTTCGTTATCCCTGTTTTTTGCCTGAACTGTTTCTTTTGTGATTACAGTCAACGGGATGCCCCAGTTTTGTAAGTCTCCTTCATAGGTTTTGACTTATTGGGCTTTTATTTCTGGGAGATAATGACTGCCTGTCTTTATGATTATTCGGAACCATCGCGGTATTTTGCTTTGGAAGGACTTCTTTGGTACCATTCGTTGTGCACCTGGATTAACTGAGAGAACTACCCCGCCCCAGGTTATGATTAAGGGTTTTAATTTTTGAAAAGAAAAACTCCAACTTCTTTGGCTCAAAGGGGTTGACGAGGGATTATCTTCCTTATAACTCCAGTGTTTAGGAATTGAAACAATGCCTGTACCTCATCAGCGGGGTTTGTTCAAAAGCATACTGTAAAGATCGTGGTATCGTTTTTGTCATCCTCCCTCAAGAGGCTTAGAATTATTAATCGAGAGTTGATCATCACATAAAAATGAAAGCAATTTTGAATATAATGAATACGAATAGATTAATTCAAACAGACATATGCGATGCATTAATGGAATAAACAAGTTTGCTATGACATTAATTGTTTGTATAAGCAAAGAAAAATACAACTCGGAAATTCAAATAAAACAAAAGCCTTCAATGATTTGGCAAAGGAGCAGTGATTATGTTTGGAGTCTCTGGTGCTTCAAAATGGACTTCTTTGGCATCAATCATGTCTTGGACCTTGTTCTTCAGAGCCCAACAGTTGTCCGTAGTATGCCCCGGGCTATCAGAGTGGTATGCGCACCTTTCGTTGGGATGATAGTTAGGAGCAGAAGTGTTTGGATTTCGAAGAGGAGCCCTTAAGGTAATCAGCCCTGCCTTCAACATTTGCTGTAGCGCTTGAGCCAGTGACATGTTGATCTTGGTGAACTGTCTTTTGGGTGCGACCTCCTTACGCTACTGTCCTTGTCCTTGTTGAGCAGGCCTAGGATTAGAGATCTGGGTTGCCCCTACATGTTGATCATGACGACTCTTTTTACCATGCACAGCATTGGACTCCTTCTTCCCACTGTAAGGCTTTTTCTGAGCATCCGGAGGTGTGGCTTCTTGAATCTTCCCAGCCTTGATACCAGCTTCAATCCTCTCCCCGGTTAAGATCAAATCTGTAAACCCAACAGAAGAATTCCCAATCAGATGGTTGAAGAAAGGACCAGACAGGGTCCCCAAGAACATATCAACGAGCTCACGGTCAGTCAAAGGTGGCTGCACCCTTCCATCCAGGTCTCTCCACTTTTGCGCGTACTCTTTGAATCCTTCTCCCGTCCCAAGTGACATACCCTGGAGTTGGGTACGCGTGGGAGCGAGGTCGGAATTGTATTGATACTGCTTATAAAATGCAGTAGCCAAGTCCTCCCAGTTACGAATACTGGTTCCATCCAGCTGATAGAACCATTCGAGTTGAGTCCCTGAAAGACTATCCTGGAAGAAGTGGATCTATAGATTCTTGTCTGCAGTGTAAGGTTGGATCTTCCTTACATATGATCTGAGATGCAGCTTAGGGCAGGATGCCCCGTCGTACTTCGCAAAGGCAGGTGCCTTGAACTTGTGTGGGATCACCACCCCAGAGGATAGACCTAGATCTTCAAAGTCCAGGCCGGGCACTTTCTGTATCTCCATAGCGCTTAACCGGTCTTCCAACTATTTGTACTTATCCTCAGCAGCAGGGTACTGTTCATCATTGTAATCCGTCTCGTTGTTGGAGACCACGGGACTAGGAACCCTTCTCTCTTGGGGACTGTCCTTGCCTACAGATGAGGTAGTCAGCTCAGCCTCATTCTGTAATCTATTCCCAGATCTGCGTCTAGGGTTAAACAACACAGTCCTCTTCTTCTTCTTCCTCTCTTTCAGCATCAGAGCTTTCAAGTCCTGCTGACCCTGGGCTAGGCTCATAACCAACTCCTGGAACTGGGCATTCTGGGCCTGGAGGGCCTTGATAGCTTGTTCGGTAGTAGGTTCAGGATTCATGATGGTAGCTGAAATAAACAGCAAAGAAGATAAGTGACCTGTCAAAAGGGTACCTGTAATGCAATGATATGCGTGAGATATGTATGCAATGTTTTCAAGGATCTCGTGGGGTAAACAGAGAAACTGGTTAGAAGTTGAATACGGTAGCTTGATTGAAGGAACTTCATGTTGTTGAGAGTCCTTCTTCAATAGTCAAAGCTCACCATATCGAGTGGGTCATAGCCCCTGACTCAAGTCATCCACCTGGCTAGAGGAAAATAAATCCCCTTTTCCCCTTGCTAGACATTTTTGTTCATCATGACCTGCATCACAAGCCCTTGAGATCCTTGAAATGGGTTAGTCCTTATGCAAGATGTATGCAATGTTATGATGTTATGATGTTATGATAAAGGCACACCACAAGTATTCACAAAAGGCAAGCATGGTAAAGGCACACAAGTCACACCAGACAGCCCTTAGAGTTTAGGCCAGCATGAAGTTTAGGTACTACCCTCTTGAAGTTGGTGGGCTCAAAACCTGTCCTATCAAAAGTAACCGGGTTCTAGAGGATCTCAATATCACTGACTACCCTCAATCGGTCATAACTCCAGCGTCGCAATCTTTTCTTGCGGCTAGAACCATCGCGAGAGTTTAGCCTCAATGAGTGTAGCATACTGCTACTGTTCTATGGCCAAGTTGGGTCAATTTAGGGTTCTAAGGTCGGTTGGTTCTTAATGACTCCTCAGAAGACCCATATTCTCCTCGTTGCAACACAAGGGATATTGGTACAGACCAAGGTGTCACACCAACGTAGCCACTGCTTCACCCGTGTCTGTCTACGCCGGACAGGTCCCTCACAGCTTATGCTACCTAAAGGGTATTCCCCAGATCCGGGTTAGGATCTATGAAACTCCGATGCAAGCCCACAAATATAAAAGAAATCAAGGCATGCAATTGAAAACATAAGAGTGGTCTAATCCTAAGGTACACCTCACTTATTAGATATTCCCCAACAGAGTCGCCAGTTCTGTGATCGGTGGAAATAGAACTGACTGTTTTGGAATGCTGGTTCACGAAATGTCGCGGTAAGCAAGAGTCGCCACCGTATTTTATGTTCTCCAACATGGAAAGGACAAAAGCACAGCAAAATTCCTTTTTCGAGATGTCTCTCGGTTCGGGAGGTAGATTTATAGAAAGGGAAGGTGTTAGCACCCTTTCTATCCGTGGTTATCCACGGGCTCTTAGGTACTTGCTCACTATGTTTTCAAAAGATGTTTGCTTTTCAAGTGTTTGTGGGTTTTGAAAAAGTTTGTTTGAAAAACTTCTAGGTAACTCTTGTATCAGTCCTCAAGAGTGTATGAGGTATTTGTTTGAAAATTTTTTGAAAGTGTAAGTGCGAAAAGTTGTTTTTGTTTTGAAAGAGCAAGTACCCAGGAGAAATCTACCTACTCTAAGGAATTAGGCTGTGTAAGAGTCCTTTAGACAGTACTATCCCACTACTGAGAAGTAGGTAGCACCGTCGTTGGAGTTTTCGGGTCAATTCGATTAGAGGGACATGTGTGGTCACCAAAGCAATGGTAGGACGCCTTAGCGGTAACCCTAATGTCCTAGATCCTTTTTATCCGAGGCAACGGTTTCGAGGCAACTGGATCTTTAGACATGAGGGCGACCTCTAAAACACCCTATACTTAATGACCACGTCGAGGCAACCAATGAGGCGTACCCTAGGAGTGGCATGTGCACGTGTGTCCGATTTCAGTTAAGATTATCTTGTACATGTTATTTGTGAGCTACGGGTTGATTTTATTTGTCATACAAGTCTTGTCATGCATAATTAACAGTTAATATTTGTGCGGGAAATAAAGTGCGGAAAGGTAAATCTACGCTATTACAAGGCGCGAGTCTATACATCGCCAAAAAAAAAACCCGTTTGGAAATAAATGCGAGAAAAGTAAATAAAGCGATAAAATCATAATTAACTATTACATCCTCGGAAACAGATACATAAATAATGATCAAAAGGAATTAAAGCGCGAAAGAAGTTAAATCGGGAACGTCTTAGGGTTTTGACCCTTTTTGAGAAAAGAAAGTAATTTGTCCTTTTTTGCAATTAATTAAATATTAAACCTAAACCTAATTAATTAAATCATTAAAAGAAAAAATGTTTTTGTGTTTTTATATTTTAATGAAATAAAAATAAAAAAAAGTTAGTAAAACCCTAAGTCTAATCTATTTTATTTATTGTGAAAGAAAATTGAAATTAAACCTAATTAAAACAACTAAATTAATTAGTTAGAATTTATTTATGAAAATAATAATTAAGGTGAAATTGATAATAATAATAATTAATAAAAATATTTTCATTTTTAATGGTCTGAATTTATTATGAAAAATAATTATTTGTTAGTTAATAATAATAATGATAATAATTATAATTAAAAGAAAATAAAATGAAAGAAAATAAAAGAGAAAATAGAAACCAGGGGGGTTGATGGACCCATTAGGAGGTGAGTTTAGAAATTCTGGCCCATTAAGAATCAGGCCACGTTTGACTTCTGGGGATTATCTGTACGTGCATTGACCTGAGCATACCATGATCATCCAATTCTGACCACTGGATTTGTGCTTGAAGACACTTGGCGTCTGGATGAGCAAGGTGTATGATGGACACCTCCTAAAGCGCTGCATGAGAATACATTATGAAAAATAATATGAGGATTTTGGATGGACCTGGGAATTGAACCCAGGTCCCAATGATGATCAACCAGATCACTAACCACTCCACCATGCGCTTGCTTCTGTTAGTATAATAACCAATAAATATAATATAAAAAACATAACGCCTATGCTGGAAAGAGAAACAAGCGCGCGTTTTATTTGAATGGACCAATCATGGAGCAACACATCTTCATCTCCTTCGCTGAAACCTGCAAAATATGTGTTAGATAACGGGGGTTTTTAACCCCCACAAACTGCAAAAAGGAAAAATAGCGATTAGGTCTGTGCGCAATATAAATTCATCGCGAGGGTTCCATCTTGCTCGTCTTGTTCAGACGGTTTCAACCATGGGCATTAGGGGTCCTGATTTTTCCTATGTAGCAAAGCCCTAATTTTGAAGCTTGGAAACCCTAAAATCCATTAATGGCGTTTTCTGTTTCAGGGCATCTTAATCCAATTATCTTGTACCAAAAGCTTCGTACAGTCCTTATGAACACAAAACAATCAATAAAAGATGTCAAATATGCATGAATCAAAGTATATGATTTTGGAAAATTGTTCAAACCGTGGGTCTGTGTAGAACGTTTTCTTGAGCTTTGGCGCTTGGTTTCGATTGCAAAAGGTTTCTGAGTGTCCCAGCAATGTGTTTGAATCCACAAAAGCCCTTGAATTGGCCTGGAAGTGAGAAAACAGTTTTGACTTTGTTCTTGATTTTTTTCAATGTGCTTATGGTTTCTGCAACAGTTTTTCACGTTTTAGGAATTAGGTTTAGCTTATGCACTTATAGTAGAATGGTTTTAGGTCAAATCTTGCACAAGAAATCCCTTGCATTGATGTTCCAATATTTGATTGAAAATCAAATATTTTCCAATCTTTTTGATTGAGAAAACTTGCCAAACATGGAGATTTTTGTCTCTTTGATTGATACACGAATTTTCCAGCTTGCCCTGAGTTTATTTGCTTCACAAAAGATTGAAAAAAATCACATCTTTGAATTTCCTATATTTTAAATTAATTAAATGAATTAAAAATCAATTAAAAATCCAATTAATTAATAAAAATAAGAAAATAAATCAATTTAGGCTTGATGGGTCGTGCATAGGCTTTGGATAAAGTTTCAAGAAGGAATTTGAGGCCCATTAGCAAAAATGATGTGTTTGGAGCAAAGTTGACTTTTGCACATTCATGAAAATTTCCCAACTTCTCCAATGCATATCTTGCTCAATTTTGATCATATGAACATGTTCTTGGACAATTTGGAAAGGTATTGAAGTCCTCTAACCAATTCCTTTGGTCCCATGTCATTTTGATTTACCAATCTCAAGTTATGGTCTTTGACTTAAAATGCCTTTTTGTTGACTTTTGAAATTGACCTATAATGTAGAAATTGATAACTTTTTGTGAGAGCATTTCTTGGACTTAGAATGTGAAGATGAGTTGTAAGAAATGTCATCCCCTTCAAAATGAGCATTGGATGGGATTTTTCTGATGAACCATGAAAAAGTTATGCTTTGGTCAATGTACAGTTGACTTTTCAACTGTCCAAAAATAGTAACTTTTGCATCTTTGATGATTTTTGAGCCATGCTTGTGGAATCACGATCAAGACTTGATCAAATGATGATTGTGGGCTCAAAATAATATGTTGACCAAAAATTCTGACTTTTGACTGTAAAATGACCATTTTGCCCCTGTAGTTGATTGTGAACCAAATGAAACTTTTGACTGTGCAATTTGACCCTGTGAGTCTTGAGACATGATATGTAGATGCTTGACAATGTATGTAGGCCTATGGGACTTGATTGAGCCACTGAAAACCACAAATTCCTTGCAAGAACCAAAACCCTAATTTTGACTGGCTTAGGAGGCATTTGGACTGTGCAACCCTTGAGAAATCTTGAGCCATTTGAAGGTGACTCTTAACAAATCATGAAGAATATGGGAGGGAAAATTTTGGGGTACAACAGTTCCAAACACCTAATCGAAGCTTACTAATCAAAGCCTGATCGAAGCGTGCCAAATGCCCAATCGAAGACTGGTGAGTCAAGCCTGGTTAAAGAGTGCCAAATGCCCAATCGAAGACTGGTGAACCAAGCTTGATCGAAGGATTTTGGATGCCCAATCGAAGACTTCTCCCAGATGCCAATCGAAAGACCCTTTGTTCATCTTCAAAAAACTTTATTTTTCTTAGGCAAGGGTTTGTGACCAACCATGTAAGGGAAGACCTTTGAAAACATGAGAGGGAAAATTTTGGGGTACAACAGGTACCATTGTCTGTGATAATTCTTTCAGGTATGCCATACCGACAGATGAGGTTATACTTAATGAACTGAGCCAGAATATTCTTGGTAACAGAGGCAAACGAGGTTGCTTCTACCCACTTCGTAAAATAATCAATAGCGACCAGGATGAAACAATGTCCATTCGAAGAGATATGCTTAATCTCTCCAATCATATCAATGCCCCACATTGCAAACGGCCAAGAAGCGATAAAGGCAATCAAAGGAACCAGAGGTACATGTAATTTGTCATCATAAATCTGACATTTGTGGCAAGTTCTAGAATGACGATGGCAATCAGTTTCCATGGTAGACCAATAATAACCCGCTCTCAGAATTTTTTAGCCACCGTATGCCCACTGGAGTGAGTACCAAAGACTCCTTCTTGCATATCTTCCATAATCTTCTCAGCTTCCTTCTTATCTACACAACAAAGAAGAGTCAAATCGTGGTTGTGTTTCTCTAAGATTCCATTACCAAGAATTTATTATCATTAATAGATGCCCCTTCAGGATACTCTTGAGTCTCTAGATATCTTTTTACTTCGTAGTACTAAGGCTTTTCCTCTACTCCATCAGTATCAAGCTCATAGTAATGTGCTGGTTTGTTTAGTCTCTCAATAGTAATTCGAGGAGCTTCATTATCCCATCTGACTTTGAACATAGATGACAAGGTAGCTAATGCGTCTTCCAATTGATTCTCTTCTCGTGGAATATGTTCAAAAGTGATTTCTTCGAAGTACGAGATTAATGTCAACACATGCTCTCGATAAGGAATGAGATTTAGATGCTTCGTATCCCATTCTCCCTTAATCTGACTGATTACTAAGGCCGAGTCCCCATATACATTTAGGAATTTGATTCTCATAACGATGGCAGCTTTGATACCCTTGATGCACGCTTCATACTCTGCCATATTGTTGGTATAGTAAAAAAACAATCTAGCGGTGAAGGGTATATGGCAACCCTTGGGAGAGACAATCAGAGCACCAATTTCATTACCAAGTGCGTCGGAAGCTCCATCAAAAACCATAGTCCATCAGGATCTTGATTCAGGTCCTTCATACAGTCCAGATTCTTCATATTCAGTAACTAGCATAATATTTTCATCTGGGAACTCAAAATTCATAGACTGATAGTCATCTACAGCTTGATGAGCCAAATAATCTACCAATACACTTCCTTTGATTGCCTTATAAGTAGTGTACTGAATTTCGTATTCTGTCAAGACCATTTGCCATCTTACTATTCTTCCGGAGAGAGCGGGTTTCTCGAATATATATTTTATTTTATCCATCTTAGAGATCAACAAGATAGTATGAGTCAACATATACTAACTAAGTCGGCTAGCAACCCGTGCCCAAGGGCAGCAAGTTTTCTCGAGCAGTGAGTATCTTGTTTCACAGTCGGTAAACTTTTCGGTAAGGTAGTATATTGCATGCTCTTTTCGACCAGACTCGTCATGTTTCCCCAATACACACCCCATCAAGTTCTCTAACACTATTAGGTACATGATCAGAGGTCTTCCTTCAACTAGTGGCATTAGAATCAGAGGTTCATGGAGATATTCCTTGATTTTTTCGTAGGCTATCTGACAATCATCATTCCATTTCACTGCTTGATCTTTCTTTAGTAACTTGAAGTTTGGCTCACAACTAGTAGTAAAATGGGAAATAAATCTGGAAATGTAGTTCAATCGTCCTAGGAAACCTCTGACTTCTTTCTCAGTATGGGGAGATGGCATTTCTTGAATAGCTTTGACCTTGGCAGGATCAACTTCAATACCTTTACCATTGACAACAAAACCTAGGAGTTTACCAGATCTTACCTGAAAGGTGCACTTGTTTGAATTCAACCTCAACTTGTACTTCTTCAGTCTCTCAAACAGCTTATGTAGGTGGTCAAGGTGTTCGTCTTCAGTTTAGGATCTTGTTATCATGTCATTAACAAAAACCTTTATCTCATGATGGATTATATCATGGAATAAAGATACCATAGCACGTTGTGATCGGTGGGAATAGAACTGACTGTTTTTAGCTGGTTCGCGAAATGTCGCGGTAAGCAAGAGTCACCACCGTCTTTTATGTTCCCCAATATGGAAATGACAAAAGCACAGCAAAATTCCTTCTTTGAGAATGTTTCTCGGTTCGGGAGGTAGATTTATAGAAAGGGAAGGTGTTAGCACCCTTTCTATCCATGGTTATCCATGGGCTCTTAGGTACTTGCTCTTATGTTTTCAAAAATTTGTTTGCTTTTCAAGTGTGTGTGGGTTTTGAAAAAAGTTTCGTTTGAAAAATTTCTAAGTAACTCTTGTATCTGTCCTCAAGAGTGTATGAAAAATTTGTTTGAAAACTTTTGAAAGTGTGAGTGTGAAAAGATGTTTTTGTTTGTTTTGAAAAGAGCAAGTACCCATGAGATCTACCTACTCTAAGGCATTAGGCTGTGTAAGAGTCCTTAAGATAGTGCTATCCCACCATTGAGACGTAGGTAGCACTATCATTGGAGGTGTTCGGGTCAATTCGATTATTAGGGACAATGTGGTCACCGAAGCAATAGTAGGACACCTTAGAAGTAATCCTAATGTCCTAGATCCTCTTTTTTATCCGAGGCAACCGTTTCGAGGCAACTGGATCTTAGATAGGAGGGCGACCTCTAAGACACCCTATACTTGACGACCACGTTCCAGGCAACCAGTGAGGCGTACCCTAGGAGTGGCATGTGCTTGTGTGTTCAATTCAGTTTATGTTTATCTTTGACCATGCATTTGTGAGCTACAGATTTATTTTATTTGTCATTCAGTCTTGCATGCATATTAACAGTTAAGAGTGCGGAAAATAAAGTGCGGAAATATGAATCTACGCTATTACAAGGCGCGGGTCTATACATCGCCAAAAACATAACCCGTTTTGGTAAATAAGTGCGAGAAGTAAATAAAGCGATAAACCCTAATTAACTATTACATCCTTTGAGCAGGTACATAAATAATCAAAATAAGAATAACGCGCGAAAAGAAATAGAATCAGGACGTCCTTAGGGTTTTGACCCTTTTGAGAAATAAAGAAAGTAATTTGTCCTTTTTGCAATTAATTAAAATATTAAACCTAGTTTACTAACTAATTATTTAATTATTTACAAGAAAAATGTTTTTTTTGGTGTTTTTTATGTTTTATGAAAATAAAAAGAAAAGGAATTAAAATTCAAAGTTAGTGAAACCTAATTCTAAGTTTATTTTATTTATTGTAAAAAAGTTAAAGTTAACCTAATTTAACTAATTTAATTAATTTACATTTTATTTACAAAAATAATAATTAATAAATAAGAATAATGATAATAAGAAAATATGATTGAAAATTGTCAAACCCTAATTCTACATGATTTTTACTTATTTATGAAAAAAGATTAAAATTGACCTAATTTAAACTAAGTTAATTAATTAGTATTTTATTTACAAAAATAATTATTAGTGAATTTAATAAATAATAAAAATATTTACAATTTTTTATATTATCTGAATTTATTATGAAAAATTAGTTTGTTGGTTAATGATAATAATGATTATAATTAAAAGAATTAAAAGGAAAAAGAAAATAAAATAAAAAATAGTAAAACCAGGGGGGTTTGATGGACCCAAGTGGAGGTTTTAAAGAAGCAATTCTGGCCCATTTGTTGGCCAGCCCATTGACTTTTTGGATCAGCTGAGCGCGCTTTGACTAGAGAACATGGTGGTCAACCACCCCTGGCCTTTGGATGCACGCTTATGGCCACTTGGCAAGCTTGGAGGTGAGATACATGGTGGAATTCTGGACAAGCGCTGCATTAGAATATATTGTGAAAAAATAGAACAAGCGTTTGGGGGACCTGGGAATCGAACCCAGGTCCCAGTAGTTACCAAGCACGTCATTAACCACCAAGCCACTGCATTGCATTTGTTAATATAATAACAAACAAATATATTATAAGAAAAAACAAGTCACATGCTGAAACAAAAAAAGAGGCGCGCGTGTTTGAATGATCCAGTGGGGTATTGCCAGCTCACCGTCTTCTTCATGAAACCTGCAGAAAACATGTCAAATAGTGGGGGTTTTTAACCCCCACAACATGGAAGCGCATATAATAGTGATTAGGTCTACATGTAATATAAATTGAGCGCGAGGGTAGCAATGTCTTCGTCTCATTCAGACGGTTTCAACCATGGGTATCATTGGTTCTGATTTTACTTATGCTGTAAAGCCCTAAATTGAGAGCTTTGAAAACCTAGAATTCAACAATGGCAGTTTTCGTTTCAGGGCACCATAATCAAATTAAATTGTACCAAAAGCTTCGTACAGTCCCTGTGAGTACAAAACAATCCACAAAATACGTTAATGATGCATGAATCGAAGTATGTGTTTATGAAAAAAAATTCAAACCGTGAAACTGTTATCTCAGGATTCCTCGAGTGTTAAGGCTTGTTTGTGATTGCTATGCGTTCCTGAGTATGCTAGCAACGTGTTTGAATCAAGAAAAGGCTTTGAATTATGCTGGAAGGTTGATTTCAGTTTTCAACTTTTTCTTGATTTTTTGGAATTTGGTTATGGTGTTTTGCAGCAGCTTGCACGTGAATGAATTTAGGTTTAGCTTCAGTATTTGTATTGGAATGAATTAGGTTAAATCTTTTGTCCAAGAATCCATGGAATAATGTTTTGCATCTTTGATTTCCAATCAAATATTTTTGCATCTTTTGATTGAGAAAACTTGCTAAAATTGGATGATTTTGTCTCCTTGATTGATACATGAAATCTTCAGCATGTGTTGAGTTTATTTTCATCACAAAAAGATTTGAAAACCATATCTTTTGAATTTTCCTACAATTAAATGAATTAAATGAATTAAATGAATTAATATTAATAAAAATTCAATTAATTAATTAAAAATAAGAAAATAAATCAATTTAAGTTCAATGGGTCGTGCATATGCTTTGGGCAATGTTTCAAGAAAGAATTTGAGGCCCATTAGCAAAAATGAAGTGTTTTAGGCAAAGTTGACTTTTGCAAATTCCCAAAAATTTCCCAACTTCTCCAATGCATATCTTGCTCAATTTTGATCATATGAACATGTTCTTGGACATTTTGGAAAGGTATTTAAGTCCTCTAACCAATGCCTTTAGTACCATGTCATTTTGATTTACCAATCTCAAGTTATGGTCTTTGACTTAAAGTGCCTTTTTGTTGACTTTTGAAAATGACCTATAATGTAGAAATTGATAACTTTTTGTGAGAGCATTTCTTGGACTTGGAATGTGAATATGAGTTGTAGGAAATGTCATCCTCTTCAAAATGAGCATTGGATGGTATTTTTCTTATGAACCATGAAAAAGTTATGCCTTGGTCAAGTTACAGTTAACTTTTCAGCTGTCCAAAAATAGAAACTTTTGGCATCTTGATGATTTTTGAGCCATGCTTGTGGAATCATGATCAAGACTTGATCAAATGATGATTGTGGCTTCAAAATAAGATGTTGACCAAAAATTTTGATTTTTGACTGCCAAATGACCATTTTGCCCCTGTAGTTAACTGTGAACCAAATAGGGCTTTTGACTGTGCAATTTTGATGTTGTGAACCTTGAAACTTGGCATGGAGATGCTTGACAATGTGTATAGGCCTATGGGACTTGATTTAGCCATTGAAAACCTCAACTTCCTTGAGAGAAACAAAACCCTAATTTTGACTGGCTTAGGAGGCAGTTGGACTGTGCAACCCTTGAGGAATCTTGAAGCATTTGAAGATTGATCTTGACAAATCTTGAAGAATATGGGAGGGCAAATTTTGGGGTACAACAATTGCCCCTGTTCAATCTTCTTAGACCTGAGGATGTAGATTGGCTTGCGTGCCTTTCGTGATCCGAAGGTGGAAGATGATTGAACACTAGAGTGCCCAGAAATTTGCACTCACATAGTGTGGTATCAGCAATGTGATGTCGGGAATGGGCTTACATATGCCATTTGGAGAGATGGTGGATAGGAGGATGGGCTTATAGATGCCATCGGGGGTGTCGATCGCGTAAGAGATTCCCTAGCGAGAACTTGCGTACTTGAGAAAGAAAGATAATTTCCTGGCCTGTTACAGGGGTTGATCTTCAAACTCTTCATGCATATATGCCCTGGCTAGATACAGGTATCGAATTCATAATCAATCGCTCACAGATATGCCCTGGATAGATACAGGTATCGAATCCTGAACTTCAAAAGGTTGCTTACAGACGTGCCCTGGCTGGATACAGGTATCGAATCTCTAAACTCTTCATGCAGATATGCCCTGGCTAGATACAGGTATCGAATCCATAATCAATCGCTCACAGATATGCCCTGGCTAGATACAGGTATCGAATCTTAAACTTCAAAAGGTTGCTTACAGACGTGCCCTGGCTGGATACAGGTATCGAATCTCTAAACTCTTCATGCAGATATGCCCTGGCTGGATACAGGTATCGAATCTACAATCAGTTACTCACAGATATGCCCTGGCTGGATACAAGAATCGAATCTGGAATTCTTCATCTACAAATATGCCCTGGCTGGATACAGGTATCGAATCTGGAATTCTTCGTCTATAGATATGCCCTGGCTGGATACATGTATCGAATCTCTAAACTCTTCATGCAGACGTGCCCTGGCTAGATACAGGTATCGAATCTACAATCAGTTACTCACAGATATGCCCTTGCTAGATACAGGAATCGAATCTGGAATTCTTCGTCTACAGATATGCCCTGGCTGGATACAGGTATCGAATCTCTAAACTCTTCATGCAGACGTGCCCTGGCTAGATACAGGTATCGAATCTATAATCAGTTACTCACAGATATGCCCTGGCTGGATACAGGAATCGAATCTGGAATTGGTCATCTACAGATATGCCCTGGCTGGATACAGGAATCGAATCTCTAAACTCTTCATGCAGACGTGCCCTGGATGGATACATGTATCGAATCTACAATCAGTTACTCACAGATATGCCCTGGCTGGATACAGGAATCGAATCTGGAATTGCGACAGTTGATAATAATCATCTTTGGATGGACCTTTTTCCTGAAAAGGCAAAACATCAGTTGTATGCAATGTCATGGTGTATGAAATGCATGATGTCATGATGTTCAGAGGTAGTGTAGTATGCACTTTATCATGTATGTAAGCAGGATGTATGAAATGTGAAATGTCAATGAATGTATTTTCGTCTAGGAAAATAAATCCTTGACGAATGCCGGGAGCTTGTTGAATCCTGGGCTGATGTTTGAAGAATATAGTTCTTCATTTCTGCTGGGGATGATAGTTGCAAGAATAAACCGGTAGGAGAAGATGACTCCGTTGGGGAATAAACTTGGTGAAGAGATTACTCTGCAGGGAATTACTCTGTGGGAAGAGATACCTCGCTGAGGTTTTGATGATAACTCCGTTGGGGATTCCGCTGATAAGTTTCGTTGAGGGATTTTGATGAACTCCGCTGGGGGATAGGAAGAATTTCGCCGAGGACGATCTTTCTGCTGCAATTAGCTGAGGATAACCCAGTTATAAGCTCTGGTGGGGAATAACCTTTGAATATGGTCGAGGAGAAGACATATGTATTCTGCAGGTGATAAGCTTCCAGAATCTACTGGGGATAAGCTTCCAGAAATCTACTGGGGAGATTGATTTCAACTTTCCTGGGGAAACTTTTGAACTGTACTGGGGAATGGCTCCACTGGGGTGTCTGGTATTCCGCTGGGGAACAATCTTATATTAAGACTGTCGGGGGTGCTTGCTTAGGAACATCTGTATACTCCACTGGGGAATATTGAGATCTTCTCGGGATGCCCAACTTCCTTAAGGATGACAGTAGACTAACTCTGCTTGGGGAGAGTATCATTGACCTGCTGGAGATACTGTGCCTTTTCGGGGCTGATGAGAGACCAACTCTGCTCGGGGGAGAGTATTACTGATTTTGGTCTTACTCTTGCGGGGAGTGGAGGTATCCTGGTTACATTCTTCAGCTGAACTTACCTTGGTACCTTGGTGGACAGAGCAACTAGATCGCTTAGACAACTCATTATTTCCCCTGTTTCTAATGTCACTTGTAATTAATCCTTTGTTTTGCATGCAAGTATTTATGAGTTAGCAATTAGTGTCAAATGCATATATCAAAAATGAACATTGGACGTTCTTCGTAAGACAAAACAGAAAAAGGAAAAATAATTGGCAATTTTTCTGGAAAAGTGAATTTGTATTGATTTTTGGATTTTCCTGTAAATAGGCGTTTTGTGTACAAGAGGCTGACGTTCTAGTAAGAGAACGCCGCCGAACAAAATAGAGTTTATACAATTTTGTGAAGGAAAACAAAACAGCTATATGAAAAATAATCCCACTGGGTTCCAACTCTGTTATCGCCTTTATATCTTCAAGCGTCTCATCACTTGGCTGCTTAGTTGAAGATGAAACCGATTGATCGATGCCGTCTGAGCCTGATGGTTGATGCCGAATTCTGGATGCAAGGTGATCCAATGAGACATAGTATTACGCTTTAATCCCTAACTTTTGCCTGGACCGCCCTTTCGGGTTTTCGATCCACCGGGATACCCATTTTTGCCCAAGCCGCTTTTTCAGGTTTTCGACTTGCCGGGTGTACAGATTTTTTTTTCATTTCATCCCTTATTTTTGCCCGAACCCTTTTGGTTCGCCGGGAAGCCCTTATTTTTGCCTAGGTGTGTCAACCTAGCGGGTCTTTATTCATGCGTAGTATATTTTTACTATGTCTGCATTGGCGGGGTGAGGAAGGTCGTCACCATCCATGGTGGTTAGAATCATAGCTCCTCCTGAGAAGATATGTTTAACCACAAATGGCCCTTCATACGTAGGGGTCCATTTTCCCCTGGGATCACTCTGAGGTAGAATGATACGCTTGATTACCATGTCTCCGACTTGATACTCTTGTCGTCTGACTTTCTTGTTAAATGCCTTGATCATTCGTTTTTGGTACGTCTGACCATGACAAATAGCAGTGAGTCTCTTTTCGTCGATCAGGTTTAATTGATCGAGCCGAGTCTGGATCCAGTCATCTTCTCTCAAACCTGCATCCTTCATTATCCGGAGAGAGGGTATCTGGACTTCAATAGGCAAGACTGCCTCCATGCCATAGACCAAGGAAAAGGGTGTTGCCCCTGTTGACGTCCTTGCTGAGGTGCGGTATCCATGAAGAGCAAACGGTAACATCTCGTGCCAATCTTTGTACGCCACTGTCATCTTCTGCACAATCTTCTTGATATTCTTATTTGCCGCTTCGACAACCCTATTCATCTTCGGCCGGTAGGGAGAAGAGTTGTGGTGCTGTATCTTGAATTGCTCGCAGAGCTCAGTGATCATCTTGTTGTTAAGATTGGTACCATTGTCTGTAATGATCCTCTCAGGTACACCGTAGCGACAGATCAGGTTATGCCGAATGAACCGTGCCACGACATTCTTGGTTACGGTAGCATAAGAAGCTGCTTCAACCCACTTCGTGAAGTAATCAATTGCCACCAGGATGAAGCGATGCCCATTGGATGTCGTAGGTCTGATCTCTCCGATCATATCAATACCCCACATTGCAAAAGGCCAAGGTGCTGTCAGGATGTTCAGAGGAACTGGAGGAACGTGCACCTTATCAGCATAGATTTGGCATTTGTGACATGTCCGAGAATGTTGGTAACAGTCAGCTTCCATTGTGGACCAGAAATATCCTGCCCGAAGGATTTTCTTTGCCATGGTATGTCCACTGGAATGTGTTCCGAAGGTACCCTCATGCAGCTCTGCCATGATCCTTTCTGCTTCAGTCTTATCCACACAACGCAGTAAGGTTGAATCATGGTGTCGCTTGTATAGAATGCCATTGCTGAGGAAGAACTTTGCCGCGAACCTTCTCAGAAACTTCTTGTCATTAACGAATGCGCCTTCGGGGTATTCTTGAGCTTCCAAGTACCTCTTCACTTCATGATACCAAGGTTTTTCAGTTACCTCTTCAGCCTCAAGATTGCAGCAACATGCAGGTTCGTCCAATTTCCAGATAATGATTCAGGGAGCCTCGTTGTCCCATTTGACTTTGAACATAGAAGACATCGTAGCCAGCGCGTCCGCCAACTGATTCTCCTCTCTTGGGAAGTGTTCAAAAGTTATCTCCTCGAAATGGGGGATCAATGTCAACACATACTCTTTGTAAGGAATAAGATTTGGGTGTTTCGTATCCCACTCGCCCTTAATCTGATTGATCACGAGAGCGAAATATCCGAAGACACTCAGAAACTTGATCCTTAAGTCAATTGCAGCTTGAAGACCCATGATGCACGCTTCATACTCCGCCATGTTGTTGGTGCAGTTGAAACATAGTCGGGCAGTGAGTGGAGTATGAGTGCCTTTAGGGGATATGATCACAACGCCAATACCATTACCCAAAGCGTTTGAGGCTCCGTCAAAGTGCATAGACCATCGGGATCCTTCCTCAGGTCCTTCATCCAGCCCAGGTACTTCATAATCAGTCACTACCATGATATCCTCGTCTGGAAATTCAAAGTTCATCGACTGGTAATCATCCACTGCTTGGTGTGCCAAATGGTCTGCCAATACACTTCCCTTGATTGCTTTCTGAGTCATGTACTAGATGTCGTATTTCGTCAAGATCATCTGCCATCTTGCTATTCTTCCGGATAGAGCAGGCTTTTCGAATATGTACTTGATTGGATCTATTTTTGAAATCAACAGAGTAGTGTGAGCCAACATATACTGTCTCAGCCGGCGAGCAGCCCATACCAAAGCGCAGCAAGTTTTCTCGAGTAGTGAGTATCGGGTCTCACAGTCGGTAAAATTTTTGCTAAGGTAATAAATGGCGTGCTCTTTTCGGCCAGACTCGTCATGCTGCCCCAGCACACACCCCATTGAGTTGTCCAGTACTGTCAGGTATAAGATTAGAGGTCTCCCTTCAACCGGTGGCATAAGAATGGGTGGTTCTTGGAGATACTCTTTGATTCTGTCGAAAGCGGCCTGACATTCATCGTTCCAACGTACTACTTGATCTTTCTTCAGTAGCTTGAAGATCGGTTCACAGGTAGCAGTTAGATGTGAGATGAATCGGGCGATATAGTTCAGCCGTCCTAGAAATCCTCTGACTTCTTTCTCTGTCTTGGGAGTTGGCATCTCTTGTATGGCTTTCACTTTGGCAGGGTCCACTTGAATACCTTTGTCGCTTACGACAAAGCCTAGCAGTTTTCCAGATCTCACCCCAAAGGTGCACTTGTGCGGGTTCAACTTCAGCTTGTACAACTTCAGACGGTCAAACAACTTCTGTAGATGGTCAAGGTGTTGCTCCTCAGTTTGGGACCTTGCAATCATATCGTCGACATATACTTCTATCACATGATGGATCATGTAATGAAACAAAGCAACCATGGCACGTTGGTAGGTTTCCCCAGCGTTCTTCAACCCAAAAGGCATGACCTTGTAGCAAAAGGTGCCCCACTGAGTAACAAAAGTGGTCTTCTACATGTCTTCGGGAGCCATCTTGATCTGATTATAACTGGAGAAATCGTCCATGAAGGAGAATACCTTATGTTGAGCAGTGTTGTCAACCAGAACGTCGATGTGAGGCAGAGGGGAGTCATCCTTAGGGCTGGCCCTGTTCAAATCCCTGTAATCAACACACATCCGGACCTTACCATCCTTCTTCGGCACTGGAACCACGTTGGCAACCCACTAAGGGTAAGAAGTCACTGCTAGAAACCCAGCATCAAATTGTTTCATAACCTCAGCCTTGATTTTCTCGGACATCTCTGGATGCATACAACGGACCTTCTGTTTTACCAGAGGGCATTCTTCCTTGGTAGGCAGGTGATGGACCACAATGTCGGTATCCAACCCAGGCATGTCTTTGTAAGACCAGGCAAAGATTTCCACATAGTCATTCAGCATCTAAATCAACCGTTGTTTCACGCTAGACTCCAGATTGGCACCAATCTTGACTTTCTTTCTGTCTGTCTCAGTACCCAAATTTACCGTTTCCACTGGCTCTTCATGTAGCTGAATGGCCCTTTCTTCCTGGAGTAACAGTCTTGCAAGCTCACTAGGCACTTCACAATCATCTTCACCTTCGTCTTCGGCTAAGTTGATCGGATTTTCGAAGTCATAACCGGCAGTAGCAGAGTCATTACCAGTGAGATCCAGAGTGGATTGGAACCTGTATAGGTGAGTGTGTGTAAATATAACTGTTTTGCAATATATAAAGAAAGAAAGGGAGCACAAGATTTGAAATGCGAAAAACGTCCAATGTTTTTATTCATGATATATGAAAATGACAAATAATAAGCCCTCACAAATGAAGCCACGGTGCCCCGGGTAAGACACCGGGCCATGAAGTTTCAAATTATTGTTCGTTACAAATTTAAAACAAAGGAGTTCATTATTGAGTGACAAAAGTAATAGGTATGTAGTCTTTAGCAGTCCAGTTGCTTGGTCCACCTCTGGTTGTTGGGTAGATCCAGTTGTCGAATTCAGATTCCTCCACATCGTCTTCAATAGCATTCACTCCCGGGTTGGTGATTAACACAGGAGGTCTTCCAATCCTTGCCTTGCGAACAGCCCTCCGAGCTTTTGCAGTGAAACCCAAACCAAACTTGTCAGTCTTCGGAGTGAAATCAGGAAGTCGGCCCCAGTTTGCACACTCACCCTTCTCAACCACAGCCCGGGCATCCTTCAGGGAAGCCATCTTCAAAGGAGAGTCTTCTTCAGTCACAGTCTCTGCTGACGCCAATGTCTGAGGAACCTCTTCAAAATGTTGAAAGGGGGTCTCAATGAACTCCCCATCCATCTCTATGTACCGGAACGAGTTAAGGTGGATGACCATGTATTCTTCCTCCCCTTGCACTGTAACAATCTTCCCTCTGACCGGGTACTTAAGCTTCTGATGTAATGTGGAGGTCACAGCTCCAACCTTGTGGATCCAAGGACGACCCAAAAAACAAGAATAGGATGGTCGGATGTCCATCACATAATATGTAGAGTCAAAGACCTGGGAACCAACCCTGATTGGAATGTCAACTTCACCATGTACCATCCTCTTGGACCCTTCAAAGGCCCGGACAACAATGTTACTTGGCTTGAGCTCTAAACCCTCATAATCCAGCCTGTCTATAGCTTTCTTGGGCAATACGTTCAACGAAGAACCGGTGTCTACCAACACATGGGCAAGAGTGGTGCCCCTGCATTCAATGGAGACATGTAGGGCATCGTTATAGTTCTTTCCCTTAGCGGTCAGATCGGCGTCAGAGAAACCCAACCCATTATCAGCAGTCAAGTTGGCCACACAATCGGTAAATTGATCGGCAGGCGTCTCATGTGGCACGTGGGCCGTCTTCAGGAAGGAGATCAGAGCCTTGGAATGGGCCTCTGAACACAAAAGCAGTGATAGCATAGAAATCTTTGATGGGGTGTGCCCCAGCTGCTCAACTACATTGAAATCACTCTTCTTAATGATCTTGAGAATCTCTTCCATCTCTTGCTTGGAAGCTTCAACATTGGTTGTCTTAGGTGCCTCTGTCCGGGCAGGCACATCAGTAGCAATCCCTTTGCCCCGAGCGTCAGATGACTCAGCAGCAGGGGTAGAAACAGGGACTTGGTCAGGAGGGGAAACAGGCACACTGGCAGGTGTGATGATAAGAGGTCTCTGAATAGCTGGTGGCGTAATATCTGGTGAAAAGAGTCTACCACTGCGAGTGACTTTGGCAGGCCCGGTGATGTTGCTGACACCGGTACTAGTATCAAACTCTTGTTTTACTCCCAGAACATAAATATCCGCCCCATAGTGCCACGGGACAGCTTTGTCCGATTTATAGGGGATGGGCCCCGGAACAGTGATGATGATAGGAGCAATCCTCTGAGTAGACATGATTTTGGCAGGCTTCTTTGAGAGAGCCTTATGAGGGTTGTTGAAAATAGTGACAATAGAAACTTCTTCAGCAGGGACAGTAGGAACCGCAATCTTCTCGAACAAGATCTCTTTATTATCCATCAGGCTTTGGACGCCTGAATTTAGAAAGGGACAACCAGCAGGTGAAACAGCACATAAATGGCAACCTTTACTACACCCCGGAAATAAACCGGCTAGCAACAGGTTCCTTTTGACGATCAATAACGGAGTAACAATCTCTTCCATGGAGGCTACATACCGATCTTCTTCCACAGCACTCACTCCATGCTGGGGCATGGGAGCAGTCACAACATTGGGCCTTTCGGGCGCTTCGAACTGTATTTCTTTAGCATCAATAAGGTCTTGAACCTTATTCCTCAGTGCCCAACAATCATCAGTAGAATGCCCCGGGCTATCAGAGTGATAAGCGCAGCGGGCGTTGGGGTTGTACTTTGGAGAGGTTGTATTCACTACCTTCGGAGCTTCCTTGACAGTTACCAGATTGGTTGACAGCAGTTGCGGCAGGATCTGAGACAAAGTCATACTGAGCCGAGTATACTCCATTCTGGGTCTCTCACCTCTTGGTTGGTTATATTGCCGAGGAGCGGCAGCAGGCTTTGAAATTACCACCGTGTTGACAGCTTGGCGGCGTTCCGGTTTATTCTGTTTCCTCGACCCATAAACAACACTAGCTTCCTTTTTGAAAGGCTTCTTTTCAGAACTTGAAGATGCACCTTTCTATATCTTCCCTGACTTAATACCAACTTCTATCCTTTCCCCAGTCAGAATGAGGTCTGTGAACCCTGCAGAAGAATTACCGATCAGGTGGTTGAAGAATGGACCAGACAGGGTCCCCAAGAACATGTCCACGAGTTCACGGTCAGTCAACGGTGGCTGCACCCTGCCAGCCAGGTCTCTCCACTTTTGCGCGTACTCCTTAAAACCTTCTCCCGATCCTAGTGACATACCCTGGAGTTGGGTACGTGTAGGAGCGAGGTCGGCATTGTACTGATACTGCTTATAAAATGCAGTAGCCAAGTCCTCCCAGTTTCGAATACTGGTTCCATCCAGCTGATAGAACCATTCGAGCTGAGCCCCTGAAAGGCTATCATGGAAGAAATGGATCCATAAGTTCTTGTCTGCAGTATACGGTTGGATCTTCCTTACATAAGAACGGAGGTGCACCTTAGGGCAGGAAGCTCCGTCATACTTCGCAAAAGAAGGTGCTTTGAACTTGTGCGGGATCACCACCACAGAAGATAAACCCAGATCTCCAAAATCCAACCCAGGAACCTGTTGAATCTCCATGGCACTCAGACGATCCTCTAGTTGCTTGTACCTGTCCTCAACAGGAGGGTACTGTTCATCATTGAAATCTGTCTTGTTGTCGGAGACCACATGACTAGGAACCCTTCCCTCTTGGGGACTGTCTTTCCCTACAGAGGAAGCAGCCTGATCAGCCTCATTTTGCAGTGTATTCCCAAACCTCCATCCAGTGTTGAACAATACAGTTCTCTTCTTCTTCTTCTTCACTAGCAGAGCCTTCAATTCCTCTTGACCTTGGGCTAAGCTCATGACCAACTCTTGAAACTGGGCGTTCTGGGCCTGGAGGGCCTTGATAGCTTGTTCGTTGGATGATTCAGGATTCATGATGAATGCTGAAATAAACAGCGAAGAACATTAAGCAACCTGTAGAAAAAGGGTACCTACGATGCATATGATGAATGGAATGCGTATGATTTATGTTTTCAAAGACAATCGGGATTCAACTTTGTAAACAAAAAAGGAACACACTTTATTAGATTCAAACTCTAAATTGTTCAAGAAATTGCCTTTAGGCGTTACATAAATGAAAATACTGAAAAGGAAATAAAAGTTGTAAAAGAAATATCCAAGGCCCATCAGTGCTCCCATGGCCTCCTCTTCTCAGTGCGGATATAGTCATTCAGGACCCGCTCGTTCTCTAACTGCTTAGTCAGCTTCTGGATTTTCTGTTCTTGTTCATTGAACTTTTCCCGATAAGAATCCCGTTCTTCCTGTAGTTGCGCCCAAGACCTTTTTAGTGTATCAACATCAGTAGGTATCTGAGGAGGGAGAACATTTGGAGGAACCCCATCTTTGTCAGGAAATTCAAGAATGATAGGTCTGACGGCTTCATATGGCATACCTAACTTCTGAGCACGGACGCGGACCCATCTATAGTAGGATTCCATTGGTAGAGAAGTCTTCGGTCCCAACTCATGTGGGTCAGCTTTGTGAATTCTGTCCCAAGCCTTGATGAATCTACGACGCAGCTCGTCACTATCCACCTGAAACTCAAAACTGATGTGAGGCACCAACATCTCATGAGGTCTTGCTCTTCTGGCTCTTCCAAACTGACGGAGAGCTAAACATGGATTATAAGAGATTCCTCCCTGGGTACCGATCAAAGGAACATTAGGATATTCTCCGCAACGATCAATAACAGCTACCTCATCCAAACCTCTGAGAGTCCAAATGATGTCATTATCAGTGAGAGACATTAACCTATGAGCCCAGCCCCTTCCTTCTTTGTTCTTCAGCACGAACTTAAGGAGGTGCGAAATAAACCACCTCACTAACAAAGGAGCACAACACCACAGAGTTCCCCGTCTTCGGGCAGTACGAGCATAAAGTTGTTGCAGGATATCACCCAAGAGAGTGGGCACAGGGTTCCGAGACATGAAGATCCTTATGGCGTTGACATTGACAAAGTTATCAGGATTTGGAAACAGAACCAGACCATAGATTAAGAGAGCCAGAATGTCTTCGTACGCCCTGAAGTCTAAGTCATTCCAGAAACTGTTAGCTTTACCAATCAGAAACTTAGCCAAAAAGCCCTTAACTCCACTTCTGGTCACCCAGTTATCCATTACCTCCTTGTTGGTCAAAGGAAGGGCTGCTGTAATTTCCTCAAGTCTAAGAGTCTTTTCCTAACCAGTGAAGGGAGTCTGATCCAAGATAGGGATACCAAGAAAATCAGAGAATTCTTCCAGGGTAGGGACCAGCTGGAAGTCTTGAAAGGTGAAGCAATGGTACATGGGATCATAAAACTGGGTCAGGACACTCATCAATTGTTGGTCCCACTTGGAATTCTGTCAACCAATTCTTTGAGCAAATTAGGTGGGTGAACAAAGTTGAGCCGGATAGTATTCCTTCGCACAGGCATCATAATGTCCTACAAAACAGAGCAAAGATGAAACCCTCTTGTCTTTGAAATAGGTCAGTCCTTATGCAGGATGCATGCAATGTTATGATGGTATGATGTTATGATAAAGCACACCACAAGTATTCACAAAGGCAAACATGATAAGGCACACAAGTCACACAAGACAACCCTTAGAGTTTAGGCCAGCATGAAGTTTAGGTACTACCCTCTTTTAGTTTCGTTGGTTAAGACCTGTCCTATCAACAGTAACCGGGTTCTAGAGGATCCCAATATCAATGACTACCCTCAATCGGTCATAACTCCAGCGTCGCAATCTTTTCTTGCAGCCAAAACCATCGCGAGAGTTTAGCCTCAATGGGTGTAGCATACTGCTACTGTCTATGGCCAAGTTGGGTCAAATTAGGGTTCTAAGGTCGGTTGGTTCTTAATGACTCCTCAGAAGACCCATATTCTCCTCGTTGCAACACAAGGGATATCGGTACAGACCAAGGTGCCACACCAACGTAGCCACTACTTCACCCGTGTCGGTCTACGCCGGACAGGTCCCTCACAGCTTATGCTACCTAAAAGGGTATCCCCAGATCCGGGTTAGGATCCATGTAACTCCAAAACAGGCCCACAATTTTAAAGCAATCAAAGCAAGCAATTGAAAACATAAGTATGATCTAATCCTAAGGTACACCTCACTTTTATGGAATCCCCAGCAGAGTCGCCAGTTTTGTGATCGGTGGGAATAGAACTGACTGTTTTTAGCTGGTTCGCAAAATGTCGCGGTAAGCAAGAGTCACCACCGTCTTTTATGTTCTCCAATATGGAAAGGACAAAAGCACACCAAAATTCCTTCTTTGAGAATGTTTCTCGGTTCGGGAGGTAGATTTATAGAAAGGGAAGGTGTTAGCACCCTTTCTATCCATGGTTATCCATGGGCTCTTAGGTACTTGCTCTTATGTTTTCAAAAATTTGTTTGCTTTTCAAGTGTGTGTGGGTTTTGAAAAAAGTTTCGTTTGAAAAATTTCTAAGTAACTCTTGTATCTGTCCTCAAGAGTGTATGAAAAATTTGTTTGAAAACTTTTGAAAGTGTGAGTGTGAAAAGATGTTTTTATTTATTTTGAAAAGAGCAAGTACCCATGAGATCTACCTACTCTAAGGAATTAGGCTGTGTAAGAGTCCTTAAGATAGTGCTATCCCACCATTGAGAGGTAGGTAGCACCATCGTTGGAGGTGTTCGGGTCAATTTAATTATTAGGGACAGTGTGGTCACCGAAGCAATAGTAGGACACCTTAGAAGTAACCCTAATGTCCTAGATCCTTTTTTTTATCTGAGGCAACCGTTTCGAGGCAACTGGATCTTAGACAGGAGGGCGACCTCTAAGACACCCTATACTTGACGACCACGTTCGAGGCAACCAGTGAGGCGTACCCTAGGAGTGGCATGTGCTTGTGTGTTCAATTCGGTTTATGTTTATCTTTGACCATGCATTTGTGAGCTACAGATTGATTTTATTTGTCCTTCAGTCTTGCATGCATATTAACAGTTAAGAGTGCGGAAAATAAAGTGCGGAAATATGAATCTACGCTATTACAAGGCGCGGGACTATACATCGCCAAAAACATAACCCGTTTTGGTAAATAAGTGCGAGAAGTAAATAAAGCGGTAAACCCTAATTAACTATTACATCCTTTGAGTAGGTACATAAATAATCAAAATAAGAATAACGCGCGAAAAGAAATAGAATCAGGACGTCCTTAGGGTTTTGACCCTTTTGAGAAATAAAGAAAGTAATTTGTCCTTTTTGCAATTAATTAAAATATTAAACCTAGTTTACTAATTAATTATTTAATTATTTACAAGAAAAATGTTTTTTTTGGTGTTTTTTATGTTTTATGAAAATAAAAAGAAAAGGAATTAAAATTCAAAGTTAGTGAAACCTAATTCTAAGTTTATTTTATTTATTGTAAAAAGGTTAAAGTTAACCTAATTTAACTAATTTAATTAATTTACATTTTATTTACAAAAATAATAATTAATAAATAAGAATAATGATAATAAGAAAATATGATTGAAAATTGTCAAACCCTAATTCTACATGATTTTTACTTATTTATGAAAAAAGATTAAAATTGACCTAATTTAAACTAAGTTAATTAATTAGTATTTTATTTACAAAAATAATTATTAGTGAATTTAATAAATAATAAAAATATTTACAATTTTTTATATTATCTGAATTTATTATGAAAAATTAGTTTGTTGGTTAATGATAATAATGATTATAATTAAAAGAATTAAAAGGAAAAAGAAAATAAAATAAAAAATAGTAAAACCAGGGGGGTTTGATGGACCCAAGTGGAGGTTTTGAAGAAGCAATTCTGGCCCATTTGTTGGCCAGCCCATTGACTTTTTGGATTAGCTGAGCGCGCTTTGACTAGAGAACATGGTGGTCAACCACCCCTGGCCTTTGGATGCACGCTTATGGCCACTTGGCAAGCTTGAAGGTGAGATACATGGTGGAATTCTGGACAAGCGCTGCATTAGAACATATTGTGAAAAAATAGAACAAGCGTTTGGGGGACCTGGGAATCAAACCCATGTCCCAGTAGTTACCAAGCACGTCATCAACCACCAAGCCACTGCATTGCATTTGTTAATATAATAACAAACAAATATATTAAAAGAAAAAACAAGTCACATGCTGAAACAAAAAAAGAGGCGCGCGTGTTTGAATGATCCAGTGGGGTATTGCCAGCTCACCGTCTTCTTCATGAAACCTGCAGAAAACATGTCAAATAGTGGGGGTTTTTAACCCCCACAACATGGAAGCGCATATAATAGCGATTAGGTCTACATGTAATATAAATTGAGCGCGAGGGTAGCAATGTCTTCGTCTCATTCAGACGGTTTCAACCATGGGTATCATTGGTTCTGATTTTACTTATGCTGTAAAGCCCTAAATTGAGAGCTTTGAAAACCTAGAATTCAACAATGGCAGTTTTCGTTTCAGGGCACCATAATCAAATTAAATTGTACCAAAAGCTTCGTACAGTCCCTGTGAGCACAAAACAATCCACAAAATACGTTAAAGATGCATGAATCGAAGTATGCATTTATGAAAAAAAAATTCAAACCCTAAAACTGTTATCTCAGGATTCCTCGAGTGTTAAGGCTTGTTTGTGATTGCTATGCGTTCCTGAGTATACTAGCAACGTGTTTGAATCAAGAAAAGGCTTTGAATTGTGCTAGAAGGTTGATTTCAGTTTTCAACTTTTTCTTGATTTTTTGGAATTTGGTTATGGTGTTTTGCAGCAGCTTGCACATGAATGAATTTAGGTTTAGCTTCAGTATTTGTATTGGAATGAATTAGGTTAAATCTTTTGTCCAAGAATCCATGGAATAATGTTTTGCATCTTTGATTTCCAATCAAATATTTTTGCAACTTTTGATTGAGAAAACTTGCTAAAATTGGATGATTTTGTCTCCTTGATTGATACATGAAATCTTCAGCATGTGTTGAGTTTATTTGCATCACAAAAAGATTTGAAAACCATATCTTTTGAATTTTCCTACAATTAAATGAATTAAATGAATTAATATTAATAAAAATTCAATTAATTAATTAAAAATAAGAAAATAAATCAATTTAAGTTCAATGGGTCGTGCATATTCTTTGGGCAATGTTTCAAGAAAGAATTTGAGGCCCATTAGCAAAAATGAAGTGTTTTAGGCAAAGTTGACTTTTGCAAATTCCCAAAAATTTTCCAACTTCTCCAATGCATATCTTGCTCAATTTTGATCATATGAACATGTTCTTGGACATTTTGGAAAGGTATTGAAGTCTATAACCAATGCCTTTGGTCACATGTCATTTTGATTTACCAATCTCAAGTTATGGTCTTTGACTTAAAGTGCCTTTTTGTTGACTTTTGAAAATGACCTATAATGTAGAAATTGATAACTTTTTGTGAGAGCATTTCTTGGACTTGGAATGTGAATATGAGTTGTAGGAAATTTCATCCTCTTCAAAATGAGCATTGTATGGGATTTTTCTGATGAACCATGAAAAGGTTATGCCTTGGTCAAGTTACAGTTGACTTTTCAGCTGTTCAAAAATAGAAACTTTTTGCATCTTGATGATTTTTGAGCCATGCTTGTGGAATCATGATCAAGACTTGATCAAATGATGATTGTGGCTTCAAAATAAGATGTTGACCAAAATTTTTTATTTTTGACTGCCAAATGACCATTTTGCCCCTGCAGTTAACTGTGAACCAAATAGGGCTTTTGACTGTGCAATTTTGATGTTGTGAACCTTGAAACTTGGCATGTAGATGCTTGTCAATGTGTATAGGCCTATGGGACTTGATTGAGCCATTGAAAACCTCAACTTCCTTGAGAGAAACAAAACCCTAATTTTGTCTGGCTTAGGAGGCAGTTGGACTGTGCAACCCTTGAGGAATCTTGAAGCATTTGAAGATTGATCTTGACAATTCTTGAAGAATATGGGAGGGCAAATTTTGGGGTACAACACACGTTGATATGTTGCACTGGCATTCTTCAAACCAAAAGGTATAACTTTGTAACAGAAAGTTCCCCACTGTGTGACAAAAGTAGTCTTCTCCATGTCTTTAGGTGCCATCTTGATTTGATTATAACCGGAGAAACCATCCATGAAGGAAAATATTTTGTGTTGAGCGGTGTTGTCAACCATAACGTCAATATATGAAAGCGGAAAGTCATCTTTGTGGATTTCCCTATTCAAATATTTGTAGTATATACACATATGCACCTTACTATCCTTCTTAGGTATTGGAACCACATTTGCAAACCACTGTGGATAGGGCATAATGGCTATGAAACTTGCATTAAACTGCTTCATAACCTCAACTTTGATCTTTTCAGAAATCTCAGGACACATACGACAAACCTTCTGCTTTATAGGAGGACAACCTTCCTTCATCGGTAAATGGTGAACCAAAATATCTGTATTAAACCCTGGAATGTCTTCATACGACCAAGCAAAGATCACAACATTGTCACGCAACATCTGGATTAATCTCCTTTTGACATTGTCCTCTAGATTGGAACCTAGCTTGATTTCTTTCTTTCCCTCTTCAGTACCCAAGTTCACAACCTCGATTGGCTCTTCATTTAGTCGTATGGCACTTTATTCTTGAATTAACAGGCTAGCAAGATCTCTGGGTATTTCACAATCTTCCTCACCTCCATCCTCAGCTTGGTAGATCGAATTTTTGAAGTCATAATTGGCAATAGCAGAATTGTTATCAATGGGATCCAGGGTAGATATGGATCTGTAATTTGTTATGTGGGTATGTGTAAGAACATATAGCCATTTTGGAAGCAAAATAAAGTAAAATAAAAACAGAGAGCGCCAAATTTGAATGCAAAAAGTCCATTGATTTATTAAATGAAAACATGTTGATGAATAATGACAACCCTAACAAATGGACCGTTGTGCCCCGGGTAAGGCATGAGGCTTAAAGTTTATTGTTTAAATTAAATAACCATAAAAAAAACTTGAAAGTAAGAAAACAGAAAATAGCATTTACTCCTGACTAAAGGAGATTGGGATAAAGTCTTCAGTCTTCCAATTATTGAGCCCACCGCAGGTACTAGGGAAGATCCAACTGTCTATATCACAGTCACTATCAGCGTCTTCCACCGTGTTGACTTGATTGTTGTGAACTCCATTATTGTTGATGCGGAATTGCGGTCTCCTGGAATTAGCACGAGCACGATGGACAACCCTCTGAGCCTGAGAAGTGAAACCCAAACCAAAATTTTTGGACACCAAATAGTGCAACCACCTTCTTCAACCATAGCCCTAGCGTCTTTCAGAGAAGCCATTTTTGATGGAATCTTAGGAATAGCAAGAACAGATTTATCAACCGGGGTTATCTGAGAAACAACTTCAAAGGTATGGCAAGGAGTCTCAACGAATTCACCATCCATCTCAACATACTTGAAAGAGTTAAAATTGTTCACCGTATATTCTTCTTCACCACAAACTATAACACAATATTTACCTTCACGAGATACTTCAACTTCTGGTGTAAGGTAAAAGTAACAACACCTGCCCCATGAATCCAAGGATGTCCTAGCAAACATGAATATGCTGGACGAATGTCGATCACAGAGAAAGAAGAGTCGAAGACCTGGGAACCTAATTTGATTTGAAGATCAACCTCTCCATGCACCATTCTCTTTGAACCATCAAAATCTCTCACCACAATGTCATTGGGTTTTAGCATGATCCCTTCACAGTCCAGATTGTCTTGAGTAGATTTTGGCAAAACATTCAACGAGGAACCTATGTCTACCAACACATGAGATAAGGTAGTGCCCCTACACTCAATAGAGACATGCAGGGCCTTATTATGATTCCTTCATGCGGTAGTTAAGTCTGAGTCGGAAAAGCCTAGTCCATTATCAGTTGTCAGGCTAGAAACGTGATTTTTTAACTGATCAACAAAGATTTCTTGAGGTACATGAGCAGATTTCAGAAAATTCACCAAAGCCTTAGCATGGGATTCAGAGCATAACAACAGGGATAGCATAGATATTTTGGAGGGTGTCTACCCCAACTATTCAACAATCTTGTAGTCACTCTTTCGGATAATCTTCAGTATCTCCTCCATCTCTTGTTTGGAGGTGTCTTCATCAATAACCTCTTTTGGCGCCTCAATCTGAGCAGGCTCAGTCGTATGTTCTTCGCCTCGAGTCTCAGTAGTTGATTCAGTAGTAGTGATACGAATTGGTGCAACAACAGCTTTCAGAGAGATCTCTAGAGAGAAAACCCTTTCACTTCTGGTAGCCTTACTAGTCCCAACAATATTTCCAACATCGGGATTAGTAACTTCAGAACTTTCATCTTCGCCAGTCAATGGTTCTTTCTTGATGCCATGGTAGTAGACATCATCTCCATAATTCCAAGGGATAGCCTTATCAGAGGAATATGGAATTGGGCCAAGTGCAATAATGATCAGAGGAGAAACTCTAGGTTCGGCGGTAATCCTTACAAGACCCTTAGAAGTGACCCTTATAGGGGTCACGAAAATTATAGACATGTGTTCAAGCTTCAAGTCTTGGGATGTAATCTCCATAGAAGGAGTCTTCTCAAAAGGAATTTTCTCAAATAGAATCGTACGGTCATCCATCAAACACTGAATACCTTCTTTCAACAGTGCACAACCATTGGATTTGGATGCATAGTAGTAGTCTTCAACACAACCCGGAAATAAACCGGCTTACAACAACTTCTTCTTAACAATCATCAGAGGAGTAGTTAAGTCATTCATAATAGAAATATAAGAAACATACTCAATAGCATTAATGATCTTGTCAGGATTAGGCATAGGTGCAGTAATCACGTTAGGAGTCCCAGGAGGGTAAAATTCAATCTCCTTAGCATCAATCATGTCTTGGATCATATTCTTCATAGCCCAACAGTTGTTAGTATCATGCCCGAGACTATCGGAGTGATATGAACACATTGCATTGGGATTGTAGCGGGGAGAGGACGTGTTAGGATTATGAGGCAGTTCTCTCAATGTACCTAGTCCTTCCTTCAGCATGTGTTGAAATGCTTGCGCCAATGGCATGTTGATTCTTGTGAATTGTCTTCTGGGTGCATCCTACCTATGCTGATTATTCTTTTGTTGTTGTTGTTGCACTGCCGCAGGATTAGAGATCCGTACTGCCCCCACAAATTTGTTTTGGTCACTCTTATTATGACCCTCCTTTCTGTACACAACATTGGATTCTCTCTTACCATTATAAGCCTTTTTCACAGTATTTGAATATGTGGCAACCTGGATTTTACCGCTCCTGATTCCATTTTCAACATGCTCCCCTGTCAATATTTATTCAGTGAAACCAGCCGAAGAACTTCCAAGTAGGTGATTATAGAAAGGACTTGACAGCATGCTCATGATCATGTCAACCAACTCTCTATTAACCAAAGGAGGTTGAACTATTCCCGCAAGATCTCTCCATTTTTGTGCGTACTCTTAAAACCCTTCCTCAGAACTCATGGACATACTCTATAGTTGCATAGAGGTTGGTGCCAAATCAGAATTATATTGATACTGTTTGTAGAAAGTTGCAGCCAAATATTCCCAAGTGCGAATATTTGCATCTTCAAGTTGAGAATAGCATTCAAGTTGTGTTCCAGAAAGACTCTCTTAGAAGAAATGCAACCCTAATTTTTTGTCAGCAGTGTATGGTTGAATATTCCGAACATATGACCTTAAGTGTAGTTTCGGGAAGGAAACGACATCATACTTGGCGAAGATAGGAGTTTTAAATTTAGGAGGAATGAAAACTCCTGAAAACAAACCCAAATCATCAAAATTCAATCCAGGTACCTTCTGGATCTCCGTAGCTCTCAGACGCTCTTCTAACAGCTTATACTTCTCATCAACATGGGGATATTGCTCATCTAAATAATCATCTTCCTCTTAATCAGGAAATTTGTCAGAACATGGACTGCTTCTTTTAGTTTTCACACTCTTACCGTCTTTGTCCTGTTTGTCATCTTCATCCGATGGGATATCAAGATCTCATGCTTGCTTGACTGGACCTCTGAACCTTCTCCCCATGTTAAGGACACCAATTGGTTTCTTTGTCTTCTTATTCTTATTGGTGAAAAGTGCTTTCAATTCTTCTCTCCCTTGGCTAAGTTCAGGAACATCTGTTGGAATTGGGCATTCGAAGCTTGAAGATCTTTGACTATCTGTTCAAGATCCATTTTTTCCTGCTGAATTAAACAGCAAGAAGATGAGAAAACCTGTCTTGAGAATACCTGTTATGTTGTGATATGCATGAAATGTAGATGCATATGCAATGTTTTCAAGGATCTCGCGGGATTAAAATATTAGAAAAAGAATCTGGTTGTAGCTTTGTCTGAAGAGCTTTGAGTCACCATCTTTGAATGTCTTTCCATAAGAATCAAGCTCACCATATCAAGTGGGTCTTAGCCTCTGACTCAAGAGAATGTACTTTGATCTTGACGGCATCTGGCCAGAGGAAAATAAATCCTCTTGCCCTTTGCTAGGAATATGGCTTATGATATCCTGCACCAAAGATCCCTAAGATCCTTAAAACGATTAGTAAAAATGTTATGTCATGATGATATGATGTTATGATGTCATGTTCATGTTAGATGGATATAAAACACAAACAAGTCACACAAGAGCCTTAGGTTTAAAGGCTTGCATGAATTCCAAAGGTAAGTACCCTTTCCCTTTTAAAGTTAAGTTGGCTCAACCTGTCCTAAAATAGTAACCAAGTTCTAGGAATCTCATATCATCGATCTTTCTCACAGGCTTTATTTTAGCACAAAAACTGGATTTCCACCTGATGCTACCGGCAAAAAACACACAGAGTCGCCACTGAACGTTATTTATCCTAAAGGAAGGGGAAATATCGAGAAAACCACAAGAGGATGGATAATATGGTATTGTGACCGAGAGAAAGGGTAAGTAATTCGATTATGCAAGGGGAAGGTATTAGCACCCCTCACATCTGTTATACTCAACGGGATCCATTTTATTTGTTTGCTTCTAAGGGTGTGTTTATCTATAATTATACTTGCTAAGGGGAAATAAATGTTTTTTTATTAGTATGTTCGTGAGGGTCTCGCCACCCTTTTCCTACGTATCCAGTGAAGGAATCATAACATCGTAGTTCTTCTATAAAATGTTGGTTTGTTGGTGTTTTTTAGTGGACGAAATTAACGCACGCATTCTAGGCAAGACTGATATCACGGTAGAATGGAGATAACATGCCCTTTTGGGGAGTTTTGATTAGTTGAGTATTTTGAGAGTTTTAAAATGAGTTTGAATAATGATTAAATGTTTTTGGATTTTTGATTTGTGAATGAGTAGTTTTAATTAATTACAAAAAAAAAATCTAGAGGGGGAAGTCTACCCTAATGTTATTATGTACTTGATGGGATAAAAGTCTACCTCGATATAAGACGATCGAAATAGGATTTAATCGCCTTATGGAGTTACCTAAGGGAGTATGGTATCAAGATATAACCAAGTAAACAAACAAAACAAAGATAACAGAAGTACAAATCTTATATTTTGTGTGGTTTTTATAATGAAGCAAAATAACTAAAGATGTTAACTAAAATAAAACAAAATTACTAAATTAAATTTAAAGTTAAACTATTAATAAAAATTATATAATTAACCAAAAATGTGATTATTTAATTATGTTTTTAAAGCTAAAACAAAAAAGAGTTAAGAAAATTATGAAATAATAAAAATAACAATAAAGACAAAGAGGGTGGTGTTAAGCAGAACATGGGGGAGGGGTGAGTAAATTTGGATGGGCTAAAGAAAAAAAGAAGCCAACAAGGCCCAAGTTTAAGCAAGAAAATTAGTAAAACAAAAATAAAATTAAAAAAACTTTGGGCTCAAACACGGACCGGGTCGGGTTAGACCCTTGTCCAGCCCTAAAACAAAGGGGTTACTAAACCCTAAAAACAAATGAGGCTAAGTATCTCTTTCTTCCTCCAGATTCACGATCTCTTTGTTTCTCAAATACTCTTGGTCTATCTTCCATCTTTCTCAAAGTCATCTCCTTCATTGTCTTTATGTTCTTCCCTCAACATCACCTCTATCTGAATTTCCATTTCATCTCTTTCACCCACATCTCTCTCTCTCTCTCTCTCTCTCTCTCTCTCTCTCTCTCTCTAAATCTCAATCTCTCAACTTCCCTCCCTGGGTTGGACCCAAAGAAAATTTCCTCTGTTCATCCTTATTTACGAATTGTTTGCATAAAACTAAAAAAAAACAAGCCTTCAATCAAACATTTGAGTCAAGAAAACATTGATAAACCACAAAGGTGCCAGATCCGGCCAAGCGAATCATAATGGCTGGGAGCTACTTCTAACTCGGTGGAATCGGAGGTAGTGGCGCTGGATTGAAGAAGTGATACGGTTGTGCTACTGTTGGTGTCGTCTGCTTGTCAACATGGTGACTTTAAGTGAAGTGGTTTCGTCGCATACCTGCCACGAGGAAGCAGGGACGTTGTGGTTTATTTCTGATTCAGATTTTCCTTCTCTTTCAATTATCCAAGTTCTTCTTCTACAGTTTTCTGTTTTCTGAGTTACAAGTGTGAGGCTTGAAGATAATTGGAGATTTGATGTGCTTTCACGGTTTAACAATCCAACATCAACAAGAATCAACTCGTTCAGCTTCTATGGGTTTATCATTTTTTGGCATCGTGATTTGGTTTTCGAAGTAACAAAAAAAACTTAGCGTGCAATTATCTTATCGTTGCTCACCCTTGTTTCAGCTTCCAGAAACAACAAAAAAATTCCTCTGTTGCTATCGCTTAAGGTTGTTCCTCCTTATCCATTTGTAAAATGTCAATAATCGAACCTGTTGTAACCCAAAATTTGCCCTCCCATATTCTTCAAGATTTGTCAGGGTCAATCTCTAAATGGTTCAAAATCTCTCAAGAAGTTGCACAGCCCAATTGCCTCCTAACACAGTCAAGATTAGGGTTTTGGTTCTTGCAAAGAAATTGAGGTTTTCAAGGGTCCAATCAAGTTCCATATGCCTATATACATTGTCAAGCATCCATATGTCAAGTTTCAAGACTCACAGCATCAAGTTGCACAGTCAAAAACCCTAAATGCTTCACAGTCAACTGCAGGGGCAAAATGGTCATTTGACAGTCAAAAGTCAAAATTTTTGGTCAACATCTTATTTTGAAGCCACAATCATCATTTGATCAATTCTTAATCATGATTCCTCAAAGCATGGCTCAAAAAGTCTCAAGATGCAAAAGTTTCTATTTTTGGACAGTTGGAAAGTCAACTGCAAATTGACCAAGGCATAACTTCTTCATGGTTTATCAGAAAAATCCCATCCAATGCTCATTTTTAAGGGGATTCCATTTCCTACAACTCATCTTCACACTCCAAGTCCAAGAAATGCTCTCACAAAAAGTTATCAATTTCAACATTATAGGTCATTTTCAAAAGTCAACAAAAAGGCACTTTAAGTCAAAGACCATAACTTGAGATTGGTAAATCAAAATGACATGGGACCAAATACATTGGTTAGAGGACTTCAAGACCTTTCCAGAATGTCCAAGAACATGTTCATAGCTTCAAACTTGAGCAAGATATGCATTGGAGAAGTTGGGAAATTTTTGGGAACTTTCAAAAGTCAACTTTGCCTAAAAAGCTCCAATTTTGCTAATGGGCCTCAAATTCTTTCTTGAATCATTACCCAAAGCCTATGCACGACCCATTGAGCTCAAAATGATTTATTTTTCTTATTTTTAATTAATTAATTGAATTTTTATTATTATTAATTCATTTAATTGGTTTTAATTGTAGAAAAATATCAAAGAATGGTTGTCAAATCTTTTTATGCAACAAATACACTCCACACATGCTAAAGATTTCGTGCAGCATCCAAGGGGACAAGATCTTCCATAATTGGCAAAGTTTTCATGGAAAAAGATTGAAAATCACATAATTGAAAATCAAATATTCAAGTCATAACTCATGGACTTTTGGGCCAAGGTTTTGACCTAATTCTGATCACATACATATGCAAGAGCTAACCCTACTCAAAAAAGAGGTGAAAAGCTGCTGAAGCCATAGAACAAAATTGCAAAAAACTCAAGAACATTGTGAAACTGAAATCCTATTTGCAGGACAATTCAAGACCAAAAATCGTTTCCAATACATTGTTGGACCTTCCAGGAAGCGTTTGCCATCAAAAACTAATCCTAACACGCAAAGAATCAGAGAATACAAGTGACACGGTTCACTTTATTTTCCAGATTTGCATATCACGATTCATGCATTTTTAATACATTTGGTTGATTGTTTTGTGTTCACAGCATTCAGGCAAAGCTTTTGGTATGATTTAATTCCATTAATATGCCTTGAAACGCCAGTTACCATGAACGACATTTAGGGTTTCTGAAGCTTTCAATTAGGGCTTTCTTGTTGAGGAAAAATTAAACCTTGAGACCTATGCAGTTGAGTTCAGGAGCTCAATACGAGTTGAATGGCAACCTCGCGCCCTTTTTATATTGATTCCACTTCTATTCGCTATTTTTAGGACTTTCACTTAGTGGGGGTTTAAAACCCCCACTATCTTATTCATGTTTACAGGTACAAACGAAGAAGGAGATAGCGTGGCAGTGCATGGTTGGGTAGTTCAAATCTGGCGCGTTTTGTTTTGTTTTATACCACTATGAGTGCTTTTCTTACATAATAATTACTGTCCATTATATGTACAAATGCGCTTGGTGGCTCAGTTGGTTGGGAACGTGGCTGGCAGGTATAGGGACCTGGGTTCGATTCCCAGGTCCCCCCACATAATTCATAATTTTTGTTCTAACGTACTCTAGTGCAGCGCTCCTCAAACGTTCCATGATGCACCCTCACGCGTTGGCTTGCCAGATGGCCTTGATCAACGATCCAATGGCCACATAATGAAATCCATGGTATGCTCTAGTCAACCGCGTGCACTCAATCTGAAAAGTCAACAAGGCCTTGTGTCCAATGGGCCTGAATTCCAGCAAAAACCTCCACTTTGGGCCTGACACCCCCCTTAGTTTGTATAATTTTATTTTCTTTTCTAATTCTTTTAATTGCTTTAATTATTTTTCTCAATTCACCATAAAATAAATTTTTCCATACTAAAAACAGAAAATCAAAATACAAAATATGTTTAATTATTTATTAATTTCCTCACTAATTTATTTTTGTAAATAAATGTTAATAATTAACTTAGTTAATTTAGGTTTAAAATTCAATCTTTTTCTTAATAAATAAAATTCTATAGAATTAGGTTTTTATTCTTTTTTATCATTATTATTATCATTATTTACTATATTTATTAATTACTATTATTTTTGTAAATAAACATGTAAATTAAATAATTTAGTTAATTAGCCTAATTTTGATCTTTTTCATTAATAATAAAAAATAATTTAGAATTAGGGTTTCCTTTTAATTTTAATTTTTTTTATTTTCATTAAATACAAAAAAACATAAAAACACTTTGTTTTCTTTAATTAAATAATAATTAGGTCCTAATTTAATTTAATTTCAAGCAAAGGGTCAAAACCCTCGGACGTCCTGATTTTAATTCCTTTCGCGCACTATTTTCTTATTGATTATTATGTAACTGCTTTCCGGATGTAATAGTAATTAGGGTTACTGCTTTTTTACTTTCCGCATCTTTTATGAAAAACGGGTCTTTGTATTTTGGCGATGTATAGACCCGCGCCTTGTAATAGCGTAGCTTTTATCTTTCCGTCTTTTAATTTTCCGCACTCCTAACTGCTAAACTCGCATGAAAGAATGTATGGTAATTAAAAACAATGCGTAGCTCACAATGCCATGATCAAAGATAAAACATAACATGAAAACAACACACAAATGCACACACCACTTCTAGGGTACGCCTCACTCGTTGCCTTCGAAACGTGGTCGTCAAGTATAGGACGTTTTAGCGGTCGCTCTTGTGTCCATGATCCAGTTGCCTCGAAACAGTTGCCTCGAAACGGTTGCCTTGGATTAAAAAAGGATCTAGGATGTAAGGGTAACTTCTAAGGTGTCCTACTGTTGCTTCGGTGACCACATTTTCCCTACAATCGAATTGACCCAAACACCTCCAACGGTGGTGCTACCTACCTCTCAATGGTGGGATGGCACTACCTTAAGGACTTTTACACAGCTTAATTCCTTAGGGTAGGTAGATGACTCATGGATACTTGCTCTCTTCAAAAACAAATCCAAAAACTTTTCATACTGACACTTTCAAAAGCTTTCAAAACAAATTTTTCAAACACTCTTGAGGACAGATACAAGAGTCATTCAGAAATCTTTCAATGAAACTTTTTTTTCAAACCCACTCACATTTTGAAAAGCAAACATTTTGAAAACATAAGAGCAAGTATCTAAGAGCCCGTGGATAACCACGGATAAAAAGGGTGCTAACACCTTCCCTTTCTATAAATCTACCTCCCGAACCGAGAAACGTTCTCATAAGGAATTTTGCTGTGCTTTTGTCCTGTCCATGTTGGAGAAAATAAAAGACGGTGGCTACTCTTGCTTCCGCGACATTTCGCGACCAGCTTAACAAACAGTCAGTTCTATTTCCACCGATCACAGAACTGGCGACTCTGCTGGGGAAACTTTAAGTGAGGTGTACCTTAGGATAGCTCATACTTGTGTTTTCAATTGCTGTGTTTTGTTTGCTTTATTATTATGGGCATTGTCTTGGAGTTTCATAGATCCTAACCCGGATCTGGGGATACCCTGTTAGGTAGCATAAGCTGTGAGGGACCTGTCCGGCATAGACCGACACGGGTGAAGCAGTGGCTACGTTGGTGTGGCACCTTGGTCTGTACCGATATCCCTTGTGTCGCAACGAGGAGAATATGGGTCTTCTGAGGAGTCATTAAGAACCAACCGACCTTAGAACCCTAATTTGACCCAACTTGGCCATAGAACAGTAGCAGTATGCTACACCCATTGAGGCTAAACTCTCGCGATGGTTCTGGCCGCAAGAAAAGATTGCGATGCTGGAGTTATGACCGAATGAGGGTAGTCAGTGATATTGGGATCCTCTAGAACCCGGTTACTTTTGATAGGACAGGTCTTAACCAACAAACTGAAAGAGGGTAGTACCTAAGCTTCATGCTGGCCTAAACTCTAAGGGCTCTTCTGTGTGACTTGTGTGCCTTCGTACTTGACTACTTGCATGCTTGTTATCTGACACTTGAGTTTCTTGCAGGTTTTGTTTACAGTCCTTAATCTGGACTCTTAACAGGGTTTACCTACTCCACGCATAGCATAACATAATAACATCATATCATTGCATTACAGGTACCCTTGTTGCAGGTCACTTACCTTTTTTCGCTGTTTATTTCAGCAATGGCCTCCCAACAAGATAACCAGAGTCTTCATGCTCAAGAGACTCAGTTCAGGGAGATCTTCCTAAGCCTATCCAAGGGGCAGGAAGAGTTGAGGACACTCCTCATGGGGAATTTGGCCAAGAAAAGCCCAGAGGACGATAAGGACGAACGGCTGAAACGTCTGCAAGCTGAGGTAGATACAATGAGAACCCAGATGCTGGGGCAAATGGCTCTCATCCAAGGCTTAGCTCGGGAGCAAGAAGAGTTGAGGACCATGATCAGTCAGCTTCATCAAGACATGAAGCAACCAGCCCAAGTCAGGGACCAGGTCATTGATCAGCTCCAAAGAGGACAAGAGTCTGGTATGGTGAAGAATAGACCTCTCCAAATTGCTACCACTTCACAGGTCCAACCACAACCCCGCCCAGAGCAACAGGTTGATCAGAGTAAGCCAAGCAGGTCCAGGAGGCAATTCACCCAGCTCAACGTGTCGCTGTTTCAAGATTTACAACACCTGTTGAGGTTGAATCTGATTACACTAAGAGCTCCTTCCCAGAATCCCAACATCTCTGCTCCTAACTATCATCCCAATAAAAGATGTGCATACCACTCCGATAGTCCTGGACATAACACTGCCGACTGCTGGGCTCTGAAGAACAAGGTCCAGGACTTGATTAATGAAGGAGCAGTGGATTTCACCCAAGTGGGTCAGGCTGAGTGCTTCTACCATCCCTACAGGATTCACCATTTGAAGTAACAAGTCCTGAAACGAGAAAACTTTTTGTTCATTGGAATTTTCGATTTGTAATTTCTTTTTGATTATTCAAGCATTTATTCATGTCAAACTTTATTACTTTATCAATGCATTGCGTATGTCTGTTTTGTGAATCAATCCACTCGTATTTCACTATAATTGCTTTCATTTTTTGTGAAGTTCAACTCTCAATTAATAATTCTGAGCCTCTTGAGGGAGGATGACGAAAACGATACCACAATCTACAGTATGCTTTTGAACAAACCCCGCTGATGAGGTACATGCATTGTTTCAATCCCTAAACACTGGAGTTATAAGGAAGATAATCCCTCGTCAACCCCTCTGAGCCAAAGAAGTAGGAGTTTTTATTTTCAAAAATTAAAACCCTTTATCATAACCTGGGGCAGGGTAGTTCTCTCAGTTGACCCAAGTGCATAACAAATGGCACCAGAGAGGTCCTTACAAAACAAAAAAAAGACAGTGATGGTTCCGAATAATTAAAGGCAAGCAGTCATTACTTCTCAAAATAAAAGCCCATTAAGTCAAAACCTATGAAGGAGACTTACAAAACTGGGGCATCCCGCTGACTGTAATCACAAAAGAAACAGTTCAGGCAAAAAACAGGGATAACAAAAAAAAAAGAGGTCTTACAAACCCTCAACAAAAAATGACTGCCTATTCAAAATAAATTGTCAACATCCGAACCATCACTGGTATATCAGGACAAAGACTCAAACAAGGTCTAACGCACGATCAACTGAGTTTAGGTTTGAAGAACATTATGAAGAACGGGTGGGTACAAATAAAATTTGAGCCTTTATCCTTTATTTCTTAAACCGTGAACCAGGCCACGTTATAACCCTCAAAAGTCCTAGCTAAAGCATGGGTTAGTTCGAAAGCATACTGTTACGAAGGGTATCCTGACTCCTTAAGTCTTGCTGTGAAATACTGAGTTGACATCACATTTTACAAAAATTCACCTGTTTTATTAAAAAAACTGCATTTTCAAAAAACTTCAAGACAGACATAAGCTTTGCATTTTTAATGTAACTTTGTTTGCATATGACTTTTTGTTCGAACAACAGAGAAATTCGCACGACGAATATCTAAGTGAACGAAAGTACTTTCAACCAAGGGGCAGACATGATCATTGTCCATCATCTGGGGCAGTCCAGTCAAGATTCAAAGAATATCTCAAATGCCAAATACTAGGGGCAAATCTCCGCTTGAATCACTTGGGGCATTAGACATGGATTCCTGCAACGAATCTTGCACGATCAAAAGAAGATCTTCTGGTAGTATGGCAACACAACGCTATTGACAGTGACAACCTCCCTACATCCTGAAAGCGTGGACATAGTCGAAAAAAATACTACGTATAATCAAAGACCCGCTAGGTCAACTGACCTAGGCAAAAATAAGGGCTTCCCGACGAACCAAAAGGGTTCGGGCAAAAATAAGGGATGAAAATGAAGAACCTGTACACCCGGCAAGTCGAAAACCTGAAAAGGCGGCTTGGGCAAAAATGGGTATCCCGGTGGACTGAAAACCCGAAAGGGCGGTACAGGCAAAAATTAGGGATCAAAAGCGTACGACTATGTCCCATCATCTCGTCATTTTCCTACTAGAAGAAGATTTGTCAATCGGCAGTCATCAAGCACCTCCACAGGAATCTTCTCCCACGGAAGCTGGGGCAATAAGAATTGTCCAAACAGTGCAAACTGCTCTGTCCTCAAGGTACCAAGGTAAGTTTGACTGAAAAACATGGCCAAGTTACCTCCACTCCCCGAGAGTAAGACAAGGCTTAACAATACTCTCCCCCGAGCAGAGTTGGTCTCTGATCAGCCCCGAAAAGGCACAATATCTCCAGCAAGTCAGCAACGCTCTCCCCAAGCAGAGTTAGTCTACTGTCATCCTTAGGAAAGTGGAGTATCCCCAGAAGACCTCAATATTCCCCAGCAAAGTATACAAACATTCCTAACAAGCATCCCTGGCAGTCTTAATCTAAGATTGTTCCCCGGCGGTATACCGGACATCCAGTGGAGCCATTCCCCAGTCCAATCTGAAAAGTTTCCCCAGGAGAACTCAATCCATCTCCCCAGTAGATTCAGGAAGCTTATCCCCAGTAGATTCTGGAAGCTTATCACATGCAGAGTACGAACGCGCCTCCCCGGTTTTATTCAAAGGTCATGCTCCACCAGGATATAACTGGGTTATCCGCAGCCAATTACCACGGAAAGATCGTCCCTGGCGAAGTCTTCCTATCCCCAGCGGAGTTCATCAAATCTTCCAACAGAGCTCAACAAGGGTATCCCCAACGGAGCTATCATCAACACCTCAGCGAAATATCTCTTCCCACAGAGTTCACTCCCCGCAGAGTAATATATTCGCCAAGTTTATTCCCCAACGGAGTCATCTTCTCCTACCGGTATTCTTGCAATCATCATCCCCAACGGAAACAAAGAACTCCACTCTTCAACATCAGCCCAGGATTTGACTTCCCGGCATTCGTCAAAGATTTATTTTCCTAGACAAAAATACATTCATAAACATATCGCATTCATACATCCTGCTTACATAAACAATGCATGCACATACGCATCATATCACACAATCTCATGTCTCCCTGAGAACATCATGACATCATGCTTTTCATACATCATGACATTGCATACAACTGATGTTTTACCTTTTCAAGAAAAAGGTCCATCCAAGGATAATTACTATCAATTGTCTCAATTCCAGACTCGATTCCTATATCCTTCCAGGGCACGTCTGAAGAGTTTGAAGATCTGATTCCTGTATCCTGCCAGGGTGTATCTGTTGACGACTAACTCCAGACTCGATTCCTGTATCCTGCCAGGGCACGTCTAAAGAGTTTGAAGATCCGATTCCTGTATCCTGCCAGGGTGTATCTGTTGACGACTAATTCCATACTCGATTCCTATATCCTTCCAGGGCACGTCTGAAGAGTTTGAAGATCCGATTCCTGTATCTTGCCAGGGTGTATCTGTTGACGACTAATTCAAGACTCGATTCCTGTATCCTGCCAGGGCACGTCTGAAGAGTTTGAAGATCCGATTCCTGTATCTTGCCAGGGTGTATCTGTTGACGACTAATTCCAGACTCGATTCCTGTATCCTTCCAGGGCACGTCTGAAGAGTTTGAAGATCCGATTCCTGTATCCTGCCAGGGTGTATCTGTTGACGACTAATTCCAGACTCGATTCCTGTATCCTGCCAAGGCACGTCTGAAGAGTTTGAAGATCCGATTCCTGTATCCTGCCAGGGTGTATCTGTTGACGACTAATTCCAGACTCGATTCCTGTATCCTGCCAGGGCACGTTTGAAGAGTTTGAAGATCCGATTCCTGTATCTTGCCAGGGTGTATCTGTTGACGACTAATTCCAGACTCGATTCCTGTATCCTGCCAGGGCACGTCTGAAGAGTTTGAAGATCCGATTCCTGTATCTTGCCAGGGTGTATCTGTTGACGACTAATTCCAGACTCGATTCCTGTATCCTGCCAGGGAACGTCTGAAGAGTTTGAAGATCCGATTCCTGTATCTTGCCAGGGTGTATCTGTTAACGACTAATTCCAGACTCGATTCCTGTATCCTGCCAGGGCACGTCTGAAGAGTTTAAAGATCCGATTCCTGTATCTTGCCAGGGTGTATCTGTTGACGACTAATTCCAGACTCGATTCCTATATCCTGCCAGGGCACGTCTGAAGAGTTTGAAGATCCGATTCCTGTATCCTGCCAGGGTGTATCTGTTGACGACTAATTCCAGATTCGATTCACGTATCCAGCCAGGGCACATCTACATAAAGAGTTTGAAGATTAACCCCTGTAACAGGCCAGGTAATTATCTTTCTTTCTCAGGTACGCAAGTTCTCGCTAGGGAATCTCTTGCGATCGACAATCTCCCGATGGCATCTATAAGGCCATCCTCCTATCCATCATCTCTCCAAATGGCATCTGTAAGCCCATTCCCTACATCACACTGCTAACACTCTACTATGTGAGTGCAAATTTCTGGGCACTCTAGTGTTCAATCATCTTCCACCTTCGGATCACGAAAGGCACGCCAGCCAATCTACATCCTCATGTCTAAGAAGATTGAACAGGGGAAACTTTTGTACCCCAAAATTTTCCCTCCCATTTTCTTCAAGATTTGTCAGGGTCAATCTCTAAATGGTTCAAAATCTCTCAAGAAGTTGCACAGCCCAATTGCCTCCTAACACAGTCAAGATTAGGGTTTTGGTTCTTGCAAAGAAATTGAGGTTTTCAAGGGTCCAATCAAGTCCCATATGCCTATATACATTGTCAAGCATCGATATGTCAAGTTTCAAGACTCACAGCATCAAGTTGCACAGTCAAAAAACCCTAAATGCTTCACAGTCAACTACAGGGGCAAAATGGTCATTTAACAGTCAAAAGTCAAAATTTTTGGTCAACATCTTATTTTGAAGCCACAATCATAATTTGATCAATTCTTAATCATGATTCCTCAAAGCATGGCTCAAAAAGTTTCAAGATGCAAAAGTTTCTATTTTTGGACAGTTGGAAAGTCAACTGCAAATTGACCAAGGCATAACTTCTTCATGGTTTATCAGAAAAATCCCATCCAATGCTCATTTTGAAGGGGATGCTATTTCCTACAACTCAACTTCACACTCCAAGTCCAAGAAATGCTCTCACAAAAAGTTATCAATTTCAACATTATAGGTCATTTTCAAAAGTCAACAAAAAGGTACTTTAAGTCAAAGACCATAACTTGAGATTGGTAAATCAAAATGACATGGGACCAAAGACATTGGTTAGAGGACTTCAAGACCTTTCCAAAATGTCCAAGAACATGTTCATAGCTTCAAAATTGAGCAAGATATGCATTGGAGAAGTTGGGAAATTTTTGGGAACTTTCAAAAGTCAACTTTGCCTAAAAAGCTCCAATTTTGCTAATGGGCCTCAAATTCTTTCTTGAATCATTACCCAAAGCCTATGCACGACCCATTGAGCTCAAAATGATTTATTTTTCTTATTTTTAATTAATTAATTGAATTTTTATTATTATTAATTCATTTAATTGGTTTTAATTGTAGAAAAATATCAAAGAATGGTTGTCAAATCTTTTTATGCAGCAAATACACTCCACACATGCTAAAGATTTCGTGCATCATCCAAGGGGACAAGATCTTCCATAATTGGCAAAGTTTTCATGGAAAAAGATTGAAAATCACATAATTGAAAATCAAATATTCAAGTCATAACTCATGGACTTTTGGGCCAAGGTTTTGACCTAATTCTGATCACATACATATGCAAGAGCTAACCCTACTCAAAAAAGAGGTGAAAAGCTGCTGAAGCCATAGAACAAAATTGCAAAAAACTCAAGAACATTGTGAAACTGAAATCCTATTTGCAGGACAATTCAAGACCAAAAATCGTTTCCAATACATTGTTGGACCTTCCAGGAAGCGTTTTCCATCAAAAAATAATCCTAACACGCAAAGAATCAGAGAATACAAGTGACACGGTTCGCTTTATTTTCCAGATTTGCACATCACGATTCATGCATTTTTAATACATTTGGTTGATTGTTTTGTGTTCACAGCATTTAGGCAAAGCTTTTGGTATGATTTAATTCCATTAATATGCCTTGAAACTCCAGTTACCATGAACGACATTTAGGGTTTCTGAAGCTTTCAATTAGGGCTTTCTTGTTGAGGAAAAATTAAACCTTGAGACCGATGTAGTTGAGTTCAGGAGCTCAATACGAGTTGAATGGCAACCTCGCGCCCTTTTTATATTGATTCCACTTCTATTCGCTATTTTTAGGACTTTCACTTAGTGGGGGTTTAAAACCCCCGCTATCTTATTCATGTTTACAGGTACAAACGAAGAAGGAGATAGCGTGGCAGTGCATGGTTGGGTAGTTCAAATTTGTCGCGTTTTGTTTTGTTTTATACCACTATGAGTGCTTTTCTTACATAATAATTACTGTCCATTATATGTACAAATGCGCTTGGTGGCTCAATTGGTTGGGAACGTGGCTGGCATGTATAGGGACCTGGGTTCGATTCCCAGGTCCCCCCACATAATTCATAATTTTTGTTCTAACGTACTCTAGTGCAACGCTCCTCAAACGTTCCATGATGCACCCTCACGCGTTAGCTTGCCAGATGGCCTTGATCAACGATCCAATGGCCACATAATGAAATCCATGGTATGCTCTAGTCAACCGTGTGCACTGAATCTGAAAAGTCAACAAGGCCTTGTGTCCAATGGGCCTGAATTCCAGCAAAAACCTCCACTTTGGGCCTGACACTCCCCTTGGTTTGTATAATTTTATTTTCTTTTCTTTTCTAATTCTTTTAATTGCTTTAATTATTTTTCTCAATTCACCATAAAATAAATTTTTCCATACTAAAAACAGAAAATCAAAATACAAAATATGTTTAATTATTTATTAATTTCCTCACTAATTTATTTTTGTAAATAAATGTTAATAATTAACTTAGTTAATTTAGGTTTAAAATTCAATCTTTTTCTTAATAAATAAAATTCTATAGAATTAGGTTTTGATTCTTTTTTATCATTATTATTATCATTATTTACTATATTTATTAATTACTATTATTTTTGTAAATAAACATGTAAATTAAATAATTTAGTTAATTAGCCTAATTTTGATCTTTTTCATTAATAATAAAAAATAATTTAGAATTAGGGTTTCCTTTTAATTTTAATTTTCTTTATTTTCATTAAATACAAAAAAACATAAAAACACTTTCTTTTCTTTAATTAAATAATAATTAGGTCCTAATTTAATTTAATTTCAAGCAAAGGGTCAAAACCCTCAGACGTCCTGATTTTAATTCCTTTCGCGCACTATTTTCTTATTGATTATTATGTAACTGCTTTCCGGATGTAATAGTAATTAGGGTTACTGCTTTTTTACTTTCCGCATCTTTTATCATAAACGGGTCTTTGTATTTTGGCGATGTATAGACCCGCGCCTTGTAATAATGTAGCTTTTATCTTTCCGTCTTTTAATTTTCCGCACTCCTAACTGCTAAACTCGCATGAAAGAATGTATGGTAATTAAAAACAATGCGTAGCTCACAATGCCATGATCAAAGATAAAACATAACATGAAAACAACACACAAATGCACACACCACTTCTAGGGTACGCCTCACTCGTTGCCTTCGAAACATGGTCGTCAAGTATAGGACGTTTTAGCGGTCGCTCTTGTGTCCATGATCCAGTTTCCTCGAAACAGTTTCCTCGAAACGGTTGCCTCGGATTAAAAAAGGATCTAGGATTTAAGGGTAACTTCTAAGGTGTCCTACTGTTGCTTCGGTGACCACATTGTCCCCACAATCGAATTGACCCGAACACCTCCAACGGTGGTGCTACCTACCTCTCAATGGTGGGATGGCACTACCTTAAGGACTTTTACACAGCTTAATTCCTTAGGGTAGGTAGATGACTCATGGATACTTGCTCTCTTCAAAAAAAAATCCAAAAACTTTTCATACTGACACTTTCAAAAGCTTTCAAAACAAATTTTTCAAACACTCTTGAGGACAGATACAAGAGTCATGCAGAAATCTTTCAATGAAACTTTTTTTTCAAACCCACTCACATTTTGAAAAGCAAACATTTTGAAAACATAAGAGCAAGTATCTAAGAGCCCGTGGATAACCACGGATAGAAAGGGTGCTAACACCTTCCCTTTCTATAAATCTACCTCCCGAACCGAGAAACGTTCTCATAAGGAATTTTGCTGTGCTTTTGTCCTGTCCATGTTGGAGAAAATAAAAGACGGTGGTGACTCTTGCTTCTGCGACATTTCACGAACCAGCTTAAAAAACAGTCAGTTCTATTTCCACCGATCACAGAACCCAACTTCTCAACCGATAAAAAGTTCTCTCTCGCGATTCGATAGAAACAACAATAAACTCAGTTTCGGGTCTTTTTCTATGCTAATAGTATTTTCTCAGGATACTACTCAAACAACACTTATGATTTCCTTTCAAACGATTTTTATTTAAAGTCTTTGTTCTTTAGTTAAGGGACTGAAATATAACAAGCTCTTAATGCAGGGATACAATGATGACACTAGGAGCATGCTCATGAATGTTTTACAAGACGACAACAGGGCAAACAACACTCAAGAGATTATATATTCAACAAAACAACAAAGTATTATGGAAATTTTTTTACCAATATGAAAGCTACTCGGAAAGACGAGTCCTTGAGGTAACTTCTTCTTCTCCCTGTTTGCTTCTTTTCCTTCTGGTTATGTTTATGATTTTCTGTTGTGTATGGATATTAAAACTTTGCTGAGAGTATGTTTATGCAGAGAGGTTTGATGTTTCTTATGTATTTTTGACAGAAGTTAGGGGTATTTTTATGTGTAATGGTTGGTCAGTAAAAGGTTTATGTAGGGTTTGTGAGTGATGGTTTTTTCTGTAGATTTTGATCCGTCAATGAGAGAAAAAGATGCCTGATATGAAAAGTTTGAGCAGGTTTGTGTTATGGAGTTAGACAAAGTTTGGCTAAGATAATTATTGGTTGGTGTATGTTGCAAGTGGATAGTTTTCTGAGTGTTTATCCAGATGAGTTTTTTTGGGAAGAATTTGGGATTAGTTTAACAGAGTTTTAAGGAAACGATTGAAGGTTTTTCTTGGGTATTTTCTCTCTTTTCTCGTTGTATTTCTCGTATCTCCCTCTATTTTTCTTCCCCTTATATTGTTTTATAGCAGCTGAGAGGTGGAAATTTAGGGAAAATTCATATGGTTTAAACACTTTGGTAGGCAGATTTGCTGCTTTCTTTGGTGCAGTTTGGGGTTGCCTATTTTTGATGTCATTTTCAGACGGTTTTGGACAGGTTTAGCAGTATTATGAACTGATGTGTTCAGAATTTTTTATGGCTTATTACCTCAGGTTTTTGGACAAACTTGTGCACATGTTATGCAGGTTGTTTGTGCAGACTTTGGATGGTTTTGGGCATGCTTGCTAAGGCTAATTTTGGGATAGCAGCATAACACAGATTATGCAGGGCTATTTGCACAGACTTTCGGATTGTTATGCCTTGGTGATGCCTTTCTAATCTTTAGTCTTTTTCTCTCTTTCTGTCTGTGATGCAGAATTGTTTTTCTACTTTTCTCACATAAATTATGAAGGGTTTATGCTCTTTTTAGGAAAATGATGAACCAACAATTGGGTTTGTATGATAGTTGTGATTATGTATGAACCTCCCCCTTGGTATTTCTGTTGTCATGCTGATTCAATGCTTTCTCATGTAGCTTTTGTTTTTTCTATTTTGTGCAAGTTTTGGACTGTTATATTTGGACAATTTAGGATTGTTATATGATAGAAAACATGCAGGGCAGCAGTTCTGACTTTTGGGACTATTTTGTGGTTGACTTTGTTGCTGCAGCTTGTTTTTGAATCTTTTTTTTTCTGATTTGCAAAACTTGCTTTTTACACCTCTTTCTTTTTTGTGAACCAAAATTTAATTTTGTGATTTGCAATTGCAACATGGCCCATGATTGAAAATTTAGAAATCTAATTTGTATGAGGCTTTGAATTGAGCTCAACACATGATTGAAGGACCCTCTAAATTTCTGATTCCAAGCATAAACCCTGATGATGAGTTTAGAAGAAAACTCTGCTTGCAAACTTCTTGTTCAAGTTACGATTGAACTAACCAATTTTCTTGTTTGTTTCTTTTTCATGTGAGGGTTGATGGAAGGTGAAGAAGGCAAGGTAAGGCAAAGTTGAAGAAGTGACGGTGGTTAGTGTCAAATTAGTACTTCTTTTTCAAGTTTGATAATGACATGAAGTCATGAAGAGAAGACTCACTTGGAAGCTTGCAAAGTTTTGAATTAGTTAAAAAATATTTTTATTGTGGATTGTAGTTTGTAATTAAGCCATATAAAAGTTTTGTACTCACAAATAACAATTTGTGTAGAAATTGTAATATTAGTACATTTCTTTTGTAATTCAAACATACATCCGATTGTACTTTCAATGAAGTCTTCTTTCTTTTGAACATTGGAAATTTGTAGATTCTTGAATTATGAATGAAAAAAGGGAAAGCCCATGCAACTTTAATCTTTCGAGATTGTGAAACATCTTCTTGAATTGAAATGCTTAAGAACTTGTAATCACTTAATTAATCTTGAACTCACATTCCAATCTTTAAAAAAATCAACTTCGATTTACCCCCAAAATTCTAACTTGGATGACAAGGAGGAAAGACAATGCTCTTAATGAACGCGGCATACTTGAATGCTTTATGCTTGTTTCATTCTCAACTCATAGTAACTTGTGTTACAAGCTACAAACCAAGAGTATGCATTTAAACACAATACAAACCCTAACTCAAATCTTGTATCATTATTTTCTTGAATAGTTCTCGAAGAAGATGGAAGGAAATAACGACCACAGTACCACAAATGCTGACAAGCACAAACTTGATAGATAGGAAACCCTGGGATCAACAAATCAAATTCAAATGAGATCCACATTGGATGAAGAAAATGGCTTGAGATAATTAGAATCCACAAAACCTTGGTTCGAAGCCCTCTTAGTTGAAAATATAGATGAAAACCCTAGTACCCGATGCCCTTTCGAGAAACCTCGAAGAATATGAACTTGTAGCTTAGGGAGAAAGGAATAAATGATAACCCATACTCCAAAACCTTAATTCCACATAGTCCACTGCCCAATAATCAGATGAAACTGCCTTTAACTGAAGAAGTAACCTCAAAACCAACATGAAACCCTAATCTTGCACGAATACCGCTTCTTGGAGCAAAGTGCTTTATTAAATGAAATGCATGATATACAAATGAACTAGTGAAGGTGATGGAGATGAAATGTGAAGTCTAAGCCAGGCAAAATTAAAAGGTAGGACAAATTTGGGGTATGACAACTTCCCCTATTTAATCATCTTAAACTTGAAGGCGAGGTTGGTGTCATCCTTTTGAATGTTGAAGGTAGAAGATGATTAAATACCAAGACCTAAAATTTGTCCGAAAGAGATGGTGTGAGTGTTATTATTTGTGATACCCGTTGGGGATGAAAATTTTCAAGTGAACTGGTCAAGATGGATAAATGTGGTTGAGTAATGATAGCTTGTACTGGGGTCACGGTGCCAATACAACATTCTCGAGGAAGTGGTTGTTAAAGTGTTTGAAAAGATATGGTCTATGATGTCGTGGTGACTAAAAGTAGGTTTAATGACAACATGATAACTTTAAGATGATGGGTAGAACTCGACGACAACAGGGAAACTATTGTGTAGGATTCACAACCCAAAAAGAAAGGTAAATACAACGGGTAAATATCGGCGTATGATCTATGACCCAAGAGAAAGGATAACATAAGAGTAAGACCTGCGAGTGACCTACGATCCTAGAAAATATAACGTGAGAGTAAGATCTACGAACCAAGAAAAGATAACGTGAGGGTAAGATCTACGGATGACCTACGACTATAGAAAAAACAACGTAAGGGTAAGACATGCGAGCGACCTACGACCCTAGAAAAGATAACGTGAGGGTAAGACCTGCGAGCAACCTACGACTCTAGAAAAGATAACGCGAGGGTAAGACCTACGAGTAACCTACGACCCTAGAAAATATAACGTGAGGGTAAGACCTACGAGCGAACTACGACCCTAGAAAAGATAACATGAGGGTAAGACCTACAAGCGACCTATGACCCTAGGAAAGATAACTTGAGGGTAAGACCTTCGGGTGATCTACGACCCAAGAAAAGATAACATGAGGGTAAGACCTTCGTGCAGACTATGACTCTGGAAAAGATAACGTGAGGGTAAGACCTATGGGCGACCTATGACCCTAGAAAAGATAACATGAGGGTAAGACCTGTGACCTATGACCCTAGAAAATATAACGTGAGGGTAAGACCTACGAGCGACCTACGACCCTAGAAAAGATAACATGGGGGTAAGACCTACAGGCGACCTACGACCCTAGAAAAGATAACGTGAGGTTAAGACCTACGGGCGACCTACGACCCTAGAAAATATAAAGTGAGGATAAGACCTACGAGCGACCAATGACCCTAGAAAAGATAACGTGAGGGTAAGACCTACGGGTGACCTACGACCCTAGAAAAGATAACGTGAGGGTAAGACCTACGACCCTAGAAAAGATAATGTGAGGGTAAGACCTACGATGACCTACGACCCTAGAAAAGATAATGTGAGGGTAAGACCTATGGGAGACCTACGACCCTAGAAAAGATAACGTGAGGGTAAGACCTAAGGGAGACCTGTGACCCTAGAAAAGATAACATGAGGGTAACACCTACGTGCGACCTACGACCCTAAAACAAATAACAAAGGGTATCGAGAGTGAAATGTAATGCCACCATGCTGATCCATTTCAATAGACATGCTATGCGTTTGAGGATGCAATGTAATATGTAATGATGATTACTATATACAGAGTGTAAGCGATTAGGCTCAATGGGGTATGTTACCTGTTTTCTTGAGATGCCAATACAGATTGGTGCTTGAAAACTTCGAGAATTGAGTTATAGCCTTGTCTAGTTCAATGGGGATTAAATCTTACTGACGAGGAGTAGCTTGATCTGACTTTCCTCACATGTTGGACTTCTTAGGGATGACTGAGTAGAGACATGGATCTCATCAAATTCACCAAGTTTCTTGGTGTTGGAGAATCGGATGCTCATTCGTCTGTAAGGAGGTGATAAGGATGAAAGCTTGATCTAGGTGACCGTTATGACTTGCTACCTACATATAAAAACAACATTTGAATACCATGGCATTTCCTTGGGATGCCTTCATGTCCATGTAACGTCGTGTTTCACATCTTGGCTTGTCATTATTATTTCCTTATTGTTTTTAATGTAATGCTTAATAAAGAATTTAAATCACAATTCACATACGAAAAATAAAGTAATAAAGATATAACAAAGACTTTTTGGTGGAAGGGCACATTTTTATTAAGGAGTTTGGCCTGTGCATAGGCATTCGTACATGGAAATAACTCCTAAATGAGGAAGTTGCAAATAAAAGACAAAATACAACAACTAAAATGGCAATAAGAAAATATCAAACTTCCATTAAAATTGATAATGCTATAGTTCCCATATCCTGGATCATTCTAGTGATGTGCTTCCGAAGCATAATAGTTGAATCGACCCATCCAGTGTTAGGAGGGTGTACTTGTTATTTGTGAAGATCTTTCAGACTGCAATCTCTCTCTTTTTGTCCCTAATTTCTTCCTGGATCACCCTTTCGGGTTTTAAATCCACAGGGATATCCATTTTTGCCTAAGTCGCCCTTTCGGGTTTTCGACTTAGCGGGTTATTGTCTTTTTTCCTTTTTTCTCTTTTTTTAGCCCTAACTTTTGCCTAAGCCGCCCTTTCGGGTTTTCAACTTAGCGGGTCTTTTTATGCGTAGTATTTTTGGTTGAGTCTGAATTGACTAGAAGTGGAACGTCTTCCCCATTCATGTCTGTCAAGATTAGAGCACCTCCTAAGAAAGCTTTCTTCACGATGTACGACCCCTCATTGTTCGGAATCCACTTGCCTCTTGGATCAGAGTGAATTGGGAGAATCTTCCTTAAGACCAGTTCACCTGTATGGAACTCTCGAGGTCGAATTTTCTTGTCAAATGCTCTCTTGAGACGCTATTGATTTAACTGACCATGAAAAATGGCTTCTAGGCACTTTTTCTTCGATGAGATTGAGTTGGTTGAGCCTTGTTTGAATCCATTCAGCTTCATCCAATTAAGTATCCATCAGAACCCTTAATGAAGGAATCTCCACTTCGACTGGGAGTACCGCATCCATACCATTGACTAGTGAAAAAGGAGTTGCCCCAATGGAAGTACGCATCGAAGTTCGATAGTTGTGTAGAGCAAAGGGAAACATCTCATGTCAATCTTTGTATGTTCTCACCATTTTCTGGACAATCTTCTTTATGTTCTTGTTAGCTGCTTCGACTACACCATTCATCTTTGACCGATAGGGTGATGAATTATGGTGCTCAATCTTGAATTCTTCACACATTTCCTTCATCATCTTGTTGTTGAGATTTGACCCGTTATCAGTGATGATCTTGCTAGGAGTTCCATAACGGCATGTGATTTCTTTCTTGATGAAACGGGTGATAACTTGCTTGGTCATGTTCTTGTATGAAGCCGCTTCCACCCATTTGGTGAAGTAATCAATAGCAACGAGAATGAACATGTGTCCATTTGAAGTGCTTGGCTCAATCCATACAATCATATCAATGCCCCATATTGCAAAGGGCCATGGTGAAGTCATCACATTCAAAGGAGTGGGAGGATATGTATCCTGTCTGCGTAAACTTGACATTTGAGGCACATCTTTGCATACACACAACAATCCGTTTCCATCATCATCTAGAAATAACCTGCTCATAGGATTTTCTTGGCCATTGCATGTCCACTGGCATGAGTCCCAAAAGAGCCCTCGTGGATTTCTCGTATGATAGATTCTGCTTCGTGTCTATCCACGAATCTGAGCAGAACCGAACCATAGTTTATTTTGTAAAAAACGTCTCCTAACAGTAAAAACTTGGAGGCTAATCTTTTAAGAGTCCTCTTATCACAAATTGTAGCACCCTCGGGGTACTCTTGCTTCTCAAGATATCTTTTGATATCGAAATACCACGACTTTTCGCCTGACACATCTTCAGTTGTGAGACAATGAGCAGGGAAAATGTGTGTTGGATCTTTGTAACAAAAGATTCTTATATTGGGTGCATGATTCGGTTAAATGACTTTGAACATTACTTCTAAAGTATCCAGAGCATCTGCTAGTTGATTTACTTCTCTAGGAATATGCTCAAAAGTGATCTCATCAAAAGCGGGCAACAACTCTAATATGTAATCCTGGTATGGAACTAAATTAGGGTGTCGTGTATCCCAATCACCTCGTACTTGATATATTACTAAGGAAGAATCCCCATAAACTTCAAGAATCTTGATCTTCGAATCGATGGTTGTTTCAAGACCCATTACACAAGCTTCGCATTCTGCGATATTATTCGTACAATCAAAACATAGCCTAGCTTTGAAAGGTATGTGAGTATTGCATGGAGAAGTCAGAACTGGCCCAATACCATGGCCCGTGGCATTTGATGCACCATCGAACATGAGATTACATTGCTCCCCTAGTTCGGGTCCTTCCTTATCATCAAGTTTCATAACATCCTCGTCTGGAAAATCGAACTTCATCGACTGATACTCTTCCAATGGCTGGTGGGCGAGATGATCAACAAGAATGATACCTTTGATAGCCCTTTGTGTGACGTACTGGATGTCATACTCAGACAAAAGCATTTTCCATCGAGCCAATCTGCTTGTAAGTGTTGGTTTCTCGAAGATATAATTTATCGGATCCATCTTAGATATTAGAAGTGTAGAATGCGTCAACATGTATGCCTCAAATTTTGAGCTGCCCACGTAAGAGCGCAACAAGTCTTCTCAAGTAGTGAATACCTTGATTCACAATTAGTAAAAATTTTGCTTAGGTAATAAATGGCGTGTTCTTTTTGTCCAGTATCATCATGTTGTCCGAGCACACAACCCATAGATCCTTCGAGCATAGTCAAGTACATAATGAGAGATCTCCCTGGTATTGGAGGTATGAGTATTGGTGGTTCCTAAAGGTACTTTTTAATCTTTTAGAAGGCCTCTTGACAACTATCGTCCCAATGTACATCTTGATTCTTGCGCAACAATTTAAAGATGGGTTCACAGGTAGCCGTAAGATGAGAAATGAACCTGGCTATGTAATTCAACTTTCCAAGGAACCCACGTACTTGTTTTTCATTTTTCGGTGCCAGCATATCCTTTATTGCTCTTACTTTGTCAGGATCTACTTCAATCCCTCGCTGACTTATGATAAAACCAAGTAACTTTCCTGATCGAATCCCAAAGGTGAACTTGTTGGGATTAAGCCTTAACCTAAACTTTTGTAGACGATTAAACAAATTCTGCAAATGGATCATATGTTCTACCTCAGTTTGCGATTTTGCAATCATATCATCTACACACACCTCAATCTCTTTATGAATCATGTCGTGAAAGAGAGTCACCATAGCATACTGATATGTTACACTAGCATTTTTTAGACCAAAAGGCATGGCCTTATAGCAAAAGGTACCCCAAGGAGTCGTGAAAGTTATTTTATCCATGTGTTCATGAGACATCTTTATCTGATTGTAACCCGAGAATCCTTCCATGAAGGAGAATACTGAAGACTGAGCAGTATTATCAACAAATACATCAATATGAGGCAACGAGAAATCATCCTTTGGGCTTGCTCTATTCAAGTCTTGGTAGTCAACACACATACGTACCTTACCATCTTTCTTAGGTATAGGCACAATGTTAGAAATCCAAGGTGGACAATTTATCACAGATAAGAAACCTGCATCAAGCAGTTTCTGAACTTCTTCTTTGATCTTCAAAGCCATGTCGGATCTGGTCCTTCGCGGATTTTGCTTTACAGGAGGACATCTTGGCCTGAGTGGCAATCTGTGCATCACTATATATCAATATCTAAACCGGGCATGTCTTCATACGACCAGGAGAAGATGTTAGCATACTCTCGAAGCAACTCAATCAATCCCTTCTTTTATTCACTTTGCAAGGTAGCACCTATCTTGACTTCTCTCTTTACCTCTTCAGTATCAAAATTGATAACTTTTGTTTCTTCTTGATATGGTTGGATGACCTTCTCTTCCCGTCTCAAGTGTCTTGCCAATTCTTTAAGGACTTCACAATCTTCCCCACTATCTTCTTTAGCGTGGTCAACTGAATTCTCAAGGATATTAGGAACCATATCACTATCATTTTCGATGAAATTTGAGACAAATCTGCACGATTGATGATTTTATGTTTTATTTTAGAAAGTGCAAGAAAATATTTAGAATATGAAAAGAAAAGCATTGCCATTTTATTTTGAAAAGTAAAAGTAAAAGAAAACACAAGGAATAAAATTGTATGCGAAAATTCAATTTTCATTCAATTTTAAACGGAGATAGAAACATAAGGTGACCCTTCTACAAGTTGTCTCTATGCCTTGGGTAGGGCATATGACTTAATGGAAACATAAAATTACACATCAAGGAAAACAACTTCAAGGATGTCTGCGGTAGTCCAATTGCTGAGCTCCTGGTCCGGCGCAACCTGATAGATAAATCTGGAAACATCTTCATCGCCACCTTCATCATCTGTTGCAAGCACTTGTCCTTCTTTGCTTGTACCAGCACTGATGAACACTTCAGAAATTGGGAGAACCTGCTTTCCTTTGATAGAAACCAAACTAGATTGCATGGAGGATGGTGGCTGATATCCAAGACCACATTGATCTTTCTTCTCAGGTACTTCAATCAATTTGCCCCAACCATCATAGGGTGATCTAGCTTCCCTGAGGGCTTTGGCATCATTCAAATAGGCCATGGGTGCTTCAGACTTCTTACCTTTTATGACGGGAAACTTGTCAACAGAAAAAATTTCCAGAGCTTGAAAGGGTAACTCATGCAGCTCACCTTCCACTTCCACAAAATGATAGGTTGTTAGATTGTTAATCACTACATCTTCTTCTCCATAAACGACAACAACTTTGTCATTTACAATGAATTTCAGGCGTTGATGAGGAGTAGATGTTACAGCTCCTGCTACATGGATCCACGGGCGACCCAAAAGGAAAGTATAGGAGGGACGAATGTCTATAACATAGAATTACAGATAGAAAGTGTGCGGACCAATCTTGATGGGAAAATCCACTTCTCCCTCCATAAATCTCCTTGAACTGTCAAATTCTCTAACACTCAGGGTGGAAGGCCTCATCATTACCCCGTCCATTAAATAGAGTAGCCTTAGGCATCACATTGAGTGAAGAACCCGTATCTACTAAAAATCGAGATAAATATATATCCAAACACTTCATGGAAATGTGCAGCACTTTGTTGTGGGCTCTGCCTTCAACTGGGAGCTCATTATCATAGAAACCCAAACAATTTCCGACAGCAATATTGGTTATGATCCCTTCAAACTGGGCCGCAGAAATGTCTTTTGTAACATGGGCATAACACAAAATCTTCAGTAAGGCATTACGGTGGGTCTCTGAACACAAGAGAAGAGACAAGATGGAGATCTTGGACAGCTTATGATTGAGTTGATCCACCACTTTGTAATCACTTCGCTTAAGAATCCTCAAAAGTTGCTCCGCTTCTTGTCCTACAGAAGGTTTAGGCTGACTATACATCACTTGCTTGCCCCTAGCCTTGGCCAGAGCATCACTGTTAGTTTCTTTGGGATTCAGTGGCGGGGGAGAAAAGATCCTGCCACTACGAGTCATGTTACTGGTTCCTTCAATGTTGATAATATTCTTGTCAGCTACCAAAGGACACTCAGATTTCTTCCCAAGAATATAAACCATATTATACTCCCACAGAAATTCCACTGAGTGGGGGATCTCATGCCTCCTTCTTCGAGATTACTCCCTCAAAGTTAGAATTACTATATCGCCCGTCCTAATCCTAAATGTAACCCCCAAGTCCGGGTATAGGACTTATCAAATGTAATCACCCAACCCAACATCACAGCATATCCAGAAAATGTGAGTGGCAACAGTATAATGCAATATATACAAAAGAAAATAAATCACTAAATAAAGAGGTAAAGCAAATAAAGTAAATAAATAAACACCCAAATAAACAAATAAACAAAAGTAGGATAGAGTCACACAAATTTTCCCCAGCAGAGTCGCCAGCTGAAGCTACTGGCAAAAAACTCACAGAGCTGTCACCAAACTTTATTTATCCCAAAAGAAGGGGAAATATCGAGAAAACCACAAGAGGATGGATAAGATGGTCTTGCAACCGGGAGAAATGGTAAGGAAGTCTATTATGCAAGGGGAAGGTATTATCACCCCTCACATCCGTTGTACTCAACGGGATCCATTTTGTTTGTTGGCTTCTAAGGGTGTGTTTATCTATAAATATACTTGCTAAGGGGAAAGAAATGATTTTTATTAGTATGTCCATGAGGGTCTCTATAACACCCCATACTGCCTTCTGGATTATCAGCTGACCCACAAACCAACACCGGTCTTTTCAGCGTGCTTTATCCTTACTCACACGCTTTCTGGGAAACTTCCCAGAAGGTCACCCATCCCAATACTACTCCAAGTCAAGCATGCTTAACTGTGGAGTTCTTATGGAACGGGCTACCTAAAAGAAGATGCATCTTGTTGGTATAGGTAGTACCAATTAATCCTTATAAGCCTTCCTTCAACCATGCAGTCCCCTACCTGCATAGCCTCAAGATCCCTCTCATTCCGATGTGGCGACCACCTTTGCTCTCTTCCCTTAGGCATCGGTTGTTACATGCGGTGCAACCACTCCCCGCCTTTTTGGCCTCGAGTGTTACATGCCCACCATCTTCCGTATGGTTCGTCCTCGAGCCACATCGTACCGGGAGTGTACTCAACAGGATCCATTTTGTTTGTAGGCTTCTAAGGGTGTGTTTATCTATAAATATAATTGCTAAGGGGAAAGAAATGATTTATTATTAGTATGTCCGTGAGGGTCCCTGTAACGCCCCATACTGCCTTCGGGATTATCGACTGACCCCACAAACCAACACCGGTCTTTTCAGTTGAAGCTACTGGCAAAAAACTCACAGAGCCGTCACCAAACTTTATTTATCCCAAAAGAAGGGGAAATATCGAGAAAACCACAAGAGGATGGATAAGATGGTCTTGCAACCGAGAGAAATGATAAGGAAGTCTATTATGCAAGGGGAAGGTATTATCACCCCTCACATCCGTTGTACTCAACGGGATCCATTTTGTTTGTTGGCTTCTAAGGGTGTGTTTATCTATAAATATACTTGCTAAGGGGAAAGAAATAATTTTTATTAGTATGTCCGTGAGGGTCTCTGTAACGCCCCATACTGCCTTCTGGATTATCATCTGACCCCACAAACCAACACCGGTCTTTTCAGCGTGCTTTATCCTTACTCACACGCTTTCTAGGAAACTTCCCAGAAGGTCACCCATCCCAATACTACTCCAAGTCAAGAATGCTTAACTGTGGAGTTCTTATGGAACAGGCTACCTAAAAGAAGATGCATCTTGTTGGTATAGGTAGTACCAATTAATCCTTATAAGCCTTCCTTCAACCATGCAGTCCCCTACCTGCATAGCCTCAAGATCCATATCATTCCGATGTGGCGACCACCTTTTCCCTCTTCTCTTAGGCATCGGGTGTTACATGCGGTGCAACAACTCCCCGCCTTTTTGGCCTCGAGTGTTACATGCCCACCAGCTTTCGTATGGTTCGTCCTCGAGCGACATCGTACTGGGAGTGTACTCAACGGGATCCATTTTGTTTGTAGGATTCTAAGGGTGTGTTTATCTATAAATATACTTGCTAAGGGGAAAGAAATGATTTTTTATTAGTATGTCCGTGAGGGTCCCTGTAACGCCCCATACTGCCTTCGGGATTATCGACTGACCCCACAAACCAACACAGGTCTTTTCAGTTGAAGCTACTGGCAAAATACTCACAGAGCCGTCACCAAACTTTATTTATCCCAAAAGAAGGGGAAATATCGAGAAAACCACAAGAGGATGGATAAGATGGTCTTGCAACCGGGAGAAATGGTAAGGAAGTCTATTATGCAAGGGGAAGGTATTATCACCCCTCACATCCGTTGTACTCAACGGGATCCATTTTGTTTGTTGGCTTCTAAGGGTGTGTTTATCTATAAATATACTTGCTAAGGGGAAAGAAATGATTTTTATTAGTATGTCCGTGAGGGTCTCTGTAACACCCCATACTGCCTTCTGGATTATCAGCTGACCCACAAACCAACACCGGTCTTTTCAGCGTGCTTTATCCTTACTCACACGCTTTCTGGGAAACTTCCCAGAAGGTCACCCATCCCAATACTACTCCAAGTCAAGCATGCTTAACTGTGGAGTTCTTATGGAACGGGCTACCTAAAAGAAGATGCATCTTGTTGGTATAGGTAGTACCAATTAATCCTTATAAGCCTTCCTTCAACCATGCAGTCCCCTACCTGCATAGCCTCAAGATCCCTCTCATTCCGATGTGGCGACCACCTTTGCTCTCTTCCCTTAGGCATCGGTTGTTACATGCGGTGCAACCACTCCCCGCCTTTTTGGCCTCGAGTGTTACATGCCCACCATCTTCCGTATGGTTCGTCCTCGAGCCACATCGTACCGGGAGTGTACTCAACAGGATCCATTTTGTTTGTAGGCTTCTAAGGGTGTGTTTATCTATAAATATAATTGCTAAGGGGAAAGAAATGATTTATTATTAGTATGTCCGTGAGGGTCCCTGTAACGCCCCATACTGCCTTCGGGATTATCGACTGACCCCACAAACCAACACCGGTCTTTTCAGTTGAAGCTACTGGCAAAAAACTCACAGAGCCGTCACCAAACTTTATTTATCCCAAAAGAAGGGGAAATATCGAGAAAACCACAAGAGGATGGATAAGATGGTCTTGCAACCGAGAGAAATGATAAGGAAGTCTATTATGCAAGGGGAAGGTATTATCACCCCTCACATCCGTTGTACTCAACGGGATCCATTTTGTTTGTTGGCTTCTAAGGGTGTGTTTATCTATAAATATACTTGCTAAGGGGAAAGAAATAATTTTTATTAGTATGTCCGTGAGGGTCTCTGTAACGCCCCATACTGCCTTCTGGATTATCATCTGACCCCACAAACCAACACCGGTCTTTTCAGCGTGCTTTATCCTTACTCACACGCTTTCTAGGAAACTTCCCAGAAGGTCACCCATCCCAATACTACTCCAAGTCAAGAATGCTTAACTGTGGAGTTCTTATGGAACAGGCTACCTAAAAGAAGATGCATCTTGTTGGTATAGGTAGTACCAATTAATCCTTATAAGCCTTCCTTCAACCATGCAGTCCCCTACCTGCATAGCCTCAAGATCCATATCATTCCGATGTGGCGACCACCTTTTCCCTCTTCTCTTAGGCATCGGGTGTTACATGCGGTGCAACAACTCCCCGCCTTTTTGGCCTCGAGTGTTACATGCCCACCAGCTTTCGTATGGTTCGTCCTCGAGCGACATCGTACTGGGAGTGTACTCAACGGGATCCATTTTGTTTGTAGGATTCTAAGGGTGTGTTTATCTATAAATATACTTGCTAAGGGGAAAGAAATGATTTTTTATTAGTATGTCCGTGAGGGTCCCTGTAACGCCCCATACTGCCTTCGGGATTATCGACTGACCCCACAAACCAACACAGGTCTTTTCAGTTGAAGCTACTGGCAAAATACTCACAGAGCCGTCACCAAACTATATTTATCCCAAAAGAAGGGGAAATATCGAGAAAACCACAAGAGGATGGATAAGATGGTCTTGCAACCGAGAGAAATGGTAAGGAAGTCTATTATGCAAGGGGATGGTATTATCACCCCTCACATTCGTTGTACTCAACGGGATCCATTTTGTTTGTTGGCTTCTAAGGGTGTGTTTATCTATAAATATACTTGCTAAGGGGAAATAAATGATTTTTATTAGTATGTCCGTGAGGGTCTCTGTAACACCCCATACTGCCTTCTGGATTATCAGCTGACCCCACAAACCAACACCGGTCTTTTCAGCGTGCTTTATCCTTACTCACACGCTTTCTGGGAAACTTCCCAGAAGGTCACCCATCCCAATACTACTCCAAGTCAAGCATGCTTAACTGTGGAGTTCTTATGGAACGGGCTACCTAAAAGAAGATGCATCTTGTTGGTATAGGTAGTACCAATTAATCCTTATAAGCCTTCCTTCAACCATGCAGTCCCCTACCTGCATAGCCTCAAGATCCCTCTCATTCCGATGTGGCGACCACCTTTGCCCTCTTCTCTTAGGCATCGGGTGTTACATGCGGTGCAACCACTCCCCGCCTTTTTGGCCTCGAGTGTTACATGCCCACCAGCTTCCGTATGGTTCGTCCTCGAGCCACATCGTACTGGGAGTGTACTCAACGAGATCCATTTTGTTTGTTGGCTTCTAAGGGTGTGTTTATCTATAAATATACTTGCTAAGGGGAAAGAAATGATTTTTTATTAGTATGTCCGTGAGGGTCCCTGTAACGCCCCATACTGCCTTCGGGATTATCGACTGACCCCACAAACCAACACCGGTCTTTTCATTGTGCTTTATCCTTACTCACACGCTTTCTGGGAAACTTCCCAGAAGGTCACCCATCCCAATACTACTCCAAGTCAAGCACGCTTAACTGTGGAGTTCTTATTGAACGGACTACCGAAAAGAAAATGCATCTTGTTGGTATAGGTAGTACCAATTAATCCTTATAAGCCTTCTTCAACCAAGCAGTCCCATACCTGCATAGCCTCAAGATCCCTCTCATTCCGATGTGGCGACCACCTTTACCCTCTTCTCTTAGGCATTAGGTGTTACATGCGGTGCAACCACTCGTCGCCTTTTTGGCCTCGAGTGTTACAGTCTCGCCACCCTTTGCCTACGTATCCAGTGAAGGAATCAGAACACCATAGTTCTTCTAGAAAATGTTGGTTTATTGGTGTTTTTTTGTGGACGACGTTAACACACAAATTCTAGCCACGGTCGGTATCGCGGTAGAATGAAGATAACATGCCCTTTTGGGGAGTTTTGATTGGTTGAGTGTTTTGCGAGTTTTAAAATGATTTTGAATAACGATTAAATGTTTTTGGATTTTTGATTTGTGAATGTGAAGTTTTAATTAATTACAAAAAAAATCTAGAGGGGGAAGTCTACCCTAATGTTATTATGTACTTGATGGGATAAAAGTCTACCTCGACATAAGACGATTGAAACGGGATTTAATCGCCTTATGGAGTTATCTAAGGGAGTATGGCATCAAGATTTAACCAAGTAAACAGACAAAACAAAGATAACAGAAGTACAAAAAGCTTATATTTTTTGTGTTATTTTTATAACTAAGCAAAATAGCTAATGATGTTAACTAAAATAAAACAAATATTAAGATAAGCAAAATTACTAAATTAAATTTAAAGTTAAACTAATTAATAGAAATTATATAATTAACCAAAAATGTGATTATTTAATTAAGTTTTTAAAGCTAAAAAAAAAAGAGTTAAGAAAATTATGAAATAATAAAAATAACAATAAAGAGAAATAGGGTGGTGTTAAGAAGAACATGGGGGAGGGGTAAGTAAATTTGGATGGGCTAAAGAAAAAAAGAAGCCAACAAGGCCCAAGTTTAAGCAAGACAAATTAGTTAAACAAAAATAAAATAAAAAAAGTATGAGCTCAAAAACGGATCGGGTCGAGTTAGACCCGGGTCCAGCCCTAAAACAAAGGGGTTACTAAACCCTAAAAACAAATGAGGTCAAGTATCTCTTTCTTCCTCCAGATTCACGATCTCTCTGTTTCTCAAATACTCTTGGTCTATCTTCCATCTTTCTCAAAGCCATCACCTTCACTATCTTTCTGTTCTTCCCTCAACATCACCTCTATCTCAATTTCCATTTCATCTCTTTCACCCACATCTCTCTCGATCAATCTCAACCTCTCAACTTCCCTCCTTGGGATAGACACAAAGCCAGATTTCCTCTGTTCATCCTTGTTTACGAATCATTTTCATAAAACTAAAAAAAAACATGCATTCAATCAAAAATTTGAGTCAAGCAAACATTGATAAACCACAAAGATGCCAGATTCGTCAAGCGAATCACAACGACTAAGAGCCACTTCTAACAAGTTGGAATCGGAGGAAATGGAACTGGATTGAAGAAGTGATACAACTGGGCTACTGTTGGTGTCGTCTGCATGTCAACATGGTGACTTCAAGTGTGGCGGTTTTGTCGCATACCTTCCGCGAGGAAGCAAGGACGTTGTGGTTTGTTTTTGATTCATATTTTCCTTCTCTTTCAATTATCCAAGTTCTTCTTCTACAATTTTATGTTTTCTGAATTACAGGTATGAGGCTTGAAGATTATTGGAGATTTAATGTGCTTTCACGGTTTAATAATCCAACATCAACAAGAATCGACTCGTTCAGCTTCTATGGGTTTCTTATTTTTTGGCATCACAATTTGGTTTTTGAAGTAACAAAAAAAAACTCAGCGGGCAATTACCTCACCGTTGCTCACCCCTGTTTCAGCTTCCGGAAACAACAAAAAAAATTCTCCGATTGCTATTGCATATGGTTTTCCTCCCTATCCATTTGTAAAATGTCAACAATTGAACCTAACTTCTCAACCAATATAAAGCTCTCTCTCGCGGTTCGATAGCAACAACAACAAACTCAGTTTTAGATCTTTTTCTATGCTAACGGTATTTTCTCAGGCTACTACTCAAACAACACTTATGATTTCCTTTCGAACGATTTTTATTTAAAGTCTTTGTTCTTTAGCTAATGGACTGAAATATAACAAGCTCTTAATGCATGGATACAATGATGACAGTAGGAGTATGCTCATGAATGTTTTACAAGATGACACCAAGGAAAATAACACTCAAGAGATTATATATTCAACAAAACAACAAAGTATCCTTTTTTGGCTAAGCCGCCCTTTCAGGTTTTTGACCTGCGGATGTACAATTATATATATATATATATATATATATATATATATATATATATATATATATATATATATATATATATATATATATATATATATATATATATATATATATATATATATATATATATATATATATATATATATATATATATATATATATATATATATATATATATATATATATATATATATATATATATATATCCCTCATTTTTCCCAAACCCTTTTGGTTCGCCAGGATGCCCTTATTTTTTCCTAGGTCAGTCAACCTAGCTGGTTTCTTTTATGCGTAGTATTTTTTACTATGTCCGCGTTCACAGGGTGTGGAAAATCTTCACCGTCCATGATGGTAAGTATTATAGCACCTCCAGAAAATATCTTTTTGATTAAAAATGGCCCTTCATATGTGGGAATCCATTTACCCCTACGATCACCTTGTGGTAGGATAATGCGCTTTATTACCAAATTGCCATCCTGATACACCTGATGTTTGACTTTCTTATTGAAGGCCTTGATCATGCGCTTCTGATACATCTTACCATGACAAACAGCCGTAAGCCTTTTCTCATCAATCAAATTTATTTGCTCAAGTCTAGTTTGAATCCACTCGTCTTCATCTAAACATGTGTCTTTCATAATCCTTAAAGAATGAATCTAATCTTTGACAGGTAGGACAACCTTCATACCTTAGACTAGAGAGACCAGGTTTGACCCTGTTGACGTACGTACTAATGTGCGATAACCATGAAGAGAAAATGGTAACATCTCATGCCAATATTTGTATGTCATCGTCATCTTCTGCAAAATCTTCTTGGTATTCTTGTTGGAGGCTTCCACTGTGCCATTCATCTTTGGTCGATACAGAGAGGAATTGTGGTGCTTAATCTTGAAATATGTGCAGAGTTCATGATCATAGTATTTTTAAGATTGGTACCTGTTGTACCCCAAAATTTGCCCTCCCATATTCTCCAAGAAATTGCCAAGTCAAGCTTCAAAGTTCCCCAAGGGTTGCACGGTTCAAGGGCCTCCTATACAGTCAAAATTAGGGTTTGTGTTCTGATCAAGAAAATGAAGTTTCTAAAGGCTCAATCAAGTCTCACATGCCTACAAATATGGTCAAGCATCCTCATACCAGGTTTCAAGACATTCAGCTCAAAATTGCACAGTCAAAACCCTAATTGCACTACAGTCAACTGTAGGGGCAAAATGGTCATTTGACAGTCAAAAGTTCAAATTTTTGATCAACATATCATTTTGAAGCCACAAACATCATTTTATCAATGCTTGATCATGATTCTCAAAATTTGGCTCAGAAATCATCAAGATGCAAAAGTTTCCTTATTTGGACAGCTGAAAAAGTCAACTGTAAATTGACCAAGGCATAACTTTCACATGGATTATCAGAAAAATTCCATACAAAGCTCATTTTGAAGAGGAAGAGATTTCCTACAACTCATCTTCATACTTCAAGTCCAAGAAATGCTCTCACAAAAAGTTATCAATTTCAACATTATAGGTCATTTTCAAAAGTCAACAAAAAGGAACTTTAAGTCAAAGGCCATAACTTGAGATTGGTAAATAAAAAATAACATGGGACCAAAGGCATTGGTTAGAGGACTCAAAGACCTTTCCAAAATGTCCAAGAACATGAGAAAAGCTTAAAAATTGAGCAAGTTATGCCTTGTGGAAGTTGGGAAATTTTTGGATATTTTGAAAAGTCAACATTGATTCAAATGACCTAAAATTGCTAATGGGCCCATTTTTCTTCCATAATTCATCATCCATGACATGTGCACGACCACTTGGCCCAAAGGGAAGTTTTTATTCATTTTTTATTTATTTATTTGAATTTTTATTTATATTAATTCATTTAAATCAATTAAATATGTGAAAAATATTTAACTTAACCTAATAAATCTTTTTGTACATGTTTTATTCTCAATAATTCGTGCATATCCCAATATAGAAAGATTTGGAGAGATTGGAGTTGATTTGTATCAAAAAGCACATGGAAAGATTGAAAAAATAATGATGGAAAATCAAATCTCAAAATCCAAGAATGAAAGAGATTTTGATCAATTTTGTTAACCTAATTTGTTCACTACATAAGCTAGAATGAAACCCTAATGCAAACACACACGCAGCTGCTCAGAAAACCATTATCAAACTTGAACTTTTTCTCAAAAAAACTAAAATCTGAAAACACCTTTGCAAGGCGATTCAAGTCTCAAAACCTATCTCATTAGCTCCTTCAAGCATCACTGAACGATTTCCAATCAATATCATCCATCAAAACTCAGAGAATTGGTAACATGAACCGCCCCTGTACAGAAAAAAATCCATGATCGTATTTTAAATTCTATGCATTTTCATGGCATTTTAATTATTGATTCATGTTCTTGGTATGATTGTAAAGCTAACCCATGCGTTTAATTGGATTATTACATGCTATAGGTGATTTCACCATTATTGAATTTTAGGGTTTACAGGACCTTAAATTGGGGATTTTGAAACAAGGAAAAATTGGAGCATGTGAATTGGACCATTCACTTCAGCGCGTCTGGACGATCTCAAACCTACCCTCGCGCCTAATTTATAGAGCCCCTAGGGCTAATCGCTATTTTCTGCTACACTATCTTAGGCAACGCGTGAAAACCGTTGCCTATGTTTCTTTTGTTTCAGGAAAATCAAGAACCAACGAAGGAGATGAATTCGTAGCAAATGGTGATAGGTTGATTCAAATCTTCGCGCGCAGACCCACTAACATTCTTGTTTTCTTTTATAATATTTATTAGTTGTTTATTAATCAGAACGCGCAATTGGCTCAGCTGGCAAGCAGAATTGGTGGTAAAGCACATGACCTGGGTTCGAGCCCCAGGTCTTCAATATCCCAATACTATTTTTCAATAAAAGTTCACATGCAGGTTCCATGCTGAGGTACACCATGCACTTCCAAATCAGGCCTTGCCACATCCATCTTGAGATCAATCCAAAGGCTGAGAGTTAGAGAATAGCGTGGACTTGAGTCAACGTGCCAACACACGTCCAGCAAAGGTCAACAAGGCCATGCTAAATGGGCCAGGTCTCTTGGATTATACCTCCCATTTGGGGTCTGAACCCCCTAGGTTTGTCAATTTATTTTCTTTCTTTTATTTTTTTTTTATTATGTATATTTTCTTAATTATTGCTTTATTTAATTAATTAATTATTTCCATAAAAAACCTAAAACACATAAAAAATCAGAAAAGAGGAAAAATATAATAAATATTTTGTTTTAATATTTTTGTAATTAAATTGTATATAATTAAGCTTAGACAAAATTAGGTTTCAAATTTAATTCTTTTGATAAAAACATAAAAAACATAGAATTAGGTTTAATTAACAATTTTTCATCCTTTTTATTTTTCTTTCATAAATATTTAGTATTATTTATTTTCATAATTAAAATTGTAAATTAATTATGGTTAATTTTTAGGTTAAAAACTTCAACATTTTTCTTAAATTAAAAGCCATTAGAATTAGGGTTAGTATTAATTTCAATTAATTTTTTTCCTTTTTTACATTAAATCCTAAAATACTAAAAACACCAAAAACATTCCTTTTTTTAATTAATTAACTCCATCATTAATTTAATTTTGCAAAAGGGTCCAACGCCCTCGTTCTTAACTTCTTATTAATTCGCGTTTTTATTTTATTCCGTTTAAATATTTATGTATCTCTCCCGAAGCCATGTAATTAATTTCTCGCACTCTTAATTCTTTATTTACCTTGTTTATTTATTTTCTGTCAAATCGGGTTCGAGAAACTTTTGGCGATGTGGACCCGCGCCCTTTGTAATAGCTTAGAATTTATTTTCCTCGCAGATATTTTTAACTGTTAAACAAAGCATGAAAGACTGTATGGACCAAGATAAAAACAAGCGTAGAACACCAATAATATGACAAGATAAATACAAATGAAAACGACACACAAATCGCACACACCACCCCTAGGGTACGCCTCACTGTTGCCTTGCCTTCGAAAGGTGATCGTCGAGTAGAGGATGTCTTAGTAAGTCCTCATGATCCGGGAACCTGGCATGAGGGTAGCTTCTAAGATATCTTCCTATTGCTCTGGTGATCACCATGTCCCGAACCTCGAATTGACCCGAACACCTCCAACGGTGGTGCTACCTACCTCTCAATGGTGGGATGGCACTACTTTAAAGGACATTTACACAAACGAATTCTTTAGGGTAGGTAGGTTCTCGTAGATACTTGCTTTAATTTCAAAACAAATTCAAAAATACTTTTCACACCGACACATTTTCAAAAAGCTTTCGAAAGCAATTTTTCAAACACTCTTGAGGACCGATACAAGAGTCGAACTGGAATTTTCAAAGAAACTTTTTAAAACCCACAGTTGAAAAGCAAACAAACCATTTTTGAAAACACAATGAGCAAGTATCTAAGAGCCCATGGATAACCATGGATAGAAAGGGTGCTAACACCTTCCCTTTCTATAACCTACCTCCCGAACCGAGAGCAATCTCTTTAAGGAATTTTTCTGTGCTTTTGTCCTTTCCATTTGGAGAAAATAAAAGACGGTGGCGACTCTTGCTTCCGCGACATTTCGCGAACCAGCGTTAAACAGTCAGTTCCAGATCCACCGATCACAGAACTGGCGACTCTGCTGGGGAAATACTTAAAGTGAGGTGTACCTTAGGACTAAGATCACTTGTGTTTTCAATTGTATTGACTTGTCTGCTTTAAATTTGTGGGTCGCATGGGAGTTACATAGATCCTAACCCGGATCTGGGGATACCCTGTTTAGGTAGCATAAGCTGTGAGGGACCTGTCCGGCGTAGACCGACACGGGTGAAACAGTGGCTACGTTGGTGTGGCACCTTGGTCTGTATCGATATCCCTTGTGTTGCAACGAGGAGAATATGGGTCTTCTGAGGAGTCATTAAGCACCAACAACCTTAGAACCTTAATTGACACAACTTGGCCTTTAGAACAGTAGCAGTATGCTACGCCCATTGAGGCTAAACTCTCGTGATGGTTCTGGCCGCAAGAAAAGATTGCGATGCTGGAGTTATGACCGATTGAGGGTAGTCAATGATATTGGGATCCTCTAAGAACCCGGTTACTTTGATAGGACAGGTATGAACCAACGAACTGAAAGAGGGTAATACCCAGACCCCATGCTGGCCTAAACTCTAAGGGTTTCTCTTGTGTGACTTGTGTGCCTTCGTACTTGACTATTTGCATGCTTGTTGTCTGACACTTGAGCTTCTTGCAGGTTTTGTTTGTAGTCCTTAATTAGGACTCATAACAAGGTCTACCGAGTTTCTTGCAGGTTTCGTTTATAGTCCTTAATTGGGACTCATGACAGGGTTTACTTGGGTTTCTTGCAGGTTTTGGTTTGCAGTCCTTAATTGGGACTCATAACAGGGCTACTCACATTACCCCATGCATACCATAACATCATACCATTGCATACATCCTAACCCATTTCAAGGATCTCAAGGGCTTGTGATGCAGGTCATGGTGAATCAACTATCCCAACAAGGGGCAAAGAGGATTTATTTTCCTCTAGCCAAGGTAGTCAGGGGCTATGACCCACTGGATATGGTGAGCCTTTGACTCTTGAAGAAGGACTCTCGAAGAAGGACTCTCAACAACATAAAATTACCTTCAATCAAGTTGCCAGTTTCCAACTCTAACAAGTTTCTCTGTTTACCCCGCGAGATCTTTGAAATCATTGCATGCATATCATACATATCATTGCATAACAGGTACCCTTTCTCTGCAGGTTGCTTACCTTCTTCGCTGTTTATTTCAGCAGTCTCGTCATGAATCCGGAATCCTCAACCGAGCACACTATCAAGGCCCTCCAGGCTCAGAACACCCAGTTCCAAGGGCTGATCATGAATTTGACCCAGGGGCAACAAGATCTGAAGGCTCTGCTCTTGAAGAAGGAAAAGAAGAAGAAGAGGACTGTTTTGTTCAGCCCTAGGCGTAGATCTAGGAACACCTTGCAGGATGAAGCTGAGAGGACAACTCCATCTGTGGGGAAAGGCAGTCATCAAGAGGAAAGGGTTCCCAGTCCAGTAGTCTCCGACAATGAGACAGAGTTCAACGACGAACAGTACCCTCCGACTGAGGATAGGTACAAACAGTTGGAAGACCGGCTCAGTGCTATGGAGATACAAAAAGTGCCTGGCCTGGACTTCGAGGATCTAGGTCTGTCTTCTGGGGTAGTGATCCCGCACAAATTCAAGGCACCTGCCTTTGCAAAGTATGACGGGGCATCCTGCCCAAAGCTGCATCTCAGGTCTTACGTGAGGAGGATCCAGCCCTACACGGCCGACAGGAACTTATGGATCCACTTTTTCCAGGAGAGTCTTTCAGGGACTCAGCTTGACTGGTTCTATCAACTGAATGGAGCCAACATCCGTACCTGGGAAGACTTAGCCACTGCATTCTACAAGCAGTACCAGTACAATGCCGACCTTGCTCCCACACGTACCCAACTCCAGGGGATGTCGTTGGGGTCAAGTGAAGGTTTCAAGGAATACGCGCAGAGATGGAGAGACCTTGCTGGAAGGGTACAGCCTCCATTAACTGACCGGGAACTCGTTGATATGTTCTTGGGGACCCTATCCGGGCCATTCTTCAATCATCTCATTGGTAATTCATCTGCAGGATTTACCGACCTCATCCTGACTGACGAAAGAATTGAAGCTGGTATCAAGAGTGGGAAAATCCAAGAGGCCACACCTTCTGACACTCACAAAAAACCTTACACGGGAAAGAAAGAATCTAATGCTGCATACAGCCAAAAGAGTCGTCGTGACCAACATGCAGGGGCAGTCATGATTTCTGGTTCCGCACCACGCCGCCAACCACAAAAGGGAAACCAGCGAAGGCCGAACGAGCCTAAAAGACAATTCACCAACATTAACATGCCATGGTCACAAGCATTGCAACACATGTTGAAAATGAACCTGATTGCGGTGATCAACCCTCCTGCAAATCCCAAGACCTCCTCTCCAAGCTACAATCCAGAAGCGAGGTGTGCTTATCATTCTGATAGCCCGGGGCACGATACTGAGGACTGTTGGGCACTGAAGTACAGGATTCAGAACATGATCGATGCCAAAGAGATCGAGTTCGAGCCCGCCGAGACTCCCAACGTGATCACTGCTCCATTGCCAAAACATGGCTAGGGTCGAGAGATTTTTTTTCATTTGAATTCAAGTTGTATTTTTCTTTTCTTGTTCAGATAAACAATTATCATGTTAAACTCTTTTATTTCATGAATGCATTACACATGTCTGTCTTGATTTAATTATGTTTACTATGCTTACAACTGCTTTCATATTTTTGTGATGGTCAACTCTTAATTGAAAATTCTAAGCCTCTTAAGGGAGGATGACGAAAACGATACCACAATGTACAGTATGCTTTTGAACAGACCCCGCTGATGAGGTACAGGCATTGTTTCAATCCCTAAACACTGGAGTTATAAGGATGATAATCCCTCGTCAACCCCTCTGAGCCAAAGAAGTAGGAGTTTTTCTTTTCGAAATTTAAAACCCTTAATCATAACCTGGGGCAGGGTAGTTCTCTCAGTTGATCCAAGTGCATAACGAATGGCACCAAAAAGGTCCTTACAAAAACAAAGAAAGACAGTGATGGTTCCGAATAATCAATAAAGAAAGGCAGTCATTATCAAAAAATTCATAAATGAAAAGCCCATTAAGTCAAAACCCATGAAGGAGACTTACAAAACTGGGGCATCCCGCTGACTGTAATTCCAAAAAAGGAAACAGTTCAGGCAAAAAAAGAAAGGGATAACAAAAAAAATCAGTCAAGAAAGAGGTCTTACAAACCCTTAACGAAAAAAGAATGACTGCCTGTTCAAAATAAGTTATTAACATCCGAACCATCATCGGAAAATCAAAGCAAAGACTCGAACAAGGTCTAACGCACGATCAGCTGAGTCTAGGTTTGAAGAACATCACGAAGAGCGGGTGGGTACAAATAATTTGAGCCTTTATCCTTTGTTTCTTAAACCGTGAACCAGGCCACGTTATAACCCTTAAAAGTCCTAACTGAAGCATGGGTTAGTTCGAAAGCATACTGTTACAAAAGGTATCTTGACTCCTTAAGGCTCGCTGTAAAAAATTTTGAGTTCACATCACGTTTTACAAAATCCACTTGCCTTTATTGAAAAAAATGCATTTTCAAAAATTTCAAGACAGACATAAACTTTGCATTCTTAAGATAACATTGCTTGCATATGATTATTTGTCTGAACAACCAAGAACTTTGCGCGACGAATATCCGATGAACGGAGATCTTCTCAACAAAAGAGTCCCTCTAGTGAAAGGAGAACCTTCAATCAAGAGGCGTGGCATGATCAAAGACTATCATCTGGGGCAGTCCAGTCACAACCTGGAGAATCACTCAAGATGTCCAACAACAGGGGCAACTCCCTACATTATGAAAGCATGGACATAGTCGAAAAGATACTACGCATGAAAAAAAGACCCGCTAGGTTGACACACCTAGGCAAAAATAAGGGCTTCCCGGCGAACCAAAAGGGTTCGGGCAAAAATAAGGGATGAAACGAAAAATTTGTACACCCGGCAAGTTGAAAACCTGAAAAGGCGGCTTGGGCAAAAATGGGTATCCCGGTGGACTGAAAACCCGAAAGGGCGGTCCAGGCAAAAATTAGGGATTTAAGCGTACAACTATGTCCCGACATCTCGTCACTTGTCTGCCAGAAGAGTTGTCAGATGACCTCCAGGTAGCCTTACCCCGGTTCCTCCAGAAGTCTTACACGGATTTATCTCAAGTTTTACACGAACTTACCTCCAGGTAGCCTTACCCCGGTTCCTCCAGAAGTCTTACACGGATTCATCAAGAAGTTTTACACAAACTTATCCTGCCGTAACCTAACCCCGGTTCCTCCAGAAGTCTTACATGGATTTACTCCAAGATGACCTTACCTCAGTTCATCAAGAAGTTTTACACGAACTTATCCCGAAGCGACCTTACCCCGGTTCCTCCTAGAAATCTTACATGGATTTATCCCAAGGTAACCTAACCCCGGTTCCCCCAGAAGTCTCACATGGACCTATCTCAAGATAACCTTACCCCGGTTCCTCCTAGAAATCTTACATGGATTTATCCCAAGGTAACCTAACCCCGGTTCCCCCCAGAAGTCTTACATGGATTTAACTCAAGATAACCTCACCCCGGTTCATCAAGAAGTTTTACATGAACTTACCTCACCAGGCAACCCTACACAGGTTCTCCTTCTCCGGACGTAGTTTTACACGAACTCGACATCAAGCAACCCTACACCGGTTCCCTTTCCTCAAGAGGCAGTTTTACATGGACTCGTCACCCAGAAACCCTACACAGGTTCTCCCTTTCCAAAAACGAAGTTTTACACGAACTCATCATCAAAGTAACCCTACCCAGGTTCCTTCTCCATTTCAGATGCGGTTTTACATGAGCTCATCAGCAGGCAACCCTACATAGGTTCCCTCTTTCAACTTACAAAATTACAGTTCAAAATCTCCCCAGGAGAGTCCAATCTAATTCCCCAGGAAAGTTGGAATACTCATCTCCCCCAAGCAGTAAGCTTATCCCCAGTAGATTCTGGAAGCTTATCTCTCGCAGAGCACGAACGCGTCGACCGGCTTTATTCAAAGAGTTGTTTCCTTAACAGGATATAACTGGGTTATCCTCAGCCAAAAGCCACGGAAAGTTCGTCGTCAATACGGTCTTCTTACCCCCAGCGAAGTCTATCAGCACTTCCAGTACAGCAAGATATCCTCAGCAAGTTATTATCAACAACTTAGCAAAGTATCTCTCTCCCCACAGAGCATCACTCCCCAGCATGGTCGCTAGAGTATTTTTCTCCCCGCAGAATCTTCCATTCGCCAAGTTTATTCCTCAACGGAGTCATCTTCTCCTACCGGTATTCTTGCAGTTATCATCCCCAGCGGAAGCAAAAGCTTATTCCTCAACATCAGCCCAGGATATGACTTCCCGGCATCCGTCAAGGATCTACTGTCCTAGACGAAAACATACATTCATAAACATCACATACACCATTATAGCATGCATATACGCATCATATCATACAAATCTCATTTATGTTGAGAACATCATTGCTTGATCCATATCATGCATTACATATGACTGACTTTTACCTTTCAGGAAAGATTCAGTTAAATTCTCAATCATATTTCAAGACCTAGACCGGTTCAGTTAATCGACTCCAAAGATTTCTTATCCAGTCCAAGGCCTTCTCTAGTCCAGCTAAATCGACTCCCAACAGATTTTTCCGATGAAGACTCAGTAGAAGTTATCAGATTATATTGGTTATCTCTCCGACGGTGCATGAGATGATTCCATTTTTAGGTTTTTCTTTGAGATTATAATTTCCTATTGGTTCTCTCTCCGACGGTGCATGAGATGATTCCATTTTGGGTTTTTCTTTGAGATTATAGTTTCCTATTGGTTCTCTCTCCGACGGTGCATGAGATTTCCATTTTAGGTTTTTCTTTGAGATTATAATGTCCTATTGGTTCTCTCTCCGACGGTGCATGAGATTTCCATTTTAGGTTTTTCTTTGAGATTATATTTTCCTATTGGTTCTCTCTTCGACGGTGCATGAGATTTCCATTTTAGGTTTTTCTTTGAGATTATATTTTCCTATTGGTTCTCTCTCCGACGGTGCATGAGATTTCCATTTTGGGTTTTTCTTTGAGATTATAATTTCCTATTGGTTCTCTCTCCGACGGTGCATGAGATTTCCATTTTAGGTTTTTCTTTGAGATTATATTTTCCTATTGGTTCTCTCTCCGACGGTGCATGAGATTTCCATTTTAGGTTTTTCTTTGAGATTATATTTTCCTATTGGTTCTCTCTCCGACGGTGCATGAGATTTCCATTTTAGGTTTTTCTTTGAGATTATAATGTCCTATTGGTTCTATCTCCGACGGTGCATGAGATTTCCATTTTAGGTTTTCCTTTGAGATTATAATGTCCTATTGGTTCTCTCTCCGACGGTGCATGAGATTTCCATTTTAGGTTCTTCTTTGAGATTATAATTTCCTATTGGTTCTCTTCCCGATACTGCGAAGATGGTAATTCCCACCAAGATTTTCTCAACGAGCGTAGTTGAAGTTAAAGTCACCCAAGGTTCTCTTACCGTTCACGCTAAGGTAGTAACCATCCCTGGTTCGTTCATCACCGTTTGAAGCCCCAGATCCAGCTCCTGTAACCAGTCAGGACACATCTATATCAAGCATCTGAAAACCAGCTCCTGCAACATGACAGGTACTCATTTTTCTTTTGCAGGTATACAGGTTCTCGCTAAGGAATCTCTTATGCGATCAACATCCAGATGGCATCTATAAGCCCATCATCCTATTCATCAATCTTCAAATGGCATCTATAAGCCCATTTCCATCATCACATTGCTACTATGTGAGCGCAAATTTCTGGGCACTCTAGTGTTCAATCATCTTCTACCCTCGGATTACGAAAGGCACGTCAGCCAATCTGCATCCTCAGGTCTAAGAAGATTGAACAGGGGCAACTGTTGTACCCCAAAATTTGCCCTCCCATATTCTCCAAGAAATTGCCAAGTCAAGCTTCAAAGTTCCCCAAGGGTTGCACGGTTCAAGGGCCTCCTATACAGTCAAAATTAGGGTTTGTGTTCTGATCAAGAAAATGAAGTTTCTAAAGGCTCAATCAAGTCTCACATGCCTACAAATATGGTCAAGCATCCTCATACCAGGTTTTAAGACATTCAGCTCAAAATTGCACAGTCAAAACCCTAATTGCACTACAGTCAACTGTAGGGGCAAAATGGTCATTTGACAGTCAAAAGTTCAAATTTTTGATCAACATATCATTTTGAAGCCACAAACATCATTTGATCAATGCTTGATCATGATTCTCAAAATTTGGCTCAGAAATCATCAAGATGCAAAAGTTTCCTTATTTGGACAGCTGAAAAAGTCAACTGTAAATTGACCAAGGCATAACTTTCACATGGATTATCAGAAAAATTCCATCCAAAGCTCATTTTTAAGAGGAAGAGATTTACTACAACTCATCTTCATACTTCAAGTCCAATAAATGCTCTCACAAAAAGTTATCAATTTCAACATTATAGGTCATTTTTAAAAGTCAACAAAAAGGGACTTTAAGTCAAAGGCCATAACTTGAGATTGGTAAATCAAAATGACATGGGACCAAAGTTATTGGTTAGAGGACTCAAAGACCTTTCCAAAATGTCCAAGAACATGAGAAAAGCTTAAAAATTGAGCAAGTTATGCCTTGTGGAAGTTGGGAAATTTTTGGATATTTTGAAAAGTCAACATTGATTCAAATGACCTAAAATTGCTAATGGGCCCATTTTTCTTCCATAATTCATCATCCATGACATGTGCACGACCACTTGGCCCAAAGGGAAGTTTTTATTCATTTTTTATTTATTTATTTGAATTTTTATTTATATTAATTCATTTAAATCAATTAAATATGTGAAAAATATTTAACTTAACCTAATAAATCTTTTTGTACATGTTTTATTCTCAATAATTCGTGCATATCCCAATATAGAAAGATTTGGAGAGATTGGAGTTGATTTGTATCAAAAAGCACATGGAAAGATTGAAAAAATAATGATGGAAAATCAAATCTCAAAATCCATGAATGAAAGAGATTTTGATCAATTTTGTTAACCTAATTTGTTCACTACATAAGCTAGAATGAAACCCTAATGCAAACACACACACAGCTGCTCAGAAAACCATTATCAAACTTGAACTTTTTCTCAAAAAAACTCAAATCTGAAAACACCTTTGCAAGGCGATTCAAGTCTCAAAACCTATCTCATTAGCTTCTTCAAGCATCACTGAACGATTTCCAATCAATATCATCCATCAAAACTCAGAGAATTGGTAACATGAACCGCCCCTGTACAGAAAAAAATCTATGATCGTATTTTAAATTCTATGCATTTTCATGGCATTTTAATTATTGATTCATGTTCCTGGTATGATTCTAAAGCTAACCCATGCGTTTAATTGGATTATTACATGCTATAGGTGATTTCACCATTATTGAATTTTAGGGTTTACAGGACCTTAAATTGGGGATTTTGAAACAAGGAAAAATTGGAGCATGTGAATTGGACCATTCACTTCAGCGCGTCTGGACGATCTCAAACCTACCCTCGCGCCTAATTTATAGAGCCCCTAGGGCTAATCGCTATTTTCTGCTATACTATCTTAGGCAACGTGTGAAAACCGTTGCCTATGTTTCTTTTGTTTCAGGAAAATCAAGAACCAACGAAGGAGATGAATTCTTGGCAAATGGTGATAGGTTGATTCAAATCTTCGCGCGCAGACCCACTAACATTCTTGTTTTCTTTTATAATATTTATTAGTTGTTTATTAATCAGAACGCGCAATTGGCTCAGCTGGAAAGCAGAATTGGTGGTAAAGCACATGACCTGGGTTCGAGCCCCAGGTCTTCAATATCCCAATACTATTTTTCAATAAAAGTTCACATGCAGGTTCCATGCTGAGGTACACCATGCACTTCCAAATCAGGCCTTGCCACGTCCATCTTGAGATCAATCCAAAGGCTGAGAGTTAGAGAATAGCGTGGACTTGAGTCAACGTGCCAGCACACGTCCAGCAAAGGTCAACAAGGCCATGCTAAATGGGCCAGGTCTCTTGGATTATACCTCCCATTTGGGGTCTGAACCCCCTAGGTTTGTCAATTTATTTTCTTTCTTTTATTTTTTTATTATTATGTATATTTTCTTAATTATTGCTTTATTTAATTAATTAATTATTTCCATAAAAAACCTAAAACACATAAAAAATCAGAAAAGAGAAAAAATATAATAAATATTTTGTTTTAATATTTTTGTAATTAAATTGTATATAATTAAGCTTAGTTAAAATTAGGTTTCAAATTTAATTCTTTTGATAAAAACATAAAAAACATAGAATTAGGTTTAATTAACAATTTTTCATCCTTTTTATTTTTCTTTCAGAAATATTTAGTATTATTTATTTTCATAATTAAAATTGTAAATTAATTAGGGTTAATTTTTAGGTTAAAAACTTCAACATTTTTCTTAAATTAAAAGCCGTTAGAATTAGGGTTAGTATTAATTTCAATTAATTTTTTTCCTTTTTTACATTAAATCCTAAAATACTAAAAACACCAAAAACATTCCTTTTTTTAATTAATTAACTCCATCATTAATTTAATTTTGCAAAAGGGTCCAACGCCCTCGTTCTTAACTTCTTATTAATTCGCGTTTTTATTTTATTCCGTTTAAATATTTATGTATCTCTCCCGAAGCCATGTAATTAATTTCTCGCACTCTTAATTCTTTATTTACCTTGTTTATTTATTTTCTGTCAAATCGGGTTCGAGAAACTTTTGGCGATGTGGACCCGCGCCCTTTGTAATAGCTTAGAATTTATTTTCCTCGCAGATATTTTTAACTGTTAAACAAAGCATGAAAGACTGTATGGACCAAGATAAAAACAAGCGTAGAACACCAATAATATGACAAGATAAATACAAATGAAAACGACACACAAATCGCACACACCACCCCTAGGGTACGCCTCACTGTTGCCTTGCCTTCGAAAGGTGATCGTCGAGTAGAGGATGTCTTAGTAAGTCCTCATGATCCGGGAACCTGGCATGAGGGTAGCTTCTAAGATATCTTCCTATTGCTCTGGTGATCACCATGTCCCGAACCTCGAATTGACCCGAACACCTCCAACGGTGGTGCTACCTACCTCTCAATGGTGGGATGGCACTACTTTAAAGGACATTTACACAGACGAATTCTTTAGGGTAGGTAGGTTCTCGTAGATACTTGCTTTAATTTCAAAACAAATTCAAAAATACTTTTCACACCGACACATTTTCAAAAAGCTTTCGAAAGCAATTTTTCAAACACTCTTGAGGACCGATACAAGAGTCGAACTGGAATTTTCAAAGAAACTTTTTAAAACCCACAGTTGAAAAGCAAACAAACCATTTTTGAAAACACAATGAGCAAGTATCTAAGAGCCCATGGATAACCATGGATAGAAAGGGTGCTAACACCTTCCCTTTCTATAACCTACCTCCCGAACCGAGAGCAATCTCTTTAAGGAATTTTTCTGTGCTTTTGTCCTTTCCATTTGGAGAAAATAAAAGACGGTGGCGACTCTTGCTTCCGCGACATTTCGCGAACCAGCATTAAACAGTCAGTTCCAGATCCACCGATCACAGTACCATTATCTGTGATGATCCTTTCAGGTATTCCATACCGATAGATGAGGGTATACTTAATGAACCGAGCTACAACATTCTTGGTAACAGAGGAAAACGAGGCTGCTTCTACCCACTTTGTGAAATAATCAATAGCGACTAAGATGAAACGATGCCCATTAGAAGAGGTAGGATTAATATATACAATCATATCAATGCCCCACATCGCAAACCGCCAAGGAGAAGTCAAGACATTCAAGGGGACCAGAGGAACATGTATTTTGTCAACATAAATAGAGCATTTGTGACAAGTTCTGGAATGATGGTGGAAATGGGTTTCCATGGTAGACCAATAATAACCCGCTCTCAGAATTTTCTTAGCCATCATATGCCCACTGCAGTGAGTACCAAATACTCCTTCATGCATATCTTCCATAATCTTATCAACTTCCTTCTTGTTTACACAATGAAGCAATGTCGAATCGTGATTGCACTTGTATAAAATTATATTTCTCCAAAAGAACATGGCAGAGAACCTCCTTAGAAGTTTCTTATCATTGATAGATTCCCCTTCAGGATACTCTTAAGTCTCAATGTATCTTTTTACTTCGTGGTACCAAGGCTTTTCCTCTACTCCACCAGTATCAATTTTGTAGCAATGTGCTACTTCGTCTAGTCTCTCAATAGTAATTTGAGGAGCTTCATTGTCCCATCTGACTTTCAACATGGATGACATGGTAGCTAGTGCGTTTTCCAATTGATTGTCTTCTCGCAGAATATGTTCAAAAGTGATTTCTTTGAAGTACGAAATTAATGTCAACACATTCTCTCGACAAGGAATGAAATTTGGAGGCTTCGTATACCATTCTCCCTTAATCTGGATGATTACTAGGGATGAGTCCCCATATACACTCAAAAATTTAATTCTCATATCGATGGCAGCTTTGATACCCATGATGCACGCTTCGTATTTTGCCATGTTGTTCGTACACTCAAAACATAATCTAGCGGTGAAGGGCGTATGGAAACCCTTGGAAGAGACAATCACATCACCAATTCCATTACCAAGCACGTTGGAAGCTCCGTCAAACACTAGAGTCTATTGGGATCCTGGCTCAGGTCCTTCATAGGTCTAGGTTCTTCGTAATCACTAACTATCATAATATTCTCATCCGGGAACTCAAAATTCATAGACTGGTAGTCATCTACAGCCTGATGAGCCAAATGATCTACCAATACACTTCCTTTGATTGCCTTCTGAGTATTATATTGAATGTTTTATTCTATCAAGACAATTTTCCATCTTGCTATTCTTTCGGGGAGAGCATGTTGCTCGAATATGTATTTATTAGATTCATCTTAGAGATCAACAGGGTAGTATGAGTCAACATATAATGTCTTAGTCGGCGAGAAGCCCAAGCCAAAGTGCAACAAGTTTTCTCGAGCAGTGAGTATCTTGTTTCACAATCAGTAAAATTTTTGTTAAGGTAGTATATTGCATGCTCTTTTCGACCAGACTCGTCATGCTGCCCCAACACACACACACCCATTGAGTCCTCTAACACTGTTAGGTACATGATCATAGGTCTTCCTTCAAATGGTGGCATCAGAATTGGAGGTTCCTGAAGATACTCTTTGATTTTGTCAAAGGCTATCCGACAATCGTCGTTCCACTTCACTACTTGATCTTTCTTTTGTAATTTGAAGATTGGCTTACAAGTAGCAGTCAAATGGGAAATAAATCTGGAAATGTAGTTCAATCTTCCTAGAAAACCTCCGACTTCCTTCTTAGTACGGGGAACTGGAATTTCTTGAATAGCTTTAACCTTGGCGGGATCAACTTCAATACCTTTACAACTGATGAAGAAACCTAGGATTTTATTGGATCTTACCCCAAAGGTGCACTTGTTTGGATTCAACCTCAGCTTGTATTTCTTCAATCTCTCAAACAGATTATGCAGGTGGTCAAGGTGTTCTTCTTCATTTTGGGATTTGGCTATCATATCATCAACGTAAACCTCTATCCCGTGATGGATCATATTATGGAACAAAGCTACCATAGCATGCTGATACGTTGCATCGATGTTCTTCAAACAAAAAGGCATAACTTTGTAACAGAAAGTGCCACACTATGTCAAAAAAGTAGTCTTTTCCATGTCTTCAGGCTCCATCTTGATTTGGTTATAACTGGAGAAACCATCCATGAAGGAAAATACTTTATGCTGAGCGGTGTTGTCAACCAGAACATCAATATGTGGAAGCAGAAAGTCATATTTGGAGTTTTCCCTGTTCAAATCCCTGTAGTCTATGCACATACGCACCTTACCGTCTTTCTTAGGCACTGGAACCACATTTTCAACCCACTGAGGATAGGATGTAATAGCTAAGAAACCTGCATTGAATTACTTCGTTACCTCAGCTTTGATCTTTTCATACATCTCAGGACGCATACGACGAACCTTCTACTTTATAGGAGAGAAACCTTCCTTCATCGGTAGACCGTGAACCATAATGTGTGTAACAAGCCCTGACATGTCTTCGTACGACCAAGCAAAGATCTCAACACAGTCACGCAACATCTATATTAATCTTTTTTTGACACTATCCTCTAGGTTGGCACCTATCTTGATTTCTTTCTTGTCCTCTTCAATACCCAAGTTCACAACCTCGATTGACTCTTTATATGGTCGTATGGATCATTCTTCTTGCACTAACAACCTAGAAAGCTCTCCAGGTATTTCACAATCTTCTTCACTTTCATTCTCGGCTTGGTAGATCAAATTTTCGAAGTCATAATTGGCAATAGATGAATTGTTACCAATGGGATCTGGGGTGGATTTGGATCTGCAATTTGTTGTGTGGGTGTGTGTAAGAACATATAGCCATTTTGGAAGTGAAATAAAGTAAAATAAAGACAAAGAGCGCAAAATTTGAATACAAAAGTCCAATGATTTATTAAATGAAAACATGCTGATGAATAATGACAACCCTAACAAATGGACCGTTGTGCCTCGGGTAAGGTACAAGGCTTAAAGTTTATTGTTTAAATTACATAACCAAAATCATTGGAAAGCAAGAAAACCAAAAATAACATTTACTCCTGACTAAAGGAGATTGGTATAAAGTCTTCAGTCTTCCAATTACTGAGCCTACTACCGGTGGTAGGGATGATCCAATTGTGTATGTCGCAATTGTTTAAATTACATAACCAAAATAATTGGAAGGCAAGAAAACCAAAAATAACATTTACTCTTGACTAAAGGAGATTGGTATAAAGTCTTCAGTCTTCCAATTACTGAGCCTACTACCGGTGGTAGGGATGATCCAATTGTCCTCTTCAGGTTCCATCTTGATTTGGTTATAACTGGAGAAACCATCCATGAAGGAAAATACTTTATGCTGAGCGGTGTTGTCAACCAGAACATTAATATGTGGAAGCGGAAAGTCATCTTTGGAGTTTGCCCTGTTAAAATCCCTGTAGTCTATGCATATATGCACCTTACCGTCTTTCTTAGGCACTGGCACCACATTTTCAACCCACTGAGGATAGGATGTAATAGCTAAGAAACCTGCATTGAACTGCTTCGTTACCTCAGCTTTGATCTTTTCAGACATCTCAGGACGCATACGACGAACCTTCTACTTTATAGGAGAGAAACCTTCCTTCATCGGTAGAACGTGAACCATAATGTGCATAACAAGCCCTGGCATGTCTTCGTACGACCAAGCAAAGATCTCAACACAGTCATGCAACATCTATATTAATCTTTTTTTGACACTATCCTCTAGGTTGGCACCTATCTTGATTTCTTTCTTCTCCTCTTTAATACCCAAGTTCACAACCTCGATTGGCTCTTTATATGGTCGTATGGATCTTTCTTCTTGCACTAACAACCTAGAAAGCTCTCTAGGTATTTCACAATCTTCTTCACTTTCATCCTCGGCTTGGTAGATCCTATTTTCGAAGTCATAATTGGCAATAGATGAATTGTTATCAATGGGATCCGGGGTGGATTTGGATCTGCAATTTGTTGTGTGGGTGTGTGTAAGAACATATAGCCATTTTGTAAGTGAAATAAATTAAAATAAAGACAAAGAGCGCAAAATTTGAATACACAAGTCTAATGATTTATTAAATGAAAACATGCTGATGAATAATGACAACCCTAACAAATGGACCGTTGTGCCTCGGGTAAGGCACAAGGCTCAAAGTTTATTGTTTAAATTACATAACCAAAATTATTGGAAAGAAAGAAAACCAAAAATAACATTTACTCCTGACTAAAGGATATTGGTATGAAGTCTTCAGTCTTCCAATTACTGAGCCTACTACCGGTGGTATGGATGATCCAATTGTCTATGTCGCAATCGCTATTAGCATCTTCTATAGAGGAAACATCATCAATAGCATTAACACCCTTGTTATGATTAGGCATAGGGGAAGTGATCACATTAGGAGTCTCAGGAGGATAAAATTCAATTTCCTTAAAGTCTATCATGTCTTGAATCTTATTCTTTAGAGCCCAACAATTGCTAGTATCATGCCCAGGACTATCAGAGTGGTATGCATACCTTGCATTGGGATTATAACAGGGAGAGGAAGTGTTGGGATTCTGATGATGTTCTCCCAATGTAACAAGCTCGGCCTTCAACATGTGTTGCAATGCTTGAGCCAATGTCATGTTGATTTTTGTGAACTATCTCCTGGTAACATCCTTCCTACGCTGATGATTCTATTGTTGTTGTTGCACTGGTGCAGGATTAGAGATCAGCACTGCCCCCACAGATTGATTGCGATCACTCTTATTACAACCATTTTGGCCGTACACAACATTGGATTCTCTCTTACCATGACAAGTTTTCTTCATAGTATTTGAAGATTTAGCCACCTGAATTTTACCACTTCTGATTCCATTCTCAACATGTTTCTCGGTTAATATCACTTCAGTGAAACCAACTGAAGAACTTCCAAGTAAGTGATTATAGGAAGGACCCGTTAGCGTACTCATAAACATGCCAACCAACTCCCTATCAGCCAAAGGAGATTGAACTTTGCCTGCATGATCTCTCCATTTATGTGCGTACTCTTTGAACCTTCCTCAGAACCCATGGACATACTTTGTAATTGCATGCAAGTTGGTGCCAGATCAGAATTATATTGATATTGTTTGTAGAAGGCTGCAGCTAAATATTCCGAGGTATGAATATTGGTCCCCGGCTTCTCTTGAAAGAAATGAACCCACAGCTTCTTGTCGGTAGTGTGCAGTTGGATTTTCCAAACATAAGACCTCAAATGCAACTTTGGGAAAGAAACGCCACCATACTTAGAAAAGATAGGAGTTTTGAATTTAGGAGGAATGACAACTCCTGAAACAAAACCCAAATCATCAAAATTCAATCCAGGCACTTTCTAGATTTCCATAGCTCTCAGACACTCTTCCAGCAGCTTATACTTCTCATCGGCAGAGGGATATTGCTCATCCAAATAATCATCTTCCTCTTCATCGGGAAATGTTTCAGAACTAGGATTTCTTCTTTCAGTTTTCACACTCTTACCATCTTCATCCTGTTTGTCATCTTCATCCAATGGGATATGAAGATCTCGAGCTTGCTTGACTGGACCTCTGAACCTTCTCCCCATGTTAAAGACGCCAATTGGTTTCTTTGTCTTCTTCTTTTTCTCACTGGTGACAATTTCCTTCAATTCTTCCCACCCCTTGGCTAAGTTCAGGAACATCTGTTGAAATTGGGCATTCTGAGCTTGGAGATCTTTGACTGCCTGTTCAAGAGCCATTTTTCTGCTGAAATAAACAACAATAGGATGAGAAAACCTATCTTGAGAACACCTGTTATGTAATTATATGCATGACATGTAGATGCGTATGAAATGTTTTGAAGGACCTCGTGGGATTTAAAATATCGGAAAAAGAATCTAGTTGTAGCTTTGACTTGAAGAACATTGAGTCTTCATCTTTGAACGCCCTTATATAAGAATCAAGCTCGCCATATCAAGTGGGTCCTAGCATCTGACTCAATAGAATGTACTTTTGATCTTGACGACATTTGGTTTTAGGAAAATAAATCCTCTTGCCCCTTTCTAGAAATCTGACTCATGATAAAATCCTGCACCAAAGATCCCTAAGATCCTTGAAATGGTTAGTAAAAATTCCATGTCATGATGATATGATGTTATGATGTCATGTTTGTGTTAGATAGATATTAAACACAAACAAGTCACACAAGAGCCCTAGGTTTAAAGGAATGTATGAAGTCCATAGGTAAGTACCCTTCCCCATTAAAGTTTAGTTGGCTCAACCTGTCCTAAAAATAGTAATCGGGTTCTAGGGATCTCATATCACAAATCTTTCTCTCAGGCTTTATTTTAGCACAGCAACTGGTTTGCCACCAAAACATCCCGAAAGCTGAATCTCAATGAGCGTAGTATCGAGTATCAACAAACCTTGGAATACACCAAATCTGGCCATCTCACTACTTTCTAATGGCCAAGATGGGTCAATAAAAGTTCTAAAAGTAAGTCAGTGCTAATGACACCATACAGAAGCATAATGTTATCCTTGACTGACTCAAGGAACATCAGTACAATTCAAAGTGTCACACTAACTATAACCATCATTTCAACCATATCGGTCTACACCGTACAGTCGCGATGATCTATTGCTACTTACCTAAGGCTTCCCTAGATCTGGGTGTAGGATCTTACAAGCAAATAAACTCAAACAACCCTTAAATTTAAAGAAAACAAAGCAAACAATGAAAGCAAGTAAAGTGATCTAACCCTAAGTTAACCCCTATTTTTTTAAGTATTCCCTAGAAGAGTCGCCAGTTTTATAATACGGTGGAAGAACTGACTTGTTTAGCATTTTATCGCAAATGTTGCGGTTAGCAAGAGTCGCCACCGACATATGTTTTATCCAATATTTAGGAAAGGGTGAATAGAACAGGAAAGACCTTGATAGATTTTGAGTTCGGGGGGTAGGTTATGAAAAGGGAAGGTGTTAGCACGCTTTTCATCCGTAGTTATCTACGGGCTCTTAATTGCTAGCTCACTTTTGAAAGTTTACTTTTGTGTGTGTGATTTGAAAATATTTTGAAAGGATAATTTTGTAATGATTCTTGTATCAGTCCTCAAGAACGCGTACAAAGTGTTTGAAAATATATGTTTTGAAAAGGTGTTTGTAAAATGTTTATTTTTTAGAAAAGAGTTATGAGCAAGTGATTAAAAGTTACTTTCCCATTCAAGGTCGCTCTTATTCTTTTCCTTATCCTTTAGAGATATTGTCATTCATACCATTAGTTGGCAGGTAGCCCTATCTATTGGATGTGAAGGGATAGGCAAAGGGTCATTGAATGGTCATTGAAGAAAACACGTAGAGATACTTTAGCAATTATATCAAAGGGAATAGATCATTTTTCGTAGGCAACATTGAAGGGTCATCTAGGGACTATGATCTTTATTCGAGGGTCTTTTGCTAAAGCATCCCTATTTTCGAGGGATATGACCATTGTTTTCGAAGGCAACAAAGAGAGGTTACCCTAGAGGTGTGAGTGTGAAAAGTGTGTTCAATTCAATTATATTTATCTTGTGAATTAGGGTTTTCTAACGTCTTGTTTTAGATCTTTCCCTAATTACTAGAAGTTAAATATATACAGAAAATAAAGTGAGGAAAATAAAGACCTAAGCTATTACAAGGCTTTAGGACAATTACATAAGAAAATGTGGGAAGGTAAAGTGCAAAATTTAAACCTAAGCTATTACATCCTGTGAGCAGTTACATAATAGGTAAAAATGCGAAAAGTAAATGTACGCTATTACATTGGAGAATGCGACCTATACACTTTATCTATGAATGTAAAATAAAGGAAGAAAAAGAAATAAGAAAATAGAAGAAAGGAAGTTTGAATGTTTTTTGTGATTTTTGTAGAAAAATAATTTAAGTAATAAAAATTAATCTAACCTAAATTCTAATTGTATTTTAATGTTTAAGAAAAAAAACCAGTTGAATTAATTAATTAATTATATCAAGAAAATTAAATATTAGTTATAAAAAAAACCTAATACTAATTTATTAGTAAAAAAATAATAGGTTAATTTGATTAATTAAAAGAAATTAGGGTTAGAAAAAGAAAAAAAGAAAGGAAAATTAGGTTAGAAAAAATAGAAGAAAAAGATGGCATGGGGTGGGTGTTGAACCCACACCCTCCTAACCTTCTTACTGCATCATTTGCCACTAGGCTAAGCGCTTGTTTGTGTTCAGAAAATAGGCGCTGCATAATATATTTGATACCTGCGTGTTAATTGGAAAAATAGTAAAAAACATTGTGAAGCGTAGGATCGAACCCACGCCATTATGTTCATAACCTAACGCCCTGACCAGCGGTGCCACACTCCCATCCGTTTATCAAATGAAAAAAGTTAAATGTAATATAAAATGAGTGGATCGGAGAGAAGCCGAAGCCCTAGCTTTGGTCGTCCTCCGATGAGATAACTTTTGTACCTGCAAAATTAGCACGAGTTAGAGATAAAAAAAGGTTGTATCCCCCTAAATCGACCCCTGCGAATGCAATGGTGGCATTAATTTTGTCTAAAACGTTATGCATAATGAGATACAAACAAGATAAGGCAAATCGGTTCAACAATGGTGCTAAGCTATCCTGGAAACATGGACTTCATGCAAGGGGTCAGACCTGTATTATTTCATCTCAAGAACACATTAGAATAGTTAGTTTCAATCAAAACACCATGAAAATTAAAATACGAATTTAAACAAAAACATGAAACTGGAGATGCATGGAATATAGGTTTCAGGAACTTTTAATCATCAAGAATGATCCCAACTTATTCTATGCCACCTCAAGAGTTGATTTGAGTGGATGGTTGGCCTTGAGGATTACTGAAAATAGGATTTCGAGTTTCCCATATTCTTGCCAAAATTTGAGATTTTGAGAGTGTTCTTGAGCGTGTTTTTCGTTTTTCTTTTGTCTGAGTGTGCAATGTATATATAGTGGAAGAGATTAGGTTAAAAGATAGGATTGGATATAATATAAAACTTATCTTTGATTTTGTTTGAAAAATATATTGGAATATGACAAAACCATGAAGATTTGTTTCAAGAATAATTCCACACGGTCTCTAAAATATTTGAATCAAAAGCCTTTTAAGCCTTATACATTCACTTAATATTTATTTGATTTAATTTTGAATTTAAATGAATAAGAATCAAAATAAACAAAATAAAGATTAAAATGTTATATGAATGGATTTGGAGGTTCATTATGAGGTCAATAACACGTTTGGACCTTAAAAGATAGGCCCATTAGCCCAAAAATTTAAATTTGCTCACATTGATCTTCCTGCATTTTCTCAAAATTGCCTAACTTGTACAAATCATAAATCTCTCAATTTTTGTCATATGAATGTGATCTTAGACTTTTTGGAAACCTTAAGATGTCCAATACAATCTTCATGTTGGTCATTTTTCCATTTGAATATTTTAACTTAACGTGAATTGCTTTGACAAAAAGTGTCTTTTTGTTGACTTTTAAAATGACCTATAATATTTTGGCCCATATCTCTCAAATGAAGCATTTTTGACCTTAAGCTTAAAGAGCCAAAGATGTAGAAAATTGAATTTCCATCAAAGTGGGCTTTGGTTGAGAATTTTCTGATGAAGTATGTGAAAATTATTCTTGGTCAAAGTTCAGTTGACTTCTCCTTAAGAAAACCCTAATTTAGCAACTTTTGACTTTTGATGAATCTTGAGTTTTCTTGATGAATCATGATCAACCCTTGAACAAATGATGAATGTGAGTTCAGAATGTTGATGTTGACCAAAAATCTTGAAGTTTGACTATATGTTGACCATAATTGACTTTTTATCAAATATAGTTGATTTTCACTTATCTGAGCATTTGACTGGGCAAATTTGTGATGTAAGAATTGAAACTTGACATGAGGATTCTTTGAAGCATATGAGAAACCATGAAATCCACTTGAGGCATTAGAATTCCAATTTCCTTTGAGAAAAGTAAAACCTTAATTATAGGCCACTGCTTAGGAGGAGGGTTCATCTGATCAATTCTTGAATAGTCTTGAGTACTTGAGAATCTTAGGAGCATGAGAAGGTATTTTGAATCATATTGTCTTGAATAATGGTAAGAAAATTTTGGGGTACAATAGATACATATGAAAAATTGTATTTCCATCAAAGTGGGCTTTGGTTGAGAATTTTCTGATGAAGTATGTGAAAGTTATTCTTGGTCAAAGTTCAGTTGACTTCTCCTTAAGAAAACCCTAATTTAGCAACTTTTGACTTTTGATGAATCTTGAGTTTTCTTGATGAATCATGATCGACCCTTGAAAAAATGATGAATGTGAGTTCAAAATGTTGATGTTGACCAAAAATCTTGAAGTTTGACTATATGTTGACCATAATTGACTTTTTATCTAATACAATTGATTTTCACTTATCTGAGCATTTGACTGGGCAAATTTGTGATGTAAGAATTGAAACTTGACATGAGGATTCTTTGAAGCATATGAGAAACCATGAAATCCACTTGAGGGATTAGAATTCCAATTTCCTTTGAGAAAAGTAAAACCTTAATTATAGGCCACTGCTTAGGAGGAGGGTTCATTTGATCAATTCTTGAATAGTCTTGAGTACTTGAGAATCTTAAGAGCATGAGAAGGTATTTTGAATCATATTGTCTTGAATAATGGTAGGCAAATTTTGGGGTACAATAGATACATACAAAAAAAAGAATGAAGAATAATGAATATGTGAGATGCAAAATATATGAATGCATGATGACAGTAACGGGTTTTATAAAAGGTACCCTTAGTTGGTAGGCTCCTAGTTTTGGTCTACGTATATCTACCCTCCTCATAAGGTGGCTTCCTTAAGGGTATCATGGATTACGCTAGATGGAAAGGCACAAGGGCCTCCCTTAAGTGGAGCCTGTAACGCTCCGGTATTTAATTATTTATTTAATTAAATATTTTTGAATATTTAATTGTTAATTCAAATTTTTATTATCGAAGTCAGAATTATTTTATTAAGCTGGAATAATAATTAATCGAATTTAATTTGGTGGAATTAAGTTAAAGTGTTATTTTATTATTAAGCTTAAATATAAATTTGGGCTTAATTGGTGGTATTGTGTAGTAATAGAGGGGTATGTCTTTTTAGGCCCAATTGAGTTTTTTTAAGATTAAATATAATATACCTATTATATTAGAAATAGAAGTAGAAGAATAGAAGGGAGTATTGTATCAGGAAGAAAAATAGCAAGAGGAAAATAGGGTTTGGGAGAAGAGAAAAAGAATAAGAGGAAATTTCTTCAAGTGTCATTTTCCCCAAAAATTTGGTTGAAGTCTCTTAAAGCTGCTCCTAATCCAAGGTAAGGGTGGAGTTCTGACTCTATAATAGGGTGTATAATTAATAGTATGTGAATTTTGGGTTATAGAAATTATTTCTAATTGTGTTTGAAATTGGTATATTGATGAAATTGAGAGATGATTTAGGATCCAATATATTTAAATATACATATTTTGCAACAATAGCGCAAAGCATAGAAAGCAATAACTAATTGGCATACTGATGTAATATGATGAAGTAGCGCCTAGAATTAAGTAGCACAATAACGAAAATAAGAAGCACTAGCTTGCAATACCGTGGCACATAAAATGGGATAACACTAAATGGCTTTTGGCATTAGTTTCATACTGTAGTTGCATTTATGAATTGGCACTTGGAGTATGATACTTACTTGCTGTAGCGCAAATAATGAATGGTGTGTAGGAGAATCACTTGGCTAATTGCAATGTTGTAGTAACATTTAAGAAGTGGCTATGAAAGGCACTTGGCTTGCGAATAAAGTAGCGCATAGAATGAATTAGTGCTTAGTAATACAGCTTATTCTTGTAGCGTAATTTAAGAAGTAGTGTTTAAAAACAATGCTTTGCTACTGTAGCGATAATAAAGGAAATGAAGTAGTATTAGAAGTAACTAAATTGAATACTGTAGCGATGCAATAAAGTAGTACCTAAAGGCACATACTAGCTACTGTAGCGGAATTAAGAATTAATACTTAATGGCAATTGTTTTTGGAATACTGTAGCAAATTTAAGAAGTAATTACGTTCCGGTTTACAAATATAAATATTTAATAATAATGATTTAATATCTTTAATAAATAATTTTGTAGGATTTATAAAGTAGAATTAATAGAATTTTTGGCCGATAATTAATTAACCGATTTTAGCCAAAATAGTCTGAATAATTATGCGGTTTATTGTAGTAACTTTTGGTTGATCTGTTGGATGGCATTTTTGTTGAAAAATATGAATTTGCAGGTGATCTCATTGCCTCTATTTATGGGCAAAATATTGAGTTGCAGGCTTATGGCCAACGTTGAATTAAGTTGAATTATTGTTGTTGTTGTTGTTATTACGTTCATGTCGTTAATGCATACATAACATATCATGTTGGAGCTGATGCTCGTCAAGTTGGCCTGGATTGGCAAATATAAAGTTGAAGGCTTATGCCTTGTTGATGCCTCTATTTATTGGCAGATTTATAAGTTGGGAGTTCTGCTCCATTTGTACCACATGCATGTGCATAAAAATGAGTCGCATTTTATGTTGCATTCTCAGTTGTCGTGTGGACGAATTAATTATGTTGAATGTTGATAAAAGATGTGAAGTGGTGAATTGTATGATCTAATTCTAATATATTATTTATTTTATATCTGATTATATGGTTCGATGTCTCACCCCTTCTTTTTGAATGTCGCCCTCTGTTGGTAACATGCAGGTAATTAAGAAGGTTAGTTGTTACCCTCGTTAGTTCGAGTTGGTGTTATCACTCTGATACGCAGCACTCGGGGGGATGAACGCATGTTTTCCTTATTGTTGATTTTTATTATGTTGCTGAATTTTTAAGTTGTTTTCATTAAAAGACTTGTTGTCTTAGAATTGTTTTGAGTTGGATAAGATGTTATGGTGTTTTCAGTTGAATTTTGTGAATCCACTGCGTAGTAATGAAAGTTGTTTTTACTTTTAAAGTTTAAGCAGGTTGTTATCGGTTCATCCGAAATTCATGTGTTATGTATCTGAACTATAGCTGATTGAATGTCGTAGTTTTAAGTCCAAAATGTAGCATTCCATTTATTTGTTGGAAATTTTTATAACTCTGATTTTATTTAACTCGTTGGGTAGAAATGGGATGTTACAGAGCCTCATAGGGATGATGTATCCCCTTGGCCAATAGACGAACCTTTTTTCTAAGATTTTTGAAAAAAAAATTTAAGTAAAATCCCGTCAAAAAATAAATAACAAGATAGTGATAATAATATAACTAAAATAAATAATATAAATTAGTAAAGATGGAAATAAAAAAAATAGAAAAACCCTAGTTAAAACCCTAAACCTAAAAGAGAGAGGCTTTTAAACCCTAGGGTTAGGTCCCCAGCAGAGTCACCAACTGTAATAACCGGCTGAAAATTATAGAGTCGCCACCATTAATTTGTATCCTAAGGAAGGGAATATAACGAATAACCCTAATTTGGATAAAAGATTCGAAGTTGTTGACTCGCTTTAGACGAATGGAAGGTGTTAGGTACCCCTCATCTACCTTGTTCACAAGGATACTAGGGTTTAAGTTTAAAGGTTCAGGAATCAGGTTTTAGTTTTAATTAGGGGAACTCGCCACTATTTTAAGTCGTATGCCTATGTATTCTCTTATGAGGAATCAGAAACCCAATTCGTAGTTCGTAGTTGTTTGGTTAGTTTTTTTTATGGACAGTGGAAATATCTCGAATTCTCCTTGAACCAAGTATGGGTTTATGAATAGTGGAATTGTAGACGAAGTTTGCAGGTCGATAGGAGAAGTTTCCATAATCCTTTTTTTGAAAATAAATATGTTTGAATCATGTTAGTAAAAAATAAGGTTAGTGTTTGATTGGTTAGATGTTTTCGAGTATATGATACAATATGAGAAAAATAGATTTTGATGCATGAGAAAAATATTTAATGTAATTATATAAAAAGAGTTACTATTTTAAAAAGAAAGTTTTGATTAATAAACAACTATTTTAAAATATATTAAATATTAAAAATATCCAATCATTTATTTATTAATGTGCAAAATCTATTTAATACAAAAATGCTAAAATATGATAATGAGTGAATTAATAAAATAAATAAATAAAATGTTTTAAAAAGAAATAATTAAAATTAAATTAAATTAATTAGAAGGCCATATGGTGTTAAACACAAGGGGATTCAGATATCGAACTGGGCCCAAATGCGAGGGAGTGTATTTTTGGCCTGGTAAGTAAAATTGGGGGGTGTAAGTATTAAGAGCCCAAGTCCAAATATTAGACGTGGCCAATTATCACATGAGTAATTAGTGAGAACAAAAACAGGGGGGGCGTCAAAACAAGTTGGGCTCAGGCCCGAACAAGAATGGGTGAGGTCCACTTGGATCGTATGCGGTGAGGCGCATGTGGCTATCATGGTCACGCGACTTTGGGGCGTTTGATCGAGATCAAAGGGTTGTGATTGAAGGGGCAAGGCAAGGAGAACCGTATGGGATCAAAGCGCGTTATATTTTTTTTCATTTTCCTTTACATTTCCTCTCATTTCATCTTTCTCTCTCTTTTTGTTCTTCTGTCCTCTCACCGAAAAACCCAACAACCTCCCAACCCTAAAAGGCTCACCTCTGGCGGCAACGATGATCTCTCCCCCAAACCACCCAAAATCCAACCCTCAAACCCCTAATTTCCTTAGACAGACACCACAACAATATCAATCGCAGCAAAAAAATCTTAAAGCTAACTGCAAAAACCAACATTTATCTTTCGTGCAACTGTTAATCCTTGGCTCGATCTCGTCTCTAATCTCCCCTTTCTTCTATTAACAGGTATCTGACAAGGATGATGATGGAAGTGACGGTGGGTTTGAAGAGCTTGAGGGTGACGACAGTGACACCACATATCTAGGGTTTCCGAAATTGAGACCTAGATCTCTATAAAAAGGCTTCTTCTACTCCTTTTTGCTCGTCTATTTTTTATCCTCCAAGTATCTGTTCTTAGGGCTATTTATAGGTTTTTATAGAGTTAAATTAGGAAAATTATATTTGATTTCTGTTATGAATTAGAGATTAGAGTTGATTGGAGATTGAGTTAGAAATTAGGAATTAGATTAGGCTTTGATTTGTACTTGATACAATTCTGTAAGTGATACCATATTTGATTTTGTAAATTTTGGACGATTTTGGTATTTTTAATAAGGAAAGATTTGATTCCATTTTATTTACTTGATATGTTTTGATTTTTTTGAGTTTTGTACGCGTTTTTGGAAATCTTTGATTCCGGGCCTAGGTATTCTTGAGATGAAGATGAGCAAGAACAAGGCGTCGCAGATGAGAACAATATGGTTTCAAACCTTTGATTTTGACTTCGGTCAACGATGAAAAGTAATATTTGTTTTTTCCTTCTCTCTTTAAAAAAAAAAATTATAAAATAAATAATAATGGTAATATCGTCAATAATAATTATATTAATAACACTATATTTGTTATAATGAAAACTAAATAAATGTAGAGTTGACTCAAGTCAACTGAAGCTAAAAATGGGCCAACCTCTTGTTCAGCTATTGGGCTTCCAAGCGCACCCCCTATTATCACTAAAAATGGGTCTTCAAAAAATCTATTGGGCTGACCATACTTCTAAGTGCACCTCCCCTTTATTATAAAAAGAAAAATAATAACCTTAATGGGCAAACAATTTAAACAACAAATAAACCCCTCTTCTTTACAAGCTATAAAGGCCCCCTAATGAAAATGAACCATCAAACTTGGACAAATACACCCTTCTTGTGAATATAAACCCCCTGACAAATTAAAATTCAAAACAAACAATTCAAATAATAAGGTTAAAAGACCTAAAAATAATAACATAATATGATTATTTGATGGGGAAAATTCGGGGTATGACAAATGGTCGCCCTGATGGTTGGAGTAGTGTGGTGGATTTTTTTTGGAATTTAACAAGTTTGGTTTAGATTTTAGCCCAAGTGAACAGAGTACGGCTCCTACAGCCCCAAGTCTGTCTACTCCCGTAAAGTTTGTAAGTGTTAGTGTCAGTAATAATGGTCAAGTTCATGATGTCGGTGATGACGATAGTGATTATGACATTGATGATTGGATTCTCCCGAGTGTTCCAGGTGTAGAGCTCAACAACTGGACTTCTGAAGATGTCATCCTTGTCAAACTTGTTCAAGAGTAATTTTCTGTTTATTTATTTATCATGCAATAATTCATGCGCTCTACCCAAGGCGTAGTGAATCATATGTAGGGCCAAGTTAAGGGTTGCTCTAGAAAATAGTGTAAAGCAGAGGTTGATTAAAATGCTCTAGGAGTATGCTGACTTATTTTCTTGGTTTTATGAGGATATGCCCGAGTTGGACACCGATATCGTGGTACATAAGCTGACTTTAAAGGAAGAATATTCTCCAGTTAAGCAGAAACTTCGAAGAAATCATCCTGAGATGTCTTAGAAGATTAAGGAGGAAGTACAAAAACAGCTTGATGCGAGGTTCTTGAATGTGATTTCATATCCCCCATGGATTGTTAACATTATGCCAGTGCCCAAGAAAGATGGAAAGTTAAGAATGCATGTTGATTATAGGGACTTGAACAAAGAAAGAACTAAAGATGACTTTATGCTTCCCAAATTTGATGTTTTGGTTGATAACACAACTCATGCTAAAGTCTTCTCGTTCATAGATGGTTTTTCTAGGTACAATCAGATCAAGATGGCGCTAGAATACATTAAAAAGACAACTTTTATTACCCCATGGGGAAATTTCTGTTATAAGGTGATGCCTTTTAGTTTAAAGAACGCAGGGGAAACATATAAGCATGCAATGGTGACTCTTTTCCATTATATGATTCAAAAAGATATCGAAGTGTATGTTAAGGATATGATTGCAAAATCTAAGACAAAAGAAGAGCATCTTATTCATTTACGGAAGCTATTTGAAAGACTGGGGAAATTCAAATTAAGGTTGAATCCTAACAAGTGCGCCTTCGGGGTGAGATCTGGAAAATTACTAGGCTTTGTTGTAAGCAAAAGAGGCATCGAGGTTGATCCGGCTAAAATAAAAGCAATACAAGAAATTCTTGAACCAAGAACAAAAAAAGAAGTTTTTGGTTTCTTGGGGAGATTAAACTACATTTCTAGAGTTATCTCTCATCTTACAGCCACGTGTGATCCAATTTTCAAGTTGTTAAGAAAATATCAAGTGGTCAGGTGGAATGAAAATTTCCAGATGGCATTTGATAAAATAAAAGAATATCTACAGGAACCTCTGATCCTCATGCCTCCATTGGAGGGCAAGCCTTTAATCATGTATTTGACAGTACTTGATAACTCCATGGGTTGTATGATCGGGCAAGATGATAAGACATGAAAGAAGGAACAAGTGATTTATTATTTGATCAAGAAATTCATAGAATTCCAGTCGAGGTACTCTTTTCTTGAGAAAACTTATTGTGCACTGGCATGGGCTACTAAGCGCCTGAGGTAGTATATGTTGATGGATACTACCTACTTGATATCCAAGATGGATCCCATCAAGTACATTTTTGAGACGCCAACTCTCACAAGCAGAGTAGCCTGATGGCAGATGAGTTTGACTGAATACGATGTCCAATATACTACCAGAAGGCCATCAAGAGTAGTGTATTGGAAGATTATCTTGCTCACCAACCCATGGATGACTATCAACCAATGAGATTTGAATTTCTAGATGAAGACATCATGTATATCAGGGATTGCAACATTCCTGGCCCAAAAGAAGGACCTGAACCAGGATCTCAATGGACGATGGTGTTCGATGGTGCCTCGAATGCTCTAGGAAATGGTGTTGGAGCTGTTATTACTTCCCCTACAAGTTTTCATATTCCGTGTACTTCCCGAATTTGTTTTGATCGTACCAATAATATGGCAGAATATGAAGCTTGTATCTATGGCATTGAAGCTGCAATTGATTTGAGAAACATGTTCCTGGAAGTTTATGGAGTTCAGATCTTGTGATAAGTCAGATTAACGAAGATTGGGAGACTCGTCGTCCAAATATGATTTCATATAGAGAACATGTTATAAAGTTGATTCCCTACTTCAAAGAGATCATGTTTGAGCACGTCTCAGAGGAAGAGAATAATCTTGCAGATGCTTTGGCTACTATGTCATCCATGTTTAAAGTAAAGTGGGCTAATGAAGTGCCTTCGATCACTATCATGAGGTTTGATGAGCCATCATTTTTCTATGAAGTTGAAGTGGAATTGGATGGTAACCTATGGTTTCACGATATCAAGAGGTACCTTGAGGCTCAATAATATCCTAAAGATGCATCTGTTACAGATAAGACGTTTTTGAGGAGGTTGTCAGCCAAGTTTTTCCTCAGCAATGGTACGTTGTACAAAAGAAATCATGATGGTACCTTACTCAGATGTGTAGACAAGAACGAACCAGCAAAGATCATTGAAGAAATGCATCAAGGTGCCTTTGGGAATTATTCCAGTGGACATACCATGGCTAAAAATATTTTGTGAGCTGGTTATTATTGGTCCACAATGGAAAATGATTTCTACAACCATGCCAGAGTCTGCTACAAGTGCCAAGTATATGCTGACAAAGTGCATATTCCTCCTGTTCATTTGAATGTCTTGACTTCTCCATGGCCTTTTGCAATGTGGGGCATTGATATGATTGGTTGTATTAGGCCAATTGCTTCCAGTGGTAATTTTTTCATTCTGGTTTCCATTGACTACTTCACCAAGTGGGTCTAAGTTGCATCTTATGCAAATGTTACCAAGCAAGTGGTTGCTCTCTTTATCAAGCATAACATGATTTATCTTTAAGGGATTCTTGAAAAGATCATTAGTGATAATGAATATAATCTCAATAACAAGATGATGAAAGAGCTCTTTGAATCCTACAAGATCAAGCATCATAATTCTTCTTCATATCGTCTGAAGATGATGGGCGTTGTTGAAGCAGATAATAAAAATATCAAGAAGATTATGCAAAAGATGGTGGTGACTTACAAAGCTTGGCATGAGATGCTGATTTTTGCTTTGCATGGCTATCGTACTTCAGTGCATACTTTGACTGGGGCAACCCCGTTCTCACTTGTCTATAGAATGGAAGTAGTCTTGCCTGTGGAAGTTGAGATTCCTTCTCTAAGGATTATGAAATATGTCGAGCTTGATGAAGCTAAATGGGTGCATAATCGGTTGGATCAGTTGAACCTCATCGACGAGAAAAGACTAGCGATTGTATGTCATGGTCAGGTGTACCAACAGAGAAAGAGAAAGGCATTTGACATAAGGGTGGACCCTCAGAGTTATAAGGCAGGTGACCTCGTGTTGAAAAGGATAATTCTTCCTCAAGATGATCCCAGGGGAAAGTGGATGTTATAACCGGTTTTAAAATAAGAGTCACAACCATTAACTTTTATCCTAGGGAAGGGAATATAACGGATAAACCTAATTTGGATAGAGATTCTAAGTTGTTGACTCGTTTTTAGACGAAGGGAAGGTGTTAGAGTTTTAATTTTTATTTGGGGAACTAGCCACGGTTTCAAGTCGTATGCCTATGTATCCTCTTATGAGGAATCAGAGTCCCAATTCATAGTTCACAGTTGTTTGTTGGTGTTTAATATGGATTACAGAAATATCTCGTATTCTTCTTGAACCAAGTTTGGGTTTGTAAATTGCGGAGTTGTTAGACGAAGTTTGAAGTTAATGAGAAATATCTCCATAATCCTTTTTCGAAAATATATAAGGTTTCATTAAGTTAGTAGAAAATTCTTAGTATTTTTATTGGTTAGGTATTTTCAAAAGTATTAAAAATATTATTATGCATGAAGAAAAATAGTTTTAATGTAATTAAAATAAAAAGAAGGATTTGAATTAAAAAATAAATAAATTTAGAATTTATTTTTTATATATTAAAAATATTAATTAAAATAAAGTAAAATAGAAAAATATAAATAAATGAATAAAATAAAAAATAAAAAATTAATTTTAATTATAAAACATAGGGGGTGTATTTTAATTATAAAGCCTTAAATCCATATATTGGATTTAGGCCCAAAGCGCAAGGGGTGTTATTTTACAATAGCTTAGTAAAATTGGGGGTACAAAAATTAAGGGGGTCCAAGTCCAGATATTGGACTTGGCCCATTCGTGCAGGAGGTGAGAATTACACTTGATGATGTAATGTAGGGGGTGAGTTTAGTAATGGGCTAGGCCCAAACGTAACAGAGGAGAATCCAACAAACTTGGTACATGCGCGTATCCAGAATTACGATGAGGATGTGTTGTTTGAATCGTTTGATGGAGATCACATGTTCGTGATTGAAGGTGTATGGTAAGGGGACATGGGGCACAAGAACGGGATCACAAGGGTGTTTTATAAAAGGAAGTTTCTAGGTTGGAGTCCCATTTTTCTCTTCTTTCTCTCTCTCTACAACAAACGAAAACCCTTTGTGAGTTTTAGAGTAGGAGAGAGGCTCTGCCCTTTCTCTAGAAACCTAGAGATCAGAAATTTCCCCAGCCAACCATGCTGCCCCGTGCCGCCCTGAACCTCTCCTCAAACCACCTTGAAGCCCAGATCCCTGGTTGAAGCTCAACCGGGATCTTCAAACGTTCATCAGAGCCACTGTGAAGCGAGCCAGAAACCACCTTCTACCACCCTGAAACCGTTAGAACCCTAAGAACACGAACCCTAACCCCAATAATATAAAAACACTAACCCCAACAATATAAAAACCTTAACCCAGATTAGTATAAACCCTAATAATCTTAAGAACCCTAACCCTCATAAGAACCCTAACCCTAAAACCTAACCCTAAACCCCAAAATCAAACATAAATCATAGAGATTCACATATTATAACCCTGAGCTAAGTAGTTCACAGATTACCTCTTCGCGGTGATTTTGTTTTGTTTTGACTTTTGGCGTAATCTCCTTTTGATCCTTTCTCTTTGATTTTGTAGGTAACAGTAGCAACACTGTGGCGATAAACTTAGGTTTGAAGGACAGATATAGGGTTTCAGAAATTGAAACCCAGATCTCAAGCAGGAAGGTTGACGCATGGCTATTGCTTTTTATTTTCATCTTCTTCTGTTATAATTTCTTCCTCCAAAATTTTTTCTCCCTTTTCAATTAGTTTAAGGGTTTTATTTATAGGTTATATTTTAGATGAATTAGGAAATTATATGGATTTGTAGTTTCGAATTGTTGATTGAATAAGATTGTGTTAGAAATTAGATTAGAGATTTGATTTTGTAATGTATTTGGACAGTAACTTGTATACAGATTAAAAATCAATAAATGATCTGATTTGCAATCTATTTTAGTTTTAATTTGATTGAAAACAAACTCTAGACCTGGGCTCTTGAACTATCTTAGGGAACAAGAACTAATCAGGGCGCAGCTGGATAAAGGGTTTAAAACCCTAATGTTGACTTTAGTCAACCCTAAATAAAACAAAAGTATAATAATAAAAAAGTTAAGAATAATAGTAATAATGAAAAGCTATCAAATGATAATGGTGCAATAATAATAATAACACAAATATTACCCAATAAAATGAATTAACCAGACGTTGACTTTAGTCAGCATCACAAGAAGCCTTTTTTAACCATATTATGGGCTCCTCATCAGCTTAATGGGCCCAAAATTTCAAACCAAAATTAATACCCCCTCTTGATAAAGATACACCCCTTCTAAAAAAAAACATGATCTTTAGAATATCATTCTATAAAAACCAGGTTAATATCAAGATTTTTTAAAAATAGATGCATAGTAACAAAAATAAAAATGATACAATAACACATAATGATTCTTGACATCGGTAGGGAAAATTTGAGGCATGACATTTGTCCCTATTTAATTACTCTTCGATTGAACGGTGCGAGAATATGCAGGTCTTGAACATTTGAATCAGAGGGTTATTAAATAATGGAAGACCCCAAATTTTGACAATAAGACTATATGGATACGATGTACAGCGTTCCCAAGAGTTCGAAAAAGTATAAGCAAAGATGACGATGTATCATCTCACCAAAGTTAGAGCCTAAAGTTTTGATTAACTTAGATATGGCTACGCAGATAACTCGTCAATATCTAAAAGAGATCGTAGATTTTTCACATATTTACAATAACCTAGGAGTTAAATAACACATGTTTGGAAACTAACTTACTAATGCTTAGAGACTAACATAGTAAACTTAGGACGTAGATTTTGTCTATTCATCACAACCTAGGGGAAGGATAAAATAGAGCTTGATAACACAGTAACGCATGGAGACTAACACAATGAATTATATCGCTTTTTCGTTATGTTTACTACAACCTAGAGAGTAAACAATAAGAGGATGAAGTTGTGCATTTATCATGACCTAGAGGATAAATGACACAGGGATGGGCTTATATATTCATCACGACCTAGAGGATGAATAATATAACCTTGAAAATTCGCATACCTATAACAACCTAGAGGATAGATAATTGAAAAAATGTGTGTGTTTATCACGACCTAGAGGATAAATGACACATGGATGGGCTTATGTATTCATCACGACCTAGAGGATGAATAATATTACCATGAAAATTCGCATACCTATCACAATCTAGAGGATAGATAATTGAAAAAGGTTGTGTGTTTATCACGACCTAGAGGATAAACGACACGGAGATAGATTTATGTATTCATTATTACCTAAAGAATGAATAATATAAACCTGATAATTTATGCACCTACCACAACCTAGGGGATAGATGATTGAAAAGTTTGTGCGTTTATCACGACCTAGAGGATAACGACACGGCGGTAGTCTTACATAATTATCATGACCTAGAGGATAAATAATGTAATCATGAAAACTCGCATACCTACCACAACCTAGAGGATAGATAATTGAAGATTGTTTTGGTAATCGAATCTTAGATAACTAGACCAAAGATAAGATCGGAGTTTTACCGCTTGTGTTTTTTCTCAACCAAGCTATTTGTTTGTTTTTGTGGATCATATAATCCAATGATGAGCCCCAAGAAAGTTTATGGTTTAACCAAAAATGTATTTCGAGAATTCATGTATGATGTATATGTGTAATGTCTTAGATTCATATGGAACCCTAAGTGTATATGCGCTGAATTTTTCTGTATATGCCCCAAAATGTATATACATGCACCAAATGTTTCTATATGCCCAAAATGTTTTTATATGAACCAAATGTTTGTATATGCACCAAATGCTCATTGTAAATGTTTTAATATTCTCTCCTTTTAAGTCAGTGGCTTTGTGTCACTGACTCCCAAACATTGTATGTTGCGTTGTCGCGGTATTTTGAATTGATTTGAACAAAATGAATGGTTTCAGCAAGATTTTGATATTTGTATGAAGACGCAGGAGTAGGCTTGGACGTAGTTGCGAACGTAGGAGTGGATGTGGCTATGATCGCAGGCATGGACTTAGACGTTGATTTTCTTTCGATATTTTTCTGACCAAAATGGTTTTTGATGTTATATCAAATGCTTTTATTTGTCAAATCCCCAAAATGATTTCGACGTAGTATTCACATAAAATAATCGTAGTATTTTCAAATAAGTTAGAAAAGGAAAAGTATAGTTGAAAGATTGAAAAAGTAAATGTTTATTGATAAATACGCCTCTGAATATGCGAGAGTACAAGATGTAATTTCTTAAAAGAAGTAATTACATAAAGTTTTAAAACTGAAAATGGCAATGAAAATGATAATTGCTACTGCTGTTTCTCCAATGTCCTTTTGATAGTTCCAATCTACTTTACTTATGAGTCAAATGATTTGGATCAATCCCTCTCCTTCATGGTTGTAGTCGTGGTTCTTTGATTGCAATATATTTGTTCTTTATTTTTGAATAAGATCCCTAACTTTTTCCTGGATTGCCCTTTTGGGTTTTCAATCCACCGGGATAATTTTTTTTTGGTGTATGTTCCTAATTTTTACCTGGATCGCCCTTTAGGGTTTTCAATCCACCGGGATGCTCCTTTTTTCCTAAGTCGCCCATTTAGGATTCGAACTTAGTGAGCTTTTTATACATAGTATTTTTTACTGCACCTGAATTTGTCGGATGTGGCAGTTCTTCCCCGTCCATTACTGTGAGGATAAGACCACCACCCGAGAATGTTGTTTTTACTACATACGGCCCTTCGTAGTTGGGTTTCCATTTACCATATGAATCAAGGCGAGGTAGTAAAATCTTCTTGAGCACCAAATCTCCCTCTTTGAACACTCGAGGACCAACCTTCTTGTCAAATGCTTTCTTCATTCACTTTTGGTATAATTGACTGTGGCACAAAGTTGTCAAGTGTTTTTCTTCAACGAGGTTAAGTTGATCCAGTCATGTTTGAACCCATTATGACTCTTCAAGCTTTGTTTCCATTAGAACTCTTAGAGATGGACTTTCTACTTCAACAGGGAGTACTGCTTCCATGCCATATACTAAAAAGAAGGAGTTTCCCCTGTTGACGTACGTACGAATGTACAATAGCCATGTAGTGCATATGGGAGGATTTCGTGCCAATATTTGTATGTCTTCACCATTTTCTGAATGATTTTCTTGATATTCTTATTGGCAGCCTCAACGGCCCCATTCATCTTGGGTCGATACGGTGAGGAATTATGATGCTTAATTTTGAATTCATCGCACAACTCCTTCATTATTTTATTGTTCAAATTGGACACATTGTATGTAATGATTCTGCTAGGAACCCATATATGCATATAAGGTTCTGCTTGATGAACTGAGTAACCACTTGTCTTGTCACATTTGCGTAAGACGCATCTTCCACCCACTTGGTGAAGTAATAGATGGCAACTAGTATGAACCGGTGTCTGTTAGAGGCTTTTGGTTCAATCATTCCTATCATATCAATTCTCCATATTGAGAATGGCCACAAAGATCTTAAGACATTCAAAGGAGTTGGTCGAACATGCATTTTGTTGGCGTAAATTTGGCATTTGTAACATGTTTTTGTATAATGGTAGCAATCAACTTTCATCGTCAACCAATAATAACATGCTCGCTAGATCTTTCTGGCCATGGCATGTCCATTTGTATGATTTCCAAAAGTGCCTTCATGGATTTCTCTCATAAGTGTATTCGCTTCATGTTTCTCCAAGCACCTGAGTAGTACCATGTCGTAGTTTTTCTTGTATAAAACATAACCATTCAGAAATAACTTTGAAGCTAGATTCCACAGAGTTTGTTTATCAATTACAGAGGCATTTTCTGGATATTCTTGTTTCTCGAGATACCTTTTGATGCCATAGAACCAAGGCTTGTTATTCAGTCCTTCTTCAATAGCAAGGCAATGTGCTGGTTCTTTAAAATATGTAATTGTAATATGCGGCTCATGATTTGGCCAAGTCACTTTGAACATGGTTGATAAAGTTTCCAAGGCGTCTTCCATTTGATTTTCCTCTCGCAAAATATGATTGAATTTGATCTCAGTAAATTCTGTAGCTAGCTTCAAAACATGATCCCTATATGGAATCAATTTGGAATGTTTAGTGTCTCATTCACTGTTGACTTGGTATATGACTAATGTTGAGTCTCCATACACTTTGATATGTTTAATTCTTAGATTGATTGCAGCTTCCAGACCCAAGATACAAGCTTCGTATTCAGTAATATTGTTGGTGCAGTCAAAATATAAGCTTGCAGTATAAGTTTTGTGAAAATTCCTTATAGAAGTCAAAACTTCCCTAATATCGTGCCCTAGTGCATTTGAAGCCCTATCAAACATGAGTGTTCAACGTGCCCCTATTTTAGGTCCTTCGTCGGGTCTTGGTATTTTGTAGTCACCAATAATAATGACATCTTCGTCTGGAAAGTCGAACTTCATTGGTTGATATTCTGGCAACGACTGATGAGCCAAATGATCAGCTAGTACACTAACCTTGATGGCTTTTTGAGTAACATATTAGATGTCGTACTCAGACAATAACATCTGCCATCTGGTTATCCTTCCTATAAGGGTTGTTTTTTCAAACACATACTTCAAAGGATCCATTCTTGTTATTAACCACATGGTGGGAGTTAACATATACTACCTTGACTGTTTATTATCCCAAGTCAAAGCACAATAAGTCTTCTCAAGGAGCGAGTACCTGGTTTCGCAGTCAGTGAATTTTTTACTGAGGTAGTAAATTGCATGCTCTTTTCTACCAGTTTCATCATGTTGTCCTAACACACATCCCATTGACCCTTCAAGCACGGTTAAGTACATGATGAGCGGTCTTCTAGGAACTGGTGGCATCAAGATTGGTGGCTCTTGTAAATATTGCTTTATTATCTCGAAGGTTGTCTGACAATAATCATTCCACCCTACTGTCTTCTCTTTTTGAAGTAATTTGAATATAGGTTCACAAGTAACAGTTAGGTGCGATATGAACCTTGAAATATAATTCAATCGTCCTAAGAAACTACGAACCTCTTTTTCTGTCCTTGGAGATGGCATTTCTTGTATGGCCTTCACCTTATCAGGATCCACCTCAATACCATGATGACTTACAATAAAACCCAATAACTTGCCTGATCTCACAACAAATGTACACTTGTTCAAATTCAACCTCAGTTTGAACTTTTGCAGATGCTCAAATAACCTTTGTAAATGTATGATGTGGTCCTCATATGTATGCAATTTAGAAATCATATCATCTAGATATACCTCAACTTCTTTGTGGATCATATCATGAAATAGTGTGACCATAGCTTGTTGATAAGTTTCCCTTGCATTCTTTAAACCGAAAGACATCACCTTGTAATAGAAAGTTCCCCAAGGAGTCATGAAAGTAGTCTTTTCCATATCTTCGGGTTCCATTTTAATCTCATTGTAACCTGAGAAACCATCCATGAATGAGAATACCGAAGCTTGAGTTATACTATCCATCAAAACATCTATGCGAGGTAACATGAAATCATCTTTGGGACTTGATTTGTTCACATCCCGATAATCTACACACATGCATACTTTGTCGTCCTTCTTGGGTACTGGTACAATTTTAGCTATACAAGGTGGATAATCTACCATCGCTAAGAACCCTGCATCAAATTGTTTAAGGACTTATTCTTGAATCTTGCTAGACATATCTGGATGAGTTCTTCTGAGCTTCTGTCTAACTTGGGAGAAACCTTCCTTGAGAGGTAATATATGCACCACAATCTCTGTATCTAGTCATGTCATGTCCCTATAAGACCAGGAAAATATATCCACATATTCATGTAACAACTTGATCAATCTTTCTTTGAATCTTATCTCTATTGTTGACCCTAGCTTGATCTCTTTTGGATCTTCCTCTGTGCCAAGGTTGATAGTCTTAATAGATTCTTGGTATGGTTGTATATTATCAGCTTTTTGCTCTATCTCCCTCGCCAATTCTTTGGAGAGTTCAATATCTTCATCATCTTCCTCTTCCACTTGGTTGATGGGTGCATCAAAATTATATCGGATAGCCGCAGTAACGTTATGGTGATTTTAGGCATGGATCTGCACATTTATCATGTTTTGGTTTAGTTTTAGTATGTGAATTTGGAAAATGCATATGAATAAAAGTATTGCCATTTTTAAATATAAGAGATAAATGCAAGAGAAACACATGGATCTTAATTGAATAAAAAATATAGCTTTTTATTAATTGTGAATATTTCCTGAAGAAAATTGGGGAACCCTTAGAAGCTACCTCTATGCCTTGGGCTTGACATATGTTCTTTCAAAAATAAGAAAAATTACTTTGGAAAGAAAAAGATCTTCGGAATATCCGCAACTGATTTTTGAGCTATTCGCCTGGAGCACATTAAAGGATGAAGTCATATGCTCTCTTGGTGTTGCTCTTGTTAGATATCATCGCCACTTATCCGCCATGAACTGTTTCTTTGTTGATGAAGGTCTCCTGGATTGGAGGAAACTGCGCCTTGCCTTTCAGAGTAGCCTTTGATGATTCGTAGCCCAAACCAAAACAATTCTTCTTTTCAGGTATCTCCATAAGTTTACCCCAACCTTTTGAGGTTTCATCCTTCACATTCATTTGCAAGACTCTCCATGAAGTCACGGTAGGTTTCTTGATTTTCTCCACCGGTAGGGTTACCATTGAAGCAACCTCTAAGACTTGAAATGGTGTTGTTATACAGTCTTCATCAGCACTGATATATTTGTAGGACTGTATATGACTTACAAAGATGTCCTCTTCACCGTCGATTATAACCAATCTTCCTTCAATGAAGAACTTCAATTTCTGGTGTAGAGTTAAAGTAACAGCACCCGCTGCATGAATCCAAGGTCGTCCGAGCAAACATGTATATGCTAGTTCTATATCCATTTTTTAAAAGGTTATATAAAACATGTGCGGGCTGATCTTGACAGGAATATCCACTTCTCCAAACACTGTACTTTGAGAACCACCGAAAGCTTTGACTATCATAGAACTTGGCCTTATTACAACACCATCCAATGTCAACTTCATCAAGTTGGATTTTGGTAACACATTAAGGACAAAACTAGTATCGGTGAGTAGCCTAGATAGGCTTGTAGTACCTATCTGAATAGAAATATGCAATGCCTTATTGTGAGCTCTGCCTTGTGGAGGCAACTCACTGTTATTAAAACCTAGATACGATCCAAATGTCAGATTTGCTACAACATTGTCAAACTGATTCGCTGTAATCTCTTTCGCCATATGAGCATAACTTAGAACCTTCATTAGAGAGTCTCGAGTGCTTCTGAGTTTAGGAGCAACGAGAGTATTGAAATCTTGGTAGGGTTTGGTTTAGCTGATCCACCACCGTATAATCACTCCTCTTGATTATTTTCAGGAATTCTTCTGCCTCTTGGGTAGTAAAATTCTTGCTCGAAGGCTCTTGTTCTTGGCTTGCCTCCACCATAGCTTTCCCCTTATCCTTAACTATAACATCATTCTTCTTTTGTGGTTCGGGACCATAGATTCGACCACTGCGAGTCATGCCCCATGTTCCATCTATATTTGTGATCGCAGGTTATTGACTTGTCGATGGTTCACATTCTTGCTTTAAACCATTGACGTTTACAATAGAATTATAACTCTAAGATACTACTTTCTTACTTTCGTAAAGGGTAGGAGATGGCCTCATAATCACCATTGTAGTCATCAAAACCGCTGTATCCTTAGATTTTATCATGGTATCATTACTGGTGCTTCTGTTGACTCTCCCCATGGAATCAAAAGAGTCTTCTTATTAAGGTTCGGCCCTTGGTAAGGAATTACCAATGGCTTCTTTGCACTTCCATCGATCACAACTTTGTATTCTTCTTTAGGGTATTTCCCGAATTGGACTATCCCCTAATCCACCAATTTTCATAATGTCTTCTCAAAATCTTCATTATGTTCCAAGAGAAACCCACACTCCAACAAGTATTCTTTCAAAAGGTTTACCGAGGCCTTTTCTTGTCTGGCTGCCCCAAAGTTAGTGACCACCTCAATTTCATTTACCTTCGGTCCACCATGCGGAGGCATGGGGTTCATCTTGATGTTTGGTTTGTCATAAGTGATATCTTGAGAATCCAACAAATCCTGAACCTTGTGTCTAAAGGCCCAAAATTTTTCTATAGTATGCCCTGGAGAATTGGCATGATATTCGCACCTGGCATTTGCATCATACTTCAGAGGGAGTGCCCCAATTGGAGGAGCTAAAGGCTTTAGCTCCACCAAAGATGCCTTGATTAAATGTTGTAATAATTGACTATGCGTCATGGGGATAGGATCAAATATTCTTGGAGGCCTTTCAAACCTGTTTTGTTGTTGTTGTTCTCATGGAATCACTAATGGTTGTTGTGTTCTTGGATGCAATTCTACATCATTGATTTCTACTTCCTTCTTTTTCGAGAAGTTAGGAACATGTGTTTTTGGATTATAAGGGGTACCAGATGATGCCCCTTGTATCTTATCGCTCTTTATACCTGCTTCAATCCTTTCACCAATAGTCACAAAATGAGAAAATATGGAAGAGACGATTCCTACCATCTTATCATAGTACAATCCTTGTAAAGTATCCATGAATATATCGACCAATTCTTTCTCCAGGAGTGGTGGTTGCACACAGGCTGCCATTTCTCTCCACCTTTGTGCATACTCCTTGAAAGACTCCTTCTTTTTCTGAGACAAGTTTTGGAGTTGCATACGATTAAGCACCATGTCCAAATTATACTTGTACTTTCTCAAGAAAGCATTGGCAAGATCTGCCCATGTCTGGATATGAATTCACTCCAATTGCATGTAGCAATCTAAGGATTCCCCCCTCAAACTGTCTTGGAAGCAATGGATCATCAGCTTTTAATATTGAGCATATGCATGCATCTTTCTGAAATACATGCGTAGATGGTTCTTTGGACATGTGAGCCCCTTATATTTTCCAAAGTCAGGTACTTTGAATTTTAGAGGGATCACTACATCAGGAACTAGACCCATTTCAAAAGCGTTGGCATCAAAAGCATCATAACCCTCCACAACCTTCAACATTTCTTCAAGAGCTTTGTACTGGTTGAGTGCCAATGGATTTTCAGTGACATGGATGTGGGATATCCTTCGAGGTAATGGATTGACATCTTCTAAGTCATGGTCTTCATACTGCAAGTCTATGTAGGTATCCGCGTTGTTGATCATAATCTGCAAGGAAAGAGATGCCCCTACTTTTGGTGGAGGTGGGACAAACCCTTCAGTATCATCTTGTCTGACCTCTTGTTGAGCCATAGTTAACTTTTGAGGTCCTGACTCTGGTTCTCTTCTTGGTTGGTGACCGCTCGATGCGCCAATAGTCTGGGCTACTTCTTCAAAGACTACCCTAGGAATATGTTCTTGCTTCTCGATGATGTTCTTCAAGGATAGAAGAACTTTACTCATATCTCCTTTCATCGAGTTGATGTTGCCTTTTACCTGCTCCAAATCTTACCTAAGTGCGGCTTGGTTCTCTTTGATCTGTTCCATCACTTCCTTTTGATGGGCCCTTGTTTGATATGGCGGTCGAAGAGGTGGTGCTTTTCTACCAATGGTTTAACTGGAGATGATTTTGAAAATTAATGAGTTTTTTTGTTATGAAATGTGAAATGATGCGATGTTTGTGAATGCATGGATGCGTATGAATATGTTATGACTTTTTCTTTGTTTTTTAAATGTCTTATTTACTTGGATTTTCCATATATATTTTTTCTTTTTTTTATTTATATTTTTCAGGTTTTTCTTTTTTATTGGTGAGCATCTAAAAATAAATACACAATCGAGATATGGAAACAAAATACTTTTATTAAAATAACAATTGTCTTTAAAAAGGAGAGTACAATTCATATATTGAAAAATATTCAAACCAAAACATAAAAACTTGTTGAAAGAAATAATAAAGGGAAACAAAACCTTCTAAGTACGCTTGTGGATTTCTGCTCTGAAGCCATCAACCATAGTCCTACAAAACTTGAGGAAGTCTTCAACATCCTTCAGGAGAGGGACCATCACAATTTTCGCATCTCTAAAACCTCTAGGGATGTCCTAAATGAGATTGTTGGATAAGAAGATGATTTTTGCATGCTTGTCTTTGTAGAATCGATATTCTTGCTAGAGGTCCAGAATTATGTTATGATTATCTTTTCCTGCTTTGGCGATCTTTGCATATTTCTCTTCCCAATATAAATTTTTAACCCTCATGTCTGTATAGAGTTTCCTTTGTATGAGGAAATTCTTTTGGAGGTCTTCTAACTCATGACACACTTGCTCATAATCATCAGTCTTTTGGGTGAGAAGTCTTTCTGCCATCATCCTCTTGAGACATTCCCCTACATTTGATTCTTGAATATATTGGAGTCTCAAAGTAAGATACTTAATTTTCTCTTCTTGATTTAAAGAGGCTTATGCCAAACTTTGAATTTAAGCCCTCAAATTTTCTTCCATATCCTTTTTGTCTTGCATTGCCTTTTCGTACCACCTACTTAGTTTCCTGATTTCACTAGCAGCATCTTCCAAACATTGGTTGTGGGAATCCAAGTTAAAGGTAGCACTCGACAACCCTTCAATCGAACGTTTCCGATGAAGACTCTCCTTTTCAAATGCTTCACGGTCTTTCTAAATCTGTTGATCTTTGGACTCAAGCTCGCATTGCATTTGTTTTTTCTCCTTAGCTAAGTTATGAAGGCTAAGATTCAATTCTTATTCCTCCTTTTTAGCTTGATTCAAGGATTTCTTCAAGTTGTCTCATTCTTCTAAGGACATAGGCAGAGGAACTGGGACATCTGGCTTTACTTAGGATCAGTCAAATGGTAACTTAATAACTCACACCTTATCCAAAACCCGTCGAGTGTAAGGTTCTTTTGCCACCGCATTCTTCCTTTCAGCTTTTCTCTTGTTAACCCTATTCCAAGATCGGATGATCTTGTTGAGCAACTCTCGGTCATTTTTTCCCATGTTGTGAATGATTAATTGTTGAATTTATTCATCAGATGGTTTATCCTCCAAAGGGTACCTAAATTATCGCAAAGCAAAAGTAGGGTTGTAGTTGATGCAACCACATGACTCAATCAACGGAACATTCGCGAAATCTCTACAACTGTAAATGATGTCTCCAATGTCTAGATTTATTGCATACCACAACATAGAATCAACAGTAAGAGACCTTAATTTTTGAGGCCACTCGAATCGTGTCAGAGTTTTATAGTATAATCTTCTTTGTAGAGATGAGACATAAACTAAGAATATGGAAGCGAGATACACTAGTTCAGCGTACCCCTCCCCTTTTTGTAACGAGTGTGAAGAGCATAGTCAATATCACAAGTAAAGAAGGAGTTGGGTCCGCATTCAAAGCTTTTGTGCCCCCAAAATACACTAATATTTGCAGGGTCAATATAGTCTATAGAACGTGGAAACAGAATTACACCAAAGACAAGTAGCCCTAAACAATCAACACAAAACTCTCATTCTTTGTTATTGGTAAGAGAAAGGGCTTTAGCTTCGAAATAGCATCTCTTAACCCCTTGTACATCCCCTTCTTTTTTGTAATTAAATGATAATTTAGGATAAGGAACCCCTAAACCATTTTCTAATTGTTTAATGTCAATTGTTTGTCCAATTCCCACATATGATTTTCCCTTAGAAAAATTCAAAAGTCTGTCAAATTCTTCCAAAGTCGGCGCTAGTTGAAAGTCTTGGAATGTAAAATACCTCAATGGAGGATCGTAGAACTGAACCAAGGTAGAAATAGTGTTCAATTATACATACACTTTTGTCAATTCAAGGGTATCTCCATAAAAGTGAACAAACATCTTTAAAGCTCTTTCAGACAGTTTCCCTTTGATGGTCTTGATCTTTGTCATATCTGGCTTGACAACACTAACACGGACAAGTTATTTCCCTCTGGCATTCATTTTTAAGACACTCACCAAAAACCTTTTAATTATTTTTTAAATTCTATGAATAATACAAACAAAGGGAACTGGAGAATAATGAATATGTAAGATGCAAAATGTATGAATGCATGATGGAAGTGACAAGATTTATGAAAGGTATCCTTAGTTGGTAGGTTCTTAATATTTGCTTATGGATATTCTACCCTCCCCATAAGGTGTTTTCCTTAAGGGTATCATGGATAACACTAGAGGGAAAGGCACAAGGGCATTCCTTAAGTGGAGCCTCTTTGCAGACCGAAACTTTCGTCTCTAAGGTCATGAAAGATCTCACCATGAGTTTTAGTTTAGAGTTTATATGAAAAGTCATAGGTCCCCCCCCCCCAAAGAGGATACCTCTTGAGACATATTTCTTTTTTAGAATTCCATCGACTCTAGGCGAAGTCATCACAAAAACTCATAGGGATTATGTATCCCCTTGGGTAATAGACGAACCTTCTTTCTAAGGTATTTTTCTTGAATATAACTTTTTAAAATAAAATCTCTCCAAAAAATGATGAAAAGATAATATAATAATAAACAAAAGTAAATAAATAAATAAATAAATAAATAAAACACCAAAAATCCAAACAAAACCCTAAACCTAAGAGGAAGGCTTCTAAACCCTGGGGTTGATTCCCTAACGGAGTTGCCATATGTTATAACTGGTTTTAAAATAAGAGTCACCACAATTAATTTTTATCCTAGGGAATGGAATATAGAGGATAACCCTAATTTGGTAAGAATTCTAAGTTATTGACTCGTTTTTAGACGAAGGGGAGGTGTTAAGCACCCTTCATCTACCTTATTCACAAAGATACTAGGGTTTAGATTTACAATTCAGGAAATAGGGTTTTAAATTTTATTAGGGGAACTCGCCATGATTTTAAGTTGTATGCCTACGTATCCTCTTATGAGGAATCAGAGTCCCAATTCGTAGTTCTCAGTTGTTTGTTGGTGTTTTTTATAGATTACGGAAATATCTAGTATTCTCCTTAAACTAAGTATGGGTTTGTAAATTACGGGGTTGTTAGACGAAGTTTGGAGTTAATGAGAAATATCTCCATAATCTTTTTTGAAAATATATAAGGTTTTATTTATTTAGTAGAAAATTGTTAGTAGTTTGGTTGGTTAGGTATTTTCAAATATAGTAAAAATATTTTTATGCACGAGGAAAAATAATTTTAATGTAATTAAAATATTTGAATGGGTTAGTATATAAAAAAAAGGAATTTGAATTAAAATAAATAAATAAATTTAGAATTTTTATTTTTTATATATTAATTGAAAATATTAATTATAATAAAGTAAAACAGAAAAATATAAATAAATGAATAAAATTAAAAATAATAAATTAATTTTAATTATAAAACGCAGGGGGCGTATTTTCAGTTTGCATAGTAATTCTGGTGGGTATGAATAACAGGGCCTTAAATCTAGATATTGGATTTAGGCCCAAAGCGCATGGGGTGTTGTTTTACAACAGCTTAGTAAAATTGGGGGTGCAAGAATTAAGGGGGCCCAAGTCCAAATATTGGACTTGGCCCATTGGCACAGGAGGTGAGAATTACAGTGGATGAAGTAATGCAGGGGTGAGTTCAGTAATGGGCTAGGCCCAAACTAAACAGAGGAGAATCCAACAAACTTGGTACATACGCGTATACATAATTATGATGAGGATGCATTGTTTGAATCGTTCGATGGAGATCATATGGTTATGATTGAAGGTGTACGATAAGGGGACATGAGCGCAGGAACAGGATCACGAGGGTGTTTTATAAAAGGAAAATTATGGGATGGAAGCCTATTTTTCTCTTCTTTCTTTCTCTCTACAACAAACTAAACCCCTCTGTGATTTTTAGAGAGAGAGGCTTTTCCTTTTCTCGCCTCCCTGAACCTCCCCTCAAACCACCTTGAAGCCCAAATCCCCGATTGAAGATCAACTGGGATCTTCAAACCTTCATCAGAGCCACTGTAAAGCAACCCAGAAACCACCCTCTACCACCTTGAAACCTTTAGAACCCTAAGAACATGGACCCTAACCCCAACAATTTAAGAACCATAACTCCAATAATATAAGAACCCTAACCCAGATTAGTATAAACCCTAAGAACCCTAACCCTAAAACCTAATCCTAAACCGCAAAATAAAACATAAATTATAGAGATTCATATATTATAACCCTAAGCTAAGTAGTTCGCGGATTACCTCATCGCAATGATTTCGTTTTGTTTTGGATTTTGGTGTAATCTCCTTTTGATCCTTTCTCTTTGATTTCACAGGTAAAAGTGGCAACGTGACGGTGATAAACTTGAGTTTGAAGGACAAATCTAGGGTTTCATAAATTGAAACCCAGATCTCAAGAAGGGAGGTTGACAAACGACTCTTGCTTCTTCTTCTCCTCTTCTTCTGTTATGATTTCTTCCTCCAAAATTTGTTCTCCCTTTTCAATTAGTTTTAGGGTTTTATTTATAGTTTAGATTTTAGATGAATTATTATATTATATTGATTTGCAGTTACGAATTGTTGATTGAATAAGATTATGTTATAAATTAAATTAGATATTTGATTTGGTAATGTATTTGGACAGTAACTAGTATACAGATTCAAAATCAATAAAAGATCTGATTTGCAATCTATTTTAGTTTTAATTTGATTCGAAACAAACTCTGGATCTGGGATCTTGAAATTATCTTAGGGAACAAGAACTAATCAGGGCGCAGCTGGACAAAGGGTTTAAAACCCTAATGGTAACTAGTCAACCCTAAATAAAATAAAAGTATAATAATAAAAAAGTTTAAAATAATAGTAATATTGGAAAGCTATGAAATAATAATGGTGCAATAATATTAATAATATAAATATTGCCCAATAAAATGAATTAATCAGACGTTGACTTTAGTCAGCATCACAAGAAGCCTTTTTAAACCATATTATGGGCTCCTTGTCAGCTTTACGGGCCCAAAATTTCAAACTAAAATTAATACCCCCTCTTGACAAAGATACACCCCTTCTAAAAAAACCATGATCTTTAGAATATCGTTCTATAAAAACCAAGTTAATATCAATATTTTTTAAAATAGATGCGTAGTAACAAAAATAAAAATGATACAATAACACGTAATGATTGTTGACATCAGTAGGGAAAATTTGGGGGTATGACAGAGGACTCCCAACTATGAGGGACCATTTGTCGTAAAGAAAGTTTTCTCTGGAAATGCCATGATGCTTACGACAATGGATGGCGAAGACTTCCCACTCTCTGAATGCAGACGTTGCCAAAAAATACTTTGCATAAAAAGAGACCCGATGAGTCGATGGTTCAGGCAAAAAAGGGCATCCCGGTGAACCAAAAATAAATGAATAAAAAGGTTCAGGAAAAAATTAGGGATATAAAAGAAGAATTGAAAAGCATAAAAATATCAGTACACCTGTTAAGTTGAAAACCCGAAAGGGCGACTTAGGAAAGAAAGGGTATCCCGATGGATTGAAAACCCGAAAGGGCGATCCAGGCAAAAGTTAGGGATTTTAGCGAACGACTACATCTGACTTTGGATCTCTGATTTCATCTCACTACTAAAATTGACAACCCCAAAGGGTAGGAACCAGTCTAGTTGTCTTCTACAAAAAGCAAAGTGATTAGATAGTCGAGGTCATAAGAGTTATAGCAGAGTCTGAACCCAAGGGAAATCCATTTTCACATTGTCATTCATGTATCACTATTTTGTTTTTGCTTTTGCAATTACCTCTTTCTAGGAATTGCTTCTTGATGTACTTGCCTATTTACAGGCCAATTTCCAATCCATAAAAGTTTCTTTTCATTCAAAATCTTGCTCTTTATTTTACTGTTACTGTTTTGTTTACAAAAAGACATCCAACTTTTTATAAATATTTCATTTAAAAACTTGGAGGTTTTATACATGATAAGAAACATTTGAATTTTCTATAAGAACTTGTGGGGCCTGGTTGGCAGACAAAGTCGTCATGCTATACCTGGGGCATTTTGTGATTTTTGTTTTGTAAGAATTTTCGTTCACTCACCGCAAGTAACATACATCAAGAGAACAAGGAGGTGTCAAGATTGTTACCAATTTAAAGTTCTTAGTGAGACGATTGTTTCCCAAATCAGATACTTCTCCCCAGTGTGGTCTATATTTTGTTCCACAAATATGTTAAAAGTTTTCGAAGTAGAATACTTTCCTCCTGTGAAGTATGTATGAGTTTGTTTCTCCCCAACGGAATACGCATTTGAGTTTGTCTTTATTATGACTCGTTTGAGGAAGCATTCCACGGAAAAATCATTTTTGGTTAAAGATTTTCTGCAGGAAAGTCCCAGGGCAGTCTTCCCTTTTCGAGAGTTCTCTTAAGAATTCTCCTATTTCCGAATGAAGTACATGTTGATGGATTTGGCACATCAATCTACCTCTGTAGTATAGGTTGTATTTGTTGAAGGATCTTGTGAGAATCATTGCACTTTCCAACAAAAAGTTTCTTCATTTATCCACGTGAAGTAGTTTGCGTTTCCTCAAGCAGAGGGTGCATAAGCTCATCTTTCCCCGATAAATTCTACACTTGGTTTGCTTTTAGGAAATCTTTCTCCCCAATAAGGTTACATATTGGTGAATACCTTGCAAGGTTTTCTTAACAAGTGAAATTTATACTGAGGAGAGTTTCTTTTCAAGATTCACCTATTCCTCAGTGGAGTGTGCATAAGTCCTTTTCTTCCTAGTGACAAAAGATGTTGTATTAGTCCCCAGTGGAAGTCAAATTTTGAGAGTTTCCTTGGTCAAGAACTCTTTTCTCCCCAAATGAAGGTTTATTCCTCAAAGAAGTTTGAATTTTTCTTCTCCCCGGTGGATCATCGTACAGAGAATCCTTGACTGGTAAGGTCTAATTGATAAATATTTCTTGATAGAAATACGTAAGTTCCCAGTGAGTATTTGAAAAGATGAGCTTGTCGATGAATGGAAATTCATGAAGTAGAGTTGTTCTCCAACTGAGAAATCCTTCTCATTCCCCAGTTATGTCGTGTTGGAAAGTCTTCCTTTTCCCTAACACAAGTTTAATTAGAATTTCTTTGTCAAGATTTTTCATATCCCTGGGAAGTTGTACTTTTGAGGTATTCCCATATATCGACCAAAGTGTATGGATTTACTTTTGTTCAGAAATTCTCTTACTCCCCAGCGAAGAGGTTGACAAGTTACTCCTTGCAGATCCAGTGGTTATTGGTATCCCTCGACGCTTAACCTTCAGTGGCCTTCTTGAACATGCATGCATTGTGTTTTATTTCTCTCTAGTGAAGTTTGCAATTTACTTTTGCAAGCCCTATCAGAATATGGCATGTGGTTGCTGGTTATTCCTATGTGTTATTTCCTAATGAAACATCTAAAGATGCTTCATTACATTACATCCACTCAAATTTGTAGTGTTTCCATTTATTTTTGGACATTACTCCATAGAAAAATTCAAACATGCATGGAATTATAATCCAAATCTTATTGATTTCTTCCCTAGTAAGTTAGTTCATTTGCTTGATATACTTAGTTATTCGCTAATTCCTGCAGATATCCCTCGATACTCCTAACAGGTCTCTTTAAAGGTTACTTATCCTACAATGTCACCCTTTTGCATTTTTATCGCGATTAGTATCTAATGGCCTCCCCATGTCTAGAAGATAGTGGTCACTAGTCTTCTTCGGTCGAGTTGTCCACTCTTTACCTTGTTGGTGGTCCAGTTCTTCCCTGGCGTAACATCTTTAGAGTTAGTTACTCGTTATCCTGTCGGTGGTCCAATTCTTCCCTGGCACGACATTATTGGGTCTCGTTACCTTATCGGTGGTCCTGTTCTTCCTTGGCGCGACATTTTTGGGTCTCGTTACCTTGTTGATGGTCTAGTTCTTCCCCAGTGTAACAATTTCAATGTTGGTGGTCAAGTTCTTCCCTGGCGCAACATTTTTAGGTTTGGTGGACACCAGTTCCTATTAAGGCCAAGTCCGCTTACTTGTTACCTTTTCCATATTATAGTGTTATGGTATTCTCCGGTCGAGTTGTTCACTCTTTTCCTTGTTGGTGGTCCAATTATTCCCTATCGCAACATGTTTAGAGTTAGTTACTCATTAACTTGTCGGTAGTCCAGTATTTCCCTGACGCGACATTTTTGGGTCTCGTTACCTAGTCAGTGGTCTCGTTCTTCCCTGGCACGACATTTTTAGGTCTCATTACCTTGTTGGTGGTCCAGTTCTTCCCTGGCACAACATTTTCAGTGTTGGTGGTTCAGTTCTTCCCTGGCGCAACATTTTTAGGTCTGGTGACCATAAAATCCTATTAAGGTCAAGTCTGCTTACTTGTTACCTTTTCCAGAATACAGTGTTCTAGTATTCTCCAGTCGAGTTGTTCACTCTTTGCCTTGTTGGTGGTCTAGTTCTTCCCTGGCGTAACATCTTTAGAGTTAGTTTCCTGTTACCTTGTTGGTGGTCCAGTTCTTCCCTAGCGTAACATTTTCCGTGTTGGTGATCCAATTCTTCCCTTGCACAATATTTTATGTGTTGGTGATCCAGTTCTTCCCTGGCGCAACATTTTCCGTGTTGAGGATCCAATTCTTCGCCGGTGCAACATCTTTAGAGTCTAGTGGATGCTAGTCTTCTTGGTTTAAGTCCATTATTTATTGTCCTCGCGTAACAGGTCCTTCATGATTGCAGACTTTTCCTTTTGGTTTGATACCATAAAGCCACCAACATACAATCACCAGTTTTGATACACCTTGTCCTAATTCAGAGCGTAAATTTTTTAGTTCATTTTTGTATTTAATCCCCTTCTACCTTATTGCTCGAAAGGTTGGAGCCAATCTTGCATCTAGGTTTAAGTCGATTGAATATGGGCAGCTATTGGACCCCAAAATTTACCCTCTCCATTTCAACCATATTTGGCTTATATCTCATTATCATATGAATGCATACATATCAATGGTTCAACGGTTATGGGATCAAGGCACTTCTGTTAAGCTTCATCAGGTTACATAAATTGTTTATTTCATAAGTCAATGCACTCTAAGCATTCTCCCGACTATTTAATCAGTGGGTAGTCAAGTCCTCATCATGCCAAGTTCCCATTTGTTCCAGCATGTCTTGAATGTCAGAGAAAATCAAACGTTTTGGTCAATTTGAAACAGTTTGAGCCAGAAATCGGTATTTTGCAGTTTGAGTTAAAAAATTGATAACTACTGACCGAAAAAGTATTTTGGAGTGGTTCTTCAGGTGTAAGAACAATCTTTACATTTTCTCAAGTTCATATGTTCGGGTCGAGAGACAATTCTTTGAGGAGGATCTCTGAATATGCAAATACTCTGAAGTTTGGATTTGTTGGTTCACTATTTCTCAGATGTTGCAAAATTCATAACTTGCGACCATAAAATCATCTTTGATTGGTTATTTGGGAATTAAATCAGTCTTGACATCCTTTACATTTTATATGTTCGGGTCGGAATCTAATTTTGTAAAGAAGATATCAAAAAGTGCTAATTACCTGAAAATTCCATAGTGATACAAATGTCCAATCGATTGTTTTCTCAACATTCAAAAAATCCTAACTTTCTCATTTGTAAACATTTTGAGACGATTCTCAAAGCATAATGTCAAAATTTGTGTTAGCTACAACTTTTCTTCAGGTCCCGAGTTCGGATTGTGCTTCGAAGGCTTCTATTTATGGCTCGCTTCTCAAAATTGTATAGTGGAAAAATCGCGCGATCAAAACAGGGCTTTCTGTCTCGAGTTTCTTGCCATTGCAAAATTCATAACTTTCTTGATTTTTATCGTATCGAGAGGGTTCTTTTGGCATGAAGGCACAAATTTTATCATCTAGAATTTTGCTTCAGGGTTCACGTCAGGATTATGCACCGAAAGTCATGAGCCTGTGGTTTGTTTCTCGCATGTACACAAAAATAAGCTCAAAATTCTGCAATATTAAAAAAAAACAAGGGAAAACTATTTTTTTGTAATTTTTCATTTGCCATACTTCCCCGGTCCGATTACTCCCTTCGAAAAAACCCCTTATCCTCTTCCAATTGCTAGCTCCAGCCTCTTTCATCTCCTCCGATCCAAGTCTCTGATTTCATTTTCGGCAATGATTCTTGAACTTCAATTAATTTAATTGTATCATGAGAATTAATCGATGATTTGTTGAATCATGTGAATCTTGCATGAGTTAATTCAAGAATTCACCTGATTAAGTTGATTTTACATGAGTTGAACTTTTAATTGTAATACTGAGTGATTATGTGATTAAGCTTAAATTGATTTTTGTGATATTCATTGATTCCTGAAGCTTCATGATGGATAAATGTGGAATCAGTTGAATTAATTGTTGTTGATTGTTGAGATTTACGCGTTGTAATTTGATTTCGATTCAATAATTTTTGATAATTGTATAAATTTATGTATCGGGGTCAAATTTCGAATTGATCTATTGTTTCAACGCGTAATTTGTTTTTGGTTTCCATGCTTGGAATTGTTGATATTGGTACCGGATTATTGGATACAACTTATTTGTGAATGCCGATTGATTTTTCATGTATCTATGTTTGGCTTTTGTGCATTAAAAAATTGTTTTCAAATCGATTTTTAGCGGACATCGATACATACATCACAACTGCCCAGATTTCGCTTGGTATTTGTTTGACACTGATGTCATGTTTGATCGATTTTAACTCAACTTTTTGAGCATCTCATGAAGCGACAAATGATTGTCTGGAACTTTTTTTGCATACATATTTTGATTTAATTCATAATTAATGCATATTTGAGCTTGTTAGTATAATTGGTGGATACCGGTATCAAGTTTGGTTGTTTTTAAGCCAACTTTTTGAGCATTTTGTAAGGTGCAATGTTGCTTCCCGAAGATGGTAAGTGTGCGTATTTGGTGATTTAATTCCAACTTAATTCATGTGTGAGCTTGTTAGTATGTCTGAAGCATGTCTTTGAAGGGCCAATTTTTCATTAGACCCTTTACTGTTCAAGTCCAATTTCGTGTGGAACCTTCAAAATCCTGTGTCTGCTGGCATCCTTTATTTTTGGGGGATTCTGTTTCTTCTTCAAAAGTGTAAATTTTAGGATTCTTTTGTATTCAATCATCTTCAACTCTGAATTCTCGAAAGTTGTCACCTTTCTCACTTGTCATGATAAAGACGATTGAATAGGGGCAGCTGTTGCACTCCAAAATTTACCCTCTTGATTCAGGCTTATGTTTCATCATAAACATCATATTGCATTACATTTATTATTTTGTGATGGGATCAAGGTACTTTGGTTCTCAAGTTGTCTACAAGTTATGCTGGTTGATGGTATTGACAATTAGTGTAAGAAGGGAGCTCATTCTCTCAAACTTTGGATTTTGCAAGTCACAAAGTTCTCTCGTGTCTCAAGATATTTTATCTATCTCATTAGCTCATCAGAAGGTTGAAGATTATGTTGATTTGAAAGGGAACCACATTCTCTTAAGTCATCAGTCAAAATTAGGGTTTTGTCCAAATTGAAGTAATTGGGACTTAGATGAGTCAAGTTTTGAAGCATCATTTTCTCATCATCATTTGAATCAACTTTGTTCAAGAAATCTCTCAAGATGCCCAGTGGAATTAAGGTTTTAAAGCTTGATCAGCTATCTCTTAACACAAGATGCAAATTAAGGTTTCGGATTTAATCAGGATTTCTATGACTTTTTCACTCAAACTTGTTTCCATGCTTCACTACATGTTATTAAGCATTTATTGACTGGAATATTGAGGTTCAATTTGGATTGAAAATGGTTCAATTGATTAGAAGAGAAACATGGTCATTTTGGTCACAATCAGTCAAAATCAGAGGTTGACCAATGTAAATTTTGGTCAACCATCCATTCAAACATCCTCTTTTCATTTTTCAAAGTCAATTTCATCATAAGGTCAAGAGAAGTGGAAGATTGGAATGTAACTTGTTCATGAAGAAGCTTGGAAAGTTACTAAAAATGGAAATTTTGCACTAAATTTCAAAAATTCATAACTCCAATTTGCATCATAATCTCAAGAATTTTTGCATTGAAAGAATTGTCTTGATATGCACTCCATTTAATGTGTTCGGACCAAGAGTCGATTCCTCAGGGAAAGCCTCCGAATAAGTGGATTTTCTAAAGATGTACAAGTGAAAATATTGTGAAAAAATGTTGAAGGTGGGGTTTTCACACACTAAAAAATTCATAACTCGAAGACTGTTTATCATTTTGAACCCATTATGTTGGCCAAAATTCTGTCTTGATGTCATCTACATTTTGTGTCTCACGACCGGAAGGCAGTTCTACTCAGAAAGTCTTCGAATAAATGAATTTAATAAATATGTTCGTACAAGAAAATTGTGACAAATGTTCACCTGCTTCATCTTTAGAAAATCATAACTCGGTCGTGTCTTATCGCATCAAGCTGGTTCCGGTGGCATTGTTTCACAAATTGAGTTGGATAAATATTTCTTTCAGCCTTCCAATTCGAAAGGTATCCCGAAGGTCTTTGTTTTTGGTTCAAAATGCACGCAACGCCTTTGAAAATCCTTACCCGAGAAATATTTTCATCTAAGACAAAATTCAAAAAATCATAACTAAATCACTGTTTATCCGATTGAGCCTATCTTCGGACACGATGTTGTTCTTGACGTTGGCTGCATTTTAGTTTCACATTTCAACTTCGAAAGTCATGCCGAGGAACCTGCGAATTTGACCTTAAGGTGTCAGTCTCTGATGAACTAAAAACTTGCACATTTGCTTGTGTTTATTGGAGACTCATTCATTCAAAAAAGGGCACACTATATATTCTTATTCACTGCAATTTTCAAGGGGACTCTCATAATTATCCAATTCTCAAAAACACTCAAAAAATTTCTCTCATCTTGCTCAAGGATCAAAAAGCAACTTTCTCTCATTTTCATCAAGAACACCAACAACTTTTCGAACAATTTTTTCAAGATCCAAAAGTCAAAGAAGCTCAATTCTTCTCCGATCTCGAATCTGATTGTTGCGATCTCTATACCTAAGCTTCCTCTTCAATTCTACGGTAAGCTTTTCTTGATTGAAGCACTTTTCAAATAAGTGATTCTTAAATAAGCACTTTTATGGATCAATAAATCGAATTTTGATCTAATTTGAATTGTGGAAGTGATTTCAATTATGAAAATGTGAATTGATCTTGAATCATGATGTGAAAATCTAGAATTGGATGATTAAATAAGTGCTTACTCAATTAATTGATTTTCATGAAAGTGCTTATTTGAGAGAACAAAATGTTGAAGTTGTTTCAAGCTTTATTGATGATTCTTGATCAATTATGTGTGGTATAATTTGGATCTCTAATTGCGCAAAAATCATGAGTTAAATTTTGGAGATTATGTGTTTGACAAAATGCTTGATCCATTGTGCCTTGATCTTACCGCGTGATTCAATTGATTTTTGGTTGCGTAAAAATTTCCTTGTGCTATGGTCATAGCATAATTGATGTGAATTTGGTTTTTAATTCGATAAAAATGCGTCGAAACTCATGAAATCGGATCATGAGTTCACATGTCGATTGTGATAAGATCGTGGAATTTTTCGTATAATTTTTGTTGTTTTGGTTTTTGTTTTGTGTCGTGGATACTCTATGATTTTCAAGATTTCTAACGATTTGAACCATGCGAGAAACAGATACTTGATGCAAAAGTTATGTTGCTTCAAAGTTGCAAAAATTACACAAAATTGCACTATCAGGCAGTTTGAGTCGACTCAAACTTAGCTCTGGTCGACGTAAAAATGTACAAAAAAACATTTTTTTCCACCCGCATGAAGTGTTGCGCTGACCCTATGAGTCGACTCAAACTTGTGCGTTGACGCATACAGTGCTTTGAGTCGACGCAAACTGAACAAAAATCAATTCTGGCCACTTGCAGGAAGTGTCGTGCTGACCCTTTAAGTCGGCTCCTTTTTTGAGTTGACTCATCCCATCTTTGAGTCGACTCAAACTGTGAGCATTGCTTTTTTTTTCCATTTCTTTGGCCTTGCTTTATCCAAGCACTCTTCTACTCTTTTATACTTTAATTTTCCTTGTTATTTCTTACATGTGTGTTGATTGTGCAAGGTATATTGGGATAGTTTTCGATCACGTAATTATTGCTTGATTATGTGATCGAAAAACTTATTTAAACTTTCTATTTGTGGTCCAATTTTGCGTTTGACATGCATGCCATTTTTTTGTGCCCTGTATCTTGTATAACTGTATTTTGTGCAAGAACTTTGTGATACAGATATGTCCGTTACACATTTCGATCTTGCTTATTGATGCCTCAACGCATATTCTCACTGAATTTCTTTATTGATACTACCAGCTTACGAAGTTTTCCGAGTTTCTTTACTATTTCTCGGTATTTATGAATTAATATTTTTTGGTATTTCCCTCATACCTTTTTTTTACCGCATTCGTTATCGGATTCGTTATTTCTTTCTAGAGACCATGAGAAGTAGGAAGCAGGAAATAAAGAGTGTGCGTTTGAAGTATTTGTTTAAAGACCTGTAGCAGGCACCACTTTCTGTATGCTAATTGTGATTATTTAAAATCCTACCTTTGAAGTAGGTATTATGCACGTGTGTTTATATTTGTGCCCGCATTATATTTCATGTGATAAGTCCTCAAAAGGAGGCGGGTGGGGAGGGCCTGTAATCGACCCCCGCACATTCTAGTTCATGTTATCCTTAGCTCACGTGGTACGTAGATGCTTCAGAGTCGTGCAAATCATATGTAGCGAGTCCGTCAAGTGGGGAAGGGTTTTGAAATCAAACCCCCACGTTTTGTTAGGAGTTCTCATTGGCCGATGTTGACACTCCATGATTGTTCATATTGTCTTATGTCACCTACCTCGATCTTCTATATCTTGGTTACGTGTTTAGTGGCTTTGGACGTCACATTTTTGTTTTTTTCATCCATCTCCCGCTTGTTTGCTTCGGGTGATACGCTCCCCTTGGCTAAAGCATTTCTCTTGATTCCCCCCATCCATTTGAGTCAATATATGCTATTCATGGTTGTGTTCTTTTTCTAAAGCATTTGTTTTCTTGTTTGTTTGCTATACCATGTTCCCTTAGAATAGGAATTTGTATGCTTTCCTTAGGATCGCTCAATTAGAGTAGTTTTCGAGCTAGACAGTAGGATACGTATCCATGCATGCTAACATAGGGTAGAAACTCCCCCCTTTCATCCTCAACCTTAGGGTAATTCATTGCATGATAACATTAGGGCTATAAATTAGGATAGTCTCCCTTAGTTGTTTTCTTTCTTTTTCATTCTTGCATCTTAAAACTAAAACTTCTTCTTGGAAAATCATAAAACATCTCTAATAAACATAAATCCTTCTTCAAGGTAAAAAATACAAACCAATCTTATTTGTTTGTGTGCCTTTTGGACTTGTTTTAAACCTTGTCAAATTGATGCTTCGCCATCTTTGCCATGTTACCTTACTACCTTTTTAGCCGATGTTTCACCATCACATATGTTTGTAGCCGATGTTTCACCATCTCATACCTTTTTAGCTGATGTTTCACCATCACGCATGTTTTTTTGCCGATGTGTCGCCATCGTATATGTTTGTAGCCGATGTTTCACCATCACATACCTTTTAGCTGATGTTTCACCATTGCACATGTTTTTGCCGATGTTTCACCATCACATATGTTTGTAGACGATGTTTCTCCATCGCATATGTTTGTTGCCGATGTTTCGCTATCGCATATGTTTGTAGCCAATGTTTCGCCATCGCATATGTTTGTTTCCGATGTTTCGCCATCATGTATGTTTGTTATCCTACCTTGATTCTAAATATCATTATTAGGTGTGATGTTTTATCATCTGGATTTTTGATGTCTCGTCATCTTTGCCATGCTATATTGCTATCTTTTTGTTGATGTTTCGCCATTACGTATGTTTGTTGTCCTACCTTGATTCTCAATATCATTGTTAGTTGTGATGTTTTATCATCTGGAGTATTGATGTCTCATCATCTTTGCCATGCTATATTGCTATCTTTTTTCTGACATTTCTCCATTGCATATGTTTGTTGTCGATGTTTCACCATTGCGTATGTTTGTCATCCTACATTGATTTTTGATGTCATTGTTAGGTGTAATGTTTTATTGTCTTGTCGGATATTTTGTTATCATGCTGACGTTTTATCGTCTTATCTGAGTTTGTGTTGCCATGCGATGTCTTGTCATCCTTTTTTGTTGCTTTACCATCATTCTTGATGTTTTGTCGTTTTATCTGATGTTTTGCCATCTTGATTGTTTCTTTTGTCTTCTTAACTAAAAAACACAAACCAACCAAAATGTATGAGCCGAACTATGATTGCTCTGATTCCTTAAAAGGGATATATAGGCGGAGGTTTTTGTGGGGCCTAATAGAGCATATCTTTGTAAATATTCCTTTCTTTTCCCCACACTTTCTTTTCCTTTTCCTTTGCATGCATTCCCTTTTCAGCTTTAAGCCTTAGACATAGATTTTATACACCCATAAGATTAGAACAACAAGAGTGGATACCGTAGAGTACTACAGGCATGTGGGGTACTAATACCTTCCCCTTGCATAACAGACCCCCTTACCTGATATCTTGATCACAAGACCGTGACTTCTCCCTTCTTAGGTTTTCTCGTTGTTTACCTTTCCCTTCATATGGGATAAAGACGTTCGGTGGCGACTTCATTGTTTGATGATTTTCAGCCGGTTGTTTCTCCCGGAAATTTATTTTAATGTTCCAATGCATGTTTGCAATTTATTTCTTCATGGTTTAGTCTTAATTTAAGTTGTGATGTGAATACTTGATTCTGTTTTTGCATCCTTGTTATTTCTAACTCTTTTGTTGACTTGTGCAAGGCATTTCAAGAGAGCTTTCAATCGTTTAATTAATTCTTGGTTATTCGATTGAAAAGAATTTTATTCCACTTCTTTGTGGATTTGAGTTCGCTTCCGATGCTCTTGAATGTGATTCTCATTCTATGAGATGTATATATTGTTGCTTGTCTGGATTGGTATCTTGTGTATGTGTATTGTTTGTCATGCAGATGTATCCGATACACATTTCACATGTGATTTATTTTCATATTGTAGATTCTTTGGCGCCTATTCCGAGCACTCGATTTCTGATTATTTTGGTTGTTGATGCTAGCTTGTACGAAGACCATCAGTTTTATTTGTTTTGATATTCTTTGATACAGGTTGATATTCGTTTGGTACTTTCTCTTGTCTATTTTCATTCCATATTGTTTTCTGCTTTCTTTGCCATGAGAAGTAGGAATAGAGATGCATGACTGAGAGTCCCTACTTTAGGTGGGAAATTCTGTTTAAAGTCCTCAAAGGAGGCAATATTTGTGTTTGTTTGTGTGCCAAAGACCTCGACAAAGGCAAATCTCATTCCCCTTTATTTTGTGCAAAGACCTCGACGAAGGCAAATCCCATTCCCCTTTATTTTGTGTAAAGACCTCGAAGAAGGCATTGATAAAGTCCTCAAAGAAGGAAATAAGGTGAAGTTGGATCCATAATCGACCCCCGCCATTTAAAGTCCCCAAGTAATTCGTAGCTCATGTCGTACATCGATGTTATAAATCATGCTACTCCTGTTATCGAGTCAGTCAAGTGGAAAAGGGTTCGTAATCAACATTGATGCTTCGTGTTTGTCCATATTGTCTTCTATCTTCTACCTTGATGACATGATGTCATGGTTATGTGTTTAGTTGTTTTGGACATACACCTTTTATCTGCTCTTGCCTAGAAGATACGATATCTTGGTTAAGAGTCGATTCCCACCTCTCCTTTACTTCTTACCTTGGTAACATGATACCATAGTTAAGAGTTTATGCTTCTCCCCCATTTCTCACCTAGATGACTTGATATCTTGGTTAAGACCCGATATTCCTTCATACTTCTTACCTTGGTGACATGATACCATGGTTATGAGTTTCCCTCATCCTACCTTGATGACTTGATATCATGGTTAGGTGTCCCCTTCCCTTATCCTACCTTGATGACAGGATATCATGGTTAGGTGTTATCCCCCTATCCTACCTTGATGGCATGATATCATGGTTAGGTGTGTGCTACTTGAGTAAGTGGATACTTCTCATGTGTTGTGTGCTTACTTTCATGTCTTGGTTAAGTTCTTGATTGCTTGTATGTTTCTTTATATTGTGTGTGTTCACATGCTTCCCATAAGATCTTTAGTTCATTATTGGTAAAGTTTGAACTAGTTAGACCTTAGGATTGATATCCATGTATGCCAACATTAGGTAGAATTCCCTTGATCCCAACTTTAGGTCCACAAGCCTGACAACAAGTAGGATTGAGATTCCCATTTTGTTAGATTTTTCTTTTGGCATCCCTTTTAAGACTAAAACTCTTTTTCTTTGTTCAAATTTCAAAACACTCTAAAATTACTCAAATAATTTTTCAAGGTAAAAAACACCAACCAGTGTAAACTCTTTTTGTCTTCGGACTTTTTTATTTTCAAACCTTTTCGATAAGGGTGTGTGTTTTCAAGTTCGAGCAACCTAGAAATGCCAAGTGTGCGAGTGGTCGAGCATGAGTCTCTTACGAGCTGCAACACCAAGCACGAGTTACAATCCTAACCGCAAGGATGCGAACAAGAAATTATCCATAAAAAACATTCAACCAACCAAAACTTTTGAGGTGAACTATGAGTGCCTTGATCCCCATTGCACAGATAGTGGTACATAGGCAAAAAGGTCCGCAGTCGAGGCAGGCACGACTAATAAAACATTTTATTTTTGTACATAATACTTTGCATCCATGCATTCCCTTTACATCATAGCTTTAGATTTAAACACACCCATTAGATTAGACAATAAGAGTGGATCTCGTGGAGTACAACGGGCATGAGGGATTATAATACCTTCCCCTTGCGTAATCGATCTTTTAATCGCAAGACCATGATTTCACCCTCTTCGAGTTTTCTTTGATGTTTTCCTTTCCCTCTATGGAATAAATAAATATTTAATGGTGACTTCATTGTTTGTTTGTGAGATTCATTTTTCTCGAGTTGCTTCAAAGGTTCCCTAATTTTTAGGGATGTCATGATATGTGATAATTTTATATATAACATTAGTATCATGGCATAGAAAAATATATCCTAAAAATATACTTAAGCATGGCATCAAGATATTTGTTTTGGAATAAAACATGGCACAGTGAGGAAAATATTATTTTTAGTGGGGAATTATTTTTTTTATGCTAAACACGGTTTCCTAATTCTTAGGCATATGTGAAAGGTATGAAACATTAATATAACACAGTGAGGAAGTATCATGCTTAGTAAGAAGCAACACATTTATCCTAGGTAAGATTTTCTAATTCTTAGGCATGGCATGTCATGTTATGTCATGTTTTCTATAGTACAAACTGATGTTTCTTTTAATCATAAGCTTTTATTATATGTAAGGATTAATTTTTCTTTGAGGTGTGCCTAGAAAAGGTGTTGGTAGACATTATATCATAACAAAAGGACTACAAAACATATAGGGAACACAAAGGACTTTTACGAAAGGAAAAAGATACTTGTATTATTAAAATAAAAGAGTACAAAAAGAAAGTGCAATAAAATTTTTAAAGGCAACACAAGTAATGTAATTATTCCTTATCTTATCTTTGACTTAATTTGTTCCACATCTTTACCTATATTGAAATTCAGGCACTTGTAATATAAATGTTAGAACATCTAGTCCTGATACAACAACTTTTAAAATAGGAGATTGTACAGAAAAATAAATTGCAGAAAATTAAATAACACAATCAATTATTAATCCATTTCGGTGCAACGTCACCTACTTTGGAGGCTACCAAACCAGAAAGGAAATTCCTTATGATAGTATTAGTTCAAATCTAAACCAACCTAGTTTACAACTCCTCGCCTAATCACCACCTTGTGCAACTTGTACCTAGACACCTCTAGATATGAGATCCTCTTATCACTTCCAATCATTGCACTGATACCTACAGTCACAAACCTTGTGACTAGATCAAAAGAACCAAATAGAAGATTACACTTCAAATAATCAATAATTTGTTTTACTTAAAAGCTTCAACTAAGAACAATACTCAACTCTTTGCTTAAAAGCTCATGAGTGAGAACAACCAGTCAACCTCAATGCATCAAAAGATACATGAGTGACATACAAAGAACAAAAACACAAAGAACTTAAAAGACTCCAAAAACGCTAATCCTTATGTTGCACGCACAGTTTCTTCAATGTGAACGCTTGCTATTTTATGTTTAACAAGTCCTTATTTATAGACTCTTGTAGTATGGGCTTGGACTCTTCAAATCAAATTTAATCTTCTGTTTTATAATCAGCTGTAAGATCTTCACACAAAAATAGGAACAAATCTTTTAAAGTTTCCTAAAAAGTTTCCAAGATCCTTTTTAATGAAACCATATCAAATATGCCCTAGTTCATGATAAATCTCCTTGACTTGAGCAAAATAATGAGATATACCCAAAAGGATCTCTCAAAAACAAATCAAATATGACAAGAGATATAATAGCAGAGCCTGCTGCATAACAGACCAAGATGACAAGACATTTGGCTCAACATCTGTCTGATAAGCATGACGACAAAACTTGTCATGAAAGTTGGTAAAGTTGTTATGACATTTTGCTTAACATTAGTCCAGAACCATGTTTTAGAAAAATTTATGCCAAACCTAAAACCATGGATTTAACAATATCCCGCTTTGGCAAACTTTGGCTAAAACAACCAATGCACAATAACCCTGGAGAGAAGAATAAAATCACAACACAAGCTACAACATGTAAACTTTGTACAAACTGCAACAGAAACATATATCAGAGAATACACTACAGTTATTGAACACCATCTTCAATACTCGAGAAAATAGATGTTTAGACATCTGGTTTGACATCAAAGACATGACCAAACTCCCTCTGTCATACATGACTAAGACTCCCCCTTAAAGGAAAAACCCAAATCACCATAAAATCAAGTATACCAAATATGAACAACCCAAGTTCACATATCAGAGGCACATGCAGCAGAGGATAAAATAGCTTCGCATCGGGATTTTCCACATTATGTATGACATCAGAACTTCATATAAGACATCATGCACACAAACTCCACCAACAATATCATCAACAACAGAAGCACCAATAAACATGTCGCACAATCATGTTCTTCCTAAATATTTTCATACATTAAGCAACCATAATCACTAATCTCTCCTTAGCAGTAGAACATTCCTATCAGAATGCTAATCAACATTTCAAGACATGTTTTATAATGTCAGGACACACAAAACACGCTAACACTTTACTCCCCCTTTTTAGCCAAAAAATGATAAAAATAGAGTAAATGTAAAAACAAAATTGGAAGCACATAATTAACATAAGCATAAATCATAGATGGAAGAACACGATAACAATGGAAACATACAGACTTGATCAACTTTAGGTTTTCTTTCACCTCTTTCCCCTGTCAAATATCCTTCTACACTCCTTGGTGATATCATCAGCTCTTCCACCTTATAGAAAACCTTTGTTCCATCTAATAGAAACTTGTTTAGGCTTCATAAGCATCAGAATATAGAAGAAAGATGCAGTATCAGTTGCACTCCTACATATCTGTAATTACTATAACTCCTCAATAGTGCAAGTCCTAATCTCACTGCTTATGTTCTCAATCTAATCTTTAAACATAACAGTAAGTTGTTCCTTGTTGTCAATATGTTCCAGAGTAATAACTTTCCCTTCAACAAGATTCTTGATAAGTTGATTATGACTATCAAGGTTCTTGTTCTAGCCATGTTGAAGGAGATATCTGATATCATTTAGATCTTCACACAGTAATTTCATGACATCATGTTTGATATTATGATTCTACAACATCTGGTCAATACACACTAGTTTAGAATAACCTCTCCTTGTTACACAATACTCAGATTTTGTCGTATTTCTAGAAGCACATATCTGCTTCTTATTGAAACAGGAAATCAAATTTTCTCTTAGATCTAAATATATACTGACCTACTTTGACCCAATGATGCAAATCAAGATCCTTCTATCTTGAATATTAGGATACATCCTTTGTTCAAGTTTAGAAACAAGACATAAATTTGATATTTCCTTGTTGATTTATGTGATGTCTGCTTCATTTGAGTGTCTTTTATTAATCTCATTGAATTGTTATGTCTGAATTCTAACTTCAGAGTTATTTGGATCAAAACTTATGGACTCATAGGTTACTTTAGTTCCTGACTTCCCAGTTTGCACATAAGATATTACAACATTGTCCGCGAGATCCTTCTCCCTTTCAGTGAATGAATAATAAATTTCCACACTTGTGGATTCCATAACATTTTTAGTTTTGCATTTAAAAACTATATAAGATCTTCTATTTGAAGAGTAACTCAGAAATATTCCTTAATTCCTTATGAGATCCTTCTTACCTTTTTATCTTTGTTCATCAAGACATAGCATTTACTTCCAAAGGTATGAAAATATTTGACTTTAGGCTTCATTCCTTTCCATATCTCATAGAGAGTAGATGAAGTACCTCCTCTAAAAGTGATCCTATTATGAATGTAGTATGAAATAATCATAGCTTCATCCCCAAACTTCAATGGTAATTTCTTAGCATTAAGCATCACTCTAGCTGATTCCAGTATAGCTCTAGTCTTTTGCTCAATAATTCCATCTTGCGGAGAAGTGATGGAACAAGAGAACTCATGACTGATGTCTTCATAAGCACAAAATTTAGAGAATTTTGTATTCTCAAACTCTTTGTCATGGTAGCTTCTAACCTTCATATTCACACTCTTATTCTATTCTTGAATACTTTGACATAGATCTTTGAAGACTTCAAAAGCATCTGATTTTTCTCTAAGAAAGTTCATCCAAGTATACCCAGAAAAATCATTAATAACCGCATAGACATACCTCTTTCATTCCAAGCTATCTATCTAGATTGGTCCCATTAAATTCATTGAAGAAGTTCTAACACTTTGGAAGTAGACTGATGTTGCAACATTGGGTGTGACATAATGGATTGCTTCTTAATTTCACACTCATCACAAACTTTCCTTTCTTCAATCTTGAGCTCTAACATTCCTCTAATGGCTCCTTCAGGTATAATTTCCTTCATTCTTTTGAAATGAAGATGTCCAAGTTTCTGCTACCATAGTTTCACTTCATTCTCTTTGGTTATTAAACATGAGGAAGAGTAAGCAATTATTTGAGATTCCAACAAATAACAATTGTCTTTATACTTTATACCCTTCATCATAAGAACATATTTCTCATCTTTAACCAAACATTCATACTTTGAGAAGTTGACTAACAATTATTGGCCACACAATTGACTAATACTAATAAGATTAGTAGTTAATCATTTCACAAGAAGAGCATCTTCTAGACTAGGAGAACCAGCACACATCAACTTTTCAAATCCTTTGATTTCACCTTTAAATCCATCCCCAAACCTGATAGTACTTATAGGATGAAGTCTAATATCCATCAACAACTTCTGAACCACTATCATGTGTCTAGAGTACCCACTGTCAAAGTATCAGTCTTCTCCATTTTTGTGTCTTAAGGAAGTATGAGTAATAAAGTTAATATCCCTATTTTCAACACTTCTCTTTTTACTCACTTGATCAACCTTAGAATGAACTGAAGATTTTTGATCTCCATACAATTTATAACAAAAGGATTTATATGAACATGCTCATCACAGTAATGACATCTACAAGTTGATAATTAAGATTTAGATGAAACTACATCATGTCTTCCAGGATATTATAACATTTAGTTGGACATGTTGATCATTCTTTTCTTTTTAGAAAGAAAGAGATTTTCTACATTTCTTTGACTTTATTGATTCTAAAATGAATGATTAACCTATGAATATTCAAATTCTTTCATCTTATCAACTTCATTTTACATTATTCTCAAATAATATGTAATGTTACTAATATTGGAACTCAAGAAAGTTACCTCACTTTGAAGATGAGAAATAATACATATAAGCTTCTTCTTTTCATTCTCCAACTCAGATACGATCTTTCTTTGATTTTCCTATGTCTTAAGAATTTCTTCATACCTGTTACAAGTATCCTTGTGGGGTATATCCAGACCTTCATAGATTTCATTTTCATCACAAGCTTCTACTTCATCTGCCCATCTTCCAGAAAGAGATATCACAAGTTTTGTAGTTTCATTGTTAGCCTCATCTTTTGACTCATCATCATCAGACAAAGATACAGTAAATCCCATTATCTCATTCTTGAGAAAAGTGGTATATTCTGGTTTAATATGACCAAAACCTTCACACTCACAACATTGAATGCTTTTACTTTAATTGGACTTGTCCTCAGATCTGGTATTTTTCTGAAAATCCTCATCATTCCTGATGTCGGATGAGATGTTCCTGACATTTGGTCTTCCTCTTCTGCCCATTATTTTCAAAATTCTAATGAATTGCTTTCCAAGTAACCCAATAGTATTAGACAATCCTTCATCAGTATCTCGAGCAACTTGTCTCTCTTCATCTTCAACATTAGAAACAAAAGTTATGCTCTTGTTCGTTTGCTCAGTCTTGTCACTAACAGTCAATTCAAAAGTTTGAAGTGACCCAACAAGTTCATCAACTCTCATGTTGTTGATGTCTTGAGCTTCTTCAATAGCAGTTACCTTCATGTCAAATTTCCTAGTTAAAAACCTAAGAATCTTTCTAACAAGCTTTTGTTCTGACATCTTTTCTCCCAAGGCACTAGATGCATTTGCTATTTCAAGAGCCTTCATATGATATTCCTATATGGTCTCATCATCATTCATCTTTAGGTTCTCAAATTTAGTAGCGAGAAGCTGAAATCTTGACATTTTTACTTTGGATGTGTTAGACTACGACAACTCATCTAGAGGGGGGGGGGGGGGGGGGGGGAGGTGTCAATAGATGCCCAAATTAAAAATGACATTTCAAAATTTGTTGTTTAAAACTTATTTGAAAAACAATGTAGAGCCGAAGGTTTTTAGCCTAGATCAAAATAGTTGTCTAAACCAACCTAAGTATTGAAAACTCGAATATGCACAAACCATATGAAATTAAGATAATAATAAAATCAATCAACATAATAATATCTCAATTAATAGTTTAATATCAAACACAACGGTTTCCTATTTCCAATTAAATCATATTAAAAACATAACTTGACACTTTATCGAACATGTCGCGCGCAATTAAATTTTCAGAATTTTCTTTGAGTTTTTTTATATGAAAAAGCACTTATAATCAAAGTGATTATAAGCTAATCAACAAAGCAATTTAAACTTTAACCACCAAAGAGAAATTATATACGAATCGATCGATCAAACAACACATTCAACAAATTGCATATAAAGAATAAATGAGAGTAAGTGATAGAACACTGAAATTTTTCTTTGAGTTAAACAAGCTAGAAAATTTGTCAAACACTTGGTGTGCAATCAAAATTTCAAAATTTTCCTTTGTGTTGTGTTGATATGAAAAAACATTTATAATCAAAAGTGATTATTCTTGCATCCCAAATTTTACTATGAATTTTTCTTATTCGCATTGTTTATATCCAATTTATTTTTACTCGCATATTTGCGTTTTAATGCGTATTTGTATTTATTCTTTATTTAAATTTACATCTATATACATACATGTATATATATTTTTGTTTAGTTAAATTTCTAAATTTTATTTTATTTTATTTTCTCATTTTTTATCATTTAATGAAGATATAAAAAATTTGATTATAAAAATATGTGTTTCTTTTATTTATTTTATTTATCTTTTAGGTTTAAATTTAGTTTTAGTTTTTAAATTATAAAAAAAAAACTGTATATAAAAAAGAATTGTTTTCTTTTCATTTAGTTTATATAATAATTGAGAAAAAATACTTATATAAAAAATTTGTTAATTTGTGTTTATACTTAATTTTAATTGCAGATAAATATCTTGGGTGTGTTTGGTCTTTCTGCAAGATCTAAATATTTGGATAAGAATGGTGAAATCAATAATATAGAAGGAGTCATCACAGTAACGATTTCCACTAGTGTCTTCCATTCGTAAGGAACTGCATCTTCATCACTTTTGATTAATTTATTTCCTGTGTTTGTTTTGATTAAAAATGAGAATGGTGAAATCAATTGATGACACTGTTGTGTTTATTGTGATAAATTAATTGGTTGAAGTTGATTTTAATGATGTTGTCATTGGCTAATTGCTGAAATTGTTAGTGAACTGTTGAAGTTGGTGTTGAGTTTCTGGTTGATTCAAGAGTTGAAAATAATTGTGACTTTTGTTTTTTATTTGTTAAATGATAATCATGTATACCTTGGGGTTTATTTGAATTTGAACGAGTTTGAAACGACAAATATAATGTTAATTTTTGCTATTTACATTGAATAATAACTTGTTTTCTTGGTTCTTGATTGAGAAATATTCATTTTATGTTACATTTATACAAGTTTCATTTGGTTTTAAATTCACTTGTGATTATTAACTTTGTTTATGGTTTGTGTAGCTTTCAAGTAATTCAAGTATTCACTTCATCTTAAGCGCTATCTTGTTGTTTTTAGTTAATTAACTAAAAATCGATTTAGTTATTTAATTTCGTTATTAAAAATTAATTAGTTTTGACTAATTAATTTTTCTTAACTTAATTAATTAACTTAATCAGTTTTTAAGTTAATTAATTAAGCATCTATTACATATTTCATTTGTTTCATTTTAGCTTTAATACAGGTTTATAAATCACTCTGATTAATTATTTGTTTCACATGAGATGTTCAGATTACTTCTATATTTTGTCTGTTTGTTAGGAACTTCATCTGATGCAGAGATTTTTATTCGATATCCTGATGATACTTTGAGTTTTATCTCACACTTTGAGCTTATCTGATGCACTTTTCCGACTTGTGATTTATTTTCACTTGATGCACTTTATCTGATGCTTTAAGTTTTATCTGATGTCTTGAATTTCTTTGATGTTCCCTGTTTGTGATTTATTTTCACCTGAGGTTTGGTATACTCTCGACTTATTTATCAGCTTGTGACTTTAAATCCAAAGAGATGAGAATGCTATATTGATTTCTTTATATCAAGTATGAGCTTCAGTTTGGACAGACCTTCCTTACATATTATTTTACTTTCCTGTATATAAGATACTCTCTCCATTTCTTTCTCATTCTTCAATTTTCAAAATATTCTCATCTTTTTTTAAAACATTCTTGTTTTCAATAAACTCAAACCGCTTTCATAATAAACCTCGATTATATCAAATGGATTTTCAAACTTCTTTTTCTTAATCAAACCTAAAACACTTAACAAATAAAGATGTGAATCATATGCAGTTGAGTCTTATGTGGATTAGTGAGGTGTTGCATTATGGAACCTTACTCTTATTTCATTTTCGAACTTTATTACGATTCAATTTGCAAATCCTTTTTCAAGTTAACAAAATACTTCAACTCATTCAAACTTTTTTTGTGCGCTCGAGCACCTTTTCTATTTAAAATATTTTTCAAGATTAGACATGAGTCATTCATAGTCGATATGTTATTTTCCTATCCCCGCGGTTGTAAAGATGTCGATTTTTCCACTTGAGTACTAGAGGTGTTCTAAAATCTTCACTCATGCTGATGCATTGTCCCTCTTTCGTACACCTTGTGGACGATTAGTTGAGAATTCTCCTCAAAATTATGACTTGTCTCTTTATTTAAAATCAACCAACACAATTTTGGTTCATTTCCAGCCGAACTACGGTGCTCTAACTTTCCCATTATACGAGGGAGTACTTAGGCACTAGGTCTCACGATCAAAGGCGAGCGCAATAATAAAAACATTTTCTTTTTGTTTCTTTAATAACTCTTTTATTCATTTACCTTTAGCAAGTTTAAGCTTTAGATAACACACTCTTTGATTAGAACAAAGAAAGTGGATCCTGCGGAGTACCATATATGTTTAAGGGGCAGATACATTCCCTTTGCATAACCAACCTCCATATCTTGATCTCTATCTCGATTTTATTTTGGGTTGTATTCTCTCTTTTCCCATTTCCCTTTAGAAACAATAAAGTGCGGTGACGACTTCATCGTGTGAGTTAAGTTAATTAATAACTTAATCTTAAATTTTTACCGCTACATTTTTCACATACACAATGCGACAATTATAAGCCACTCAATACACAATTTAAAACAAAAATAGTCTAGGAATATTCCTACATGTTGATATATTAATAAATGCTATTTGACAAATTGTGTATGAAAATTAAAGCAAGCAGAGAAATAAAAGAAAAGAGACACATTGATTTGTCTACACAGTTCCTCACTTTCATCCTCGCATATGGGTACTTATGCGCACAATTCCTATGTGGAATTAGGATACTTTCTTACTTTGCAAAAGTATAAATACAAGAGAAGTGTTCATGAGAGACCCTACAAACCATAACGGTTTGATGTTGATTTAACCCCTTCTCTTCCTTTGATCTTCAACAAGACCAAGACACAATAGCTACCAATTGATTATTCAGATCTTTCTACTCTTTTGCATACTTAATCTCCAAAGCTTTTGTGCACCATCAATTGTACCTATTGCAACCACAAGACTTCAATTGTAATCCACCTTTCTCTCGCTACTTCCTTTGCATTCTTTATCTCCACAAGATCCATTGCGTTCTTTATCTTCAAAGGACTTCACTTGGCTACAATTACCTCTTGAAAGTCTTGCACGAAAACCTCCAAATCAATAAATGATCTTGGCGAATAAACCCGCGGTTTTTCTGGATGAAGACCCTACAAATCTCAACCCAATATCTTCAGCTACACAAGAACCTAATCGGACGTTATCAAACCTCGCCTAGATGGCACCCCAACAGAACATCGTTACAATGTAATGCTAGTGTGTATGCATAGGTTGAAGGTTGAAGATGAAGAGAAAATGTAGGCTAGTTTTATGGTATTATCAAGTTGGAATGATGCATGAATGATATATTTATAGTCAGACTCTTTTTATGTAAAAGAGGGAAATTTTGAAATTAAAAAATCATGAAAAAATGTCCCACAAAAAAATATGTGTTAACCTGAAAAGTTATGTGTCGACACTTGCAAAACAGTAGCTATAGGCTTTAAAAATGCAGTACACGTGTCAGCCTGAAAATCGTATGTGTCAACACATGTGCTTGTGTTTTGAAGTAGAAATGCTGAAAGCTTTAACAATGTAGTACATGTGTCGACCTATAAATAATATGTGTTGACATATAATGAAGCTTTTAAGAAAACGCATAAATGATGAATTTATGTGTCGACACATACAAATTTCAGGTCGACACATAAATGTTGATTTTATGCAAAAACTGATTTTTCATGATTGAGACCAATTTTAAAGTTGTTTTAAATGATTTCTCAGACCTCTAAAGAAAGGGAGTGGCACAAGACATAAGGATACCGTCCACCATACTGAAATACTAGCTTTTTCGAGTTTTGGCATCATGCAAAACATCTAATAGTGAAGTTGTACTCACAAACTCCCCCTTTTAATGATGGCAAAACTTGCGACGATGCATTTCATGTAGTTATCGAAGACTCCTCTTGACTTTGTGCTTCCCAAATTCATCTCGCATATACTTCTCCCCCTTTGACAACATCAAAAAGAAAGAAGTAAAACCGTGAGAAGTATCATATTCCAATACCAATACTAATATATCACACAAAGGCGTTTTTTGCAAAGAAGAGCATACCATTACATATCCCCATATATATGTAATGATGCAAAAATTAATAGATAACAAGTCTAAAACATGACCAAACATGTAATTCAATTGCATGAATAATAATGAATGTGATGCAAGAGAAAGCTAGTCAAGTTGATTTTATAGCGTCACTATCACATAACACATCACAATGGAACTCCTGATGCCATACACGCTGTAATACCCCAAATTTGTCCTACCCTCTCACTTTTATCTAGCTTACGCACCTCACATTCTTCTCATGTACATAACTTCCATAAGGTCATTTAACAACATCATACATCATTAATCAATCAAATGGGCATAGGATCGAGGATCTTGAAGCTAGGGCTTTTTACTTTGGGGCTTTCACCTTCATTTAAGCTTGTTTCTACGGGTTCCTCCATCAATCATTGGTTGAAAGCTAGGGTTGCTTGTTTAAGCATTGTTGTGAACTTCTTCTTTCATCAAGCTACAAGGATCCCATTTTCATCAAAAGATTCAAGGGTATCTCGAGAAGACTAGGATTTCTCATACATGGTTTGAGCTTGTTAGCATTCATTAGTGTAAAGATCATGGATAGGGTTATCTCAAGGGTTTTCCTCTATGATTCAAATCTCATTCATCTTCATCCAAGGATTCTCCAAAGAGTATTGTTTTATGTTAAAATCATCAAGTAAAAAAGAACTTTTTCAAATCAAACATTTGAAGATAGAGTTTCCGAGATTTTGATTCATGCTACAAAAGATGAAGTGGTGATCGAGACACTAGCGTGTTGCTTGCGATACAAGTTAACATGGATGGAAGAGTTGAATTAAGGATTTTCATGGAATTTAGGACGATTCGAACTCAGTTAAAGTTCATATTGTTATTGAGATGAAAGAGGCATTTACTTGGAAATCAAGTCACAATCAAGTTCAAAGTTCATTCAATCATTTGAGGTTTTTAAAGCTTGGTGATCCATTCATAAATGCCAAAGGAAGTTTGGTTATTCAAGACCTTGATGGATCAATGTCCAAGACTCATCCAGAAGTGAATACAAAATTAGAGACGGGAGAGAAATCTACTTAAAGTATTTGGATTTTGTCATTGGAACCCAAAGGTTCTTATTGCATCACAAAGTCATCATCATTTCGTTAACATAATTACAAAAGCAAAGAAAGAAATTAGCGAAAGGGAAATCCACTTTGAATACTTGGAAGTTTCCATTATATTATCAAGTATAAGATCATTTCATGGCACCAAAAACATTACACCAAGTTAGAAAGGGCAATTTCAAGTGTAAATAAAAGCCATTACATCAAATTTTGTCACAACTCTATCACATTACAAGTCCATACTTTTACAAAAGAAATCCCAAATGAAAACTATATAGAGACATTCATAAACCTAATGATTTTTCTTCCATCTTTATTTTCTCCATCATTCTTCATGTTTTTGAACCTTGTCCTTATCAACCTCTTTGCTTAATTTTCTTTAAGTTACATTCATGGATTGATGCTTCCTCATGCTTCCGACGACCATGCCTACAACAACTTAAATGTCCGATCGAGCAATTGAAGTTTGCACTGCATTCAACACAAAACAATCATTAATTAAAACCAAGCTAAGGCATTCAAGCCAGTTTCAATGCAATTCAAAGCTATCTAATGCTAAGGCATTCAAATATGCAGGGTCAAATATGCCAGTGAATATAGATCCGCGTTCAGACATGACAGAAATTCATAGGGATCGTCCCCAGCATAAGCTAACAGATTTGATAACTTTCACAAATTAACTTCAAATCATTTTATCCATACTAACTATAACTGAATCTAATTTACTAACATTTTTCAATTCTATCATATTTTCAAACTGATATTTAATAATCATTAACAATAACTAACAAGTTCTGATTAACGTTCCAAATTTTCTAACAATTACTAAAAGCTAATACTTAACTAATTTTTCCTCTCCATAACAAAACTAACAGGAAAAGTAACAAAAAACTAAACGGAAATTAATAGCCTTGTCCAGAATTTCTAACTACTTCCCTAACCAACCATCTAGTTAACTGTCCTGTAACTTCCCCAAACTTTTCCTAACCATTTTTCTAACAGATATTCTAACTGTTTCTAAACATAACTAACAAATAGCCAACTAATTCCCTAACCGCTTCTAACGAAATTCCTCAGCCCTCTAACAACCCCTAAATAACCTTCTAGCAGCTCTTAACATAAATTATAAACAACCAACTATCCAAACAGAACTCTATCCAAAACCATTTCCTAACTGTTACTAACGAATATTAACAGAAATCCAGTCGTGCTAACTTCTAAACACCTAACTAACTTTGCTTAATTATTCTAACAACCCTGCACATTCTCCTAACAGAATTCTAACTAAATTCCTAAACATTTCCTAATTGCCTACAACTACAAAATAGAATTTCCAAACATAATTCTAACTGTCAAAAACTAACTTCCAAAATAACCAACCAATTTTCAACCAATATTCCAGCAGAACCCAGCCAATTAATCCCAACTAACCATAACAAATTTTCTGATTGTTTCTAACTTCCCCTAATCTCCTAACAACTTCCACCAGAATCCCAACTGATTTTGTAACCAACCAATTGTGGCAAAACCATAAATAACCAACAAAATTCAACAGGAATATATAACAATTTAAAAGATCATAAAAATCAGAAATACAAAAAAAACTAACCTTCATCAGGATTGAATTTCCTCTCTATCTGGATCTAAGATCTTCAACTCTCTATAATATAATATTCATAGATCATTCAAGCCCTATCCATTGTTTTTTCCAATTTCACACACACCTTCAATTCCTTCTCTCTCATCTCTCTGCACTTTCTCTCTCTCTTCTCCAATTCTCTCTCCATTTCTTAACCCTCTTCTTCATCTAGAACCACACAACACTCCATGTTCTATCCTCAAGAATTATCTCCTTTGCAACACTTGAAGCTACATCATCTTCCTCATCAGTGATTATCATCATCTTCATCTACGTTCAATAACTATCATCTTCAACGCACAGTTCTGCAATTCGCACACAAGAACAATATCACAACAACAGCGAAAATCGTGGAAAAGTAGAGATGAATAAAAAAAACTGGAAATCAACACATACCTGAGTTGGTCCTTCTTCACCTCTTCTGTTTTTTCTGTGAAGATTGAGATATCTAAGAGGATGAAGCCGAATTTGTTGAGCGAAGATGAAAGAGGGTTCAACCCGCAAGAAAAGTGAAATCAAAGAAATATGAAATTGAAGCGATACCAAGATTCAACCTCAGAATTCCCTTCTCCTCGATGGCGTGAATCAAGCTCCAGACTTTTTCCAGTCGCCTTTGGGTTCCCTCTTCTAAATCGATTCACGGTAGAAGTGAAGGCAAAAATTGAATTTGAGGAAAGTTTAGAGGGAGCTGAAGATCAAACAGAGACAAAAAGAGGGTGGCGATTTCTGAAGGAAGAAGATGGCGAGTTTGATGGTGTTACTGTGGACGAATAACTAAGCGCCGCGAGGGAGAAGATGGAGTTTGATTGAAGAAGATGAATCATTACAACATCAAGCCCTAACACAAACGTTGCATTTAAGCCTTTTTCTTTATATTTCGTTATCTGTTTTTTTTCTTTTCATTATTTTTGTTAATATGTTAATGATGCAGGTTTGAAGTGGTAATGGGATGGGGTAAGCTGGGCCAAATATCTCTAGGCCTGTTTCATTTTTTTGATAACCAGGGCTTGAAAAGAAAAATTGCTGGTAGACCTTGCAGGCTGGGCCTTGAATTAATGCTTTGACCATCCCTTGATCCGGCTATACGCCCCTCTACTTAGAGTGTTCCCTATTATTTTAGCCATTTTCATTTATATTAATTTTTATAGATTTTTGTTGAAGAGGCATGAGTAAAAATAATAGGAAATATTTGAGAACTTTAGAAATTAGTTAGGTTTCTTTTACGATTAATTATTGTGATGATTTTTGATCTTATTTGACATATCTTGATGCCATTTGCATGATAGAAATGCTCGACCCATTATGCGTGTTGGTATGATTGCAGGATGATTTTGAGTGAAGAACTTCAAGAAGTTTTGGAGCTAACTAAGAGCATAATTTTTATCAAGGAAGTCTAAGGAGATTTTCTGTAGAGTTTTCTTATCGCTTGCATGGTTTTGAAGAGGCAACGAACTTTCTCCGTTAGGTACCAACGCAACTTAATTTTATTCCTTATTTCCATAATTTACCAATTTTTTAGATACCATGAGAAGTAGGAAATAAAGAGCATGCGCTCGAAGTCGCTATTTAAAGACTTGTAGCAGGCATTTCGCACTTCATTTTCTATATGTGTTGTGCTTGTGTTTCTTTCTTTGATTGTTGATCGATGAGTCACTCAATTTAGGAATTGAGATCACGACTTCGCTCTCAGTGCATGCTCCCTATAGGATTTTATTGCTTTCCTTATTTCTTGTTGATCGATCAGTCACTCAATTTAGAAATTGAGATCACGACTTCGCTCTCATTGCATGTTCCCTATAGGATAGTTTTGTTAGACTTTCTTTGGAATGCTAACCTAGGTAGGATCTCTCTAGGTGTGCTCTCTTGAGTTTATTAGCTTGTTTGTTTTGTCCTTGTACATACCATGTTCCCTTAGCACGTGCTTGCTCCCTTCGGACGTAAGTTAGACTTTAGCCTGTAATCCATGCATGCTAACATTAGGTAGACATTTCCCTTTTGTTAACCTAAATCTTAGGACTACCATTGTATGATAATATTAGGTTTAGAAATAGGCTAGTATCCCATAGATTCTTTTCTTTCCCTTTTTGCATCCTTGCATTTGACTCATTTTCTTAGCAAATAAAAAAAACATGCTAATCTCACTTAAACCATTTTTCAAGGTAATAAAACACAAACCAATTAAACCATTTTGTGCGCTCGAGCACCTTTTCTCTAAAACCCTTTTCAGGTAAGGACATGATTAATTTACTTATGTGGAAACGCGTAAGTCTCTAAAGGTCGAGCTGCGGAAAAAGGCGGAATTAACTCGTCCGTAAAAAACACAAACAACAAAACATTTAAAGCCAAACTACGGTAGCTCTGATTTTTCAAAAAGGATATGTAGGCATTGGGGTAGGGCCCAAGCGAGTACAATTTTATTTTCCCTACATTCTTTTCTCATTTCTTTTGCATACATTCTCTCAGTAGTAAATAGTAAGCATAGTTTAAACACACCCGTAAGATAGACAACAAGAGTGGATATCGTAGAGTACTACGTACGTGTGGGGTGCTAATACCTTCCCCTCGCGTAACAGACTCCCTTACCCGATATCTCGGTCGCAAGACCGTGACTTATCCCTTCTCGGGTTTTCTCGATGTTTACCTTTCCCTTCACGTGGGATAAAAGACGTTCGATGGCGACTTTATTGTTTGATGATTTTCAACTGGTTGTTTCAGATGGCGACTTCACTAGGGATTTGTCAACCAAATGCTGGTCTATCCAGGAGTCACTCCTAGCTCTTATATTATTCTCTTTAGGTGTTTATTTTCTTTATGGCTTATTTATTTTGTATATACCTGAGCATATGTATGCATTGCATTTTAATGTTTTCCATATATTACTGATGTACTGGATCTGCTTCTTGATTGGGTTGGGATATTACTATTGAGGTAAAAGGCCTAGTACCTAGGCCAAAGTTCACTAGGACACTAGGAATAGAGTGGGGGCATGACGGCTATAGGACGTGGTTCGACTAGTGCAGTCATGTCATATACCATGCTCGGATGAGGTTCAATTGGAGGTACTTTCATCATGCACGTCTGTGTTGCGATGATTTTACTTTCAAGTGAACCCGTTATTGTCGAGTTAACCTTGCCTTACTCTGACCTAATCTTCACCTGTGAGTGGGAGGAAATTTATTATCATAGGTACAATTGGTGACTGTGTTCAGATGGTTACTCAGGTTCAGATGGTGACTATGGTCAGACGGTGACTATTGGTTCAGATGGTGACTATGGTCAGATAATGACTATTGGTTCTAATGGTTATGTTCTGGATTTCTGTTGGTGACTTATTCAGAAGCTATATTCTGTTGGTGACTGTATGGTTCTAAGATTTATTTTTTGAGTTCCCGACTTGTTTATTTGGAGGTTCATCTAGTCCTTCGATTTTGGTACTCCCAACATGTTCAGAAAATGCTCAAGAATATCCAGTTCTAGAAGCCTTGATCTTGTACTATTGATGATCTATAAGGTACTTGGTTCTTATATGTGCGGAAGCTATGTCGGACCTTTGATCTGATAATATTCACATGATTCAGAGCAGTGGAAGAATCATATTCAGAAATGAAGGAACCTTGATCTTATTCCTTTGCATACATAACATGGTTAACCACATGCTTAACATACATGTTCTTTTATTTCCAAGGAATCATATTTGTAAGCCATGTGTCGAACTTTTCCATCCCTTACTCGCGTAAAATCAAAACCAAAGCATGTAAATTCTTTGGAAATGACAGAACATGACATCGCATCCGTTCATGCACTCAATGCATATTCATACATCCATAACAGGTATTCGAAGATTATGGATTCTTATTTAGACCTAGTTCTCTCTTTAGAGGTTCAAACTTGATTTCTCACTTCACACGTTCAGAGACCAATATGGGATACTTCCGTGGGGGATTGACTGATATGAAGATCCCGAGGGGGTTGATCATGGTATATATGCAAGCTTCGACCTATGGTCGGGAATTCTTCAAGAAGGAAGATACCAATTAAAGACTCAAATAAGCCAGGTTATGGAAGCTCTGATGATGATGTCAACAATCTTGCACCTACTACCGCCGCAGAGGTTCTATCTTCTCCTCATCTTTTGGGGAACATTTTCAACCATAGAGTGCTACACAATATTGAGTTCTTGGAACATCTTATCAGTAGATGGTTCCCCTTTACTATGGGATCTTATATTAGTGCTTCGTTCCTGTTGACCAACGTTAGATGTGGTTGCCACACTGGGGCATCCGACTTTTTAATCTGGGGAATTCTCCACAACTTTGTGTTCCCTGATTTGTTCAACAACAGCCATTCTTTGTTCCCATAGTGAATTCATGAAAAAACATTTAAGCAAAGATAGAAGAAGCCTGATGAGAATGCTGATACAAGCCCAATGCATTACATCCTGTTATTTCAAGCTCTGATCTTTGGGGTCATCCTTCCATAAACATCTCTTCTGATTGCGATACACATGCTAGATGTATCCCCTATTCTGAGGCACCTGGTTTTGATATTAAGAACTATAAAGGGGTTGAAGTATAAAGCCCAACACCTGTCTGGCGTCTCTTCCAAAAGTCTAATTCCTATTTGGCCAATTTCCAGGATCTTTCTCACGAGTTGGATGTCCCTGTTGTTCTGATAGAAGATGAACTATATTATTTATTTGTGGCGTAATATGCTTGGTGATGCAGTTTGACACGATTATCTTGGTAAAGCATTCATTCTCTCTCCTGGAAGAATCTTCTATGCAAATTATTATGGGGCACCTGGACATTCGATTGAAGAGGGTGTCATCTAGAGACAATGTCCAAGACAGGATCAATACAAAGACTGTTGTGTTCACATCAGATCAGAAGGGGAATTCTCACGCCCACTCGAGCATCAAGACTACAGAAAGTCGTTAGAATCAAGAAATCCATACAGAGTCAAGTCTCCTCAATGATGGCAATCATTGGTTTCTTTATTGAATTTTCATTTGCATTCTTGCTTGTTTGTTTAAAAATTCCTCGTATATAGAAACTTGTCTATTTTTGAATAAAAATATTAATGCAATAGGTATGGTTGTCTTGAAGTGTTCCTTTAATTTTTATTCATCCATTAGTTATCACTCTTTAAATGTTTAACTTGCATATTGATGCCAGTTTTCCAATTCTTATGCTTAGGTAAAGATTGGAGGGAGGATCAGGATAATATAAAAACGCAAAAATCTCTGGTTGGTACGCTTTTGAGTAAGACCCTGCTGAAGATGTACAGGCCTTGTTTCTATTCCTAAACACCAGAGATATAATGGAGATAGACCTTCGTTAACCCCTCTGCACCTTCGAAGTAGGATTTTCTTTTCTGTTCAGAAAAAACCCTCATTTTAACCTTGGGACGGGTAGATTTCAGTTAATCTGATCAAACATTCAAAACTCATCAAGAGCGTGCATCCAAGGATACAACAATGGTTATCCATCAAAAGGCTGAGGAAAGTCAAAACCATAATGGTTAACCCTCATCTAACAACAATGTGCGTCTATTGACAATATCCCAATGGGTATCTCTCGCACATTAGGAGGTCAACATATGACGATACAACAATGACTATCCCTCATCTACCAAAGACTCAGACAGTCACGGTCACTTCCAAAAAATCAAAAACGTCGTAAAGATCAACGACTTGTTGGAATGGAAATTATGAATAAGAAAGAAACAAAAAGACCTTCTAAGTCCAACTTGAAAACAAGTTGCTTAGGCAAAAGTTGGGGCTTCCCGCTGGACTTCCAAATCGAAATTCAAAAAAATTTATCCAGGAAAAATTAGGGAAAGAAAGAAATAAATTGAAGAGTCTAAAAGGCAAGAAAAGGGATTACCAATAAAATCCTTATCCAAAGAACATGGTCGTGCGATCAGACACCAGAATCAGAAGTTAGTGACTGTTGCATCCAAGAAATCGCAGTGGTTCCTCAACCATCGCAAACTCTTTTAGAGAGATGAATGCTTGTATCGGGTCAACTGAATGTAGGAATGGAGAACACCATGGAGAATGGGTGGGCACCAAGTAATTTTGAGCCTTAAATCTTTTTTCTTAAACCGTAAACCAGGCCACGTTACAACCCATAAAAAGTCCTAACTGAAGCATGGGTCATTTTGAAAGCGTGATACAACGAGTTAGTGTTTAACTGACTCCTAAGAGGTATGCTTGAATATATGTGTTGGCATCATGTGCTTTCACTACCTTTCATAAAAAAGGAATTTGCAAATGTTTCTCTCTAGCTAGTGACTCATTCACAACAGAGTTATGATATCATTTCACTCAAAGTTTTTCAAACTTCAAGACTTACATATGTGTTGCATTAGAATTATCATTCTCATACTAAAAATTCTTCTGCGTACAAAACAACTGATTGACATCAAGTAAGTTTACACAATGAACAACCGGTAAAGATCTCAATCTTTTCAGAGAAGAGAGGCTTGAATACTCTATTGAAGTAAGAGTTAGCTGTCACAAGAGAAATGAGATATCCAGGGCATGTTAACCAGTGATTCTGTCAAGAGAAAACATCTTGGTGCTTCGCAGCCTGAGTACCCTCCAGGGATGAAGTTGGTAGATTCCGCCAATCTGGGACAATCAAGTCAAGAGTCGATCTCTCAGAGGTCAGCCAAATCTGGGGCATTCCCTCAAAGCTATCAATCAGAGGCTATCACATCGATAAATCTATTCAAGCTCAACCAATTAGAGGCTATCACGTTGACAAATCTCTTCAAGCTCGATCAATCAGAGGCTATCAAATCAAGAAATCTATTCAGAATCCATTCAACTTGGGGCAGTTACATCGAGATTCAAAGAATCTCTCCAAGAAATTTGTAATCAAGAGAAGTTTATTTCGTGATTCAAGAGATTGGGGCAGGCCACCTCATACCGTATTGTGGCAGGGATATTCCGGTCTTCTATTCAACATAGATCTTCTCAGAGATCCTCCAGACAGGGGCATTCTATATTTGTACTTGCAAAGTTGCTCAAGCCAATTATGTTGTACAAGACGAATCAAGCTAAAAGTGTCATAACAGTCACCCTGACCTAGCCAGCGCACAGAGCTGCCTTCATCTGCTATAGACAATTTCAAACCTGATTCCCCAAGTGAATTCAGAAAGTTCAGAGTTTCCGTTTGACTCAGCACGTGCAAGTGCATCCCCAGGGGAGTTAATCAAGTGCGTCCGCAGTGGAGCTAAACTGGAGCATTCACAGAGCTAAATCGGGGCATTCGCAGAGATAAACCGGGGCACTCGCGGAGCTAAACTGGGGCATTCGCAAGTGTTCATGCCCATCTTTTATCCCCAGGTGATTCAAGAGGTGATTCCTCAGTGTGCGTAAACTTGGGACATGAATCTAGAGATATTCCCATGGTGTTCAGTATCCATTCTTTGGCATATTCAATTCTACCATCCTCTCAACAGTTTAGGATGTATAGAAGTCTGGCCAGATTGCCTCTTCCCCAATAGAACAATTCATAATTCAGTGGCGTACCTGAAAATTTGCTTCGTCAATAACCCAATCTCCAGCTGAGTCACCGATGATCTTCAGAGCTTCCTAGTAAAAATTCATGTCAGTATTCTCCAACAATCTTTGGTACTGCAGGTTTCAGCGCCGATATGTATTGGCATCCTCAATGATGAGCAACAGTTTCCAACGGGCCTTCGCTTATCCGCATGAAGTCTATTTATTGGCATTGCATATAGCTATCACTGTATAACGTTGTATCCTTAAAAGCTCATAGTTGATCCATCAGAATGGATCTTTGCGGCAAAAGAAATTCAAACATGCATACGAACCATAAGCCAGATCAGGTGCCCTACATGAAAGACCTGAATAATTCAAAAACAGCAATACATCCCTACAAGAGGATATCATTCCCAAAATCCCAGTTGGTGACCTTCACTTTCACAATTTCCAGCAAAATCAATACACCAAGTCTAAACCCAACACTCGTATGTGTCAGTTTCCTAAACACTCATCCGTGCCAGTTATCCAAACATTCGTCTGTATCTACCTATCCTTCACAATGCGATAAAATTAGTCATTCTCGTATCTCCAATTATCATGTCACGACCAATACCGCCACCTTCTTAGAATTGTATGTCGTCCGTAGACCGCCCGTAGGTCTTACCTTATGATTCTAGATCGACCGTAGATCTAGATTCACTTGTAGGTCGACCATAGGCCTAGTTTTTGGTATATCGCCCGTATATCTTCCCTGACAGATCGTCCGTAGGTATCATTTTAGAACCTGAGATCTCCCTTTAGCTAGGTTCTCCCTATAGATCATCTTAGAACCTAAGATTGCCCATAGGCTAGGTTCTTCCTTAGATCATCATCGAACCTGAGATCATTCGTAGGCTAGGTTCTTCCTTAGATCATCGTCGAACCTGAGATCATTCGTAGGCTAGGTTCTTCCTTAGATCATCGTCGAACCTGAGATGTCCCATAGGCTAGGTTCTTCCTCAGATCATCGTCGAACCTGAGATGTCCCGTAGGCTAGGTTCTTCCTCAGATCATCTTTGAACTTGAGATCGGCCGTTGGCTAGGTTCTTCCTCAGATCATCGTCGAACCTGAGATCGCCCGTAGGCTAGGTTTTTCCTTAGATCATCGTCGAACCTAAGATTGCCCATAGGCTAGGTTCTTCCTCAGATCATCGTCGAACCTAAGATCACCCGTAGGCTAGGTTCTTCCTCAGATCATCTTCAAATCCGAGATCTCCCGTAGGCTAGGTTCTTCCTCAGATCATCTTCGAATCTGAGATCTCCCGTAGGCTAGGTTCTTCCTCAGATCATCGTCGAACCTTAGATCGCTCGTAGGCTAGGTTCTTCCTTAGATCATCATCGAACCTGAGATCTCCCGTAAGCTAGGTTCTTCCTCAGATCATCGTCAAACCTGAGATCGCCCGTTCGCTAGGTTCATCCTCAGATCATCGTCGAACCTGAGATCGCCCGTAGGCTATGTTCTTTCTTAGACCATCATCGAACTTGAGATCGCCTGTAGGCTTGGTTCTTCCTCAGATCATCGTAGAACCTGAGATTTCCCATAGGCTAGGTTCTTCCTTAGATCATGGTCAAACCTAAGATTTCCCGTAGGATAGGTTCTTCCTTCATCTACTACAGACAATTTCAAACCTGATTCCCCAAGTGAATTCAGAAAGTTCAGAGTTTCCGTTTGACTCAGCACGTGCAAGTGCATCCCCAGGGGAGTTAATCAAGTGCGTCCGCAGTGGAGCTAAACTGGAGCATTCACAGAGCTAAATCGGGGCATTCGCAGAGATAAACCGGGGCACTCGCGGAGCTAAACTGGGGCATTCGCAAGTGTTCATGCCCATCTTTTATCCCCAGGTGATTCAAGAGGTGATTCCTCAGTGTGCGTAAACTTGGGACATGAATCTAGAGAGATTCCCATGGTGTTCAGTATCCATTCTTTGGCATATTCAATTCTACCATCCTCTCAACAGTTTAGGATGTATAGAAGTCTGGCCATATTGCCTCTTCCCCAATAGAACAATTCATAATTCAGTGGCGTACCTGAAAATTTGCTTCGTCAATAACCCAATCTCAAGCTGAGTCACCGATGATCTTCAGAGCTTCCTAGTGAAAATTCTTGTCAGTATTCTCCAACAATCTTTGGTACTGCAGGTTTCAGTGCCGATATGTATTGGCATCCCCAATGATGAGCAACAGTTTCCAACGGGCCTTCGCTTATCCGCATGAAGTCTATTTATTGGCATTGCATATAGCTATCACTGTATAACGTTGCATCCTTAAAAGCTCATAGTTGATCCATCAGAATGGATCTTTGCGGCAAAAGAAATTCAAACATGCATACGAACCATAAGCCAAATCAGGTACCCTACATGAAAGACCTGAATAATTCAAAAACAGCAATACATCCCTACAAGAGGATATCATTCCCAAAATCCCAGTTGGTGACCTTCACTTTCACAATTTCCAGCAAAATCAATACACCAAGTCTAAACCTAACACTCGTATGTGTCAGTTTCCTAAACACTCATCCGTGTCAGTTATCCAAACATTCGTCTGTATCTACCTATCCTTCACAATGCGATAAAATTGGTCATTCTCGTATCTCCAATTATCGTGTCACGACCAATACCGCCACCTTCTTAGAATTGTATGTCGTCCGTAGACCGCCCGTAGGTCTTACCTTATGATTCTAGATCGACCGTAGATCTAGATTCACTTGTAGGTCGACCATAGGCCTAGTTTTTGGTATATCACCCGTATATCTTCCCTGGAAGATCGTCTGTAGGTATCATTTTAGAACCTGAGGTCGCCCTTTGGCTAGGTTCTCCCTATAGATCATCTTAGAACCTAAGATTGCCCATAGGCTAGGTTCTTCCTTAGATCATCATCGAACCTGAGATCATTCGTAGGCTAGGTTCTTCCTTAGATCATCGTCGAACCTGAGATGTCCCGTAGGCTAGGTTCTTCCTCATATCATCTTTGAACTTGAGATCGGCCGTTGGCTAGGTTCTTCCTCAGATCATCGTCGAACCTGAGATCGCCTGTAGGCTAGGTTCTTCCTCAGATCATCGTCGAACCTGAGATCGCCCGTAGGCTAGGTTTTTCCTTAGATCATCGTCGAACCTAAGATTGCCCATAGGCTAGGTTCTTCCTCAGATCATCGTCAAACCTAAGATCACCCGTAGGCTAGGTTCTTCCTCAGATCATCTTCAAATCCGAGATCTCCCGTAGGCTAGGTTCTTCCTCAGATCATCTTCGAATCTGAGATCTCCCGTAGGCTAGGTTCTTCCTCAGATCATCGTCGAACCTTAGATCGCTCGTAGGCTAGGTTCTTCCTTAGATCATCATCGAACCTGAGATCTCCCGTAGGCTAGGTTCTTCCTCAGATCATCGTCAAACCTGAGATTGCCCGTTCGCTAGGTTCATCCTCAGATCATCGTCGAACCTGAGATCGCCCGTAGGCTATGTTCTTTCTTAGACCATCATCGAACTTGAGATCGCCTGTAGACTTGGTTCTTCCTCAGATCATCGTAGAACCTGAGATTTCCCATAGGCTAGGTTCTTCCTTAGATCATGGTCAAACCTAAGATTTCCCGTAGGATAGGTTCTTCCTTCATCTACTACAGACAATTTCAAACCTGATTCCCCAAGTGAATTTAGAAAGTTCAGAGTTTCCGTTTGACTCAGCACGTGCAAGTGCATCCCCAGGGGAGTTAATCAAGTGCGTCCGCAGTGGAGCTAAACTGGAGCATTCACAGAGCTAAATCGGGGCATTCGCAGAGATAAACCGGGGCACTCGCGGAGCTAAACTGGGGCATTCGCAAGTGTTCATGCCCATCTTTTATCCCCAGGTGATTCAAGAGGTGATTCCTCAGTGTGCGTAAACTTGGGACATGAATCTAGAGAGATTCCCATGGTGTTCAGTATCCATTCTTTGGCATATTCAATTCTACCATCCTTTCAACAGTTCAGGATGTATAGAAGTCTGGCCATATTGCCTCTTCCCCAATAGAACAATTCATAATTCAGTGGCGTACCTGAAAATTTGCTTCGTCAATAACCCAATCTCCAGCTGAGTCACCGATGATCTTCAGAGCTTCCTAGTGAAAATTCTTGTCAGTATTCTCCAACAATCTTTGGTACTGCAGGTTTCAGCGCCGATATGTATTGGCATCCCCATTGATGAGCAACAGTTTCCAACGGGCCTTCGCTTATCCGCATGAAGTCTATTTATTGGCATTGCATATAGCTATCACTGTATAACGTTGCATCCTTAAAAGCTCATAGTTGATCCATCAGAATGGATCTTTGCGGCAAAAGAAATTCAAACATGCATACGAACCATAAGCCAAATCAGGTACCCTACATGAAAGACCTGAATAATTCAAAAACAGCAATACATCCCTACAAGAGAATATCATTCCCAAAATCCCAGTTGGTGACCTTCACTTTCACAATTTCCAGCAAAATCAATACACCAAGTTTAAACCCAACACTCGTATGTGTCAGTTTCCTAAACACTCATCCGTGTCAGTTATCCAAACATTCGTCTGTATCTACCTATCCTTCACAATGCGATAAAATTGGTCATTCTCGTATCTCCAATTATCGTGTCACGACCAATACCGCCACCTTCTTAGAATTGTATGTCGTCCGTAGACCGCCCGTAGGTATTACCTTATGATTCTAGATCGACCGTAGATCTAGATTCACTTGTAGGTCGACCATAGGCCTTGTTTTTGGTATATCGCTCGTATATCTTCCCTGGAAGATCGTCTGTAGGTATCATTTTAGAACCTGAGATCGCCCTTTGGCTAGGTTCTCCCTATAGATCATCTTAGAACCTAAGATTGCCCATAGGCTCGGTTCTTCCTTAGATCATCATCGAACCTGAGATCATTTGTAGGCTAGGTTCTTCCTTAGATCATCGTCGAACCTGAGATGTCCCGTAGGCTAGGTTCTTCCTCAGATCATCTTTGAACTTGAGATCGGCCGTTGGCTAGGTTCTTCCTCAGATCATCGTCAAACCTGAGATCGCCCGTAGGCTAGGTTCTTCCTCAGATCATCGTCGAACCTGAGATCGCCTGTAGGCTAGGTTTTTCCTTAGATCATCGTCGAACCTAAGATTGCCCATAGGCTAGGTTCTTCCTCAGATCATCGTCGAACCTAAGATCACCCGTAGGCTAGGTTCTTCCTCAGATCATCTTCAAATCCGAGATCTCCCGTAGGCTAGGTTCTTCCTCAGATCATCTTCGAATCTGAGATCTCCCGTAGGCTAGGTTCTTCCTCAGATCATCGTCGAACCTTAGATCGCTCGTAGGCTAGGTTCTTCCTTAGATCATCATCGAACCTGAGATCGCCCGTAGGCTAGGTTCTTCCTCAGATCATCGTCAAACCTGAGATCGCCCGTTCGCTAGGTTCATCCTCAGATCATCGTCGAACATGAGATCGCCCGTAGGCTATGTTCTTTCTTAGACCATCATCGAACTTGAGATCTCCTGTAGGCTTGGTTCTTCCTCAGATCATCGTAGAACCTGAGATTTCCCATAGGCTAGGTTCTTCCTTAGATCATGGTCAAACCTAAGATTGCCCGTAGGATAGGTTCTTCCTCAGATCATCGTCGAACCTTAGATCTCCCGTAGGCTGGGTTCTTCCTCAAATCATTGTCGAACCTGAGATTGCCCGTAGGCTAATTTCTTCCTTAGATCATCGTCGAACCTGAGATCGCCCGTAGGCTAGTGTGATACGGTGGCAGAACCGACTGATTTCACTGGTTTTCATTTTTTGCTCGAAATTGTCGCGGTAAGCAAGAGTCGCCACCGACTTTTATTTTATCCAACCAGGAAAAGGAAAAAGAATAGAAAAACCTTTTTCGAGATGTTTTTGAGTACGGGGGGTAGATTATAGAAAGGGAAAGTGTTAGCACTCTTTCCATCCATGGTTTGCCATGGGCTCTTAGGTACTTGCTCATTTTTAAAACTGCTAGTGTGTGCTTGTTTTGAAAAGTTTTGTTTTACTTCATTTTAACCCTTGTTTCTGTCCTCAAGAGTGTTACGAAGTGTTTTGAAAACTTTAGTTTGAAAAGTTTGTTTGAAAGTGTATGGTGTAAAAGATTTGTCGTTTTGAGCAAGTACCTAAGAATTATCTACCTACTCGAAAAAAGGCATACTTTTCCTCCTATCCTTTAGACCGTGTTATCCTACTATTAGTGAGTAGGTAACGCTAGTCATTGGATGTTTGAGCGACTATCGAAAGGGACGTAATTGTCATTGAAGGCAACATGTAAGGATACCTTAGCATTTCGAAGGGACTGTCATCATATATTCGTAGGCAACATCGAGGGACAAGATCATTTCCCTTAGGCAACTCGAGGGATGTTAAGGGACTATGATCTTTATGATGACTTTTAGATTGAGGGTCTTTTGCTAAGATATCCCTACGTTCGATGGACACGACCATTATTTCCGAAGGCAACCAAGTGAGGTAATACCCTAGGAGTGAGCATGTGCGAGTGTAATTTTCAGTTAATTTATCTTTGCACATTTAGAGTTTTCTACCGTATTAATTTTCAGTTTGTCTTTCCATACAATCCTATTAACATACATCTAAGCAGTTTATAGTTTGCGGAATTAAAAGCAAGAAAGTTTGAAGTCCTAGCTATTACAAGGCTTTTGCAGATACATAATTGTTTTGGACTGAAAATAAAAAGGAAAAATTTAAACCCTAATTACTATTACAACCTCGAAACATTTACAATAATACTAAAAGGAAATTAAAAAATGTGCGCGGTGAATTACATGCGAGAATAATTTCGGAAACCTAAAAAATCTAATTGAAAAAAGATTTAGGTTAGGTTTTTTTGAGAAAAATTAAGTAGGTTATGTACAAATTAAAACCCTAATTTCTAATTAATTTAAATTATAAAAAAGGAATTAAATTTACCCTAAATTAAATTAAACTAATTAATTAAGGAAATAAAAAGTTTTTATGAAAAAAATGATTTTTATGTTTTTTTGATTAAATAAAAAATAATGATTTTTTGGTGTTATTTTAATAAAGGAAAATAATTAGTAAAATAATTTAAAAAAATTAAAATAGAAAAGAAATGAATGGGCCTGTATTGTGCTAGCCTGAGAGTGCACCATAGTCCTTCATTGTTTGAGGTGTTGGATATGAATTATTGATACATCCAATGGCCAGATGGTGGTAGCGCATGGTAGGCGTTTTGGATGATGATGCATTGAATCTGTAGAAACAAAGTAAGAAAACAAAATTTGTTGGGATGGTTAGTTGTATATATAATAACATAAATGAAATATACAGGAAATAAAGTGGTCTTTCCCTAACGCGCGCGTGATTCAAATCACCCAATAGGATTCTGCCACCTAATTGTCTTCTTCCCCATAACTATTGTTTTTAACCACACTTTTACCTATAGTCGTTTCCGTCACTAAAGGCTATAGTGACGGGTTTTGTTCGTAGCCATAAACCTATAAAATTTAAAAAAAACGCAGCACAAATAGAATAAATTCAAACCAAAGACATGGATCAACTGCAAATCATCTCCTGAGCATGATAGTACCCCTAATTTTGTCCAATTTCGCCTTTATATAGAATTCCCAATTTGGGACCCCAAAACTCTAATAATGGCATCGTGCCATTCGTGCACTTAAACTTCAATCAAACCAATCAAAAATATTGCAAATATGATAACAAGCATGGATATATGATCAAAACATGTTTATGATGGATAAATCATTGAAAACGAATCTTGAAAAAAGATGCAAACCTTGGCACTGTGAGGCGAGATTTCTGAAGTTTTTTAGGCTTGAGGATAATTGGAATGGCTTCAGAAGATGTCCAGGAACGAATTGCTGGCCTTGGAATTGCTCGAAACGGCCTGTAGAATCGAAACCGACCTGCACTTTTTGGACAAAAAATTGAGATTTGTCTTCCTTCTTTCACGACCCCAATCCACTTTTTTTTGCCTTGAGAATGTTATTTCCTTATATTGGAATGAATTAGGTCAATAAAAACTAATCATATCTTTGCAAATTATGGAGATTTGATTTCATTTTTTGTCTTGTATGATTTGTTTCCAAAATAGGCCAAATTAAGATCTTTTCCAATCAATTGGCTCTTGCACGAATTTTTTGGTTTTCTAGCTATTCATGGACTCATAATATGCTCATAAAATCAAATCTTTGATTTTATTTGATTATTCTACTATTTAAATTAATTTATTTTGATTTAAATGGATAAAAAATCAAAATAAATAATAAAAATAATAAAATAATAGGTGGATAAGCTCAGGGGTCGTGGGCCATCTTAGGAACAAGTTTCAAACAATAAAACATGGGCCCATTTGAAAAAAAAAGTCATTTTGATCAATATTGACTTCATGCACATTTCTGAAAATTGGTTAATTTTGACAATACATATCTCCCTCAATTTTAACCCTAAGAGGGTGTTCTGGTACTTTTTAGAAAGCTTAGGATGTTCCCTAAACATTGATTTTGGTTTCATCTCAATTGGGTTTTCCATGTTCATGTAAGAAGCTTTGACCCAAAAGGTGTTTTTGTTAACTTTTCTAAAGGACCTATAATATAGAAATTCATATCTTTTGATGAGTGCATATTTTGGACTTTTGGGATGAAGATGAGTTGTAGGAAATTGTATCCTCTTCAAAATGAGCCTTTGATGGAAAATTTCCGATAAAGTATGAAAAAGTTATGCCTGGTCAAAGTTTGATTGACTTTTCTTATGAAATCCTAATTTAGCAACTTTTGTGTTTTGATGAATTTATGGCATCCCTTGAGGAATCATGATCCACCCTTGATAAAATGATGGATATCTCTTCAAAATATTGATGTTGACCACAAATCTTGAAGTTTGACTATATGTGGGCCACAATTGACTTTTGACCTAATACAGTCGATTCTCAAGCATTTGAGCAGTTGACTGAGAAACCTTCTTGTGAAAGGCATGAGACTTGACATGGAGAATCTTGGGAACATATTATGGCCTTAGAGAGCATTTGGGGCCTTTGTGATCCACATATCTTGATGAAAGTGGAAACCCTAATTTGAGACACACTGCCTTAGGAGAGAGTTTGTCTAGTCAACTCTTGGGCAAACTTGAGCAAATTGAGGATCTCTAGGAGTATGTTTTGAGTAAAATGAGAGGGAAAATTTTGGGGTACAATAGCTACAACTGTTCAATCTTCTTAAACATGAGGATGTAGATTGGCTCATTTGCCTTTCGTGATCTGAAGGTGGAAGATGATTGAACACTAGAGTGCCCAGAAATTTGCACTCGCATGAAGTGATACTTGATTTGTGATATCGGGAATGGGCTTATAGATGCCATTTGGAAGTTGCTAGAGAATTGTCAGAGATGGGCTTAAAGATGTCATCCAAGATGTGACGGAGTACCGTTGGAGATGGGCTTAAAGATGCCATCTAGAGGATGTTGATTTCCTGAGACATTCCTTCGATGAGAGTCCCTGCTCCTGTAGTTGAGGAGGAATCTGCTGAGGAATGTTGGTATCTGTCTTGGGAGAAATAGAATTTTAGGAGCTTCAGTTGTCCGTTACTCTACTGGGGAATTAACTCTGAAGGTGAACTGTATATTTGGTCAGTGTACAGGCTGCACCGTAACTTACTGGGGAAATGCGAAACCAATCAGGTTTGATCAAGTCCAGGTCTTACGGTGTTATGGACTGCGGTCTGGAGATAAGAGAAAAGAAACCTGGATGGTAAGGTTATGAGAAGGAACCTGGATAGTAGGGCTTATGAGAAGGAACCTGGGTAAGGTTATTTCGTGAGGAGTTTGGGTAAAATTGCATCTAAACCGAGAAGGAACCTGGGTAAGGTTGCTTTCTGAGGAGTTTGGGTAAAACTGCATCTGAATTGAGAAGGAACCTGGGTAAGGTTACTTTGTGAGGAGTTTGGGTAAAACTTCATCTGAACTGAGAAGGAACCTGGGTAAGGTTGCTTTGTGAGGAGTTTGGGTAAAACTGCATCTGAACTGAGAAGGAACCTGGGTAAGGTTTTTCATGATGAGTCTGTGTAGGGCTTTAGGAGGAACCTGGGTAGGGTTACTTCGGGATAAGTTCGTGTAAAACTTCGGCAGGAACCTGGGTAAGGTTACTTTGGGCTAAGTCTGTGTAAAACTTTAAGAGGAACCTGGGTAAGGTTACTTTGTGATAAGTTTGTGTAAAACTTCAGAATGAAACGGGGTAAGGTTACTTTGAGATAAGTTTGCGTAAAACTTCAGGAGGAACCTGGGTAAGGTTACTTTGTGATAAGTTCATGTAAAACTTCAGAAGGAACCTGGGTAAGGTTACTTTGGGATGAGTTCGTGTAAAACTTTAGGAGGAACCTAGGTAAGGTTACTTTGTCATAAGTTCATGTAAAACTTCAGGAGGAACCTGGGTAAGGTTACTTTGTGATAAGTTCGTGTGAAACTTCAGAAGGAAATGTATGAGAAAGGACCCGTGTAAGATTTTTCAGGATAAACTCGTGTGAAGCTGCATTTAGGAGAAACCCGTGTAAGATTTCTTTGTGACGAACCTGCGTAAAGCTGCATTTGATTGCGCAGATAATTACTCTGTCTAGTTTCAGGAGCTAATCTTGAACTTGCTGGAAGTTTTTGGTGATAACGATCTTTCCTGAAAAGGTACATGTTTAATCGTATATGATGCATGAAATGCATTGTATGATGACGTTCTCAAAATAAATGAGACTATGATGTATGCAATCTGTATGCGCACGTCATGATATATGAACATGAAATGCTATTGTGACATATCCGAGTGAGAAAATAAATCCCTGACCGTTACTGGAGAGTAACGAAAATTGAGTTCCTGACCGTCATAGAAAAAGTGGTTCTTCTACTTCCGTTGGGGATGTTGAACCAGATATGACTATGTTGGGGATTTTCCCCTTCTTTACGGATATTCTGCTGAGGAGAGACTCTGCTTGAGAACAAATCTGTGGGGGAATAACTCTGTTTGATAGAGGATATGCTTTGCTGGAAGATCTTACCGATTCAGAGAGATAAACTCCGCTGGGGGATGAACTTCCGTAGTCGGAGGAATAAACTCTGTTAGGGATTGAGCTTCTGTATTCAGAGAAATAAACTCTGCTTGGGAGACAACTTTACGAACCTCTTGCGGTTATGAAATTCAGTCGTGGAATATAGATGTCGATTCTCTGAAGGAACTTTGTTGGGGAATGTAGCTCCTGTTTGGGGAAGCCGATGTCAAAGCTTTAGTTTCCTCTACTCTATGGGGAGTGTAGATGTCACAGGGTCGTATGCTGAGGATACTATAATGACTTCGCATCAGGACTTTTCTTCCCCTGTACTTGCTGGAGAAAGTACCCATAGAGGCTTTGTGGATGCTGATCAGGATGATAAGTCTTCTATTGATACGCAAATGATAAGATGACAGGACATGGTCGTACGCTTCAAATCCCTAACTTTTTCCTGGACCACCCTTTCGGGTTTTCAGTCCACCGGGATACCCTTTTTTGCTCAAGTCACCTTTTCAAGTTTTCGACTTGCCGGGTGTACATATATTTTTTGTTTTTATCCCTAATTTTTGCCCGAACCCTCTTGGTTCACCGGGATGCCCTTATTTTTTCCTAGGCCAATCAACCTAGTGGGTCTTTGTTCATGCGTAGTATTTTTCGACTATGTCCATGTTCACCGGGTACGGAGAATTGTCACTGTCCATAGTAGTAAGTGTTGCCACACTACCATAAGATGTTTGTTTAATCGTACAAGATTCGTTGCTGGAATTCATGCCCAATTCCCCAAGGGATTCAAATGGAGATCTGCCCCTGGCTATTTGGCATCTTTGAGAGATTCCTTGAATCTTGACTTGACTGCCCCAGATGATGGACAATGATCATGTCGTGCCCCTTGGTTGGAAGTATTTTTCTACTTGAGGTGATCCTTTTTATTGAGAAGGTTTTTGTTCACTAGATATTCGTTATGCGAATTTCTCTGTTGTTGAACAAATAATCATATGCAAACAATATTATTTTAAGAATGCAAAGCTTATGTCTGTCTTGAAGTTTGAAAATTCATTTTTTAGTAAAACAAGTTTTTTGTTGTTGTAAAAGTGTGATGTCAACTCAGGATTTATAGAAAACCTTATAGGAGTCAGGATACCTTTTGTAACAATATGCTTTCGAACTAACCCATGCATCAGCTAGGACTTTTAAGGGTTATAATGTGGTCTGGTTCACGGTTCAAGAAACAAAGCATAAAGGCTCAAAATTTATTTGTACCCACCCATTCTTCGTGATGTTCTTCGATCTTATACTCAGTTAATTGTGCATTTAGATCCCGTTTGAGTCTTTGCTCTGATATTCCAGTGATGGTTCGGATACTGACAGTTTATTATGAATAGGCAGTCATTTTTGTTGAGGGTTTGTAGGACCTCTTTATTTTTGACTTTATTATCCCTGTCTTTTTCCCGAACTGTTTCTTTTTGTGATTACAGTCAGCGGGATGCCCCAGTTTTTTTCTTAAGTCTCCTTCATAGGTTTTGACTTAATGGGCTTTTATTTTGAGAGATAATGTCTTCCTGTCTTGACGATTATAGGGAACCATCACTGCCTTTTGTTTTGGAAGGACGTCTTCGATGCCATTCATTGTGCACCTGAATTAACTGAGAAAACTACCCTACCCCAGGTTGTGATTAAGGGTTTTAATTTGTGTGAAAGTAAAACTCCTACTTCTTTGGCTCAAAGGGGTTGAATAGGGATTATCTTCCTTATAACTCCACTGTTTTGGATTTGAAACATCGCCTGTACATCATCAGCGGGGTCTGTTCAAAAGCATATTGTAGAGATTTTGGTATCACTTTTGTCATCCTCCCTCTAAAGGCTTACAATTTTTTAGTCGAGAGTTGCATATCACGAAGAGGAAATATAAAGCAATTTAAGCATAATGAAAATAAATTAATTCAAGACAGACATGTGTAATGCATTAATGAAATAATAAAGTTTGACATGACAATAATTGTTCGAATAAGAAAAGAAAATACAACTTCAGAATTTAAATGAACAAAAATGCTTTCAATCCTAGCCATGTTTTGGCAAGGAAGCAGTGATCACGTTGGGAATCTCAGGAGGGTCAAATTCGATCTCCTTGGTGTCAATCATATTCTGAATCTTGTATTTCAGCACCCAATAATCGTTAGTATCGTGCCCCGAGCTACCAGAATGATAAGCACACCTTGCATCCGGGTTGTAGTTAGGAGAAGAAGTCTTAGGGTTCGGATTAGGGTTTATCACCGTAATCAGGTTCATCTTCAACATGTGTTGCAATGCTTGTGACAATGACATGTTGATTTGGGTGAACTGTCTTTGAAGTCTTTCCACCCTTGGCTGATTTTTTCGTTGTTGTGGTCGTTGTGTGCGTGCCGAATTGGAGATCAACACTGCCCCCACAAATTTGTGGTAATCTGCCTTGCTACGCCCCTTCTGGTCGTGCACAACATTGGCTTCCCTCTTGCCACCAAATGACTTCTTCTCTTTACTCAAAGAGGTATTTTTCTGGATCTTACCACTCTGGATCCCAGCTTCTACTCTTTCTCCAGTCAGAATCAGCTCGGTGAAACCAGCTGAGGAGCTACAAATCAAGTGATTGAAGAATGGACCAGACAGCGTCCCCAGAAACATATCAACCAACTCCCTATCAGACAACGGCGGTTAGACTCTTCCAGCCAAGTCTCTCCATTTCTGGGCATAGTCTTTAAAGCCTTCACTTTCCCCCATGGACATACTCTAGAGTTGAGTACGAGTAGGAGCAAGGTCGGTGTTGTATTGATACTGCTTATAGAAAGCAGCAGCCAGATCTTCCCAATTTCGGACATTGGCTCTCTCCAGTTGATAGAACCATTCAAGCTGAGTCCCTGAAAGACTATCTTGAAAGAAATGAACCCACAAATTTCTATCAGCGGTGTGGGGCTGGATCTTTCTGACACAAGAGCAGAGATGGAGTTTTGGGAAGGACACCCCATCATACTTTGCAAAAATTGGAGCTTTGAACTTCTGCGGGATGACCAATCACAATTCTTAGAAATCCAGTCCAGGTATCCTCTGAACTTCCATGGCACTCAAATGATCTTCCAACTTCTTGTATCTATCCTCAGCAGGAGGATATTGCTCATCATTGTAGTCAGTATCATTGTCAGAAACTTCGGGACTGGGATCTTTCTCCCTTGTGTCTTCTTCTTGATTCTCCCCTTCCTTAGATGAAGAGGTCAGATCGACTTGTTGCTTCAACGGTCCTTTAAACCTTCTGCCTATATTAAGAATACCGACAACCTTCTTCTTTTTCTTTTTCTCTTTTAGGATGAGGGTTTTCAGATCCTCCTGCCCTTTTTCCAGATTTATGAACATTTACTGGAACTGGGTGTTTTGTGCCTGAAGGTCTTTGATGCTTTGTTCGGAAGACATTTTTGCTGAAATAAACTGCGAAGAAGATGAGAAACCTATAATGGTACCTGTAATTATGTGTATGGTATTCATGCAATGTTTTCAAGGATCTCACGGAGTAAACAAGAAACTGTTAGAATTTAATTGTAGCTTGATTGAAGAAACTTCGTGTCGTTGAGAGTCCTTCTTCAAGAGTCAAGCTCACCATATCGAGTGGGTCATAGCCCCTGACTCAAGATCCTTTGACAACATTGGCTAGAGGAAAATAAATCCCCTTGCCCCTTGCTAGACGTCTGGTTTGCCATGACCTACATCACAGACCCTTGAGATCCTTGAAATGGTTAGTATGATATGCCATGTTTATGATGTCATGATGTCATGATTATGTTGAAAAATCACAGGTATAACATGCACAAACAAATCACACCAAGTCCTTAGGTTTAAGGCTTGCTTGAGTTTAAGGTAGTACCCTCTTGAAGTTGGATTGGTTCAGCTTGTCCTATAAATATTAATCGGGTTCTAAGGGATCTCAATATCACTGACCATCCTTTACCGGGCATTGTCTTAGCTCAAGCAATCTTTTCTTGCGGCTGAAATATCCTGAAAGTCTGATCTCAATGAGTGTAGCATCAAGTATCAACCAATCCCTAGCTCTACACCGAGGCCAGCTATCTCACTACTTTCTAATGGCCATGTTTGTTCAACTAAGGTTCTAAGGTCCGTTAGTGCTTCACGACACCACGCGACATCCCCGTATTCTCCTCGTTTCCTCACGAAGGATACCGGTACCAACCAAAGTGTCACACCAACACAACCATCGCTTAAACCATATCGGTCTATGCCGTACAGTCTCCACGATCTATTGCTGTTTACTTAAAAAATGCCCCCAGATCCGGGTGTAGGATCTATAGTAACCCAAACAAAACCCTTTAAGAATAAAGCAAACAAGCAAGAAAGCAATTTGAAATGACCTAGATCCTAAGGTAAACCCCACTTTATTTTACTCCACAGCAGAGTCTCCAATTCTGTGATACGGTAGCAGAACCGACTGTTTTTACTGGTTTGTGTTTTTTGTTCATAAAATGTCGCGGTAAGAAAGAGTCGCCACCGACTTTTATTTTATCCAATCAGGAAAAGGAAAAAAGAATAGAAAAAACCTTTTTCACGATGTTTCTGAGTACGGGGGGTAGATTATAGAAAGAGAAGGTGTTAGCACCCTTTCCATCTATGATTTTCCATGGGCTCTTAGGTACTTGCTCATTTTGAAAACTGCTTATGTGTGCTTGTTTTGAAAAGTTTTGTTTTACTTCGTTTTAACCCTTGTTTCTGTCCTCAAGAGTGTTACGAAGTGTTTTGAAAACTTTAGTTTGAAAAGTTTGTTTGAAAGTGTATGGTGTAAAAGATTTGTTGTTTTGAGCAAGTACCTAACAATTATCTACCTACTCGAAAAAAGGCGTACTTTTCCTCCTATCCTTTAGACCGTGTTATCCTACTATGAGTGAGTAGGTAACCCTAGTCGTTGGATGTTTGAGGGACTATCGAAAGGGACGTAATGGTCATTGAAGGCAACATGTAAGGATACCTTAGCATTTCGAAGGGACTGTCATCATATATTCGTAGGCAACATCGAGGGACAAGATCATTTCTCGTAGGCAACTAGAGGGACGTTAAGAGACTATGATATTTATGATGACTTTTAGATTGAGGGTCTTTTGCTAAGATATCCCTATGTTCGAGGGACACGACCATTATTTCCGAAGGAAACCAAGTGAAGTAATACCCTAGGAGTGAGCATGTGCGAGTGTAATTTACAATTAATTTATCTTTGCATATTTAGGGTTTTCTACCGTATTAATTTTCAATTTGTCTTTCCATACAATCCTATTAACATACATCTAAGCATTTTATAGTTTGCGGAATTAAAAGCAAGAAAGTTTAAAGTCCTAGCTATTACAAGGCTTTTGCAGATACATAATTATTTTGGACTGAAAATAAAAAGGCATAATTTAAACCCTAATTACTATTACAACCTCGAAACAGTTACAATAATAATAAAAGGAAATTAAAAAATGCGTGCGGCGAATTAAATGCGAGAATAATTTAGGAAACCTAATAAATCTAATTGAAAAAAGATTTAGGTTAGTTTTTTTTAAGAAAAATTAAGTAGGTTATGTACAAAATAAAACCCTAATTTCTAATTAATTTAAATTATAAAAAAGGAATTAAATTTGGCCTAAATTAAATTAAACTAATTAATTAAGGAAATAAAATATTTTTATGAAAAAAATGATTTTTATGTTTTTTTGATGATTTTTTAATTAAATAAAAAATAATGATTTTTTGGTGTTATTTTAATAAAGTAAAATAATCAGTAAAACAATTAAAAAAATTAAAATAGAAAAGAAAAGAATGGGCTTGTGTTGTGCCAGCCTGAGAGTGCACCATAGTCCTTCATTGTTTGAGGTGTTGGATCTGAATTATTGATACATCCAATGGCCAGATGGTGGTAAGCGCATGGTAGGCGTTTTAGATGATGATGCATTGAATCTGTAGGAACAAAGTAAGAAAACAAAATTTCCTAGGATGGTTAGTTGTATATATAATAACATAAATAAAATATAAAGGAAATAAAGTGGTCTTTCCAAAACGCGCGCGTGATTCAAATCACCCAATAAGATTCTTCCACCTAATTATCTTCTTCCCCATAACTGTTGTTTTTTGCCAAACTTTTACCTACAGTCGTTTCCGTCACTAAAGGCTATAGTGACGGATTTTGTTCGTAGCCATAAACCTGTAAAATTTAAAAAAATGCAGCACAAGCAGAATAAATTCAAACCAGAGACATGGATCAACTGCAAATCATCTCCTGAGCACGATAGTACCCCTAATTTTATCCAATTTTGCCTTTATATAGAATTCCCAATTTGGGACCTCAAAACCCTAACAATGGCATCGTGCCATTCGTGCACTTAAACTTCAATCAAACCAATCAAAAATATTACAAATATGATAGCAAGCATGGATATATGATCAAAACATGTTTATGATGGACAAATCATTGAAAATGAATCTTGAAAAAAGATGCAAACCGTGGCACTGTGAGGCGTGATTTCTGAAGGTTTTTAGGCTTGAGGATAATTGGAATGGCTTCAGAAGATGTCCAGGAACGGATTGCTGGCCTTGGAATTGCTCGAAACAACCTGTAGAATCGAAACCGACCTGCACTTTTTTGACAAAAAATTGAGGCTTGTCTTCCTTCTTTCACGACCCCAATCCTCTTTTTTTTCCTTGAGAATTTTATATCCTTATATTGGAATAAATTAGGTCAATAAAAACAAATCATATCTTTGCAAATTATGGAGATTTGATTTCATTTTTTTGTCTTGTATGATTTGTTTCCAAAATAGACCAAATTAAGATCTTTTCCAATCCATTGTCTCTTACACGAATTTTTTTATTTGCTAGCTATTCATGGACTCATAATATGCTCATAAAATCAAATCTTTGATTTTATTTGATTATTCTGTTATTTAAATTGATTTATTTTGATTTAAATGGATAAAAAATCAAAATAAATAATAAAAATAATAAAATAATAGGTGGATAAGCTCAGGGGTCGTGGGCCATCTTAGGAACAAGTTTCAAACTAGAAAACATGGGCCCATTTGGAAAAAAAGTCATTTTGATCAATATTGACTTCATGCACATTTCCAAAAATTGGTCAATTTTGACAATACATGTCTCCCTCAATTTTAACTCTAAGAGGGTGTTCGTAGACTTTTTAGAATGCTTAGGATGTCCCCTAAACAACCCTTTTGGTTTCATCTCAATTGGGTCTTCCATGTTCATGTAAGAATCTTTGACCCAAAAGGTGTTTTTGTTAACTTTTCAAAAGGACCTATAATGTAGAAATTCATATCTTTTGATGAATGCATATTTATGAACTTGTGGGCTGAAGATGAGTTGTAGGAAATTGCATCCTCTTTAAAATGATCCTTGGATGGAAAATTTCTGATAAATTATGAAGAAGTTATGCCTGGTTAAAGTTTGATTGACTTTTCTTATGAAGTTTGACTATATATGGGCCACAATTGACTTTTGACCTAATACAGTCGATTCTCAAGGATCTGAGCAGTTGGATGAGCAAACTACTTGTGCAAGGCATGAAACTTGACATGGAGAATCTTGAGAACATATTAGGGCCTTGGAGGGCATTTGGGGCCTTTGTGATCCACACATCTTGATGAAAGTGGAAACCCTAATTTGAGACACACTGCCTTAGGAGAGAGTTTGTCTGGTCAACTCTTGGGAAAACTTGAGCAAATTGAGGATCTCTAGGAGTATGTTTTGAGTAAAATGAGAGGGAAAATTTTAGGGTGCAACAACTAGGTTCTTCCTCAGATCATTGTCGAACCTGAGATCGCCCGTAGGCTAGGTTCTTCCTCAGATCATCGTTGAACCTGAGATCCCCTGTAGGCTATGTTCTTCCTCATATCATCGTCGAACCTGAGATCTCCCGTAGGCTAGGTTCTTCCTTAGATCATCGTCGAACCTGAGATCTCCCATAGGCTAGGTTCTTCCTCAGATCATCGTCAAACCTGAGATCGCCCGTAGGCTAGGTTCTTCCTTATATCATCGTCGAACCTGAGATCTCCCGTAGGCTAGGTTCTTCCTTAGATCATCGTTGAACCTGAGATCACCCGTAGGATAGGTTCTTCCTTAGACCATCATCGAACCTGAGATCGCCCGTAGGCTAGGTTCTTCCTCAGATCATCGTCGAACTTGAGATTGCCCATAGGCTAGGTTCTTCCTTAGACCATCATCGAACCTGAGATCGCCCGTAGGCTGGGTTCTTCCTCCGATCATCTTCGAACCTGAGATCGCCCGTAGGCTAGGTTCTTCCTCAGATTATCATCGAACCTAAGATCCCCCGTAGGCTATGTTCTTCCTCATATCATCGTCAAACCTGAGATCGCCCGTAGGCTAGGTTCTTCCTTAGATCATCGTCGAACCTGAGATCGCCCGTAGGATAGGTTCTTCCTTAGATCATCGTCGAGCTTGAGATCTCCCGTAGGCTAGATTCTTCCTCAGATCATCCTTGAACTTGAGATCACCCGTAGGATAGGTTCTTCCTTAGACCATCATCGAACCTGAGATCGGCTGTAGGCTAGGTTCTTCCTCAGATCATCGTCGAACCTGAGATTGCCCGTAGGCTAGGTTCTTCCTTAGACCATCATCGAACCTGAGATCGCCCGTAGGTTGGGTTCTTCCTCAGATCATCTTCGAACCTGAGATCGCCCGTAGGCTAGGTTCTTCCTCAGATCATCATAGAACCTGAGATCCCCCGTAGGTTATGTTCTTCCTCATATCATCGTCGAACCTGAGATCGCCCGTAGGCTAGGTTCTTCCTTAGATCATCGTCGAACCTGAGATCTCCTGTAGGCTAGGTTCTTCCTCAGATCATCGTCGAACCTGAGATCGCCTGTAGGCTAGGTTCTTCCTTAGATCATTGTCGAACCTTAGATCGCCTGTAGGCTAGGTTCTTCCTCAGATCATTGTCGAACCTGAGATCTCCTGTAGGCTAGGTTCTTCCACAGATCATCGTTGAAGCTGAGATCGCCCATAGGATAGGTTCTTCCTCAGATCATCATCGAACCTGATATCGCCCGTAGGCTAGGTTCTTCCTCAGATTATCGTCAAACTTGAGATCGCCCGTAGGTTAGGTTCTTCCTTAGATCATCGTCGAACCTGAGACTCCCTTAGGCCAGGTTCTTTATTAGATCATCGTACAACCTAAGATCACCCGTAGTCTAGGCTCTTCCTTGGATCACCGTCGAACCTGAGATCTCCCGTAGGACAGGTTCTTCCTCATATCATCGTAGAACCTGAGATCGCCCGTAGGCTAGGTTCTTCCCATAGATCATCGTCGAACCTGAGATCCCCTGTAGGCTAGGTTCTTCCTCAGATCATCATAGAAACTGAGATCTCCCGTAGGTTAGGTTCTTCCTTAGATCATCGTCGAACCTGAGATCGTCCGCAGGCCAGGTTCTTCCTTATATCATCGTAGAACCTGAGGTCGCCCCTAGGATAGGCTTTTTCCTTAGATCACTGTCGAACCTGGGATCTCCCGTATGCTAGGTTCTTCATCAGATTAGTGTCAAACCTGAGATCTCCTCTTGGTTAGGTTCTTCCCATATATCATCTTAGAACCTGAGATCGCCTGTAGGCTAGGTTCTTCCCACAAATCTTATCTTAAAACTTGAGATCGCCTATAGGCTAGGTTCTTCGACAAATCACTCTCATGTTTCACCTTAGGATCGTAGGTTGTCCGTAGACCTTATCCACTGTCTTTTCGTACCAATGTTTGTCTTGTATTGGCATCACGCCATGTCATAAGTCTAGCCTCCACTATGTATTAGCCTTTGTCTCCATGTTACAAGTCTAGTCTCCGTCTCTTCACTAGGAAACCAAAAATTCTAGCTGATACCTTAAAAATAAATAAACATTCACGCTTTCTCCCAGAACAAATTTTTGGCATTTGTATTTAATCATCTTCTACCTCGAACTTCCGAAAGGCACGCGCCAATCGTACTTTCAGGTTTAAGACGATTAAATAGGGACAGTTGTAATACCCCAAATTTTTCCTTCCCTCTCACTTTTATCTGGCTTACGCATCTCGCATTCTTCTCATGTACGTAACTTCCATTAGGTCATTTAACAACATCATGCATCATTAATCAATCAAATGGGCATATGATCGAGGATCTTGAAGCTAGGGTTTTTTTACTTTGGGGATTTCACCTTCATTTAAGCTTGTTTCTACGGGTTCCTCCATCAATCATTGGTTGAAAGCTAGGGTTGCTTGTTTAAGCATTATTGTGAACTTCTTCTTTCATAAAGCTACAAGGATCCTATTTTCATCAAAAGATTCAAGGGTATCTCGAGAAGACTAGGATTTCTCATACATGGTTTGAGCTTGTTAGCATTCATCAGTGTAAATATCATGGATAGGGTTATCTCAAGGGTTTTCCTCTATGATTCAAATCTCATTCATCTTCATCCAAGGATTCTCCAAAGAGTATTGTTTTATGTTAAAATCATCAAGTAAAAAAGAACCTTTTCAAATAAAACATTTGAGGATAGAGTTTCCGAGATTTTGATTCATGCTAAAAAAAAGTTGAAGTGGTGGTCGAGACACTAGCGTGTTGCTTGCGATACAATTTAACGTGGATGGAAGAGTTGAATTAAGGGTTTTCATGGAATTTAGGATGATTTGAACTCGGTTAAAGTTCATATTGGTATTGAAATGAAATAGGAGTTTACTAGGAAATCAAGTCACAATCAAGTTCAAAGTTCAGTCAATCATTTGAGGTTTTTAAAGCTAGGTGATCCGTTCATAAATGTCAAAGGAAGTTTGGTTATTCAAGAGCTTGATGGATCAATGTCCATGACTCATCCAGAAGCGAATACAAAATTAGAGAAGGGAGAGAAAACTACTTGAAGTATTTGGATTTTGTCATTGGAACCCAAAGGTTCTTATTGCATCACAAAGTCATCATCATTTTGTCAACATAATTACAAAAGCAAAGAAAGAAATTAGCGAAAGGGAAATCCACTTTGAATACTTGGAAGTTTCCATTATATTATCAAGTATAAGATCATTTCATGGCACCAAAAACATTACACCAAGTTAGAAAGAGCAATTGCAAGTGTCAATAAAAGCCATTACATCAAATTCTATCACAACTTTATCACTTTACAAGTCCATACTCTTACAAAAGAAATCCCAAATGAAAACTACATAGAGACATTCATAAACCTAATGATTATTCTTCCATATTTATTTTCTCCATCATTCTTCATGTTTTTGAACCTTGTCCTTATCAACACAACTTAAATGTCCGATCGATCAACTGAGGTTTGCACTGCATTCAACACAAAACAATCATTAATTAAAACTAAGCTAAGGCATTCAAGCTAGTTTCAATACAATTCAAAGATATCTAATACTAAGGAATTCAAATATGCAGGGTCAAATATGCTAGCCAATATAGATCCGGGTTCAGACATGACAGAAATTCATAGGGATCGGCCCCAACATAAGCTAACAGATTTGATAACTTTCATAAATTAACTTCAAATCATTTTAGCCATACTAACTATAACTGAATCCAATTTACTAACATTTTTCAATTCTAACATATTTTCAAACTGATATTTAATAAGCATTAACAACAACTAACAAGTTCTGATTAGTGTTCCATATTTTCTAAAAATTACCAAAAGCTAATACTTGACTAATTTTTCCTCTCCATAACAAAACTAACAAGAAAAGAAACAGAAAACTAAACGGAAATTAACAGCCTTGTCCAGAATTTCTAACTACTTCCCTAACCAACCATCTAGTTAACTGCCCTGTAACTTCCCCAAACTTTTCCTAACCATTTTTCTAACAGATATTCTAACTGTTTCTAAACATAACTAACAAATAGCCAACTAATTCCCTAACTGCTTCTAACGGAATTCCTCAGCCCTCTAACAACCCCTAAATAACCTTCTAGGAGCTCTTAACAGAAATTACAAACAATAAATTGTCCAAACAGAACTCTATCCAAAACCATTTCCTAACTGTTACTAACGAATATTAACAGGAATCCAGCCGTGCTAACTTCTAAATACCTAACTAACTGTGCTTAACTATTCTAATAGCCCTGCACATTGTCCTAACAGAATTCTAACTAAATTCCAAAACATTTCCTAACTGCCTACAACTACAAAATAGAATTTCCAAACAGAATTCTAACTGTCAAAAACTAACTTCCAAAACAACCAACCAATTTTCAACCAAATTTCAAGCAGAACCCAGCCAATTAATCCGAACTAACCATAACAAATTTTCTGATTGTTTCTAACTTCCCCTAATCTCCTAACAACTTCCAACAGAATCCCAACTAATTTTGTAACCAACCAATTGTGGCCAAACCATAAATAACCAACAGAATTCAACAGGAATATATAACAGTTAAAAATATTAGAAAAATCAGAAATACAAAAAAAACTAACCTTCATCAGGATTGAATCTCTTCTCCATCTGGATCTCAGATCTTCAACTCTCTATAAGATAATCTTCATAGATCATTCAAGCCCTCTCCATTGTTTTTTTCCAATTTCACACACACCTTCAATTATTTCTCTCTCATCTCTCTGCACTTTCTCTCTCTCTTCTCCAATTCTCTCTCGATTTCTGAACCCTCTTCTTCATCTAGAACCACACAACATTCCCTATTCTATCCTCAAGAATTATCACCTTTGCAACACTTGAAGCTACATCATCTTCCTCATCAGCAATTATCACCATCTTCATCTATGTTCAACAACTATCATCTTCAACGCACAGTTCTACAATGCACACACAAGAATAATATCACGGCAACAGTGAAAATCATTGAAAAGTAGAGATGAATAGCAAAAACCGGAAATTGACGCATACCTGAGTTGGTCCTTCTTCATCTTTTCTGTTTCTTTATATGAACGATTGAGATAGCTAAGAGGATGAAGCCGGATTCGTCGAGCGAAGATGACAGAGGGCTCAATCCGCAAGAAGAGTGAAATCGAAGAAATATGAAATTGAAGCGATACCGGGATTCAACCTCAGAATTCCCTTCTCCTCGACGGCATGAATTAAGCTCCATTCTTTTTCCATTCGCCTATGGGTTCCCTCTTCTGAATCAATTCACGGTAGAAGTGAAGGCAGACATTGAATTTGAGGAAAGTTTAGAGGGAGATGAAGATCAAACAGAGACAAAAAGAGGGCGGCGGTTTCTGAAGGGAGAAGATGGCGAGTTTGATGGTGTTACAGTGGACGAATAACTAAGCACCGCGAGGGAGAAGATGGAGTTTGATCGAAAAAGATGAATCATTACAACATCAAGCCCTAACACAAACGTTGCGTTCAAGCCTTTTTCTTTATATTTTGTTATCTGCTTTTTTTCTTTTCATTATTTTTATTAATATGTTAATGATGCTAGTTTGAAGTGGTTATGGGATGGGGTAAGCTAAGCCAAATATCTCTAGGACTGTTTCGTTTTTTTTTATAACCAAGGCTTGAAAAGAAAAACTGCTGGTAGACCTTGCGGGTTGGGCCTTGAATTAATGCTTTGACCACCCCTTGATCCGGTTATACGCCCCTCTACTTAGAGTATTCCCTATTATTTTAGCCATTTTCATTTATATTAATTTTGATAGAATTTTATTGAAGAGGCATGAGTAAAAAGAATAGTAAACATTGGAGAATTTTAGAAATTAGTTAGTGTGATCGGTGGATCTGGAACTGACTGTTTAACGCTGGTTCGCGAAATGTCGCGGAAGCAAGAGTCGCCACCGTCTTTTATTTTCTCCAAATGGAAAGGACAAAAGCACAGAAAAATTCCTTAAAGAGATTGCTCTCGGTTCGGGAGGTAGGTTATAGAAAGGGAAGGTGTTAGCACCCTTTCTATCCATGGTTATCCATGGGCTCTTAGATACTTGCTCATTTGTGTTTTCAAAAATGGTTTGTTTGCTTTTCAACTGTGGGTTTTAAAAAGTTTCTTTGAAAATTCCAGTTCGACTCTTGTATCGATCCTCAAGAGTGTTTGAAAAGTTGCTTTCGAAAGATTTTTGAAAAGGTGTCGGTGTGAAAAGTATTTTTGAATTTGTTTTGAAATTAGAGCAAGTATCTAGAGTCGTCTACCTACCCTAAGGAATTTGTCTGTGTAAATGTCCTTTAAAGTAGTGCCATCCCACCATTGAGAGGTAGGTAGCACCACCGTTGGAGGTGTTCGGGTCAATTCGAGGTTCGGGACATGGTGATCACCATAGCAATGGGAAGACACCTTAGAAGCTACCCTCATGCCAGGTTCCCGGATCATGAGGACTTACTAAGACATCCTCTACTCGACGATCACCTTTCGAGGCAAGGCAACAGTGAGGCGTACCCTAGGGGTGGTGTGTGATTTGTGTGTCAGATTCAGTTATTTTGTCTTGTCATGTCAAAGTGATCTATGCGTTTGTTTTTATTTTGTCATTCATTCTTGCATGCCATTATTAACAATTAAAAAGATGCGGAAATATAAAGTTCTAAACTATTACAAAGGCGCGGGTCCACATCGCCAAATTTAATCCAGGACCCGATTTGACAGAAAATAAAGAAGTGCGAGAAATTAAATTTACACGGCTTTGGGAGAATTACATAAATATTTAAAAGAAGGAAATAAATAAAATGCGCAAAGAGAATAAAGATAGAACATTCGAGGGCGTTGGACCCTTTTGAAATTAAATTGAACTAAAAGTTAATTGATTATTAAATTAAAAGAAAAGAAATGTTTTTTAGTTTTTTGTATTTATGAAATAAAGAAAATTAAAATTAAAAGAAACTCTAATTCTAAGTTTTTTTAATTATTAATGAAAATGTTAAAGTTTAACCTAATTTACTAAATATTTAATGTACATGTTTATTTACAAAATATTTAGTAATTAATAATGATAATAATGATGAGAAAATTATTTATTTTAAAAAAATGATGAAAAGTTAAAAAAAACCTAATTTCTACATATTTTAATTTATTAAGAAAAATATTAAAGTTTTGAAACCTAAATTAACTAAGTTAATTATTAAAGTTTATTTACAAAAAATAATGGTGAAATTAATATTAATAACAATAAACATTTTTAGTTTCTGATTTTTTATTATGAAAATTATTTTAGGAAATTAAAGAAAACAATTAAAAACAATTAAAAGAATGAAAAGGAAAATCAAATAAAAAAAATAAAAATGATGCAAACCATGGGGGGTGTCTGGCCCTTTTTGGAGGTGAATTGGAGTGGTTTGGCCATGTATTGGTGTCATGCATAAGTTGTTCTACTTTGGCCATTTGGCTTTTGGCTTTTGGCCATTTGTGTTTTTGCCTCAACGTTCCTTAATCTTCTCAGGATGTCTGTCTCGCTATGTATTGGTGTCATGTGTAAAATGTTCTGTTTTGGCCATTTGGCTTTTGGCTTTTGACCATTTGGCTTTTGGCCTCAACGTTCCTAAATAAACTTGCATGAGATCCTGTCTAAATCTGCAGTGTTGAATCTCACGAACACATTAAATAAAATCATAAAAATGTAAATAAAGTCAATATATAAAGAAATTTAATGTTTAGGCACAATATGGCATGTATGAATGATTATACCCTTTTGATCATGGAGATCAAATCAATCTTACCCTTACTGGAAAATCAGTGGCCTGAATGCTTTTATGCGTTACTGGAAAATTAGGATCATGGAGATCAAGCCAGCCTTACCCTTACTGAAGAAGTAGTGAGGTGTTGGTTTGTAACTGTGATGACTTGTTTGTAGTGAGAGAGGGATTTGTAATAAGGATTTCAAGGTTTTAGGGTTCTTGAAAGAGTTTGATATTCTAACAGTGTTGTGGCAAGGTTTTTTTTCTCTCTCTTCTTTTCTCATCCTCTTTTTTCTCCTGGTTTGTGTGAAAAGAAGGTGATTATATAATGGAAATTAGGGTAAAGCAAATGGGCTTTGAATGTGCAATTGGGCCTCCAATATTCACTTGAATTCATCACTTTCCAGGATAAATCGCAGGGACTTAAGTGCATTTTTTGAAGTTGAAATGTGAAAACAAAATTTAGCCGACATCGAGAACTAACTCCTGTCCGAAAATCGACTCAATCGGATAAACGGTGAATTAGTTATGAATTTTTGAAGTTTCAGCTCAGACAAACTTATTTTGGGCTTCAGTGTCGACTCTGACACGTTCTTCAATAAACAACTGGTATTGATCGGTGCATAATTTGGTCTCGACTTTTGAAGCAAAGTTGTAGATCTATGAGTCAGGGACCTTGTGTAAAAATATGAGCCCAATCCGATAAAAATTGACCGAGTTATGAATTTTCGAAGTTTCGGCCCAGATGAAATAATATTCAGCATTCAGGATTTTCAGCGTGTCACGCACTCTGAGCAAAAAACGAAGGCCTTTTGAATACTGTTTGAACTCAATACCTTCTGTGAAAATGTAGCCAACTCAATTTGTGAAATTTTGGCACCGGAATCAGCTCGATACGATGAAAATCGACCAAGTTATGATTTTCTGAACATGACGCAAATAAACTTGTCACAAATTTTCTGTATGAAAATACTTGATAAATCCACATTTTTGAAGACTTTATGATCGAAATTGGCTTCCAGCCGTGAGAGATGAAAACCTAGATAATGTCAAGACGAAATTTTGGCCACCGGAACGGGTTCAAAACGAGCCACGATCTTCAAGTTATGAATTTTTTTAGCGCGTAAAAACTGCACTTTCAGCACACTTTTTCACCATATTTCTTCGAGAAAACTCACACATTCGGATACCTTCTTTAAAGAATTGACTCTTGAGCCGAACCTGAATTTGAGAATACGTTATCAGAGATATCTTGGCGAAAGAATACCTGAATATGACGCGCCAGGTTGGACTTGTGAATTTTTCTTGAAATGTTTTGAGAAATATGGGAGGGCAAATTTTGGGGTACAACAGTTAGGTTTCTTTTACAATCAATTATTGTGATGATTTTTGATCTTATTTGAGATATCTTGATGCCATTTGCATGATAGAAATGCTCGACCCATTATACGTGTTGGTATGATTGCAGGATGATCTTGAGTGAAGAGCTTCAAGAAGTTTTGGAGCTAACTAAGAGCATAATTTTTATCAAGGAAGTCTAAGGAGATTTTCTGTAAATTTTTCTTATCGTTTGCATGGTTTTGAAGAGGCAACAGACTTTCTCCGTTTGGTACCAAAGCGACTTAATTTTGATCTTGATTTCCATACTTTACCACTTTTCTAGATACCATGAGAAGTAGGAAATAAATAGCGTGCGCTCGAAGTCGCTGTTTAAAGACCTGTAGCAGGCATTTCGCACTTCATTTTCTATATGTGTTGTGCTTGTGTTTGCCTCTTTGGTTGTTGATAGATGAGTCAATCAATTTAGGAATTAAGATCACGAATTTGCTCTCAGTGCATGCTCCCTGTAGGATTTTATTTCTTTCCTTTATTTCTTGTTGATCGATGAGTCACTCAATTTAGAAATTGAGATTACGACTTCGCTCTCATTGCATGTTCCCTATAGGATAGTTTTGTTAGACTTTCTTTGGCATGCTAACCTAGGTAGGATCTCTATAGGTATGCTCTCTTGAGTTTATTAGCTTGTTTTTTTTGTCCTTGTACATACCATGTTCCCTTAGGATGTGCTTGCTCCCTTCGGACGCAAGTTAGACTTTAGGTTGTAAGCCATGCATGCTAACATTAGGTAGACGTTTCCCTTTTGTTAACCTAAACATTAGGGCTAACATTTTATGATAATATTAGGTTTAGAAATAGGCTAGTCTCCCATAGATTCTTTTATTTCCCTTTTTGCATCCTTGCATTTGACTCATTTTCTTAGAAAATAAAAAAAAACTTGCTAATCTCACTTAAACCCTTTTTCAAGGTAATAAAATACAAACCAATTCAAACCATTTTGTGCGCTCGAGCACCTTTTCTCTAAAACCATTTTCAGGTAAGGACATGATTAATTTACTTCTGTGCCGACGCGTAAGTCTACAAAGGTCGAGCTGCGGCAGAAGGTGGAATTAACATCATCCATAAAAAACACAAACAAACAAAACATTTAAAGCCGAACTACGGTAGCTCTAATTCCTTAAAAAGGATACGTAGGCATTGGGGTAGGGCCCAAGCAAGTACAATTTTATTTTCCCTACATTCTTTTCGCATTTCTGTTGCATACATTCCCTCAGTAGTAAACAATAACCATAGTTTAAACACATCCATAAGATAGAAAACAAGAGTGGATACCGTAGAGTACATCGGGCGTATGGGGTGCTAATACCTTCCCCTCGCGTAACAGACTCCCTTACCCGATCTCTCGGTCGCAAGACCGTGACTTCTCCCTTCTCGGGTTTTCTCGATGTTTACCTTTCCCTTCATGTGGGATAAAAGACGTTCGATGGAGACTTCATTGTTTGATGATTTTCAGCGGGGTTATTTCACACGCATGTACCTAGCATAGGGACAAGAACGTGTCACTACTCAATTCAAAATGAAAATGTTGTCATAAAATATGACTCAACTACAACAAGAATCGTACATGCAATTAACATGCTTTCATTCAAATATACACAAATGGAATAAATAATAATAGAAACACATACTTGTACATATAAGAACAAACTTATACAAATTTGAAAGAATTAATACATGTAGTCATTATAAGCATATACATTAAGAATATCCAATGGTTATCAATAATTTTTTTTTGGAAATGAACATTCATGGTTTTCATCATTTGAGAACATAACAAGCATTTTTCATCAACTAAACATGTACTAAGAAAAATCTTACTTTCAAGGACAAATTTGGAACAAGATTACCTCAATCTTGATGGAATGGAAGTTGTACTCACATGATGTAAATACTATAATAAAGTGTTAAAGAAAAAGTATAAAAGTGAAAGCATCATAATAAAGAAGGCAACATTGGAGACATTAATAATCCTCAACTCCTTATGTTTGTTAAAAAACGGTTTGGTTGCAAACATTTTGTGAAAACACCGACAAATTGATTTTCACTATCAAAGTACTCGAACACAATATCCACTTTTTCAACAGAATCATGAAGGTAATTCCCCTCGCATGTGTTATTTTATTGAGTTACTTTATTTGTAGTCTGAGAGAGTAATCCCTGCATAAGCTTAGAAAACTCTTTGACAAATCGCATGTTAGTAGAATCAAATATGATGTAATGTCAAATGTGTTATACTTGATGTTTAATGAAGCTAAACATACTTATGTACACATAAGTGTTTACACAAAATACATGAAAATATAATATGATGAGATCATTATAAGTATATAAATTGATAAGTCACCATGATTATCAATTAAGAATTATTTTGCAAATGAGCACTCATAATATATATATATATATATATATATATATATATATATATATATATATATATATATATATATATATATATATATATATATATATATATATATATATATATATATATATATATATATATATATATATATATATATATATATATATATATATATATATATATATATATATATATATCATACACCAAGTATGTCATGTACTTAGAGAAATAAGCAGGTAAAAGAGAGAACTTACTAACAAAGCGAAAGTTAAATCGATACTACCTCATCGAACAATATGATGGAGGATGCACTTGAATTTTACAAGGAACTCTTGAAAGAAAGTTGAACTAAATGCAAAGTATTCCACAAAGATTTTAGAACAACACAATCTTACCACTTTTCACTTTAACAAAGTACCCAAAAGTATAACTTGTGATGAGTCCAAGAAGGTCATTAATTTGATTATCATTCATTTTTATTGAACTCTCATCTTTATCCTTTTCATGTTAGTTATCTTTCTCCTCCCCGTTTTCACTGATTCGGGTTGATCAATTCCTTCTTCGGAATTATTGAGTATGTCTCTTGAAGATACACCTACATCATGAAATAAAATACCTTTTCTGAGTATTCTCATATACAACATCAAAAGTAATTTATGCATCTTTTACCAATAAAAGAAAACTTGTTGTTTATTTTTAGATCACATAATCCATCATCTTTCCCCATATACAATAGAATTAGAATATTTTCATATACCTTGAGCCACCATAAATGAGAATCCATATTCTCTTCATAGAGCTAAAACAAATGTTCCTATAAAAATAACAAGACAAGCTAGGTACCCAATCTTCATTAGATCCTTAGGGGTTAGTAAAACAATTGGTTGCATTTGGAAAGCCTTTCATACAACCATAGTGACAATTTAAATCTTCACCATCACTAAAATTACTATCGTATACATGCTCACATTTAGAGGACCTTGAACTTGACGCCCTAAGAGATTTAGACTTTGTTTTTTCCTCTTTATCTGTTTCTTTCTTCCTTTTTCTTCTTCTTCTTCTTAACTTTTTCTTATACTTGTCTAAGCAAGTAAGTTCTTGCTCGTGTTCTTAAAACTTACCAAACAATATAGTGAGATCAAGTGTTGTAAGATCATTAGCTTCCTTGATCGCAGTGACCTTCAGTTACCAATTCCTAATAAGACATATCACAACTTCATTAGTAACAATTTCATTGGAAATAAGATTACCTAGTGCGTTCAAACTATTAATCAGATTTAATATATTTTTCTTATCATTATTATTGCATAGTGGTTTTGGCTTAGATATGACAATGCCATTAGCATTGTTTTGTAATAGAGTCACACATATCCTTTTCATATGAATTAACATGAATGTGTATACAAGCTTTCCAATAACTATAGTTTTCTTCCGGAAAAAATTTGGGGCTGTTTTGAAATCCCCTTTAGGTTCGTACGCCATTTTCTACTAAGAGTTTCAAAGCACTAAATAAACCGGAGCTCTGATACCACTTGTTAGACTATGAAACTCATCTAGAGGGGGGGGTGAATATATGCCCAAATTAAAAATGACATTTCAAAAATTGTTGTTTAAAACTTAATTGAAAAACAATGTTGAGCGGAAGGTTTTTGGCCTAGATCAAAATAGTAGTATAAACGAACCTAGTTATTGAAAACTCAAATATGCACAAGCCATATTAAATTAAGATTATGATAAAATCAATCAACATAATAATATCTCAATTAAAAGTTTAATATCAAACACAACAATTTCCTATTTCCAATAAAATCATATTAAAAACATAACTTGACACTTAATCGAACATGTCGCGTGCAATCGGTTATTCATAATTTTCTTTGAGATTTGTTGATATGAAAAAACACTTATAATCAAATTGATTATAAGCTAATAAATAAAGTAATTTAAACTTTAACCATCAAAGAGAAATTCTATACGAATCGATCGATCAAACAACACATTCAACAAATTGCATATAAAGAGTAAATTAGAGTAAGTGATAGAACATTGATATTTTCCTTTGAGTTAAACAAGATAAACAATTTGTCAAACACTTAGTGTGCAATCAAAGTTTCAGAATTTTCCTTTGTATTGTGTTGATATGAAAAAGCACTTATAAAAACTCAACCCACAATGCAATTTTAGAAATTGATATATGAAAATTAAAGCAAGTAAAACAATAAAAGAAAAGAGACATAAGGATTTCTCTACACAGTTTCACACTTTCGTCCTCGTATGTGGGTATTTTTGCGTCCAATTCCAATGTGGAATTAGGATGCTTTCTTACATCGCAAATGTATGAATACAAGACAAGTGTTCAAGAGCAACCCTACAAACAATAGCCATTTGATGTTGATTCAACCCCTTCTCTTCCTTTGATCTTCAACCAGACCAAGACACAATAGCTACCAATTGATTATCCGGATCTTGCTACTCCTTTGCTAGCTTTATCTCCAAGGGATTGTAAAGTCCCCAAATTCACAAAATTTTCAGGAGATACTAATGAATCAACTGTCGAACATGTGGCCGTGTATCTGATAGATGAAGGGGATTTGGTAAATAATGAAAACTTAAGGATAAAATATTTTCCTAGTTCATTAACAAAAAATTCTTTTACGTGGTTCACCACATTGCCACCAAATTCTATAGATACATGGCCTCATTTAGAAAGATTGTTCCATGAACAATTCTACATGGGGAAAACTAAGATAAGTCTTATGGAGTTAGCCATTATTAAAAGAAAGTTTACTAAACCTATAGATGACTATATGAATAGGTTCCATTTGTTAAAATCTAGATGTTTCACAGTAGTGCCTGAACATGAACTAGTCGAAATGGCTGCTAGTGGACTAGATTACTCCATTTGAAAGAAACTAGATACTCAGTATCTAAGAGACATGGCCCAATTAGAAGATAGAGTTTGACTAGTCGAACGTTAAAAAGCAGAAAAGGCCAGAGCAAGTAAAAATTATAAGAAAGAGAGGGTAGCTTATGTCGAAGCCAAAGAAGAAGAAATATAGGCCTTCAATGATATGTATGATTTTGAGGAATTCGAAGTAGATTTGGCTGAACTAAAAGAAGCACCCACATACTCTTGTAGAATGCTTACACCAGCAAATGGAAGAAATCTTGTCAAAATAGAAAAGAATGAGAAATTCCCCAAGAAAACTTATACGTTTTACATTACCAATTGTGATGAGATTTTTGATTTGCTTGTAAAAGATGGTCTAATGATAGTGCTTCCTAATTCTAAAAGTCCTCCGTTAGAACAACGGAAGAAAAGAGGCTTTTGAAAATATCATAACTTTTTGGGCCATAAAACTTCACAATGCTTTTTTTCAGGGATCTTATTCAAAATGCTATCAAAGAAGGACGTTTGAAGTTTGTTGAGAAAGTCAAGAGCCATATGAAGGTTGATGCTGACCCCCTCCATGTTGCAGATACCAATTATACTGAACTTGTGGAGACCAACATGGTGGACATGGTGGAGTGTAGAGGAGAAGAGGCCAAGGAAGTCAAAGGCTCCAACATGGATGGAAAGCAGGCTACTGAAGGCCTAACTCACATAATTCCCTTTAACACTCCTGTCGAAAATATTTCTACAGGTAATGCTGAATCAGAGGCTACCGAGGGCTCTGTGGGAGGAATAACTGAGGCTACTGAAGGCCTTAAAGTTAAATTTGAGAAGATAAGGATTGCTAAAGATCCTAGTCTAAGGGTTAACATGGTGGATTTGAACCAACCTTTTCCAGAAATGGAAGAGGTGGAAGGATGCCTCAAGATGGAGAGGGAACAGATGAGTTCTGGTTACCCTAAGGCCAATGAAACTCTACGAGAGTACTTATGGAGGTGTCATCGAAGGAATTAAGAGATGCTGGTTTGTCCAAGGTGCAACATTGTTCTGAATCGAAGGGTAGCCGAGGCTTATAAAAGAGATCAACATGCTAGAACTCAGGGAAACTGGAGACAAGAAAGCCAGTTGATGAAAGTGTACCCAAAGCTAGAGGAAAGTCTACTGGGTTTTCTGGTACGCTGTTATAAAGTTGAAATAGAGTGTCTGTTATGTCCCAGGTGTGGTGCATTGTATGACAAGGAGATGGTTGAGATGTTATATAGAATTCCATTCACCCATGGATGGGACCAACAAGGTGGAAACCCAAATGTGTACGTCTTCAATAAGAGGGGAGTTCCCATGAGATAAGACAATCCTCACCCCAAAGCTAGGAGAGTCACTTTCAAACTTCCAGCTGAAATACCAACTGACAAATGGACTCAGGTGGGGGTAAGAAGAGGAAAATGGAGGAGCTTCAACTAAGGAGCCATGACTTTAATAGCCTACAGAAAACAATTCTAGACATCAATGAGAGAGGCTTATAGGTTAGAGAACTACAAGGGAAATAATCCAATGTCCAGATCCCAGTGGAGGAGGCATCAGAGGATTAAAAAGGTTGAAAGAGAGCTAGCATCGAAAGATATATGGGAATCCAGTAGTAATAAGTTCCCTTCGAGCATTGCGAATTCAAGCAAGCCACCTGTGGGTCAAAAATTGTTTATATCAGAGGAGAAGGTTGCATGTTAGAAATTTTAAAAGAACCCAATAAAGGAAGATGAAATGTGAACAGATGATTTTGAATCTGACGAAGTTCTGTCCCTTAATGTCAATTGTAATGTATTGCCAGTCTTACCTCATGAGTATAACCAGGTGTTGTACCCCAAAATTTGCCCTCCCATTCTATTCAAGGCATTCACATTGAGGTCCCCAATTGCTCAAGGTTGACCAAGAATTGACTAGACAAATTCTCCTCCTAAGCAATGGATTTCCATCTAGGGCTTCATTTCTCACAAAGAATTTTGGTTTGCAAAAGTTTCAAGTGATTTCCATGAAACCCTATACGCCTCAGCATAATGGCATAGCTGAAATAAAGAAGAGAAGTGTACGGAACATGACGAGGTGTATGTAGAAAGTTAAGAATATGTCTAAGAGATTTTTGGCTGAGGCAGCTTTGATAGTAATATGCATTCTAATTAGATACCCAATGAAGCAGTGTTAGTTGGGATTTTTGATTACACAAGTTTTAAATATTTGACACTTTGATCGAAGAATGAATAGTTTGAAAGAAAGTGTGAGGAGGATTTTGTGAAGTCTTCGATTGATGAAGAGATAGTAAAGAGCTTTACTATGTTGAACCGTTATCGAAGGGTTCTTTTTCGAACTATTGAAATATAAGCTATTCGAAACATTTCAAGGGAAGGCATTTTGACTGTTATGTTGATTTGAATTGGCGCTTCGAAAGGAAGAAGATTTTGAATTCAAAAGCTTTGAAGAAACACGTGGAAGTCTAATGGTTCGAAGGACATGCAACCTTCGAACGTGGCATGATTTCATAGAAGGACTGTTAGGGTTGAATCAGCCAAATATAAGTCCTCTTAGAGTCTTTAGATCAATGTGTTTCAAGCATGTACCTGAACAGGAAAGGAAGAAGATGGATGATCGAAGTGAAGTATTGGTTCTCATAGGTTACCATTCTATTGGTGCATACAAGCTGTATTCACCAATCGATAATAAACTAGGGATCAGTAAAGATGGTCTTGTAGACGAAAGAAAAGGGTGGAATTAGAGTCAAAGTTTAGTTCGATAAGAAGACGAACAAAAGGAAGCTTCGACAAGTCAAAATGAACAAGTTGATACTTCGATTGGTCTAATTGAAGGAAAGGATATTGAAAAGAAAATAACGAAGGTTTGACAAGTTAAAAGGAAGAGCTGATACTTTGATTGGTCGAATTGAAGGAAAGGAGATCGAAAAGAACAGGACGAAGCTTCAACAAGTCAAGATGAAGGGGTGATAATTCGATTGGTCAAATTGAAGGAAAGGAGATCGAAAGCAACAAGAATTGTTCGATTAGGCTGATGTTTCCAGATCAAGCAATCAATGCAGATGGTGACTTAATCGAAGAAGCCATGATGGTGAAGCCGTGGGCAATTCGAATTGGAACCCAAAGCCATCAAAAAGAACAAAGCTTGGGATCTTGTCAAAAGAATCAATTGATGTGAAATGGAGATGCGAGTCGAAACGAACACCTAATTGGATGAAGCTTGTGCAGGTTCACTCAAAGTTCAAAATGGCATGAAATATCTCAAAATGACAACTTTTCAAATCTTTCGATTTTGATTTCAAAGCCATGGTTAATGGATGATTCATGTCATATTTTTTCACCAATACATCCCTATATAAATACAAGACCAAATCAGAAGGAGACACACACAAATTTCCTCAAAGAGCCACACGCACACAGTGCCTCAGAAAACTTTCTCAAAACTCTCAAAAATCTCATAAGTTGTCAAAATTTCAAAACCAGCTTTGCAAGCTCCCTCAGTCCAAACAAATACTAGCTTTGTATTCCTGAGACATCCATGAACGCATAGCAACCCTTGCACAAGACATCCCACGCTCAAAACTACAGATCGAGGCACCTTCGTTTGGTAAAATATTCCCAATCTCAAACTCATTCAAACTACAGATTGATTGCATATTCATGTTATTATTGTTGTTTGTGAATTATTTAACGTAATACATGTTATAGCGGTAGAAATTTTTAAGACTAAGCCATTGGATTGACTAGACTTATACAGATAAAAATCGCCACCACGCTTTATTGTTTCCAAAGGAATGGGAAAAGAGCGAGTAACCCAAAAAGAGGGGTAAAGATTCAAGGTAAGGGGGTTGGTTATGAAAAGGGAAGGTATTAGCACCCTAAACATCTACGGTACTCCGCAAGAACCTCTTTCTAAAATCTGTATATTTTGGCTATAAAATGTTGTATAAAAATGGATGGTGGAGGTGAGAAAAGAAATATATTTTTATGGTTTTTGCACCCGCCGCAGTTGTGAACATTTAGTGCCTACGTACCACGTTTCGTGCAATAGGGGATCAGGGTACACGTAGTTCCTCTTTTAAAAAAATTTAAACACAAATGTGTTGGTTAATTTTATGAGATAAGATATCATCGACATTGTCCGTGTGGAAAACATACTTACTACCCACAATCATGAGAAAGGAGAATTTGCATCATCTCAAAGTGGAGGATATGGCTTGGATTTTAAAATCAACAATGCCTCACTCAACACCCAAGTGGAAAATATCTCACTTTACTACATATTGTAGAAGTATAATTGTTTGCATCACTACAAGGATTGACAAGAGTCCAATCTTTTGAGAAAGGTTTTAAAGTAAAAAGCCAAAGTGGCAAAATGGTTTGTAATGAGATTGATTGACTTTTAGTCTTCTCACAAAAAAAAAGTCAAGGTATTATTAAGTTAATTAGATTTTATTTATGAAAGTGTTTTGAAAATGCATGGACCTAAGTCCAAGTTTATTATGAAAGTTGTTCAAATTTAAAAACAAGAAGAATTTTCAAAAGGAGGGAGAAGATTTTGAAATTAAAGAAGATGGGAGGAGGAGAAAAGACTATCCTAAAGCATAAGGTAAAAGCTAGGAATAAGAACCATATAACCAACAAGAAGCCAATACTTGACATTATGAGTCAAGATAGAATTCTCATTCTTTGGATGGAAACTAAATAAGCAAAGATACTAGACCTCTTTAGAGAACCAAACTTCAAGTGTATTAAGTCTTCACAAAAATTGGGCAGAGTAACAGCTGTATATGGGTGAATTCCAGATTGCAAACAAAGAATGTAATCACAATAACCTGCACACAAAATAAACAAACAACCCAATGTCTTAAGGTAAACCTCAATAACTCCAGACAAAACATCAATTAAGATCACAAGGTCTCAAATATAGGCCAAGGTTTCTAATCCTAAGTCCAAGAAGTCCAATGCTCCATAATGGCAAGGATAGTATCCAAATAGTCCAAGTATTTTAAAGGTTTTTATGGTTTATATTGATTATTAGGTGTCTTAGAAGAGAAAATAAAAGGCTCAAGTGAGCAAAATAAAAATGACATAAAATGTAATGCTTAAAGTAAATAGTACATAAATCATTAAAAAAAGGGCATAAAGTATAAACAATTTAATAATTAGTGGTTAGTTGGATGACCATCTTGAAACTTGCATTTAGAACTCATTAGAGGATTGGTAGAACCAAAGCCTCCACACAACAAGTTGAATTTGCTTTTTGTCAAGTATATCATCCATTTGGAATCCTCAAAAGTACCATTGAATGATCCATTAGAGGATTGATAGAACCAAAGCCTCCACACAATGAATCACAAGGTTATTGGATCAAAGAGATCAAATTAACATACTTGGGCTTGCAAACATAGGTTTTGGCCATGAATAATCATTTACTCGAATCAGGACAAAATTTAGCGCTATGTTAAGCAATCGTAAGTGGACTTATGTAGAAGTCGCACCTATTCTGAGGCCGGTCAATAGCAATCTATGCACCATTTATTTTGAGACATGATATAGAGATCATGCTCCAATAACATTTAGTGCAATAAGAAAGGGATAAGATGGAGAATGGTGGGGAAGAATATACAAACCACATTTGAATTAAAATTTAATCAAACTATTATTAAAGTCATTCATCCATTTTTGTGGAGTTAGACTCAACACCATGGATCCAATGATGTTAATAAAGTTCATGATCAAAAATTCAACCCAAGATTATCCAGAAAATAATCACAAAATAATGTTGCATTTATTATATACATTAAAAAGGTTTTAAAAATGTTTTAAAAATGTTTTAAAATAGAAATAAAAGAGAAAAATATCAATTATGTTCAAATTAATCAAGAAAAAATAAGTAGGACCATAGAAAAATCAGAAATGGAAAAATATTTTTATAAAATTTTTGGTAATTTTTTTTAGTCAGAAACTATTTTTAAGCTAATTAAAATTGCTCAAATAAATAGAAAATAGATCAAAAATAGTAAACACCAATATAAAATTCCATAAAATTTTCAAAAAGTCAGAAATATGTAAAATGTTATTTGTGAAATTTTTTAGAATTAAGAAATGTCTGAAAGTATTTTTAAGGTAATTAAAACAAAGCAAACAATGCAAAAAATATTAAAAAAAATTAATTTTCAAAAGAAAAATGTGAAAAAATAGTCATGAGATCAGAAATAATTCAAAGTATTTTTGTGAATATTTTTATAATTTTTGGATAAAAAATAAAAGAGTTATGAATTTTTGAAAATTAAATCAATTAAAATATAAAATCAGAAAATAAAATAAAACCAAAAAGATATGGCCCTTCAGATCATAGTCAAAACGCGTTAGTAAGCTAATCCAATGGACCAGACGCACTGTGCTTGATATGGACCTTAGTAAGATGCACAGGGGATCAGAAAAAGGGCAACCAATTAGATTAAAACGTTTGGCACGCTATCATTGGCTGAGACGAGACATGTCATCATCTTCAACCTACAACCACCCTGCAATGGAGATTCTGTGAGATCTTTTAAATTGAAAAATTAGGATCCCAGACCAGTATCATTGGATTCGTCTCTTCAAGACGATCCTAACACCACCATCGCGCCAAATTTATATAAGGTATACAAAGAGATATGAATCAAAAACCTAGAAAATAGCGAGCACCTTCAATTTGAGGTTTCTCTCTCAATTCTCAATGGATTTAAAAATTGTAAGAAGAATTAGAATCAAGAGAAGGAGCATAACAAGTTAGTTCTTTATTTGGATCCAAATGGTGAAGAGTTCTACCTTTTCGAAGTTCAAGAAAGAAGCTCTGAAACTGGACTTATGTAGCTTGAATTATAGCTTGTTTTACTTGGTTTAAGTGTTGGAGAGTTTGTATGATACTTAAGGAAGATGAAAGTGCAAAGAATTTTGGAAGAAAAGGCTGGAACCTCAGAAACTGATTTCAAAAATTTGAAGTTCGTGTGAGGTTTTGAAAGAGTGTTTTTGGCTTTCAAAGCTTGAGGAAATGAATGGGGGATAACCCTCTATTTATAGGGAATCAAATGGAATGTTCAAACGTGTGAAATGATGAAGTTTGGAGGGAAATTGTGTGAACCTGATGCACGAGCAAAGTGTGATCTGATTTGCATCAAAACTCATCCAATCCTTGAGTTTTAAGGCTCTAATCCACTTTGGCAACTTGGATAAACATGTTTATATCACAAACGTGTGCTAATTTGATGTTTAGAGGCCAAAACATGAATTTCAAATTTTGACTTATGAAGAAACTTCAGTTCCAAGTTACCATGTTCAATCCAATGGCATTCTCAACTGAAGGGGTCTTAAGGAATGATTCTTGATGCTTTAGAAATATGAGGTTACAAGCTTTGAAATGGAAAAAGAATGGAATCAAATGGATGCTTGAGCTGAAAGATGCATTGATTCAAAGTTAAGGAAAAACGTTTACTTTCCATACTTAGAAATATTTCAAAATTTTCTTCAAAAGTGAGCTATAATGTTTTGCATCCAAACATGGCCTTCCACTTGGAATTCGCTCTTGATCAAAAAATATGACATGAAATAGACCCACTGATTGACATTTTGAAACTTGAACGATTCAAAATCTCCAAAAATTGAGAGAGTTATGAATTGTTGAATTTGGCAAAATATCATGAAATGACCTATAATCTTTTGCATCCTTAGAGCATCTTCCATCAATTTTCTCACTTTTCACATAAAGGAAGGAATAAAGTTAACATCCTCAAGATCATTGTGGAAAAAGAGTTGGCTCAAGGTGATATAAATTGAACAAGTTATGATCATTTGAAGTCACACATGAGAAATTGGGGGTTCATCTAGAGGACTTGTAATCTCTCTTCATTATCAAGTTTCTTCCACATGAAAACTCCTTGAAACTTTTAAAGTGATTTGTTAATAATCCTTTGAAGAGAAGGATGTCTTTGGAGTCACTCAAAAATACCAAAAGATGAGCAAGATATACTTCTTTGAAGTTCAAAACCCTAGCTCCTAGATCTAGAAAATGCTTTGAGGAACCTTGACAAATTTGAATCACTTTCTTGTACCAACACCCTTGCTTTTTAAAAAGAAGTTGTTGAGGATGAAAATGAGAACTCATAGCCACCAAAACCACTTCCATATCTTGAGAATTGAGATAAATATTCACTTGTGATCAATGGGAACAAGACCTTGTCCAACCATGACAACTTCTTCAATCAATCCCTTGCACTTTTGAATCAATTTTGATATATTGGAAATGTAGTGAACCAAAAGACCTTGCCATGCCATCCCTTCCAAAATAACTTCAATTGTGAAGTTTGGACTTCTCAAGCTTTATTGCCTAGGGCATGGAAATAAACTCATGAACCCATGGAGAAACTTGCTAAATCTCATTGCCTTTACCTACATTAGTAACAAGTAAGACAAACCAACATTGCATTTTATTAATTAAAAGTAAAAATCAAGACAAAATATTCATGATCAAAAAAGAAAACAAGTTAAGGTGCTCGGTGATTCCTCAAAGAGCAAAGCTAAAGATAGGGAGGAGAACCAAGAACCCTAATGTGATCTTGTGGTGATTGAATCAATATGGTATGATGAAGGAATATTAGGGGCAAAAATTGGGGTACATCAACTTCCCTTATTTAAGTTTCTTCTATCCGGAGATGCGAAGGTAAAAAAATCTTTGTGTCGACGCGATCGAAGATACTTAAATATAAAACAAACCCTATTTTTGGCTCTAAGATACCATGCATTGCTTATGAGCATGAATGCGCATGAAGAAAATCAAAGAGACACAAAACACTACTGGGGATGTAACAAAGTAAATAAAGAAAAAAAATAGAAACCCTACTAGGAAAATAGATTACTGGTGAATCAAAAGACCTGACTTATAGAGGATGATAAAAAGTCAAAGGATACACCAACTTTTACTGAAGGTGAAACTACCAACGCCCACTGGAGGTAGAAAGAGGAAAGAAATAACAACACCGATGCTTACTGACGGAGAGCTACCAACATTTACTGAAGATAGAGAGAAGAAATCATCGACGTTTACTGACGATGAACTACCAGCTTTCACTGAAGGTAGAGGGAAAAGAAAATATCATAACATTGTCGTTCACTAACAGTGAACTACCAACGTTCACTGAAGGTAGAAAAAAGATAAGAATCACCAACTTTCACTGAAGGTAGAAAGAGAAAATATCATAGCACCGCCGTTCACTGGTGATGAACTACCAATATTCATTGAAGGTAGCAAAAAGATAACAAGCACCAACTTTCACTGAAGGTGACCTACCAAATTTTATTGAAGGTAGAAAGAGAAAATATCATAGCACCGCCGTTCACTGATGATGAACTACCAACGTTCACTGAAGGTAGCAAAAAGATAATAAGCACCAACTTTCACTAAAGGTGACCTACCAACTTTCACTGGAGGTAGAAAGAGAAAATATCATAGCATCGCTGTTCACTGACGATGAACTACCAACGTTCACTGAAGGTAGCAAAAAGATCACAAGCACCAACTTTCACTGAAGGTAGCAAAAAGATCACACGCACCAACTTTCACTGAAGGTGACCTACTAACTTTCACTGAAGGTATAAAGAGAAAATATCATAGCATCGCCGTTCATTGACGATGAACTACTAACGTTCACTGAAGGTAGCAAAAAGATAACAAGCACCAACTTTCACTGAAGGTGACCTACCAACTTTCACTGAAGGTAGAAAGAGAAAATATCATAGCATCGCCATTCACTGACGATGAACTACCAACGTTCACTGAAGGTAGCAAAAAGATAACAAGCACTAACTTTCACTGAAGGTGACCTACCAACTTTCACTGAAGGTAGAAAGAGAAAATATCATAGCACCATCATTCACTGATGATGAACAACCAATGTTCACTGAAGGTAGCAAAAAGATGACGAGTTTTCCAAAAATCATGGCATTTCACCTAGAACGGGTCTCAACTTCTTCTTTAACCGAGGCATTCTGCCCGGAAAGGGTAATATATAAGCTGTCTCAAATAAAGAGACTACCACTTACAAAGATTTCACAACAAATTGTCTCTGTAATATTGAAGGACTTTCCATCCACATGAGTAATTTGACAACGAACTGCAAACTATCCACTCATAGAGAAAAATACCACAAAAAAGTAACGTCGACTTTTACAGGGAAGTACAAGTTGCTCAAATAAAGAGACCATCTACTTGCTGTTGTGAAGGATTATAAAAATGAATTCCTGGGGAAGGAAATATAACTTCTTGGGAAAAGAAATATGATTTCCTGGGGAAATGCTAATGTATTCCTGATGAGGGGATAAAGTCTTCTTGTGCAAAATAAATGCACATTCTCAAACCAAAATTCGAAGCTTGTAGAAATCCAAAGTAATAATATTTCCGAGGATCAGAGATTTAAACTAGAAATAAAATGTATTAAAACAGTCATCCAAAATACACCCTTTGAGAAATAAACTCAAGTGGGAAACTCAAATCCTCCAGAAAAAAAGCTGTACAGGAAGGCTAAAGTGAAAATCTTCCAAGAGGGATAACTCAGTGGGGAAATTGAAAGAATATACACTTTCTTCTTATGAATGACACTCTATTGGAGAGGGGTCAATACAATTCTGCAAAATAGGAAAATACATCCACAAAACCATAACAAATGTGAATGAGCAATGATTTGCCAAATTTTAACGATGTATGATGTATGTATGAATGTATGAGTGTTATCGTGCATATGCTGAAAAAACAGACATATAACACTGGGAGTAACCAGGAAAAACCAACTCGGGCATAATTAACACTCGGCTAAATCACATCCAAGATGAACATTCCATAAGAAAAATGAGTCAACGCCAACTGAGGAAACAAAACCTACTGCATGGCTTAACTTTACTAGGGAGAAACGTAATTCGGAAGTAAACAAAACATAGCGACAGAATAGTACAGATACAGAGATAGAACATCCTTTCCTAGGCTTTACCAGGGAATAACACTCAGACTTCAATGGGGAATCAAATATTTTCAAAAGTAACGCTTCTACTAGGGATTTGAAAAATCAATTTTAAGTAAAGAAAACAAACACCAAATCATCAAAACATTCACTAGGGAATTAGTGCTGACTTCATTGGGGAGGTCAACACCACATTCTCAAAGGGAAAAACAATATACATTCCTTATTGGAGAAACCGGAGACATGTGTTCTTCGAGAGTAATTATTGTACCAACTTCTCTAGGAAGAAAGAACTTTTATCAAACAAGCGAAACCTTCATCAGAGAAATCTTGGATTGAGTCTTCATATCATGCAAACTCAGAAAAGAGGAAAAATGAACCAAAACTTGACCGGGGACACTGGAGTCACAAACCCAATACAGCGAAAACAACCTGAGAACAACTTCCTCGGGAAACAAAACTTCTTAAAACAACTAGAGTTCGTCCATTCTTGGGATCACCACTTTTGTTTTACTCTTGCGTCACAAATTTTAAAGTATAAGCAAATTGTAAATTCTTTTTGAAAACCAATTTTGTTATTTAATGTTTTCGCTTTGAAAGTTATTATCAATAATAAATAGAGTCTTTGCAAGCTAAATAAAATAAGAAATACAAAGAATTGGGTAAAAGCTCAAATTTCATTAATAGAATGGTAGTTTGCGAATGGCGAAACTCCATGGATGATTACAAAGTTCGGAAAATGGTAATATATAATGGAAAAGATACATTGAGATACAATGACCACTATCCCCTCTAACAATGTTTGAAATCCTGAGCAGCAACTTCTGTTGAAGTATGACGAGGATCCGAGAAGATTGTTGCTCTAACGCTGAAGTCTTGTCTGATGTAGTTACTTGCCAAGAAAGTCCCTAACTTTTACCTAAGCTTCCCTTACAAGTTTTCAACTTAGCGAGAAAATTTATTCTGTTTATGTCTCTAATTTTTTCCTAGACCGCCCTTTCGGGTTTTCAGCCTACCGAGACACTCTTTTTTGTCTAAGCCTCCCTTTCGGGTTTTCAACTTAGCGAGTTGTTCTTTTATTTCTTTAGGAGAAGTATTTCTTGATTGCATCAGCATTCATGGGACGTGGGAACTCCTCGCCATCCATAGTTTCAAGAATTAATGCACCGCCGGAGAAGGCTTTCTTGACAACATATGGGCCTTCAAAATTGGGAGTCCACTTGCCCCTAGAATCAACGTTAAAAGACATGATCTTCCTGAGCACGAGGTCGCCTTCTCTGAATTCACGAGGTTTGACCTTCTTATCAAAAGCTTTCTTCATTCTTTTCTGATATAACTGGCCATGACATAAAGCCGTCATTCTCTTCTCTTCAATCAAATTCAATTGGTCAAACCTGTTCTAGACCCATTCAGCCTCTGACAACTTGGTTTCCATTATCACATGCAAAGAGGGAATCCCAACCTCAACTTGGAGTACGGCTTCCATTCCATACACAAGGGAGAACGAGGTTGCTCCTGTTGAAGTGTGAACAAATGTTTGATATCCATGCAAAGAAAAAGGGAGCATTTCATGCCAATCTTTATAAGTAACAAACATCTTCTGGATGATCTTCTTGATATTCTTATTAGCAGCTTCAACAGCCCCATTCAGCTTTGGCCTGTACGGAGATGAATTGTGGTGCACAATCTTGAATTCCTCACAAAGTTCTATCATCATCTTGTTGTTCAGACTCAAGCCATGATCAGTAATAATTCTTCTCGGCACACCATACCGACATATGAGATTATTCTTAATGAAGCGCACAACCAGCTGCTTGGTGAGGTTAGCATATGAAGCAACTTCCACCCATTTGGTGAAATAATCAATTGCTACCAAGATGAAACGGTGTCCATTCAAAGCTTTGGGTTTTATCATCCCAATCATGTCAATACCCCACATAGAGAAAGGCCATGGGGAAGAGATCACATTAAGAAGTGTCGGAGGCACATGAACCTTGTCCGCATAAATCCGGAATTTATGACACTTCTTTGCAAATTTGTAACAATCGAATTCCATTGTCAGCTAATAGTAACCTGCCCTTAGCATATATTTATCCATCGAATGTCCATTGGCATGAGTGCCAAATGAGCCTTCATGAATCTCATGCATCAACATGTCTGCTTCGTGTCTATCCACGCATCTGAGCAAGACCATGTCATAATTTCTCTTGTATAAGACATTTTCACTAAGGAAGAAACTGCCAGCCAATCTTCTAAATGTATTTCTATCTTTATTCGATGCACCAATCGGGTATTCCTGAGTTTGGAGAAAATGATTGATATCATAATACCAAGGTTTCTCATCTGCTACCTCTTCTGTTGTAAACACATGAGTGGGCCTATCCAGTCGCCGAACCATAATTTAAGGTATATCATTCCAAGTATTTACTTGATACCTAGAAGCCAGAGTTGCTAGAGCATCCTGCATTTGATTTTCATCTCTAGGAATGTGATGGAATTCAACTTTATTAAAGAAGGGTAACAACCTTCTAGCATAATCTTTATAAGGGATCAAGCCGGGGTGACGAGTATCCCACTCTCCTTTAATCTGATTTATTACCAAAGCTAAATCACCATACACATCTAGAATTTTAATTCTGAGATCAATAGTTTCCTCGAGACCCATGATGCAAGCTTCATATTTTTCCATATTATTAGTACAATCAAATGTCAACCTCGCAGTAAAAGGAATGTGCGATCCATGTGAAGTGACAATCACAACACCAATTCCTTTACCATAAGCATTCACAACTCCATCAAATATCATACTCCAACGAGATTCAGGATCAGGACCTTCCTCAGGCAAAGGTTCAACACAATCTTTCACTTTCAAAAACATCACATCCTCATCGGGAAAGTCATACATCACATACTGATTATCATCAACTGGCTGGTGAGCAAGATAATCTACTAACATGCTGCTTTTAATAGATTTTTGAATGCGGTATTCAATGTCATATTCAGATAACAGCATCTGCCAACGGGCAATTCCCCCAGTAAGAGCAGGCTTTTCAAAAATGTACTTGATTGGATTCATTTTGGAGATCAACCAAGTAGTGTGATTTAACATATACTGCCGCAAACGTTTTGCCGCCCAGGCCAGAGCATAACATGTCTTTTCCAGCATGGAATACCGCGACTCACAATTAGTAAAATTTTTACTGAGATGATAAATGGCATACTCTTTCTTCCCAGTTTCATCTTGTTGTCCCAGAACACGACCCATGGAATTATCTAACACTGTCAGATACATAACCAACAGTCTTCCTTCAACAGGAGGGAGCAAGATAGGAGGTTCAAGAAGATATTCTTTAATACTTTCAAATTTCCTTTGGCAGTCATCCGTCCACACACAACCTTGATCTTTCTTTAACAACTTAAAGATCGATTCACATGTTGCAGTCATGTGGGAAATGAATATGGAAATATAATTCAAACGCCCGAGGAACCCTCTAACTTGATTTTAAGTTCTTGGCGCTGGAATCTCTTGAATTGCTTTGGCTTTATCAGGGTCAACTTCAATTCCTTTATGGATAACAATGAAACTCAACAATTTTCCTGATCGAACACCGAAGGTGCATTTATTTGGATTCAATCGGAGACGATACTTCCTCAAACGCTGAAACAACATCACCAAATCTTCTACATGCCCTTCTTCAGTCTGGGATTTATCAATCATATCATCAACATATACCTTGATTTCCTTGTGCATCAGATCATGGAATAGGGTTGTCATAGACCTCTGGTACGTTGCAACAGCGTTCTTCAACCCAAAGGGCATCACTCTGTAACAGAATGTTCCCCAGGGTGTGATAAACATTGTTTTTTCCATGTCCTCTTGAGCCATTCTTATTTGATTAAACTCGGAAAATCCGTCCATGAACGAGAATACTTTGAATTTTGTTGTGCTATCCACAAACATATCAATGTTTGGAAATGGAAAATCATCTTTTGAACTAGCTTTATTTAGATCTCTGTAATCTACGCACATGCGAACTTTTCCGTATTTTTTCGGTATTGGGAATATTGGAAATCCACTGATGGTACAGTGACGTCACAAGAAAACCAACATTAATCTGCTTTAGAACCTCCTCTTTGATCCTTATTGCCATGTCTGCATGAGTTTTTCTCAACTTCTGTTTGATTGGCGGACACTCTACCTTCAACGGCAAACAGTGCTCTACAATATATGTATCTATACCAGGCATATCTTGATAAGACCGATCAAAAATATCCACATACTCTTTCAAAAACTCAATCAACTTGCTCTTCACATCAGGATGCAGCAACGTTCTGATCTTGACTTCTTTCGGATCTTCTTCTGAACCCAAATTGATTACTTCTAATGGCTCTTTATATGGCTGAATGGCATTTTCCTCGCGCTCAAGCAACCATGAGACCTCTTCTGGAATCTCATCATAGTCTCCTTCTTCGGCCCCATACACAGGACATTCAAAGTTGGTAGAGGGTGCAAAGCCATTGTATTCAACGAGTTTTTTGATTAATATGTACATATGATTTATGATTGCATTTAGAAACTAACACATATAACAAGTGATCATGCAGATTTAATTTCAGCTATTATTATGAAAGGTTTTTTCTGATTACCATTTTCCAAGAAAAATCAGAAAATAAATACATAATTTGGGGAACAAAGACAACTTTTATTATTGATTTTAAAAGTCACAGCAAACAGATAAGCCCACACAATACTAATACTTCCACCTTGGGCAGAGTGAAAGATTTTCAAAAATATTAAGAAAACAAGTTACTTTGGAACATGTATGCAAGAGGTAACATCAATGGTGATCTAGTTATGAACCCTAACTCCATGCGTCACGTAATTTTGCATTTCCTGCTCAGCTTCATCTTCCACAATGGCATTAATCCCAGAGACATTTAGATGAAGATAACCCCTGCTACAGAAGATGTCTTGATAATTTCCTGCAGTAGACTTCAGCTTCATGCTCTTACTTTTGTCATTCTTCAAAGAGAACCCCAAGCCAGCTCTATTCTTGTTTACAGGTGGATCCACAATCTGTCTCCATACCTCACTATGACCTTTACGCACAACTTGTTGTCATACTTAAGTGAAACAATGGAATTCTCATTTCCTCTTATGTCATCAATGAATAAGGCTTGGAACTGGGTTCTAACAGCAGCTTCATCCGCCTCCATAATGCTGAAAGAGGACAAATGAGATATCAATAATGCGTGTTCTCCATTTATGATTACCACTTTTCCTTCATGTACAAACTTCAGTTTCTGGTGTAAAGTCGAAGTGATAGCCCCTAACTCATGTATCCACGGCCTTCCTAGCAAACAACTATAAGCGGGTACAATATCCATAACCTAGAAAGTGATCTGAAATAAATGTGGGCCTATATGAATAGGCAAGTCCACTTCACCAATAATAGATTTCCTTGATCCATCAAACGCTTTCACAATAATGCCACTTGGGCGCATGGGCGTTCCTTGATATTTCAATTTCATAAGCGTTCTCCTTGGTATAACGTTCAAAGTGGATCCATTATCAATCAGCACATTGGATAGAGAATCATTCTTGTAATTCATAGAGATGTGGAGGGCCAGGTTGTGATTCCTTCCTTCATCTGGAAATTTATTATCACAGAAACTCGGGTTATTACATGACGTAATATTCCCTACTACACTGTTGAATTGGTCAATAGGCATGTCACTTTCCATAAAATCGTGATCCAATACCCTCATCAGAGATTCTTTGTGAGCAGAGGAGTTCATCAATAAAGCCAAGATAGATATTTTTGAAGGAGTCTGCAGTAGCTGATCTACAATTTTGTAGTAGCTTATCTTGATTATCTTTAAAATATAATCCACTTATTTCTCTAACAAAGCTCCACTAGATTCACCTGTAATCTTCTTGGGTTCAACATTCTCAGTAATTTTCTTTCCAGTGCTAACATCTCGATGGACAACTGGTGCAAATACACGACCTCTGCGGGTCACTCTGCTAGTCTCAGCAATATTTCCAACATCAGGCGTTGGTTGGATGGGAACTTCCACACGATCCTCTAAGATTGTAGCGTTATATTTGCAGGGTACAACCTTATCTGACTTGTAGGGGACATGACCCGGCAAACTAATCACCAACGGAGTAGTAGCTGACTTGCTACGATACTCGACTTCAAAATGGGCGGGTGCACCAAAACAAGGCAAAATGACATTTACCCCTTCTTCAACATAATAATTTATTATGGATTCATCTCTGGAAAACAAATCTTCATCTGAGGAGAAGAAATCATATGCAGAGGCATACTCATCATCTTACTCTTCTTCAGCCAAACAAACCTCAATCACATCAACTTCATGGTAATCATCCCTCTGACCTATACCTTGATAGTTCCATTATCCAACAACAATTGAACACATTTCTTCATGATTGAACATCCTCGGGAGTCCAGGTAGAAAATTCAGAAAGAGCCATACTGATGTTCCACCTGACCAGCCATGTGGCAGAAAGTAGCATGTAATTGTACAAGATCCTCATTCATATACTCCACATCAAAAATTTTGAACTCTCCAGGACATCCAGAAACCATGTTCACTTCCTCTTCATACTCTGCCCTAGGCCTGATTATGTGGATGAGTCCCTCATCCATCATCTCCCGCAAATCAACCTTTATCTTATCGCAACCTTGTATGTCTGTACTACAAATAGCACCACCGGAATGGTCATGCGTATAGTAGCTAAATTCACAGAGGTCTACATGCGTTTTCACCAAATCTCCTCTAACCAGATGAATATCAAAAATCTGGAAGTCGCCTGGACAATTGGCCACCATGTTCACAGCATTCTCTCCTCCATGCTTGGGTAGAGGATTGTATTTCACATTAGGGGCCACATCCTTGAAAGATAGAATACCAGATTTCACCAATTTCTGCACCTCGGTGTTCAAAGGATAACAATTCTCAACATTATGCCCTGGTGCTCCCTGATGAAAAGCACATGTTTGGTCTGTTTTGTAATTGTCATACCCCAATTTTTGACCTAAGATCCCATTTTTATTGTTTGCATTTTTATACAAAAGTCAAGGTCACGAAGTACAATCGATTTTAACTTCTCACCTTCGAGCATTGACTATGCAGAAATTGTCAAGTATTTTGAACATTCTTATCCTATGTATCACTAACTTCTAATCAAGCACGAAGTGTGTGTTTTTCGTTTCTTTGATTTCATTTGCAGAAAACAGATTTGAATCAAGAGCATTAGGCATCACGCCTCGATTAGGGTTCAGAATCTCTCAAGCCAGAAGTACAGTTGATTGTTGATTCTTGAAGATTGATTCATCAGGGGAATCGTGTGTTTATTTCCACGCCTTATTCGACAAGTGGTCTCAAGCTTCTCCACAACTTTCTCAGAGCATAAACAAGATTTCATCATCACGGGTTCACATGTGCATCAAGATGCTTTGGAATGCGAAGAAAGATCAAGTTTGCTTCCATCCAATTCCAAGCCTTGAACTGCAATTTTTCAAGAAAGTCATCCGCAAGGGCAAAATGGTCAAAAGCACACTGAAAAGTCAAACTTTGACTTTCAGATCAAATCAAGTTTCACCAATTTTATTTCATCAAGACATGAGATTGGTTCATCAAAAAATCAGGAGTCAGAAGTTACTTTGGAAAAATCAAATTTTCTAAACATTTAGAAAATTTTCTAAGTGTTAAGAGTATGTGATACTTCAGAACTTCTGAGCCAGCCTCCATGAAAGTGCAGTTAGAAGTTGAAAATTTGGTTCAGAACATAGCCTTCAATCAGAACTTCTGATCCAGCCTCCATGCAAGTGCAGTCAGAAGTTGCAAATGTGGTTCAGAACATAATCTTCCATCAGAACGTGACTCTTCAACACATAGAGGTTACGCTTCTGATCTTCTGTGATTATAACATCACCAAATCCCAAAACCTCGTTTAAGTAACCTTTTGCCCTACTACATTATAGTGCTACAGTCAGCTGCTGACCCAGTCCACGCTTGCACTTTCTTAAACCCCATATTTGCACCAAATTAGCATACGAAAACTGTGACTAAAAAGCATTGGAATAGTATACCAAAAAGGTTTGAATCCCATTTGTTTTCCCCCCAAAACCATAATAAACCCATCTATAAATGCTTTGCTCCATCACACGTTCAAGGGCCTGGCTTTTGGAAGAGAGATTGGTAAAAAAGGGAGAGAAAAGGAAGTTGAAACCTTCATAAAAATCCAGAAATCCCAAACAGAAAACCAAACCTTTGTTCTTCCTTTTGAATCAAAGAGCTTGGCACTTCCTCTTCCGTTACTCTTGCTGATTCCAGAGCATCCAAAGAGAGCAGCTCAAAGCTCCAAGCCCACGTTCCGGGTTCAAGGTAAGTCTTTCTGACTTTTCGTATTTTTCATTCAGAACATCATTAAACATGTAAATATCATAGTATTGATGTTGTTCATATCATTGCATAAGTAGAAAAAACTGTGGATCAGACTTTCTTGATTAGGGCTAGACTCAGATTTATGATTAGAACTTCTATAAGTTGTTGTGTTGTTATCTTTCTGATTTGCTGTTTAATAAGAACTGAATGAATTACTGGTGTGCTGATTAAAAGTCAAAATGTAACACATAACTTCTGTTTTTCACTCATCATTTTAACACACAAAACTTCTAGGATTTTCTCACTATTTAAGCATACAGAACTTCTGAGTTCTCTTCACTGTTTTAACATACAAAACTTCTATGATTTTTTCTCACTGTTAACACGCACTGAACTTCTGATTTTTACATGCTGGTAACGCACTGAACTGCTGATGTTCACTCACTGGCTCAGCACAATACAAAACTTCTGATGATTCACTCACTTTTCTAACAAAGCACAGAACTTCTGAGTTCTCCTTACATGTCAAATACACAACTTTCGATGTTTCCATTTGCAGTTTTCAAACACTCAGAGTTTCTGATTTTCACATGCTGACAATACACCGAACTTCTGAAGTTTACTTACTGTTTTAGTGTAATACAAAACTTCTGACTTGTGGCCCGCAGTCTGAATACCACCAAGAATTTCTGTGTTTTCCCTCTAATGTGTCTTGCAAGACCTCAGAGTGTACCAATCCAGAGCTTCTGATCCCACTGACGTTTCCTTCTGAGTCACGGCGCGCCTTGCTTCAGAACTTCCGATCCTTACTGTTTTTCCTGCAGCAGTACGCTGTTTCTATCTTTCCTTTATTTTCCTTTTCATCATTTTTAATATTAACATAAAAATACATAAAAATATTTTCCTTTTAATTTATTCCTTTTTTTAAATTCATTAAGACATAAAACTCAATTTTTAAACTTACCCTTATTTAAATCAAAACCATGATATTAGTTCGTTGTATTTTCAAAATCTCGTCCACACCCATTTTGACCAAACAAACCATTTTAATCAAACAAAAAATGTTAATAAACAGATATTTCAAAAGGTTCATATAGGATACTATAGATGCATTGGGTGCTAATACCTTCCCATTGCATAATCAACCCCCGAACTCTAGATCTCTTTCAAAAATGCATTGTATTTTCATTACTTTTAAGTATTATTTTACATTGCATATTTTAGGGTTTTATTTTGCTCTTTTCCCTTTTCCCTTGGAAATGATAAAGCGTGGTGGTGACTCTTGCTATTTGCGAGTCAAGTTAATTAATATCTTGATCTTCGATTTTCACCGCTACAGAATTGGCGACTCTGCTAGGGAAAGAATGACCTCTTGCTGGTCCATCCCTAAGTGGGTTAAGCCTAATTTCTAATATCTATTTTTGTTATTATTACTTGTTTGTTTGATTATATGTGATATATTGTGATTATTTGGGTGTTGATGATATTTACAAAGGACAAGTCCTATACCCGGACTAAGTTACACTTAGGAATATTACGTGCGGTATAGTCATGTTAACTTTGAGGGAGTAATCCCGAAGAAGGAGGCATGAAATCCCCCCACTCAGTGGAAAGCCCCTTTGAACGTAGTATTTGTTTACCGAGTAATCGGGAAGACATTATTGCTTTCGACCTGGGAGCTAGAGAAGCTGAGAATTGTAGAGCCCTAACACATCTTGGCCTTTTAGGTGTAGCGCGGAGACTATAACGGAGTAATCCGAAAGTAGTTGTCACGTGACGCTACACTCGGACGAGTTTCTCTTGAGAATATTACTAATTATCGAGTAAACGAGACATTGGTAATATCCCAAGGAGGAATGTAGACTTTGGGAACTTTTAGAACCTTGCTTTACAGGTGTGGTTAAACCTTTAGTACATACCTTAGGGATGGTTTTTACCTTTGACTCCATGCTCGTGACGTTGAACCTTTCGACTTTGTTTATGACCTTGCTTGTGGTTGTTGCATATTCATGCCTTCATGCATCCCTAAAACCCTTTTCACTTGTTTTTCAAGGAATTTAGAGGTCTTTCTTTGTAAAACATCATAAGTTTCGTCAAATTCAATGGATCTTGGGTGTTGATAGGGTGAAAAACCCTAATCCACCAAAATGGATGATTGATCTTGATGATAACTTGATCAACGCTCTGATCCAATTCAGAATTCATTTTCTATCTTCATACTTTGATGTTTACAACTTAATATCTTGAGTTCCTTGAAAGTCAAATAAAAACTCTCTTTTGCATATCATACATCATTATACATTTTTTTGTTTCACTTTCAAAAGTCATTTCCAAGTCTTAATTTTTCATTTGGTCTCACCAATACAACACTCGCGCTAAGAGACCAATGGAGAATATCAAGCAAGAGGTTTCTGAACTCCGTAGAGAGATGACTAATTTGAAAGCTATGATGGAGCACTTAACTGGTTTGGTTGAAATTTTGGTAGCCGCCCAATTCAATCCTTCTAATAAAGAAGAAGTGATGGAAAAGTCTTCACTGAAACTCTAAAGTCTTTCATGAGAAGGTGACGGTTAATGGCACCTAATGACTTTTCTGACAAGGTGAATGTGGGAGTGCGTCTAGAAGAAGATGTCTGAAAGGGATGTTTATATGAAGATGGGATCTCAGCTAGTGGTGTGAAGAAGTTTGATAATAACTTTCTTAGAAAAGAGTCATAGGAAGAAATAATCATCGCCAGAATCATCATATTCCTCCTACCATCCCTTTATTCAATTTACCTTCTGCAGCTTCAGTTCATCCACAGAATCAGCAAGTTCCTAATCATAGTAAATCTCGATTTGATCCAATTCCAACAACCTATACGAAGTTATTTCCTGTCCTGAGGCAGAGGAATTTGGTTCAGACGCGACCTCCACCGAAGGTTCCTGAGAAGATGCATTGGTACTACAAAGCTGATTTGACTTGTGCCTTTCATCAAGGTGCTCCTGGGCATGGCTTAGAGGTTTGCTTTGCTTTGAATATTGAGGTTCAGAAGTTGGTCAGAAATGGTATCTTGTCATTTAAGGATATTAGTATTGAGGTTCAAGTCAAATCTTTGCCAAAGAACAAACATGATTGAAGGATACCTTGGAGTTTAAAGAAGACAGTCTTCTCAGTTTAATTAGCATTTTTCTTGCTTTTTCATTTGTAATTTTTCTTGTTTATCATTGCACTGTTTTCATGTAAGAACTTGTTTGCATTTGAATGATTATCTTAATACAATGAGTATGTTTGTCTTGAAGAAATTCATTCGTTTCACTCGTATTTGTTTTCAAAATTTAAATTTCTTTTTGCATTATGATACCAACTTGTTTCCCATTCTCTTGCCTAGGCAGAGATCGAAGGGAGGATGATGATCTAAAAAACACAAAATCTCTGGTTGTATGCTTTTTGAATAAAATGTTGTTGACGATGTACATGCATTGTTTCAAATCCCTAAACACCGGAGATATAAGGAAGATAATCCCTTGCTAACCCCTTTTGAGCCTTGAAGTAGGAGTTTCTTTTCTACACGAAAAACCCCTCAAATTTTAACTTGGGGCAGGGTAGTTTTCAGTTAATCTGATTGAGTGTTCAAAATTCATAAGGAAGATATTTCTGAAGAGAAAATGCGAGGCCCATCCTTCATGTATAATGAAGCTAGAAGATGTGGAACCACAATGTTATCCCCCATTCATCAAGAAACGAGGCGGTCACAATCCTCTCAACAAGTAAATACAAGCTAATGTCACATGTTTTGTTCAAAAAATCAAAAATCAAGAAAAAAGAAAAAGCCTGCTAAGTCAAAAACTTGAAAACGTGTGGATTAGGCAAAAATAACCTTGAAAACTTGAAGCAAGGTTATTTTAAAAGCATATTTCAATGAAATAGTGTTCCTGACTCCCATGAATGTTTGCTAAATAGTTATGTTGGTATCATATGCTTTTTCTATAAAAAAATAAATGGTGCTCTAACTCGGGAAATTTGTGAGATATCTTTTCAAAATCTTCAAGACTTACATAACTGTTGCATTAAAATTTTCATTCTCATAATAAACTTTTTCTAATTGCAAAACATTTGTTTGACATCAAGGAAGCTCACATATAAGCACTAGTGATGAGTTTATTCTTTTAAGGCCTGAAACTATGTTGAGTAATTGGCGAATCATTTCAAGAAAAAAATCATATCCAGGGGCATGTCACCTAAATACCTTAAGCATGGACATGTTGCTTTTCCTAGTTAATGCTTCCCCAACTTGTTTACCCTTTTGGGGCAAAGTTTGAAGACTTTGTTGTGCCAAGTACAGTCAACTCGGGGAAATCATGTCAAGATTCGACGAATCTCTCTAAGAGTTTGAAGACACTAGAGCATTGAGGATGCCAGGTCTTTTGTAAAATCCTCTTGAGATGATTACTTGGGACATTTTAGAAGTGAAGTTATTCGCAATAATTGTCGTGCATCACGCAGCTTATCAACAGTAAACTTGGGGCATACAAAATTAGTTCCACGGGTGTGATACGGTGGGAGAACTGACTTGAGGTGTTTTACGTTTGTGTTTGCAAATGTTGAGGTTGAGCAAGAGTCGCCATCGAATTTTCTTTTATCCAAAAGGAAAGGGGAAAAAGCACAGGAAAGACCTTTAGAGATGTTTTCTTGAGTTCGCGGGGTAGATTATGAAAAGGGAAGGTATTTGCACCCTTTTCATCCATGGTTTTCCATGGGATCTTAGTTACTTGCTAGATCACTTTATTTTTTTTGAAAAATTTGCTTTGTGTGGTTTTTTGAAAGTATTTTGAAAAGACGCCATCGTTTAGGCAAACTTTTGTAATGATCCTCGTTTGTAAGAATGCATACAGAAGTGTTGAGCTTTTGAAAATATTTCACGTTTGAAAGATGTTTTGAAAGTGTATGTGATTGTTTTTGAAAATAGCAAGGATGTTTTTTTTGAAATTGAGCAAGCAACTAGGAGAAATCTACCTACTCAAAAAGGTTTTAGGTGTTCTTTTTCCTCCTCCTTTAGACATTGCTATCTTACCATTGTTTTGGTAAGAAGCCCCATCGTTGGATGTGAAGGGACGGACATTGGGTCATTGTATGACCATGATATCAATGTTGTGAGATGACTTAATACTTTTCTTTTAGGAACTAAGATCATTTTGAAAGGCAACTTTGATAGCGTCATCGAGGGACTATGATCTTGTATTTTTGATTTTGTTTGTGCTAAGACATCCCACATGCATAACATGGCCATTTTCGTAAGGCAACAAGTGGAGTTAACCTTAAGGGTGCACATGTGAATAGTGTGTTTGATTTGCATGCATTTCGTCTTGATTAGGGTGATCTATTTGTCAATTTCATGTCTTGCCATACACACCCTAATTACTAGCATTTATATTTGAAAGCGATAAATTACAAAAATGTAAAGTCCTACACTATTACAATATTTAGGGGATGGGGGTACATATGTACGAATGGGGATTGCAAGTAAAAATAAGTCCTAAGTTACTATTACAACCATATTGAAATGTATAATATAAGAAAGAAATGGACTTGTTTAGAAAATGTTTTTGTCTTAAGGAAATAAATTAAAAGGAAAATATTTTTATGTTTTTTTATGTTAATAAAAAAAGAGTTAATATTAAAACTGATGAAAAAGAAAATAAATGCAAGATAGAAACAGCGTGTTGCTGCAAGAAAAACAATAAGGATCAAAAGTTCTGAAGTCAGGTGCGTGGTGACTCAGAAGGAAGCGTAAGAATCAAAAGTTCTGGATTGGTACACTCTGAGGTCCTACAAGAAATGCTAGAGGACAAACACAGAAGTTCTGGGTGGTATTCAGACAGTGGGCCACAAGTCAGAAGTTTTGTATTACACTAAAACAGTGAGCACACGTCAGCAGTTCATTGTGTTATCAGCATGTAAAAATCATAAACTCTGAGCGTTAAGTGTATTTAACATGTAAGGAGAACTCAGAAGTTTTGTGTTGTGTTAGAACAATGAGTGAATCATCAGAAGTTCAGTGTGTTTAAACAGTGAGGAGAATGCAGAAGTTCTGTATTGTTCTTAAAGCTATGAGTGAACATCAGAAGTTCTATATTTCAACTCTTAATCAACACATTAGCAATTCATTCAGTTCTTATTAAACAACAAATCAGAAGGATAACAACACAACAGCTTATAGAAGTTCTAATCCTAAATCTGAGTCTAGCCCTAATCAAGAAGTTTTGATCCACAGTTTTCTACTTAAGCAATGATATGTACAACATTAATACTATGATATTTACATGTTAATGATGTTCAGAATGAAAAACAAGCAAAGTCAGAAAGACTTACCTTGAACCTGGAGCGCGCTTGGAGCTTTGAGTGGCTTCCTTTGGATGTTCTGAGTCAGCAAGGGTAACAGAACAGTGGTTGTGTTCTTTGATTCAAAGGGGGGGGGGGGAACAAAAGGTTTTGTTTTGTATTTGAGAAGGTTTTCCCTATTTCCTCTTCTCTCTTTTGGACTCTTGGAATTTTAGCAGGGGTTTAGCTCTTTTCTTTCTCAAATTTCCCCCATTTTCCAATTGCCAATGGAGTTATATTTATATGCAAAGGTTTTGTAGTTTGGATATGTCAAGTGGCGCCAACGTCATATTCTAGAAGCTGACACACTCTTGAAGTAATCTTATACAAGCATTGTTCAATGCATCAAGTAGGATGGTTAGCAGCGCCTAAGCTGGATTTGTCAGCATGAATTAAGGAAAAGTAGAAGCAGTGCATGGGATTAGCATACTATTGAACAAAAGTTTGTCTTCCCAAGGAATTAGGGCTACTCGTGGTGGAAATCCTTTGGATAAAGACTCAGAAAGTGGTTGTGAGCTTTAATGACGATGAGACTTATCACAACCAGAAATCCTGCCACGTGAGATTCTGCACCAAGGCTTAGTTCTGGATCAGAAGTCCTGCTTCAGCGTAGCATCCATCCTCTGATCTTTTTATCTTCTGGCTCCAGCATGTTCTGAAGGAGCGCATTGCTTCCACATGTTCTGATTAAAGCGTCATGTTCTGAACCGGAGAATATTGCTTCCATATATTCTGATTGAAGCATCATGTTCTGAACCATGTTTGCAACCTATGACTGAAGCTTTTTGTGAAAACCTGCCCAGAAGTTCTGACCAAACTCTGCCTTGAGAGTGTTCAGAATTTGATGAACGTTATGGTGATAACCTGGTCAGAGAAGATCAGAAGCGTAACTATGTACTGAAGAGTCACGTTCTGATGGAAGATTGCATTTTGAACCACGTTTGCAACTTCTGACTGTACTTGCATGGAGGCTGACTCAGAAGTTCTGAAGCATCATATTCTCTTAACACTTAGAAAATTTTCCAAATGTTTAGAAATTTGATTTTTGATTTAAAAGTCAAAGTTTGACTTTTTCAGTGTGCTCTTGACCATTTGCCCTTGCAGATGACTTTCTTGAAAAATGGAAGTTCAAGGCTTGGAAGCAAACTTGAGAATCTAGGGTGATCCCTTATGAAATGAGAGGGAAAATTTTGGGGTACAACAGTTGCCCCTGTTCAATCTTCTTACACCTGAAAAATTAGATTGGTAAATCTGCCATTCGTGACTTGAAGGTGGAAGATGATTGAACACTAGAGTGCCCAAAAAATTTGCACTCGAAAATGTGTTGATTGATTATGTAGGGATTAAGCTTAAAGATGCCATTTGGAGAGGTAATGGATAGTTGTTGGATATGGGCTTAAAGAAGACATCCAGAAATGATTGTTGGGCTCTATCTGTAAGCTGTAACTTAATGATTGTCAGAATGGCGTCCGCATCTGGAGCGTATCTGAACTATATCAGAAGGTTTAGTTGTTTGAGTTGGTCGAGTAGATAGTTGTCCTTCCTGGTTTCAGGTATTAATCTTTGACCTGAGAAAGAAAGATAGTTTTCCTAGCCTGCTGCAGGTATTAATCTTCAATCTCTTCATGTAGATAGTTTTCCTAGCTTGTTACAGCTATTAATCTACAATCAGTCGTCCACAGATACTTTTCCTGGCTTGCTATAGGTATTAATCTGGAACTTGAAAAGGTTGGTCAATGAGATAGTTGTCCTGTCTGGTTTCAGGTATTAATCTCTGACCTGAGAAAGAAAGATAGTTTTCCTGGCTTGCTACAAGTATTAATCTTCAATCTCTTCATGTAGATAGTTTTCCTGGCTTGTTACATGTATTAATCTACAATAAATTGTCCATAGATAGTTTTCCTGGCTTGCTACAGGTATTAATCTGGAACTTGAAAAGGTTGGTCGATGAGATAGTTGTCCTGCCTGGTTTCAGGTATTAATCTCTGACCTGATAAAGAAAGACAATTTTCTTGGCTTGTTACAGGTATTAATCTATAATCATTCGTCCACAAATAGTTTTCCTAGCTTGCTAAAGGTATTAATCTCAAACTTTAAAAGGTTGGTCGATAAGATAGTTGTCCTGTCTTGTTTCAGGTATTAATCTCTGACCTGAAAAAGAAAGATAGTTTTCCTGGCTTGTTACAGGTATTAATCTTCAATCTCTTCATGTAGATAGTTTTCCTGGCTTGTTACAGGTATTAATCTATAATCAGTCTTCCACAAATAGTTTTCCTAGCTTGCTACAGGTATTAATCTGGAACTTGGAAAGGTTGGTCGATGAGGTAGTTGTCCTGTCTGGTTTCAGGTATTAATCTCTGACCTGAGAAAGAAAGATAGTATTCCTAGCTTGCTACAGGTATTAGTCTTCAATCTCTTCATGTATATAGTTTTCCTGGATTGTTACAGGTATTAATCTACAATCAGTCATCCAAAGATAGTTTTCCTGGCTTGCTACAGGTATTAATCTGGAACTTGAAAAGGTTGGTCGATGAGATAGTTGTCCTATCTGGTTTCAGGTATTAATCTTTTACTTGAAAAATAAATATAGTTTTCCTAGCTTTCTACAGGTATTTATCTTCAATCTCTTCATGTAGATAGTTTTCCTGGCTTGTTACAGGTATTAATCTACAATCAGTCGTCCAGAGATAGTTTTCCTGGCTTGCTACAGATATTTATCTGGAACTTGAAAAGGTTGGTCGATGACATAGTTGTTCTATCTGGTTTCAGGTATTAATCTCTGACCTGAGAAAGAAAGATAGTTTTCCTGGCTTTCTACAGGTATTAATCTTCAATCTCTTCATGTAGATAGTTTTCCTGGCTTGTTATAGGTATTAATCTACAATCAGTCGTCCCCATATAGATTTCCTGGCTTGCTATAGGTATTAATTTGGAACTTGAAAAGGTTGGCTGATGAGATAGTTATCCTGTCTGGTTTCAAGTATTAATCTCTGACCTGAGAAAGAAAGATAGTTTTCCTGGCTTGCTACAGGTATTAATCTTCAATCTCTTCATGTAGATAGTTTTCTTGGCTTGTTACAGCTATTAATCTACAATAAGTCGTCCACAGATAGTTTTCCAAGCTTGCTACAGGTATTAATCTGGAACTTGAAAAGGTTGGTCGATGAGACAGTTGTCCTATCTAGTTTCATGTATTAATCTTTGACCTGATAAAGAAATATAGTTTTCCTGGCTTGCTACAGGTATTTATCTTCAATCTCTTCATGTAGATAGTTTTCCTGGCTTGTTACAGGTATTAATCTACAATCAATCGTCCACAAATAGTTTTCCTGGCTTGCTATAGGTATTTATCTGGAACTTGAAAAGGTTGGTCGATGAGATAGTTGTCCTGTCTGGTTTCAGGTATTAATCCCTGACCTGAGAAAGAAAGATAGTTTTCCTGGCTTGCTTCAGGTATTAATCTTCAATCTCTTCATGTAGATAGTTTTCCTGGCTTGTTACAGGTATTAATCTACAATCAGTCGTCCATATATAGATTTCCTGGCTTGCTATAGGTATTAATCTGGAACTTGAAAAGGTTGGCCGATGAGATAGTTGTCCTGTCTGGTTTCAAGTATTAATCTCTGATCTGAGAAAGAAAGATAGTTTTCCTGGCTTGCTACAAGTATTAATCTTCAATCTCTTCATGTAGATAGTTTTGTTGGCTTGTTACAGGTATTAATCTACAATCAGTCGTCCACAGATAGTTTTCTTGGCTTGCTAAAGGTATTAATCTGGAACTTGAAAAGGTTGGTCGATGAGATAGTTGTCCTGTCTTGTTTCAGGTATTAATCTATGGCCTAAGAAAGAAAGATAGTTTTCCTGGCTTGCTACAGGTATTTATCTTCAATCTCTTCATGTGTATAGTTTTCCTGGCTTGTTACAGGTATTAATCTACAATCATTGTCCACAAAAAGTTTTCCTGGCTTGCTACAAGTATTAATCTGTAACTTGAAAAGGTTGGTCGATGAGATAGTTGTCATGTCTGGATTCAAGTATTAATCTCTGACTTGAGAAAGAAAGATAGTTTTCCTGGATTGCTATAGGTATTAATCTTCAATCTCTTCATGTAGATAGTTTTCCTGGCTTGTTACAGGTATTAATTTACAATCAGTCATCTACAGATAGATTTCCTGGCTTGCGACAGGTATTAATCTAGAACATGAAAAGGTTGGCCGATGAGATAGTTGTCCTATCTGGTTTTAGGTATTAATCTCTTACCTGAGAAAGAAAGATAATTTTCCTGGCTTGCGACAGGTATTAATCTTCAATCTCTTCATGTAGATAGTTTTCCTAGCTTATTACAGATATTAATCTACAATCAGCCGTCCACGGATAATTTTCCTGGCTTGTTACAGGTATTAATCTGGAACTTTAAAAGGTTGGTCGTGGAGATAGTTGTCCTTTTTGGTTTCAGGTATTAATCTCTGACCTGAGAAAGAAAGATAGTTTTCCTGGCTTGTTACAGGTGTTAATCTTCAATCTTTTCATGTAGATAGTTTTCCTGGCTTGTTACACGTATTAATCTACAATCAGTCGTCCACAGATAGTTTTCCTAGCTTGTTACAGGTATTAATCTTGAACTTAAATAGGTTGGTCAATGAGATAGTTGTGCTGTATGGTTTCAAGTATTGATCTCTGACCTGAGAAAGAAAGATAGTTTTCCTAGCTTATTATAGGTATTAATCTTCAATCTCTTCATGTAGATAGTTTTCCTAGATTGTTACAGGTATTAATCTACAATCAGTCGTCCACAGATAGTTTTCCTGGCTTGCTACAAGTATTAATCTGTAACTTAAAAAGGTTGGTCGATGAGATAGTTGTCCTGTCTGGTTTCAGGTATTAATCTATGGCCTAAGAAAGAAAGATAGTTTTCCTGGCTTGCTACAGGTATTTATCTTCAATCTCTTCATGTAGATAGTTTTCTTGGCTTCTTACAGGTATTAATCTACAATCATTCATCCACAAATAGTTTTCCTGGCTTGCTACAGTTATTAATCTGGAACTTGAAAAGGTTGGTCGATGAGATAGTTGTCCTGTCTGGTTTCAGGTATTGATCTCTGACCTGAGAAAGAAAGATAGTTTTCCTGGCTTGTTACAGGTATTAATCTTCAATCTCTTCATGTAGATAGTTTTCTTGGCTTGTTACAGATATTAATCTACAATCAGTCATCCACAAATAGTTTTCGTGGCTTGCTACAGGTATTAATCTGTAACTTAAAAAAGTTGGCCGATGAAATAGTTGTCTTGTCTGGTTTCAGGTATTAATCCTTGACATGAGAAAGAAAGATAGTTTTCATGGCTTGCTACAGGTATTAATCTTCAATCTCTTCATGTAGATAGTTTTCTTGGCTTGTTACAGGTATAAATCTTCAATCAGTCGTCCACATATAGTTTTCCTGGCTTGCTACAGGTATTAATCTAGAACTTGAAAAGGTTGGTCGATGAGATAGTTGTCCTATCTGGTTTTAGGTATTAATCTCTTACTTGAGAAAGAAAGATAATTTTTCTGGCTTGCTACAGGTATTAATCTTCAATCTCTTGATGTAGATAGTTTTCCTGGCTTATTACAGGTATTAATCTACAATCAGCCGTCCACAGATAATTTTCCTGCCTTGTTACAGGTATTAATCTGGAACTTTAAAAGGTTGGTCGTGGAGATAGTTGTCCTTTTTGGCTTCAAGTATTAATCTCTGACCTGAGAAAGAAAGATAGTTTTCCTGGCTTGTTACAGGTGTTAATCTTCAATATTTTCATGTAGATAGTTTTCCTGGCTTGTTACACGTATTAATCTACAATCAGTCGTCCACAAAGAGTTTTCTTGGCTTGTTACAGGTGTTAATCTAGAACTTGAAAAGGTTGGTCAATGAGATAGTTGTCCTGTCTGGTTTCAGGTATTGATCTCTTACCTGAGAAAGAAAGATAGTTTTCCTGGCTTGTTACAGGTATTAATCTCCAATCTCTTCATGTAGATAGTTTTCCTGGCTTGTTACAGGTATTAATCTACAATCAGTCGTCCATAAATAGTTTTCCTGGCTTGCTACAGGTATTAATCTGTAACTTAAAAAGGTTGGTCAAGAGATAGTTGTCCTGTCTGGTTTCAAGTATTAATCCCTGACCTGAGAAAGAAAGATAGTTTTCCAGGATTTCTACAGGTATTAGTCTTCAATCTCTTCATGTAGATAGTTTTCTTGGCTTGTTACAGGTATAAATCTTCAATCAGTCGTCCACAGATAGTTTTCATGGCTTGCTACAGGTATTAATCTGGAACTTGAAAAGGTTGGTCGATGAGATAGTTGTCCTGTCTGGTTTCAGGTATTGATCTCTGACCTGAGAAAGAAAGATAATTTCCCTGGCATTTTACAGGTATTAATGTTCAATCTCTTCATGTAGATAGTTTTCCTGGCTTGATACAGGTATTAATCTACAATCAGTCGTCCACAGATAGTTTTCGTGGCTTGCTACAGGTATTAATCTGTAACTTAAAAAGGTTGGTCGATGAGATAGTTGTCTTGTCTGGTTTCAGGTATTAATCCTTGACATGAGAAAGAAAGATAGTTTTCATGGTTTGCTACAGGTATTAATCTTCAATCTCTTCATGTAGATAGTTTTCTTGGCTTGTTACAGGTATAAATCTTCAATCAGTCGTCCACATATAGTTTTCCTGGCTTGCTACAGGTATTAATCTAGAACTTGAAAAGGTTGGCCGATGAGATAGTTGTCCTATCTGGTTTTAGGTATTAATCTCTTACCTGAGAAAGAAAGATAATTTTCCTGGCTTGCTACAGGTATTAATCTTCAATCTCTTCATGTAGATAGTTTTCCTGGCTTTTTACAGGTATTAATCTATAATCAGCCGTCCACAGATAATTTTCCTGGCTTGTTACAGGTATTAATCTGGAACTTTAAAAGGTTGGTCGTGGAGATAGTTGTCCTTTTTGGTTTCAAGTATTAATCTCTGACCTGAGAAAGAAAGATAGTTTTCCTGGCTTGTTACAGGTGTTAATCTTCAATCTTTTCATGTAGATAGTTTTCCTGGCTTGTTACACGTGTTAATCTATAATTAGTCGTCCACAAATAGTTTTCCTGGCTTGTTACAGGTATTAATCTAGAACTTAAAAAGGTTGGTCAATGAGATAGTTGTCCTATCTGGTTTCAGGTATTGATCTCTGACCTGTAAAAGAAAGATAGTTTTCCTGGCTTGTTACAGGTATTAATCTCCAATCTCTTCATGTAGATAGTTTTCCTGGCTTGTTACAGGTATTAATCTACAATCAGCCGTCCACAAATAGTTTTCCTGGCTTGCTACAGGTATTAATCTGTAACTTAAAAAGGTTGGTCGATGAGATAGTTGTCCTATCTGGTTTCAGGTATTAATCCCTGACCTGAGAAAGAAAGATAGTTTTCCTGGATTTCTACAGGTTTTAATCTTCAATCTCTTCATGTAGATAATTTTCTTGGTTTGTTACAGGTATAAATCTTCAATGAGTCGTCCACAAATAGTTTTCCTAGCTTGCTACAGTTATTAATTTGGAACTTGAAAAGGTTGGTCGATGAGATAATTGTCCTGTCTGGTTTGAGGTATTGATCTCTGACCTGAGAAAGAAAGATAATTTCCTTGGCCTGTTACAGGTATTAATCTTCAATCTCTTCATGTAGATAGTTTTACTGGCTTGTTACAGGTATTAATCTACAATCAGTCGTCCACAGATAGTTTTCCTAGCTTGCTACAGGTATTAATATGTAACTTAAAAAAGTTGGTTGATGACATAGTTGTCCTGTCTGGTTTCAGGTATTAATCCCTGACCTGAGAAACAAAGATAGTTTTCCTGGCTTGCTACAGGTATTAATCTTCAATCTCTTCATGTAGACGGTTTTCTTGGCTTGTTATAGGTATAAATCTTCAATCAGTCGTCCACAGATAGTTTTCCTGGCTTGCTAGAGGTATAAATTTGGAACTTGAAAAGGTTGGCCGATGAGATAGTTGTCCTATCTGGTTTTAGGTATTAATCTCTTACCTGAGAAAGAAAGATAACTTTCCTGGCTTGCTCCAGGTATTAATCTTCAATCTCTTCATGTAGATAGTTTTCCTGGCTTATTTCATGTATTAATCTACAATCAGCCGTCCACAGATAATTTTCTTGGCTTGTTACAAGTATTAATCTGGAACTTTTAAAGGTTGGTCGTGGAGATAGTTGTCCTGTTTGGTTTCAGGTATTAATCTCTGACCTGAGAAAGAAAGATAGTTTTCCTGGCTTGTTACAGGTGTTAATCTTCAATCTTTTCATGTAGATAGTTTTCCTGGCTTGTTACACGTATTAATCTACAATCAGTCGTCCAGAGATAGTTTTCCTGGCTTGTTACAGGTATTAATCTAGAACTTAAAAAGGTTGGTTAATGAGATAGTTTTCCTGTCTAGTTTCGGGTATTGATCTCTGACCTGAGAAAGAAAGATAGTTTTCCTGGCTTGTTACAGGTATTAATCTTCAATCTCTTCATGTAGATAGTTTTCCTGGCTTGTTTCAGGTATTAATCTAAAATCAGTCGTCCACGGATAGTTTTCCTGGCTTGCTACAAGTATTAATCCGTAACTTAAAAAGGTTGGTCGATGAGATAGTTGTCCTGTCTGGTTTCAGGTATTAATCCCTGACCTGAGAAAGAAAGATAGTTTTCCTGGATTTCTACAGGTATTAATCTTCAATCTCTTCATGTAGATAGTTTTCTTAGTTTGTTACATGTATAAATCTACAATCAGTCGTCCACAGATAGTTTTCCTGGCTTGCTACAAGTATTAATCTGTAACTTAAAAAGGTTGGTCGATGAGATAGTTGTCCTGTCTGGTTTCAGTTATTAATCCCTTACCTGAGAAAGAAAGATAGTTTTCCTGGATTTCTACAGGTATTAATCTTCAATCTCTTCATGTAGATAGTTTTCTTGGTTTGTTACAGGTATAAATCTTCAATGAGTCGTCCACAGATAGTTTTCCTGGCTTGCTACAGTTATTAATCTGGAACTTGAAAAGGTTATTCGATGAGATAGTTGTCCTGTCTGGTTTCAGGTATTGATCTCTGACCTGAGAAAGAAAGATAATTTCCTTGGCCTGTTACAGGTATTAATCTTCAATCTCTTCATGTAGATAGTTTTACTGGCTTGTTACAGGTATTAATCTACAATCAGTCGTCCACAGATAGTTTTCCTAGCTTGCTACAGGTATTAATATGTAACTTAAAAAGGTTGGTTGATGACATAGTTGTCCTGTCTGGTTTCAGGTATTAATCCCTGACCTGAGAAAGAAAGATAGTTTTCCTGGCTTGCTACAGGTATTAATCTTCAATCTCTTCATGTAGACGGTTTTCTTGGCTTGTTATAGGTATAAATCTTCAATCAGTCGTCCACAGATAGTTTTCCTGGCTTGCTACAGGTATAAGTTTGGAACTTGAAAAGGTTGGCCGATGAGATAGTTGTCCTATCTGGTTTTAGGTATTAATCTCTTACCTGAGAAAGAAAGATAACTTTCCTGGCTTGCTCCAGGTATTAATCTTCAATCTCTTCATGTAGATAGTTTTCCTGGCTTGTTACATGTATTAATCTACAATCAGCCGTCCACAGATAATTTTCTTGGCTTGTTACAGGTATTAATCTGGAACTTTTAAAGGTTGGTCGTGGAGATAGTTGTCCTTTTTGGTTTCAGGTATTAATCTCTGACCTGAGAAAGAAAGATAGTTTTCCTGGCTTGTTACAGGTGTTAATCTTCAATCTTTTCATGTAGATAGTTTTCCTGGCTTGTTACACGTATTAATCTACAATCAGTCGTCCACAGATAGTTTTCCTGGCTTGTTACAGGTATTAATCTAGAACTTAAATAGGTTGGTTAATGAGATAGTTTTCCTGTCTAGTTTCGGGTATTGATCTCTGACCTGAGAAAGAAAGATAGTTTTCCTGGCTTGTTACAGGTATTAATCTTCAATCTCTTCATGTAGATAGTTTTCCTGTCTTGTTTCAGTTATTAATCTACAATCAGTCGTCCACAAATAGTTTTCCTGGCTTGCTACAAGTATTAATCTGTAACTTAAAAAGGTTAGTCGATGAGATATTTGTCCTGTCTGGTTTTAGGTATTAATCTCTGACCTGAGAAAGAAAGATAGTTTTCTTGGATTTCTACAGGTATTAATCTTCAATCTCTTCATGTAGATAGTTTTCTTGGCTTGTTACAGGTATAAATCTTCAATCAGTCGTCCACAGATAGTTTTCCTGGCTTGCTACAGGTATTAATCTGGAACTTGAAAAGGTTGGTGGATGAGATAGTTGTCCTGTCTGGTTTCAGGTATTGATCTCTGACCTGAGAAAGAAAGATAATTTCCCTGGCATGTTACAGGTATTAATCTTCAATCTCTTCATGTAGATAGTTTTCCTGGCTTGATACAGGTATTAATCTACAATCAGCCGTCCACGGATAATTTTCCTGGCTTACTACAGGTATTAATCTGGAACTTTAAAAGGTTGGTCGTGGAGATAGTTGTCCTTTTTGGTTTCAAGTATTAATCTCTGACCTGAGAAAGAAAGATAGTTTTCCTGGCTTGTTACAGGTGTTAATCTTCAATCTTTTAATGTAGATAGTTTTCCTGGCTTGTTACACGTGTTAATCTACAATCAGTCGTCCACAAATAGTTTTCATGGCTTGTTACAGGTATTAATCTAGAACTTAAAAAGGTTGGTCAACGAGATAGTTGTCCTGTCTGGTTTCAGGTATTGATCTCTGACCTGAGAAAGAAAGATAGTTTTCCTGGCTTGTTACAGGTATTAATCTTTAATCTCTTTATGTAGATAGTTTTCCTGGCTTGTTACAGGTATTAATCTACAATCAGTCGTCCACAAATAGTTTTCCTGGCTTGCTACAGGTATTAATCTGTAACTTAAAAAGGTTGGTCGATGAGATAGTTGTCCTGTCTGGTTTCAGGTATTAATCCCTGACCTGAGAAAGAAAGATAGTTTTCCTGGATTTCTACAGGTATTAATCTTCAATCTCTTCATGTAGATAGTTTTCTTGGCTTGTTACAGGTATAAATCTTCAATCAGTCGTCCACAGATAGTTTTCTTGGCTTGCTACAGGTATTAATCTGGAACTTGAAAAGGTTGGTCGATGAGATAGTTGTCCTGTCTGGTTTCAGGTATTGATCTCTGACCTGAGAAAGAAAGATAATTTCCCTGGCATGTTACAGGTATTAATCTTCAATCTCTTCATGTAGATAGTTTTCCTGGCTTGATACAGGTATTAATCTACAATCAGTCGTCCACGGATAGTTTTCCTGGCTTACTACAGGTATTAATCTGTAACTTAAAAAGGGTGGTCGATGAGATAGTTGTCTTGTCTGGTTTCAGGTATTAATCGCTGACATGAGAAAGAAATATAGTTTTCATGGCTTGCTACAGGTATTAATCTTCAATCTCTTCATGTAGATAGTTTTCTTGGCTTGTTACAGGTATAAATCTTCAATCAGTCGTCCACATATAGTTTTCCTGGCTTGCTACCGGTTTTAATCTAGAACTTGAAAAGGTTGGCCGATGAGATAGTTGTCCTATCTGGTTTTAGGTATTAATCTCTTACCTGAGAAAGAAAGATAATTTTCCTGGCTTGCTACAGGTATTAATCTTCAATCTCTTCATGTAGATAGTTTTCCTGGCTTGTTACAGGTATTAATCTATAATCAGCCGTCCACAGATAATTTTCCTGGCTTGTTACAGGTATTAATCTGGAACTTTAAAAGGTTGGTCATGGAGATAGTTGTCCTTTTTGGTTTCAAGTATTAATCTCTGACCTGAGAAAGAAAGATAGTTTTCCTGGCTTGTTACAGGTGTTAATCTTCAATCTTTTCATGTAGATAGTTTTCCTGGCTTGTTACACGTGTTAATCTATAATCAGTCGTCCACAAATAGTTTTCCTGGCTTGTTACAGGTATTAATCTAGAACTTAAAAAGGTTGTTCAATGAGATAGTTATCCTGTCTGGTTTCAGGTATTGATCTCTGACCTGAGAAAGAAAGATAGTTTTCCTGGCTTGTTACAGGTATTAATCTTCAATCTCTTAATGTAGATAGTTTTCCTGGCTTGTTACAGGTATTAATCTACAATCAGTCGTCCACAAATAGTTTTCCTTGCTTGCTACAGGTATTAATCTGTAACTTAAAAAGATTGGTCGATGAGATAGTTGTCCTGTCTGGTTTCAGGAATTAATCCCTGACCTGAGAAAGAAAGATAGTTTTCCTGGATTTCTACAGGTATTAATCTTCATTCTCTTCATGTAGATAGTTTTCTTGGCTTGTTACATGTATAAATCTTCAATCAGTCGTCCACAAATAGTTTTCCTGGCTTGCTACAGGTATTAATCTGGAACTTGAAAAGGTTGGTCGATGAGATAGTTGTCCTGTCTGGTTTCAGGTATTGATCTCTGACCTGAGAAAGAAAGATAATTTCCCTGGCCTGTTACAGGTATTAATCTACAATCTCTTCATGTAGATAGTTTTACTGGCTTGTTACAGGTATTAATCTACAATCAGTCGTCCACAGAAAGTTTTCCTAGCTTGCTACAGGTATTAATATGTAACTTAAAAAGGTTGGTTGATGAGATAGTTGTCCTGTCTGATTTCAGGTATTAATCCCTGACCTGAGAAAGAAAGATAGTTTTCCTGGCTTGCTACAGGTATTAATCTTCAATCTCTTCATGTAGACAGTTTTCTTGGCTTGTTATAGGTATAAATCTTCAATCAGTCGTCCACAGATAGTTTTCCTGGCTTGCTACAGGTATAAGTTTGGAACTTGAAAAGGTTGGCCGATGAGATAGTTATCCTATATGGTTTTAGGTATTAATCTCTTACCTGAGAAAGAAAGATAACTTTCCTGGCTTGCTACAGGTATTAATCTTCAATCTCTTCATGTAGATAGTTTTCCTGGCTTGTTACAGGTATTAATCTACAATCAGCCGTCCACAGATAATTTTCTTGGCTTGTTACAGGTATTAATCTGGAACTTTAAAAGGTTGGTCGTGGAGATAGTTGTCCTTTTTGGTTTCAGGTATTAATCTCTGACCTGAGAAAGAAAGATAGTTTTCCTGGCTTGTTACAGGTGTTAATCTTCAATCTTTTCATGTAGATAGTTTTCCTGGCTTGTTACACGTATTAATCTACAATCAGTCGTCCACAGATAGTTTTCCTGGCTTGTTACAGGTATTAATCTAGAACTTAAAAAGGTTGGTTAATGAGATAGTTTTCCTGTCTAGTTTCGGATATTGATCTCTTACCTGAGAAAGAAAGATAATTTTCCTGGCTTGTTACAGGTATTAATCTTCAATCTCTTCATGTAGATAGTTTTCCTGGCTTGTTTCAGGTATTAATCTACAATCAGTTATCCACAGATAGTTTTCCTGGCTTGCTACAAGTATTAATCTGTAACTTAAAAAGGTTGGTCGATGAGATAGTTGTCCTGTCTGGTTTCAGGTATTAATCCATGACCTGAGAAAGAAAGATAGTTTTCCTAGATTTCTACAGGTATTAATCTTCAATCTCTTCATGTAGATAGTTTTCTTGGCTTGTTACAGGTATAAATCTTCAATCAGTCGTCCACAGATAGTTTTCCTGACTTGCTACAGGTATTAATCTGGAACCTGAAAAGGTTGGTCGATGAGATAGTTGTCTTGTCTGGTTTCAGGTATTGATCTCTTACTTGAGAAAGAAAGATAGTTTCCCTGGCCTGTTATAAGTATTAATCTTCAATCTCTTCATGTAGATAGTTTTCCTGGCTTGTTACAAGTATTAATCTACAATCACTCGTCCACAGATAGTTTTCCTGGCTTGCTACAAGTATTAATATGTAACTTAAAAAGGTTGGTTGATGAGATAGTAGTCCTGTCTGGTTTCAGGTATTAATCCCTGATCCGTGAGAAAGAAACGTAGTTTTCATGGCTTGCTACAGGTATTAATCTTCAATCTCTTCATGTAGACAGTTTTCTTGGCTTGTTATAGGTATAAATCTTCAATCAGTCGTCCACAGATAGTTTTCCTGGCTTGCTACAGGTATTAATCTGGAACTTGAAAAGGTTGACCGAAGAGATAGTTGTCCTATCTGAGAAAGAAAGATAGTTTTCCTGGCTTGCTACAAGTATTAATCTTCAATCTCTTCATGTAGATAGTTTTCCTGGCTTGTTACATGTATTAATCTACAATAAATTGTCCATAGATAGTTTTCCTGGCTTGCTACAGGTATTAATCTGGAACTTGAAAAGGTTAGTCGATGAGATAGTTGTCCTGTCTGGTTTCAGGTATTAATCTTTGACCTGATAAAGAAAGACAACTTTCCTGGCTTGTTACAGGTATTAATCTATAATCATTTGTCCACAAATATTTTCCTAGCTTGCTAAAGGTATTAATCTCAAACTTTAAAAGATTGGTCGATAAGATAGTTGTCCTGTCTGGTTTCAGGTATTAATCTCTGACCTGAGAAAGAAAGATAGTTTTCCTGGCTTGTTACAGGTATTAATCTTCAATCTCTTCATGTAGATAGTTTTCCTGGCTTGTTACAGGTATTAATCTATAATCAGTCGTCCACAGATAGTTTTCCTTGCTTGCTACAGGTATTAATCTGGAACTTGGAAAGGTTGGTCGATGAGGTAGTTGTCCTGTCTGGTTTCAGGTATTAATCTCTAACCTGAGAAAGAAAGATAGTTTTCCTAGCTTGCTACAGGTATTAGTCTTCAATCTCTTCATGTATATAGTTTTCTTGGATTGTTACAGGTATTAATCTACAATCAGTCGTCCAAAGATAGTTTTCCTGGCTTGCTACAGGTATTAATCTGTAACTTAAAAAGGTTGGTCGATGAGATAGTTGTCCTGTCTGGTTTCAGGTATTAATCCCTGACCTGAGAAAGAAAGATAGTTTTCCTGGATTTCTACAGGTATTAATCTTCAATCTCTTCATGTAGATAGTTTTCTTGGCTTGTTACAGGTATAAATCTTCAATCAGTCGTCCACAGATAGTTTTCCTGGCTTGCTACAGTTATTAATCTGGAACTTGAAAAGGTTGGTCGATGAGATAGTTGTCCTGTCTGGTTTCAGGTATTGATCTCTGACCTGAGAAAGAAAGATAATTTCCCTGGCATGTTACATGTATTAATCTTCAATCTCTTCATGTAGATAGTTTTCCTGGCTTGATACAGGTATTAATCTACAATCAGCCGTCCACGGATAATTTTCCTGGCTTACTACAGGTATTAATCTGGAACTTTAAAAGGTTGGTCGTGGAGATAGTTGTCCTTTTTGGTTTCAAGTATTAATCTCTGACCTGAGAAAGAAAGATAGTTTTCCTGGCTTGTTACAGGTGTTAATCTTCAATCTTTTAATGTAGATAGTTTTCCTGGCTTGTTACACGTGTTAATCTACAATCAGTCGTCCACAAATAGTTTTCATGGCTTGTTACAGGTATTAATCTAGAACTTAAAAAGGTTGGTCAATGAGATAGTTGTCCTGTCTGGTTTCAGGTATTGATCTCTGACCTGAGAAAGAAAGATAGTTTTCCTGGCTTGTTACAGGTATTAATCTTTAATCTCTTCATGTAGATAGTTTTCCTGGCTTGTTACAGGTATTAATCTACAATCAGCCGTCCACAAATAGTTTTCCTGGCTTGCTACAGGTATTAATCTGTAACTTAAAAAGGTTGGTCGATGAGATAGTTGTCATGTCTGGTTTCAGGTATTAATCCCTGACCTGAGAAAGAAAGATAGTTTTCCTGGATTTCTACAGGTATTAATCTTCAATCTCTTCATGTAGATAGTTTTATTGGCTTTTTACAGGTATAAATCTTCAATCAGTCGTCCACAGATAGTTTTCTTGGCTTGCTACAGGTATTAATCTGGAACTTGAAAAGGTTGGTCGATGAGATAGTTGTCCTGTCTGGTTTCAGGTATTGATCTCTGACCTGAGAAAGAAAGATAATTTCCCTGGCATGTTACAGGTATTAATCTTCAATCTCTTCATGTAGATAGTTTTCCTGGCTTGATACAGGTATTAATCTACAATCAGTCGTCCACGGATAGTTTTCCTGGCTTACTACAGGTATTAATCTGTAACTTAAAAAGGTTGGTCGATGAGATAGTTGTCTTGTCTGGTTTCAGGTATTAATCGCTGACATGAGAAAGAAATATAGTTTTCATGGCTTGCTACAGGTATTAATCTTCAATCTCTTCATGTAGATAGTTTTCTTGGCTTGTTACAGGTATAAATCTTCAATCAGTCGTCCACATATAGTTTTCCTGGCTTGCTACCGGTATTAATCTAGAACTTGAAAAGGTTGGCCGATGAGATAGTTGTCCTATCTGGTTTTAGGTATTAATCTCTTACCTGAGAAAGAAAGATAATTTTCCTGGCTTGCTACAGGTATTAATCTTCAATCTCTTCATGTAGATAGTTTTCCTGGCTTGTTACAGGTATTAATCTATAATCAGCCGTCCACAGATAATTTTCCTGGCTTGTTACAGGTATTAATCTGGAACTTTAAAAGGTTGGTCATGGAGATAGTTGTCCTTTTTGGTTTCAAGTATTAATCTCTGACCTGAGAAAGAAAGATAGTTTTCCTGGCTTGTTACAGGTGTTAATCTTCAATCTTTTCATGTAGATAGTTTTCCTGGCTTGTTACACGTGTTAATCTATAATCAGTCGTCCACAAATAGTTTTCCTGGCTTGTTACAGGTATTAATCTAGAACTTAAAAAGGTTGGTCAATGAGATAGTTATCCTGTCTGGTTTCAGGTATTGATCTCTGACCTGAGAAAGAAAGATAGTTTTCCTGGCTTGTTACAGGTATTAATCTTCAATCTCTTAATGTAGATAGTTTTCCTGGCTTGTTACAGGTATTAATCTACAATCAGTCGTCCACAAATAGTTTTCCTTGCTTGCTACAGGTATTAATCTGTAACTTAAAAAGGTTGGTCGATGAGATAGTTGTCCTGTCTGGTTTCAGGTATTAATCCCTGACCTGAGAAAGAAAGATAGTTTTCCTGGATTTCTACAGGTATTAATCTTCATTCTCTTCATGTAGATAGTTTTCTTGTCTTGTTACATGTATAAATCTTCAATCAGTCATCCACAAATAGTTTTCCTGGCTTGCTACAGGTATTAATCTGGAACTTGAAAAGGTTGGTCGATGAGATAGTTGTCCTGTCTGGTTTCAGGTATTGATCTCTGACCTGAGAAAGAAAGATAATTTCCCTGACCTGTTACAGGTATTAATCTACAATCTCTTCATGTAGATAGTTTTACTGGCTTGTTACAGGTATTAATCTACAATCAGTCGTCCAAAGATAGTTTTCCTGGCTTGCTACAGGTATTAATCTGTAACTTAAAAAGGTTGGTCGATGAGATAGTTGTCCTGTCTGGTTTCAGGTATTAATCCCTGACCTGAGAAAGAAAGATAGTTTTCCTGGATTTCTACAGGTATTAATCTTCAATCTCTTCATGTAGATAGTTTTCTTGGCTTGTTACAGGTATAAATCTTCAATCAGTCGTCCACAGATAGTTTTCCTGGCTTGCTACAGGTATAAATTTGGAACTTGAAAAGGTTGGCCGATGAGATAGTTATCCTATATGGTTTTAGGTATTAATCTCTTACCTGAGAAAGAAAGATAACTTTCCTGGCTTGCTACAGGTATTAATCTTCAATCTCTTCATGTAGATAGTTTTCCTGGCTTGTTACAGGTATTAATCTACAATCAGCCGTCCACAGATAATTTTCTTGGCTTGTTACAGGTATTAATCTGGAACTTTAAAAGGTTGGTCGTGGAGATAGTTGTCCTTTTTGGTTTCAGGTATTAATCTCTGACCTGAGAAAGAAAGATAGTTTTCCTGGCTTGTTACAGGTGTTAATCTTCAATCTTTTCATGTAGATAGTTTTCCTGGCTTGTTACACGTATTAATCTACAATCAGTCGTCCACAGATAGTTTTCTTGGCTTGTTACAGGTATTAATCTAGAACTTAAAAAGGTTGGTTAATGAGATAGTTTTCCTGTCTAGTTTCGGATATTGATCTCTTACCTGAGAAAGAAAGATAATTTTCCTGGCTTGTTACAGGTATTAATCTTCAATCTCTTCATGTAGATAGTTTTCCTGGCTTGTTTCAGGTATTAATCTACAATCAGTCATCCACAGATAGTTTTCCTGGCTTGCTACAAGTATTAATCTGTAACTTAAAAAGGTTGGTCGATGAGATAGTTGTCCTGTCTGGTTTCAGGTATTAATCCATGACCTGAGAAAGAAAGATAGTTTTCCTAGATTTCTACAGGTATTAATCTTCAATCTCTTCATGTAGATAGTTTTCTTGGCTTGTTACAGGTATAAATCTTCAATCAGTCGTCCACAGATAGTTTTCCTAACTTGCTACAGGTATTAATCTGGAACCTGAAAAGGTTGGTCGATGAGATAGTTGTCTTGTCTGGTTTCAGGTATTGATCTCTTACTTGAGAAAGAAAGATAGTTTCCCTGGCCTGTTATAAGTATTAATCTTCAATCTCTTCATGTAGATAGTTTTCCTGGCTTGTTACAAGTATTAATCTACAATCACTCGTCCACAGATAGTTTTCCTGGCTTGCTACAAGTATTAATATGTAACTTAAAAAGGTTGGTTGATGAGATAGTAGTCCTGTCTGGTTTCCGGTATTAATCCCTGATCCCTGAGAAAGAAACGTAGTTTTCATGGCTTGCTACAGGTATTAATCTTCAATCTCTTCATGTAGACAGTTTTCTTGGCTTGTTATAGGTATAAATCTTCAATCAGTCGTCCACAGATAGTTTTCCTGGCTTGCTACAGGTATTAATCTGGAACTTGAAAAGGTTGACCGAAGAGATAGTTGTCCTATCTGAGAAAGAAAGATAGTTTTCCTGGCTTGCTACAGGTATTAATCTTCAATCTCTTCATGTAGATAGTTTTCCTGGCTTGTTACATGTATTAATCTACAATAAATTGTCCATAGATAGTTTTCCTGGCTTGCTACAGGTATTAATCTGGATCTTGAAAAGGTTAGTCGATGAGATAGTTGTCCTGTCTGGTTTCAGGTATTAATCTCTGACCTGATAAAGAAAGACAACTTTCCTGGCTTGTTACAGGTATTAATCTATAATCATTTGTCCACAAATATTTTCCTAGCTTGCTAAAGGTATTAATCTCAAACTTTAAAAGGTTGGTCGATAAGATAGTTGTCCTGTCTGGTTTCAGGTATTAATCTCTGACCTGAGAAAGAAAGATAGTTTTCCTGGCTTGTTACAGGTATTAATCTTCAATCTCTTCATGTAGATAGTTTTCCTGGCTTGTTACAGGTATTAATCTATAATCAGTCGTCCACAGATAGTTTTCCTTGCTTGCTACAGGTATTAATCTGGAACTTGGAAAGGTTGGTCGATCAGGTAGTTGTCCTGTCTGGTTTCAGGTATTAATCTCTAACCTGAGAAAGAAAGATAGTTTTCCTAGCTTGCTACAGGTATTAGTATTCAATCTCTTCATGTATATAGTTTTCTTGGATTGTTACAGGTATTAATCTACAATCAGTCGTCCAAAGATAGTTTTCCTGGCTTGCTACAGGTATTAATCTGTAACTTAAAAAGGTTGGTCGATGAGATAGTTGTCCTGTCTGGTTTCAGGTATTAATCCCTGACCTGAGAAAGAAAGATAGTTTTCCTGGATTTCTACAGGTATTAATCTTCAATCTCTTCATGTAGATAGTTTTCTTGGCTTGTTACAGGTATAAATCTTCAATCAGTCGTCCACAGATAGTTTTCCTGGCTTGCTACAGGTATAAATTTGGAACTTGAAAAGGTTGGCCGATGAGATAGTTATCCTATATGGTTTTAGGTATTAATCTCTTACCTGAGAAAGAAAGATAACTTTCCTGGCTTGCTACAGGTATTAATCTTCAATCTCTTCATGTAGATAGTTTTCCTGGCTTGTTACAGGTATTAATCTACAATCAGCCGTCCACAGATAATTTTCTTGGCTTGTTACAGGTATTAATCTGGAACTTTAAAAGGTTGGTCGTGGAGATAGTTGTCCTTTTTGGTTTCAGGTATTAATCTCTGACCTGAGAAAGAAAGATAGTTTTCCTGGCTTGTTACAGGTGTTAATCTTCAATCTTTTCATGTAGATAGTTTTCCTGGCTTGTTACACGTATTAATCTACAATCAGTCGTCCACAGATAGTTTTCCTGGCTTGTTACAGGTATTAATCTAGAACTTAAAAAGGTTGGTTAATGAGATAGTTTTCCTGTCTAGTTTCGGATATTGATCTCTTACCTGAGAAAGAAAGATAATTTTCCTGGCTTGTTACAGGTATTAATCTTCAATCTCTTCATGTAGATAGTTTTCCTGGCTTGTTTCAGGTATTAATCTACAATCAGTCATCCACAGATAGTTTTCCTGGCTTGCTACAAGTATTAATCTGTAACTTAAAAAGGTTGGTCGATGAGATAGTTGTCCTGTCTGGTTTCAGGTATTAATCCATGACCTGAGAAAGAAAGATAGTTTTCCTAGATTTCTACAGGTATTAATCTTCAATCTCTTCATGTAGATAGTTTTCTTGGCTTGTTACAGGTATAAATCTTCAATCAGTCGTCCACAGATAGTTTTCCTAACTTGCTACAGGTATTAATCTGGAACCTGAAAAGGTTGGTCGATGAGATAGTTGTCTTGTCTGGTTTCAGGTATTGATCTCTTACTTGAGAAAGAAAGATAGTTTCCCTGGCCTGTTATAAGTATTAATCTTCAATCTCTTCATGTAGATAGTTTTCCTGGCTTGTTACAAGTATTAATCTACAATCACTCGTCCACAGATAGTTTTCCTGGCTTGCTACAAGTATTAATATGTAACTTAAAAAGGTTGGTTGATGAGATAGTAGTCCTGTCTGGTTTCCGGTATTAATCCCTGATCCCTGAGAAAGAAACGTAGTTTTCATGGCTTGCTACAGGTATTAATCTTCAATCTCTTCATGTAGACAGTTTTCTTGGCTTGTTATAGGTATAAATCTTCAATCAGTCGTCCACAGATAGTTTTCCTGGCTTGCTACAGGTATTAATCTGGAACTTGAAAAGGTTGACCGAAGAGATAGTTGTCCTATCTGAGAAAGAAAGATAGTTTTCCTGGCTTGCTACAGGTATTAATCTTCAATCTCTTCATGTAGATAGTTTTCCTGGCTTGTTACATGTATTAATCTACAATAAATTGTCCATAGATAGTTTTCCTGGCTTGCTACAGGTATTAATCTGGATCTTGAAAAGGTTAGTCGATGAGATAGTTGTCCTGTCTGGTTTCAGGTATTAATCTCTGACCTGATAAAGAAAGACAACTTTCCTGGCTTGTTACAGGTATTAATCTATAATCATTTGTCCACAAATATTTTCCTAGCTTGCTAAAGGTATTAATCTCAAACTTTAAAAGGTTGGTCGATAAGATAGTTGTCCTGTCTGGTTTCAGGTATTAATCTCTGACCTGAGAAAGAAAGATAGTTTTCCTGGCTTGTTACAGGTATTAATCTTCAATCTCTTCATGTAGATAGTTTTCCTGGCTTGTTACAGGTATTAATCTATAATCAGTCGTCCACAGATAGTTTTCCTTGCTTGCTACAGGTATTAATCTGGAACTTGGAAAGGTTGGTCGATCAGGTAGTTGTCCTGTCTGGTTTCAGGTATTAATCTCTAACCTGAGAAAGAAAGATAGTTTTCCTAGCTTGCTACAGGTATTAGTATTCAATCTCTTCATGTATATAGTTTTCTTGGATTGTTACAGGTATTAATCTACAATCAGTCGTCCAAAGATAGTTTTCCTGGCTTGCTACAGGTATTAATCTGTAACTTAAAAAGGTTGGTCGATGAGATAGTTGTCCTGTCTGGTTTCAGGTATTAATCCCTGACCTGAGAAAGAAAGATAGTTTTCCTGGATTTCTACAGGTATTAATCTTCAATCTCTTCATGTAGATAGTTTTCTTGGCTTGTTACAGGTATAAATCTTCAATCAGTCGTCCACAGATAGTTTTCCTGGCTTGCTACAGGTATAAATTTGGAACTTGAAAAGGTTGGCCGATGAGATAGTTATCCTATATGGTTTTAGGTATTAATCTCTTACCTGAGAAAGAAAGATAACTTTCCTGGCTTGCTACAGGTATTAATCTTCAATCTCTTCATGTAGATAGTTTTCCTGGCTTGTTACAGGTATTAATCTACAATCAGCCGTCCACAGATAATTTTCTTGGCTTGTTATAGGTATTAATCTGGAACTTTAAAAGGTTGGTCGTGGAGATAGTTGTCCTTTTTGGTTTCAGGTATTAATCTCTGACCTGAGAAAGAAAGATAGTTTTCCTGGCTTGTTACAGGTGTTAATCTTCAATCTTTTCATGTAGATAGTTTTCCTGGCTTGTTACACGTATTAATCTACAATCAGTCATCCACAGATAGTTTTCCTGGCTTGTTACAGGTATTAATCTAGAACTTAAAAAGGTTGGTTAATGAGATAGTTTTCCTGTCTAGTTTCGGATATTGATCTCTTACCTGAGAAAGAAAGATAATTTTCCTGGCTTGTTACAGGTATTAATCTTCAATCTCTTCATGTAGATAGTTTTCCTGGCTTGTTTCAGGTATTAATCTACAATCAGTCATCCACAGATAGTTTTCCTGGCTTGCTACAAGTATTAATCTGTAACTTAAAAAGGTTGGTCGATGAGATAGTTGTCCTGTCTGGTTTCAGGTATTAATCCATGACCTGAGAAAGAAAGATAGTTTTCCTAGATTTCTACAGGTATTAATCTTCAATCTCTTCATGTAGATAGTTTTCTTGGCTTGTTACAGGTATAAATCTTCAATCAGTCGTCCACAGATAGTTTTCCTAACTTGCTACAGGTATTAATCTGGAACCTGAAAAGGTTGGTCGATGAGATAGTTGTCTTGTCTGGTTTCAGGTATTGATCTCTTACTTGAGAAAGAAAGATAGTTTCCCTGGCCTGTTATAAGTATTAATCTTCAATCTCTTCATGTAGATAGTTTTCCTGGCTTGTTACAAGTATTAATCTACAATCACTCGTCCACAGATAGTTTTCCTGGCTTGCTACAAGTATTAATATGTAACTTAAAAAGGTTGGTTGATGAGATAGTAGTCCTCTCTGGTTTCCGGTATTAATCCCTGATCCCTGAGAAAGAAATGTAGTTTTCATGGCTTGCTACAGGTATTAATCTTCAATCTCTTCATGTAGACAGTTTTCTTGGCTTGTTATAGGTATAAATCTTCAATCAGTCGTCCACAGATAGTTTTCCTGGCTTGCTACAGGTATTAATCTGGAACTTGAAAAGGTTGACCGAAGAGATAGTTGTCCTATCTGAGAAAGAAAGATAGTTTTCCTGGCTTGCTACAGGTATTAATCTTCAATCTCTTCATGTAGATAGTTTTCCTGGCTTGTTACATGTATTAATCTACAATAAATTGTCCATAGATAGTTTTCCTGGCTTGCTATAGGTATTAATCCGGAACTTGAAAAGGTTAGTCGATGAGATAGTTGTCCTGTCTGGTTTCAGGTATTAATCTCTGACCTGATAAAGAAAGACAACTTTCCTGGCTTGTTACAGGTATTAATCTATAATCATTTGTCCACAAATATTTTCCTAGCTTGCTAAAGGTATTAATCTCAAACTTTAAAAGGTTGGTCGATAAGATAGTTGTCCTGTCTGGTTTCAGGTATTAATCTCTGACCTGAGAAAGAAAGATAGTTTTCCTGGCTTGTTACAGGTATTAATCTTCAATCTCTTCATGTAGATAGTTTTCCTGGCTTGTTACAGGTATTAATCTATAATCAGTCGTCCACAGATAGTTTTCCTTGCTTGCTACAGGTATTAATCTGGAACTTGGAAAGGTTGGTCGATGAGGTAGTTGTCCTGTCTGGTTTCAGGTATTAATCTCTAACCTGAGAAAGAAAGATAGTTTTCCTAGCTTGCTACAGGTATTAGTCTTCAATCTCTTCATGTATATAGTTTTCTTGGATTGTTACAGGTATTAATCTACAATCAGTCGTCCAAAGATAGTTTTCCTGGCTTGCTACATGTGATCGGTGGATCTGGAACTGACTGTTTTAAAGCTGGTTCGCGAAATGTCGCGGAAGCAAGAGTCGCCACCGTCTTTTATTTTCTCCAAATGGAAAGGACAAAAGCACAGAAAAATTCCTTAAAGAGATTGCTCTCGGTTCGAGAGGTAGATTATAGAAAGGGAAGGTGTTAGCACCCTTTCTATCCATGGTTATCCATGGGCTCTTAGGTACTTGCTCAATGTATTTTCAAAATTGTTTGTTTGCTTTTCAATTGTGGGTTTAAAAGTTTCTTTGAAAAATTTCAGTTCGACTCGTACGTCAGAGTGTTTGAAAAATTTGCTTCGAAAGCTTTTGAAAATGTTGGTGTGAAAAGATTTCAGTTTGTTTTGAAGAGAGCAAGTATCCATGAGTCGTCTACCTACCCTAAGGAATTCGTCTGTGTAAATGTCCTTTAAAGTAGTGCCATCCCACCATTGAGAGGTAGGTAGCACCACCGTTGGAGGTGTTCGGGTCAATTCGGGTTTGTAGGGACATGGTGATCACCAGAGCAATGGGAAGACACCTTAGAAGCTACCCTCATGCCAGGTTCCCGGATCATGAGGACTTACTAAGACATCCTCTACTCGACGATCACCTTTCGAGGCAAGGCAACAGTGAGGCGTACCCTAGGGGTGGTGTGTGATTTGTGTGTCGTTTTCATTTATTTTTATCTTGTTCATGTCAAAGTGATCTATGCGTTTGTTTTTATTTTTGTCATTCATTCTTGCATGCATTTGTTAACAGTTAAAAAGTTGCGGAAATTAAAAGTTCTAAACTATTACAAAGGCGCGGGTCCACATCGCCAAATTAAAGTCCAGGACCCGATTTGACAAAAAATAAAGAACTAAAGTGCGAGAAATAAAATGTCCGAGTTTACAAGGCTTTGGGAGAATTACATTAATATTATAAGAAATAAAATAAAATGCGCGAATTGGAATTAAAATTGGAAGCGAGGGCGTTGGACCCTTTTTAATGAAATTAAATGAAATTAAAAATTAATTAATTATTTATTGAAATAAAAGAAGTGTTTTTTAGGTTTTTTTTTGTATTTATGAAATAAGAAAATTAAAATTAAAATTAAAAGAAACCCTAATTCTAAGTTATTTTTAATTATTTGAGAAAAATGTTAAAGTTTAACTTAATTTACTAAAGAATTTATGTACATGTTTATTTACAAAATAAATTAGTAGTTAATAATAATAATAATAATGATGAGAAAATTATTTATTAAAAAAAATGATGAAAAAGTAAAAAACCCTAATTTCTACATATTTAATTTATTAAGAAAAATATTAAGGTTTTGAAACCTAAATTAATCTAATTAATTGTTTAAAGTTTATTTACAAAAATAATAATAGTAAAATTAATATTAATAAAATAAACATTTTTTTTTATTTTTCTATATTTTATATTTATTATGAAAATTATTTTATGGAATTAAAAGAAAACAATTAAAAAACAATTAAAAGAATAAATAGGAAAAACAAATAAAAATTAAAAATTGAGCAAACCATAGGGGGTGTCTGGCCCAAGGGGAGGTTTTTTTGAAGTATTGACTCCTGAGTACCGTGGTCTGCATTCTTTGGCCATTGGATTGAGTTTCATGCATAAGTTGTTCTACTTTGGCCATTTGGCTTTTGGCTTTTGGCTTTTGGCCATTTGTGTTCTGGCTTCAATGTTCCTTTAATGTCTGACTTAATGTCTGCCTCGCCATGTATTGGTGTCATGCATAAGTTTTTCTAGTCTGGCCATTTGGCTTTTGGCTTTTGGCCATTTGGCTTTTGGCCTCAACGTTCCTTAATGAACCTGCCTGGGATCCTGTCTAAATCTGCAGTGTTGAATCTCACAAACACATCAAATAAAATCATAAAATGCAAATAAAGCCAATATATGAAGAAATTTAATGTTTAGGCACAATATGGCATGTATGAATGATTATACCCTTTTGATCATGGAGATCAAGACAGCCTTATCATTACTGAAGAAGGAGTGAGGTATTGGTTTATAACTGTGATGGCTTGCTTGTAGTGAGAGAGGGATTTGTAATAAGGATTTCAAGGTTTTAGGGTTCTTGAAAGAGTTTGATATTCCAACAGTGTTGTGGCAAGGTTTTTTTCTCTCTTTTTTTCTTCCCTCTTTTTTCTTTTTTTCTCTCTTTTCTCCTCTTTTCCTTTTTTTTTCTCCCCTCCGGTTTGTGTGACAAGAAGGTGATTATATAGTGGAAATTAGGGTAAAGAAAATGGGCTTTGAATGTGCAATTGGGCCTCCAATATTCACTTGAATTCGTCACTTTCCAGGCTAAATCGCAGGGACTTAAGTGCATTTTTTGAAGTTGAAATGTGAAAACAAAACGTAGCCGGCATCGAGAACTAACTCTTGTCCGAAAATCGACTCAATCGGATAAACGGTGAATTAGTTATGAATTTTTGAAGTTTCAGCTCAGACAAACTTATTTTGGGCTCCAGTGTCGACTCCGACACGTTCTTCAATAAAAAACTGGTATTGATCGGTGCATAATTTGGTCTCGACTTTTGAAGCAAAGTTGTAGATCTATGAGTCAGTGACCTTGTGTAAAAATATGAGTCCAATCCGATAAAAATTGACCGAGTTATGAATTTTCGAAGTTTCGGCCCAGATGAAATAATATTCAGCATTCAGGATTTTCAGCGTGTCACGCACTCTGAGCAAAAAACGAAGGCCTTTTGAATACCGTTTGAACTCAATACCTTCTGTGAAAATGTAGCCAACTCAATTTGTGAAATTTTGGCACCGGAACCAGCTCGATACGATGAAAATAGACCAAGTTATGATTTTTTGAACATGACGCAAATAAACTTCTGTCACAAATTTTCTGCACGAAAATACTTGATAAATCCACATTTTTGAAGACCTTCTGATCAAAATTGGCTTCCAGCCTTGAGAGATGAAAACGTAGATAATGTCAAGACGGAATTTTGGCCACCGGAACGGGTTCAAAACGAGTCACGATCTTCAAGTTATGAATTTTTTAGCGCGTAAAAACTGCACTTTCAGCACACTTTTTCACTATATTTCTTCAAGAAAACTCACACATTCGGATACCTTCTTTAAAGAATTGACTCTTGAGCCGAACCTGAATTTGAGAATACGTTATCAGAGATATCTTGGCGAAAGAACACCTGAATATAACGCGCCGGGTTGGACTTGTGAATTTTTCTTGAAATATTTTGAGAAATATGGGAGGGCAAATTTTGGGGTACAACAGTTGCCCCTGTTCAATCTTCTTAGACCTGAGGATGCAGATTGGCTGACGTGCCTTTCGTAATCCAAGGGTGGAAGATGATTGAACACTAGAGTGCCCAGAAATTTGCGCTCACATAGTAGCAGTGATGGTGGAATGGGCTTATAGATGCCATTTAGAGGTTGCTGGATAGGATGATGGGCTTATAGATGCCATCTGGATGTTGATCGCGTAAGAGATCCCTTAGCGAGAACTGCATACCTACAAAACAGAAAAATGAGTACCTGACACGTCGCAGGAGCTGATTTTAGATGCTTGATATAGATATGTCCTGACTGGTTACAGGAGCTGGGTCTGGAGCTTCAAACGTTGATGAATGAACCAGGGATGGTTACTGCCTTAGCATGAATGGTAAGAGAATCCTGAATGATTTCAACCTCAACAACGCTCGTTGAGAAAATCTTGGTGAGAATTACCATCTTCGTAGTGTCAGGAAGAGAACCAAAGGACATTATAATCTCAAAGGGAGTCACCTCACTCACCGTTGGAGAGGGAACTATAGGAAATTATAATCTGAAAGGAAATATCACCTCACGCTCATGCCGGAGAGGGAAACATCTTGAAAGGGAATTACCACCTCACTCGCCGTTGGAGAGGGGACCATAAGAGACTATCACCTCACGCTCATGCCGGAGAGGGAAACATCTGAAGAAGGAATTACCACCTCACACGCCGTTGGAGAGGGGACCATAAGAGAATATCACCTCACGCTCATGCCGGAGAGGGAAACATCTGAAGAAGGAATTACCACCTCACACGCTGTTGGAGAGGGGACCATAAGAGAATATCACCTCACGCTCATGCCGGAGAGGGAAACATCTGAAGAAGGAATTACCACCTCACACGCCGCTGGAGAGGGGACCATAAGAGAATATCACCTCACGCTCATGCCGGAGAGGGAAACATCTGAAGAAGGAATTACCACCTCACACGCCGCTGGAGAGGGGACCATAAGAGAACTTCTACTGAGTCTTTATCAGAAAAATCTGTTTGGAGTCGATTTAACTGGACTAGAGAAGTCCTTGAAATATCTTCAACTGGAATAAGTGACAGAATGTTGCCATATCTGGTTTACATCTGGACTATATCTGGAAGGAGATCTGGAAGCAGCATCAGAACGTCACCATATCTGGATCATATCTGAAACTATATCTGAAGGGTAACTGGAAGCAGTATCAGAACGTCACCATCTCTGGATCATATCCGAAACTATATCTGAAGGATAACTGGAAGCAGTATCAGAACGTCACCATCGCTGGGTTTACATCTGAAACTATATCTAGAATGAATTGCGATTAGTTGATAGTAGTCATTTTTGTATTGATCTTTTTCCTGAAAAGGTAAAGCATTAGTTGAATGCAAGATCATGGTGCATGAACTGTATGTCCTCAAAATTAATGAGATTCGTGTAATATGATGCATATGCATGCTATAATGATGTATGTGACGTTTTATGAATGTATGTTTGTCTAAGAAAATAAATCCTTGACGGGTGCCGGGAAGTTGTATCCTGGGCTGAGGTTGAAGAATAGACTTTGCCTCCGCTGGGGAAGATAGTTGTAAGTATACCGATAGAAGGAGACAACTCCGTTGCGGAATAAACTTGGCAGATGGCAGATTCTGCGGGGAGGAAATATACCCTAACGGCCATGCTGGGAAGAAATGCTCTGTGGGGAGATGCTTTTGCTGAATTGTTGAGGATGACTTGCTGAGGATACCTTGCTGTATTGGAAGTATGAATGGACTTCGCTGGGGATAGGAAGACTGTGTCAACGACGATCTTTCAGTGGCTTTTGGCTGAGGATAACCCAGTTATATCCTGTTACGGAAATAACTCTTTAAATCAAGCCGGGACGACGCGTTCGTGCTCTGCGAGGGATAAGCTTCCAGAATCTACTGGGGATAAGCTTGCTGCTTGGGGAGATATGAATTCCAACTTTCCTGGGGAAACTGGATTGGACTCTCCTGGGGGGAAGTTTTAATTGCAGGGAAGTGATTCCTTTGAATGTTGTTGTACCGCCGGGGAACAATCTTTAGACCGAGACTGCCGGGGATACTTGTTAAGAATATAGGTATTGCTGCTGAGGAATGTTTGAGATCGGCTGGAGGATACTCAATTCCCTTGATATTTGACAATTTTGCTTGGAGAGACATGTATTGTTTTACTGAACTACTCTCTGGGGAATTAAGATACTCGGTCATGTTCTTTGGCTGAACCTACCTTGGTACCTTGGAGGATAGGTCAATTAGACCGCTCAGACAACTCTTTATTGCCCCTGTTTCTGTGGGAGGAGGCACCTGTGAAAATGTTTGATAGTTGTTGATGGACAAACTTTCTTCTGGTAGACAGGTGACAAGATGACAGGACATAGTCGTACGCTTTGATCCCTAACTTTTGCCTGGACCGCCCTTTCGGGTTTTCAGTCCACCGGGATACCCATTTTTGCCCAAGCCGCCTTTTCAGGTTTTCGACTTGCCGGGTGTACATATTTTTCCATTTCATCCCTTATTTTTGCCCGAACCCTTTTGGTTCGCCGGGAAGCCCTTATTTTTGCCTAGGTGTGTCAACCTAGCGGGTCTTTGATTATGCGTAGTATTTTTTCGACTATGTCCACGCTTTCAGAATGTGGGGAGTTGCCCCTGTTTAGAAGTGTTTTGGTCATGTCACCAAAAGATGTCTGACCGGGCAAGATTCGTTGCTGGAATGCCCCAAGTGATTCAGGCGGAGGTTTGCCCCAGGCTATCTGGCCTTTGAGAGATTCTCCGAATCTTGACTGGACTGCCCCAGATGATGGACCATGGTCAGGTCTGCCCCTTGATTGGAGGTACTTCTGCTCATTAGGCATTCGTCGTGCGAACTTCTGCTGTTCAAACAAAAAGTCATATGCAAACAATGTTATATCAGAAATGCAAAGCTTATGTCTGTCTTGAAGATTTTGAAAATGCATTCTTTTTCATAAAACAAGTGAATGTTTGTAAAAACATGATGTCAACTCCGTATTTACCGTAGGCCTTCAGGAGTCAGGATACCTTTCGTACAGTATGCTTTCGAACTGACCCGTGCTTCAGCTAGGACTTTTAAGGGTTATAACGTGGCTTGGTTCACGGTTTTGAGAAACAAAGGATAAAGGCTCAAAGTATTTGTACCCACCCGCTCTTCGTGATGTTCTCCGAACCTAAACTCAGTTGATCGTGCGTTAGACCTTGCTTGAGTCTTTGCTTTGATGTTCCGGCGATGGTTCAGATGTTGATAACTTGTTTTGAATAGGCAGTCATTTTTTTTTTTTTGTTGAGGGTTTGTGAGACCTCTTTTTTTTTTGATTTTGTTATCCCTTTCTTTTTTTTGCCTGAACTGTTTCCTTTTTGGAATTATAGTCAGCGGGATGCCCCAGTTTCATAAGTCCCCTTTGTAGGTTTAGACTTTTTGGGCTTTTCATTTATGAATTTTGATGATGACTGCCTGTCCTTTTGATTGTTCTGAACCATCACTGTCTTTGTTCGTTTTGTAAAGATCTCCTCGGTGCCATTCGTCATGCACTTGGATCAACTGAGAGACTACCCTGCCCCAGGTTATGATTAAGGGTTTTAATTTTTGAAACGAAAAACTCCTACTTCTTTGGCTCTGATGGGTTGACGAGGGATTATCATCCTTATAACTCCAGTGTTTAGGGGTTGAAACAATGCCTGTACCTCATCAGCGGGGTTTGTTCAAAAGCATACTGTAATGATCGCGGTATCGTTTTCGTCATCCTCCCTCAAGAGGCTTAGAATTTTAGATCAAGAGTTGACATCAGAAAAAATATGAAGATAATTTGCATTTAGTGAATACGAATATATTGCTTCAAAACAGACGTATGCGATGCATTAATGAAATAACAACGTTTAACAATGAACAAATGTTTGAATAATCAAAAGGGAATTACAACTTGAAAAATCCTAATGAACAAAAATTTCTAGTTTGAGATAGCTATCCCAGATGGAGAATTCTCAGCGGAAGATTTTCATCTCGCCATCCGGCATGAACTCTATCACCCCTTCGTCAATCAAATCCTGAATTTTGTTCTTCAAGGTCCAACAGTCGTCTGTAGCATGCCCCGGGCTGTCTGAATGATAAGCGCAGTGGGCGTCGGGGTTATACCTTGAAGCTGTCCTGTTGGGATTCTTGGGAGGGTCCTTTAGAGTGATCAGATTGACCTCCAGCAAGCGCTTCAGTATAAAGGATGAGGGTATATCAGTCTCCGAGAAATGTCTTCCGGGCGCATTTCGTTTACGTTGACTACCCCGTTGAGGCTGGGCTCGTGACCCTGAAGCAAGCTGAGGAGATTTTCCTTTGTCTTCTTGCCCTGCATGTGGTTGAATGATGGCTGGAGCTTCCACCTTGGCTGTTTGCCCTACTGGATTAATTTGAAGCAGCTTGGTGACGAGAACCCGGAGCTCTTCTTGTTTTTGAGCTAAGTCCTGAATGAGAGTCATTTGGCCCACCAACTGCCCCATCATTTGGATCTTCATGGTTGCCAACTCAATTTGTAGCCCTTCCAGCTGATCGTTCCTGATGCCCTCTGCATTCCCTAAGGTCAAGCTCCTGGTGAGGAGAGCCTTTATTTCTTCTTGCCCCTGGGATAGGTTCAAGAACATTTCTCGCAGTTGGGTGTTCTGAGTACGGAGATCTTGGTTGTCTGGTTGGAAAGCCATTGCTGAAATAAACAGCGAAGATGGTGAGTGACCTGTCCAAGGGATACCTGCAATGCAATGAGATGTATGATATGCATGCAATGTTTTCAAGGACCTCGCGGGATAAACAAGAAAACTGTTAGTATTGAATCCGGTAGCTTGATTGAAGGAACTTCATATTTGTTGAGAGTCCTTTTTTTCAAGGGTCAAAGGCTCACCATATCCAGTGGGTCATAGCCTCTGACAACCTCGGCTAGAGGAAAATAAATCCTCTTTGCCCCTGACTAGACAGTTGATTCATCATGACCTGCATCACAAGCCCTGGAGACCCTTGAAATGGGTTAGGATGTATGCAATGGTATGATGTCATGTTATGCATGGGGTAATGTGAGTAACTCTGTTATGAGTCCCAATTAAGGACTATAAACAGACCCTGCAAGGAATTCAGTATCCTGTTATGAGTCCCAATTAAGGACTATAAACAACACCTGCAAGAAATTTGATAAACCCTGTCATGAGTCCTAGTTAAGGACTATAAACAGAACCTGCAAGTGGTTAGTACACCCTGTTATAAGTCCCAATTAAGGACTATGAACAAAACCTGCAAGAAATTTAGTGCACCCTGTCATGAGTCCTAGTTAAGGACTATAAACAGGACCTGCAAGAAACAAGTGTCAGGTAACAAGTACGCAAGTAGGCAAGTACAAAGGCACACAAGTCACACAAAAGTGCCCTTAGAGTTTAGGCCAGCATGAGGTCTGGGTAGTACCCTCTTTCAGTTGGTTGGTTAAGACCTGTCCTATCAGAAGTAACCGGGTTCTAGAGGATCCCAATATCACTGACTACCCTCAATCGGTCATAACTCCAGCATCGCAATCTTTTCTTGCGGCCAGAACCATCACGAGAGTTTAGCCTCAATGGGCGTAGCATACTGCTACTGTTCTAAAGGCCAAGTTGTGTCAATTAAGGTTCTAAGGTTGTTGGTGCTTAATGACTCCTTAGAAGACCCATATTCTCCTCGTTGCGACACAAGGGATATCGGTACAGACTAAGGTGCCACACCAACGTAGCCACTGCTTCACCTGTGTCGGTCTACGCCGGACAGGTCCCTCACAGCTTATGCTACCTAAACAGGGTATCCCCAGATCCGGGTTATGATCTATGTATCTCCGATGCAACCCACAAATTTAAAGCAGACAAGTCAATACAATTGAAAACACAGTTATGAACTAACCCTAAGGTACACCTCACTTTAAGTTTAAGTCCCCAGCAGAGTCGCCAGTTCTGGTGATCGGTGGATCTGGAACTGACTGTTTTAAAGCTGGTTCGCGAAATGTCGCGGAAGCAAGAGTCGCCACCGTCTTTTATTTTCTCCAAATGGAAAGGACAAAAGCACAGAAAAATTCCTTAAAGAGATTGCTCTCGGTTCGGGAGGTAGATTATAGAAAGGGAAGGTGTTAGCACCCTTTCTATCCATGGTTATCCATGGGCTCTTAGGTACTTGCTCAATGTATTTTCAAAATTGTTTGTTTGCTTTTCAATTGTGGGTTTAAAAGTTTCTTTGAAAAATTTCAGTTCGACTCGTACGTCAGAGTGTTTGAAAAATTTGCTTCGAAAGCTTTTGAAAATGTTGGTGTGAAAAGATTTCAGTTTGTTTTGAAGAGAGCAAGTATCCATGAGTCGTCTACCTACCCTAAGGAATTCGTCTGTGTAAATGTCCTTTAAAGTAGTGCCATCCCACCATTGAGAGGTAGGTAGCACCACCGTTGGAGGTGTTCGGGTCAATTCGGGTTTGTAGGGACATGGTGATCACCAGAGCAATGGGAAGACACCTTAGAAGCTACCCTCATGCCAGGTTCCCGGATCATGAGGACTTACTAAGACATCCTCTACTCGACGATCACCTTTCGAGGCAAGGCAACAGTGAGGCGTACCCTAGGGGTGGTGTGTGATTTGTGTGTCGTTTTCATTTATTTTTATCTTGTTCATGTCAAAGTGATCTATGCGTTTGTTTTTATTTTTGTCATTCATTCTTGCATGCATTTGTTAACAGTTAAAAAGTTGCGGAAATTAAAAGTTCTAAACTATTACAAAGGCGCGGGTCCACATCGCCAAATTAAAGTCCAGGACCCGATTTGACAAAAAATAAAGAACTAAAGTGCGAGAAATAAAATGTCCGAGTTTACAAGGCTTTGGGAGAATTACATTAATATTATAAGAAATAAAATAAAATGCGCGAATTGGAATTAAAATTGGAAGCGAGGGCGTTGGACCCTTTTTAATGAAATTAAATGAAATTAAAAATTAATTAATTATTTATTGAAATAAAAGAAGTGTTTTTTAGGTTTTTTTTTGTATTTATGAAATAAGAAAATTAAAATTAAAATTAAAAGAAACCCTAATTCTAAGTTATTTTTAATTATTTGAGAAAAATGTTAAAGTTTAACTTAATTTACTAAAGAATTTATGTACATGTTTATTTACAAAATAAATTAGTAGTTAATAATAATAATAATAATGATGAGAAAATTATTTATTAAAAAAAATGATGAAAAAGTAAAAAACCCTAATTTCTACATATTTAATTTATTAAGAAAAATATTAAGGTTTTGAAACCTAAATTAATCTAATTAATTGTTTAAAGTTTATTTACAAAAATAATAATAGTAAAATTAATATTAATAAAATAAACATTTTTTTTTATTTTTCTATATTTTATATTTATTATGAAAATTATTTTATGGAATTAAAAGAAAACAATAAAAAAAACAATTAAAAGAATAAATAGGAAAAACAAATAAAAATTAAAAATTGAGCAAACCATAGGGGGTGTCTGGCCCAAGGGGAGGTTTTTTTGAAGTATTGACTCCTGAGTACCGTGGTCTGCATTCTTTGGCCATTGGATTGAGTTTCATGCATAAGTTGTTCTACTTTGGCCATTTGGCTTTTGGCTTTTGGCTTTTGGCCATTTGTGTTCTGGCTTCAATGTTCCTTTAATGTCTGACTTAATGTCTGCCTCGCCATGTATTGGTGTCATGCATAAGTTTTTCTAGTCTGGCCATTTGGCTTTTGGCTTTTGGCCATTTGGCTTTTGGCCTCAACGTTCCTTAATGAACCTGCCTGGGATCCTGTCTAAATCTGCAGTGTTGAATCTCACAAACACATCAAATAAAATCATAAAATGCAAATAAAGCCAATATATGAAGAAATTTAATGTTTAGGCACAATATGGCATGTATGAATGATTATACCCTTTTGATCATGGAGATCAAGACAGCCTTATCATTACTGAAGAAGGAGTGAGGTATTGGTTTATAACTGTGATGGCTTGCTTGTAGTGAGAGAGGGATTTGTAATAAGGATTTCAAGGTTTTAGGGTTCTTGAAAGAGTTTGATATTCCAACAGTGTTGTGGCAAGGTTTTTTTCTCTCTTTTTTTCTTCCCTCTTTTTTCTTTTTTTCTCTCTTTTCTCCTCTTTTCCTTTTTTTTTCTCCCCTCCGGTTTGTGTGACAAGAAGGTGATTATATAGTGGAAATTAGGGTAAAGAAAATGGGCTTTGAATGTGCAATTGGGCCTCCAATATTCACTTGAATTCGTCACTTTCCAGGCTAAATCGCAGGGACTTAAGTGCATTTTTTGAAGTTGAAATGTGAAAACAAAACGTAGCCGGCATCGAGAACTAACTCTTGTCCGAAAATCGACTCAATCGGATAAACGGTGAATTAGTTATGAATTTTTGAAGTTTCAGCTCAGACAAACTTATTTTGGGCTCCAGTGTCGACTCCGACACGTTCTTCAATAAAAAACTGGTATTGATCGGTGCATAATTTGGTCTCGACTTTTGAAGCAAAGTTGTAGATCTATGAGTCAGTGACCTTGTGTAAAAATATGAGTCCAATCCGATAAAAATTGACCGAGTTATGAATTTTCGAAGTTTCGGCCCAGATGAAATAATATTCAGCATTCAGGATTTTCAGCGTGTCACGCACTCTGAGCAAAAAACGAAGGCCTTTTGAATACCGTTTGAACTCAATACCTTCTGTGAAAATGTAGCCAACTCAATTTGTGAAATTTTGGCACCGGAACCAGCTCGATACGATGAAAATAGACCAAGTTATGATTTTTTGAACATGACGCAAATAAACTTCTGTCACAAATTTTCTGCACGAAAATACTTGATAAATCCACATTTTTGAAGACCTTCTGATCAAAATTGGCTTCCAGCCTTGAGAGATGAAAACGTAGATAATGTCAAGACGGAATTTTGGCCACCGGAACGGGTTCAAAACGAGTCACGATCTTCAAGTTATGAATTTTTTAGCGCGTAAAAACTGCACTTTCAGCACACTTTTTCACTATATTTCTTCAAGAAAACTCACACATTCGGATACCTTCTTTAAAGAATTGACTCTTGAGCCGAACCTGAATTTGAGAATACGTTATCAGAGATATCTTGGCGAAAGAACACCTGAATATAACGCGCCGGGTTGGACTTGTGAATTTTTCTTGAAATATTTTGAGAAATATGGGAGGGCAAATTTTGGGGTACAACACTACAGGTATTAATCTGTAACTTAAAAAGGTTGGTCGATGAGATAGTTGTTCTGTCTAGTTTTAGGTATTAATCCCTGACCTGAGAAAGAAAGATAGTTTTCCTGGATTTCTACAGGTATTAATCTTCAATCTCTTCATGTAGATAGTTTTCTTGGCTTGTTACAGGTATAAATCTTCAATCAGTCGTCCACAGATAGTTTTCCTGGCTTGCTACAGTTATTAATCTGGAACTTGAAAAGGTTGGTCGATGAGATAGTTGTCCTGTTTGGTTTCAGGTATTGATCTTTGACCTGAGAAAGAAAGATAATTTCCTTGGCCTGTTACAGGTATTAATATTCAATCTCTTCATGTAGATAGTTTTACTGGCTTGTTACAGGTATTAATCTACAATCAGTCGTCCACAGATAGTTTTCCTAACTTGCTACAGGTATTAATATGTAACTTAAAAAGGTTGGTTGATGACATAGTTTTCCTGTCTGGTTTCAGGTATTAATCCCTGACCTGAGAAAGAAAGATAGTTTTCCTAGCTTGCTACAGGTATTAATCTTCAATCTCTTCATGTAGACAGTTTTCTTGGCTTGTTATAGGTATAAATCTTCAATCAGTCGTCCACAAATAGTTTTCCTGGCTTGCTACAGGTATAAATTTGGAACTTGAAAAGGTTGGCCGATGAGATAGTTGTCCTATCTGGTTTTAGGTATTAATCTCTTACCTGAGAAAGAAAGATAACTTTCCTGGCTTGCTACAGGTATTAATCTTCAATCTCTTCATGTAGATAGTTTTCCTGGCTTGTTACAGGTATTAATCTACAATCATCCATCCACAGATAATTTTCTTGGCTAGTTACAGGTATTAATCTGGAACTTTAAAAGGTTGGTCATGGAGATAGTTGTCCTTTTTGGTTTCAGGTATTAATCTCTGACCTGAGAAAGAAAGATAGTTTTCCTGGCTTGTTACAGGTGTTAATCTTCAATCTTTTCATGTAGATAGTTTTCCTGGCTTGTTACACGTATTAATCTACAATCAGTCATCCACAGATAGTTTTCCTGGCTTGTTACAGGTATTAATCTAGAACTTAAAAAGGTTGGTTAATGAGATAGTTTTCCTGTCTAGTTTCGGGTATTGATCTCTGACCTGAGAAAGAAAGATAATTTCCTTGGCCTGTTACAGGTATTAATCTTCAATCTCTTCATGTAGATAGTTTTCCGAGCTTGTTTCAGGTATTAATCTACAATAAGTCGTCCATAGATAGTTTTCCTGGCTTGCTACAAGTATTAATCTGTAACTTAAAAAGGTTGGTCGATGAGATAGTTGTCCTGTCTGGTTTCAGGTATTAATCCCTGACCTGAGAAAGAAAGATAGTTTTCCTGGATTTCTACAGGTATTAATCTTCAATCTCTTCATGTAGATAGTTTTCTTGGCTTGTTACAGGTATAAATCTTCAATCAGTCGTCCACAAATAATTTTCCTGACTTGCTACAGGTATTAATCTGGAACTTGAAAAGGTTGGTCGATGAGATAGTTGTCTTGTCTGGTTTCAGGTATTGATCTCTTACCTGAGAAAGAAAGATAGTTTCCCTGGCCTGTTATAAGTATTAATCTTCAATCTTTTCATGTAGATAGTTTTCCTGGCTTGTTACAAGTATTAATCTACAATCACTCGTCCACAGATAGTTTTCCTGGCTTGCTACAAGTATTAATATGTAACTTAAAAAGGTTGGTTGATGAGATAGTAGTCCTGTCTGGTTTCAGGTATTAATCCCTGACCTGAGAAAGAAACGTAGTTTTCCTGGCTTGCTACAGGTATTAATCTTCAATCTCTTCATGTAGACAGTTTTCTTGGCTTGTTATAGGTATAAATCTTCAATTAGTCGTCCACAGATAGTTTTCCTGGCTTGCAACAGGTATTAATCTGGAACTTGAAAAGGTTGGCCGAAGAGATAGTTGTCCTATCTGAGAAAGAAAGATAGTTTTCCTGGCTTGCTACAGGTATTAATCTTCAATCTCTTCATGTAGATAGTTTTCCTGGCTTGTTACATGTATTAATCTACAATAAATTGTCCATAGATAGTTTTCCTGGCTTGCTACAGGTATTAATCTGGAACTTGAAAAGGTTGGTGATGAGATAGTTGTCCTGTCTGGTTTCAGGTATTAATCTCTGACCTGATAAAGAAAGACAACTTTCCTGGCTTGTTACATGTATTAATCTATAATAATTCGTCCACAAATAGTTTTCCTAGCTTGCTAAAGGTATTAATCTCAAACTTTAAAAGGTTGGTCGATAAGATAGTTGTCTTGTCTAGTTTTAGGTATTAATCTCTGACCTGAGAAAGAAAGATAGTTTTCCAGGCTTGTTACAGGTATTAATATTCAATCTCTTCATGTAGATAGTTTTCCTGGCTTGTTACAGGTATTAATCTATAATCAGTCGTCGACAGATAGTTTTCCTTGCTTGCTACAGGTATTAATCTGGAACTTGGAAAGGTTGGTCGATGAGGTAGTTGTCCTGTCTGGTTTCAGGTATTAATCTCTAACCTGAGAAAGAAAGATATTTTTCCTAGCTTGCTATAGGTATTAGTCTTCAATCTCTTCATGTATATAGTTTTCCTGGATTGTTACAGGTATTAATCTACAATCAGTCGTCCAAAGATAGTTTTCCTGGCATGCTACAGGTATTAATCTGTAACTTAAAAAGGTTGGTCGATGAGATAGTTGTCCTGTCTGGTTTCAGGTATTAATCCCTGACCTGAGAAAGAAAGATAGTTTTCCTGGATTTCTACAGGTATTAATCTTCAATCTCTTCATGTAGATAGTTTTCTTGGCTTGTTATAGGTATAAATCTTCAATTAGTCGTCAACAGATAGTTTTCCTGGCTTGCTACAGGTATTAATCTGGAACTTGAAAAGGTTGGTCGATGAGATAGTTGTCCTGTCTAGTTTCAGGTATTGATCTCGGACCTGAGAAAGAAAGATAATTTCCTTGGCCTGTTACAGGTATTAATCTTCAATCTCTTCATGTAGATAGTTTTACTGGCTTGTTACAGGTATTAATCTACAATCAGTCGTCCACAGATAGTTTTCCTAGCTTGCTACAGGTATTAATTTGTAACTTAAAAATGTTGGTTGATGAGATAGTTGTCCTGTCTGGTTTCAGGTATTAATCCCTGACCTGAGAAAGAAAGATAGTTTTCCTGGCTTGCTACAGGTATTAATCTTCAATCTCTTCATGTAGACAGTTTTCTTGGCTTGTTATAGGTATAAATCTTCAATCTGTCGTCCACAGATAGTTTTCCTGGCTTGCTACAGGTATAAATTTGGAACTTGAAAAGGTTGGCCGATGAGATAGTTGTCCTATCTGGTTTTAGGTATTAATCTCTTACCTGAGAAAGAAAGATAACTTTCCTGGCTTGCTACAGGTATTAATCTTCAATCTCTTCATGTAGATAGTTTTCTTTGCTTGTTACAGGTATTAATCTACAATCAGCCGTCCACAGATAATTTTCTTGGCTTGTTACAGGTATTAATCTGGAACTTTAAAAGGTTGGTCGTGGAGATAATTGTCCTTTTTGGTTTCAGGTATTAATCTCTTACTTGAGAAAGAAAGATAGTTTTCCTGGCTTGTTACAGGTGTTAATCTTCAATCTTTTCATGTAGATAGTTTTCCTGGCTTGTTACACGTATTAATCTACAATCAGTCGTCCATAGATAGTTTTCTTGGCTTGTTACAGGTATTAATCTAGAACTTAAAAAGGTTGGATAATGAGATAGTTTTCCTGTCTAGTTTCGGGTATTGATCTCTGACCTGAGAAAGAAAGATAGTTTTCCTGGCTTGTTACAGGTATTAATCTTCAATCTCTTCATGTAGATAGTTTTCCTGACTTGTTTCAGGTATTAATCTACAATCAGTCATCCACAGATAGTTTTCCTGGCTTGCTACAAGTATTAATCTGTAACTTAAAAAGGTTGGTCGATGAGATAGTTGTCCTATCTGGTTTCAGGTATTAATCCCTGGCCTGAGAAAGAAAGATAGTTTTCCTGGATTTCTACAGGTATTAATCTTCGATCTCTTCATGTAGATAGTTTTCTTGGCTTGTTACAGGTATAAATCTTCAATCAGTCGTCCACAAATAGTTTTCCTGACATGCTACAGGTATTAATCTGGAACTCGAAAGGTTGGTCGATGAGATAGTTGTCCTGTCTGGTTTCAGGTATTGATCTCTTACCTGAGAATGAAAGATAGTTTCCCTGGCCTGTTATAAGTATTAATCTTCAATCTCTTCATGTAGATAATTTTCTTGGCTTGTTACAAGTATTAATCTACAATCAGTCGTCCACAGATAGTTTTCCTGGCTTGCTACAAGTATTAATCTGGAACTTGAAAAGAAACGTAGTTTTCCTGGCTTGCTACAGGTATTAATCTTCAATCTCTTCATGTAGACAGTTTTCTTGGCTTGTTATAGGTATAAATCTTCAATCAGTCGTCCACAGATAGTTTTCCTGGCTTGCTACAGGTATTAATCTGGAACATGAAAAGGTTGGACGAAGAGATAGTTGTCCTATCTGAGAAAGAAAGATAGTTTTCCTGGCTTGCTACAGGTATTAATCTATAATCTCTTCATGTAGATAGTTTTCCTGGCTTGTTACATGTATTAATCTACAATAAATTGTCCATAGATAGTTTTCCTGGCTTGCTACAGGTATTAATCTGGAACTTGAAAAGGTTGGTCGATGAGATAGTTGTCCTGTCTAGTTTCAGGTATTAATCTCTGACCTGATAAAGAAAGACAACTTTTCTGGCTTGTTACAGGTATTAATCTATAATCATTCGTCCACAAATAGTTTTCCTAGCTTGCTAACGGTATTAATCTCAAACTTTAAAAGGTTGGTCGATAAGATAGTTGTCCTGTCTGGTTTCAGGTATTAATCTCTGACCTGAGAAAGAAAGATAGTTTTCCTGGCTTGTTACAGGTATTAATCTTCAATCTCTTCATGTAGATAGTTTTCCTGGCTTGTTACAGGTATTAATCTATAATCAGTCATCCACAGATAGTTTTCCTTGCTTGCTACAGGTATTAATCTGGAACTTGGAAAGGTTGGTCGATGAGGTAGTTGTCCTGTCTGGTTTCAGGTATTAATCTCTAACCTGAGAAAGAAAGATAGTTTTCCTAGCTTCCTACAGGTATTAGTCTTCAATCTCTTCATGTATATAGTTTTCCTGGATTGTTACAGGTATTAATCTACAATCAGTCGTCCAAAGATAGTTTTATTGGCTTGCTACAGGTATTAATCTGGAACATGAAAATGTTGGTCGATGAGATAGTTGTCCTGTCTGGTTTCAGGTATTAATCTTTGACTTGAAAAATAAATATAGTTTTCCTAGCTTTCTACAGGTATTTATCTTCAATCTCTTCATGTAGATAGTTTTCCTGGCTTGTTACAGGTATTAATCTACAATCAGTCGTCTAGAGATAGTTTTCCTGGCTTGCTACAGATATTTATCTGGAACTTGAAAAGGTTGGTCGATGAGATAGTTGTCCTGTCTGGTTTCAGGTATTAATCCCTGACATGAGAAAGAAAGATAGTTTTCCTGGATTTCTACAGGTATTAATCTTCAATCTCTTCATGTAGATAGTTTTCCTGGCTTGTTATAGGTATTAATCTACAATCAGTCGTCCCCATATAGATTTCCTGGCTTGCTATAGGTATTAATCTAGAACTTGAAAAGGTTGGCCGATGAGATAGTTGTCCTGTCTGGTTTCAAGTATTAATCATTGACCTGAGAAAGAAAGATAGTTTTCCTGGCTTGTTACACGTGTTAATCTTCAATCTTTTCATGTAGATAGTTTTACTGGCTTGTTACACGTGTTAATCTACAATCAGTCATCCACAAATAGTTTTCCTGGCTTGTTACATGTATTAATCTAGAACTTAAAAAGGTTGGTCAATGAGATAGTTGTCCTGTCTGGTTTCAGGTATTGATCTCTGACCTGAGAAAGAAAGATAGTTTTCCTGGCTTGTTACAGGTATTAATCTACAATCAGTCGTCCACAAATAGTTTTCCTGGCTTGCTACAGGTATTAATCTGTAACTTAAAAAGGTTGGTCGATGAGATATTTGTCCTGTCTGGTTTCAGGTATTAATCCCTGACCTGAGAAAGAAAGATAGTTTTCCTGGATTTCTACAGGTATTAATCAATCTCTTTATGTAGATAGTTTTCTTGGTTTGTTACAGGTATAAATCTTCAATCAGTCGTCCACAGATAGTTTTCCTGGCTTGCTACAGTTATTAATCTGGAACTTGAAAAGGTTGGTCGATGAGATAGTTGTCCTGTCTGGTTTCAGGTATTGATCTCTGACCTGAGAAAGAAAGATAATTTCCTTGGCCTGTTAAAGGTATTAATCTTCAATCTCTTCATGTAGATAGTTTTACTGGCTTGTTACAGGTATTAATCTACAATCAGTCGTCCACAGATAGTTTTCCTAGCTTGCTACAGGTATTAATATGTAACTTAAAAAGGTTAGTTGATGACATAGTTGTCCTGTCTGGTTTCAGGTATTAATCCCTGACCTGAGAAAGAAAGATAGTTTTCCTGGCTTGCTACAGGTATTAATCTTCAATCTCTTCATGTAGACAGTTTTCTTGGCTTGTTATAGGTATAAATCTTCAATCAGTCTTCCACAGATAATTTTCCTGGCTTGCTACAGGTATAAATTTGGAACTTGAAAAGGTTGGCCGATGAGATAGTTGTCCTATCTGGTTTTAGGTATTAATCTCTTACATGAGAAAGAAAGATAAGTTTCCTGGCTTGCTACAGGTATTAATCTTCAATCTCTTCATGTAGATAGTTTTCCTGGCTTGTTACAGGTATTAATCTACAATCAGCCGTCCACAGATAATTTTCCTGGCTTGTTACAGGTATTAATCTGGAACTTTAAAAGGTCGGTCGTGGAGATAGTTGTCCTTTTTGGTTTCAGGTATTAATCTCTGACTTGAGAAAGAAAGATAGTTTTCCTGGCTTGTTACAGGTGTTAATCTTCCATCTTTTCATGTAGATAGTTTTCCTGGCTTGTTACACGTATTAATCTACAATCAGTCGTCCACAAATACTTTTCCTGGCTTATTACAGGTATTAATCTAGAACTTAAAAAGGTTGGTCAATGAGATAGTTGTCCTGTCTTGTTTCAGGTATTGATCTCTGACCTGAGAAAGAAAGGTAGTTTTCCTGGCTTGTTACAGGTATTAATCTCCAATCTCTTCATGTAGATAGTTTTCCTGGCTTGTTACAGGTATTAATCTACAATCAGTCGTCCACAGATAGTTTTCCTGGCTTGCTACAAGTATTAATCTGTAACTTACAAAGGTTGGTCGATGAGATAGTTGTCCTGTCTGGTTTCAGGTATTAATCCATGACCTGAGAAAGAAAGATAGTTTTCCTGGATTTCTACAGGTATTAATCTTCAATCTCTTCATGTAGATAGTTTTCTTGGCTTGTTACAGGTATAAATCTTCAATCAGTCGTCCACAGATTGTTTTCCTGGCTTGCTACATGCATTAATCTGGAACTTGAAAAGGTTGGTCGATGAGATAGTTGTCCTATCTGGTTTCAGGTATTGATCTCTGACCTGAGAAAGAAAGATAATTTCGCTGGCCTGTTACAGGTATTAATCTTCAATCTCTTCATGTAGATAGTTTTCCTGGCTTGTTACAGGTATTAATCTACAATCAGTCGTCCACAGATAGTTTTCCTGGCTTACTACAGGTATTAATCTGTAACTTAAAAAGGTTGGTCGATGAGATAGTTGTCTTGTCTGGTTTCAGGTATTAATCGCTGACATGAGAAAGAAATATAGTTTTCATGGCTTGCTACAGGTATTAATCTTCAATCTCTTCATGTAGATAGTTTTCTTTGCTTGTTACAGGTATAAATCTTCAATCAGTCGTCCACATATAGTTTTCCTGGCTTGCTACAGGTATTAATCTAGAACTTGAAAAGGTTGGCCGATGAGATAGTTGTCCTATCTGGTTTTAGGTATTAATCTCTTACCTGAGAAAGAAAGATAATTTTCCTGGCTTGCTACATGTATTAATCTTCAATCTCTTCATGTAGATAGTTTTCCTGGCTTGTTACAGGTATTAATCTACAATCAGCCGTCCACAGATAATTTTCCTGGCTTGTTACAGGTATTAATCTGGAACTATAAAAGGTTGGTCGTGGAGATAGTTGTCCTTTTTGGTTTTAAGTATTAATCTCTGACCTGAGAAAGAAAGATAGTTTTCCTGGTGTGATCGGTGGATCTGGAACTGACTGTTTTAAAGCTGGTTCGCAAAATGTCGCGGTAAGCAAGTGTCGCCACCGTCTTTTATTTTCTCCAAATGGAAAGGACAAAAGCACAGAAAAATTCCTTATAGAGATTGCTCTCAGTTCGGGAGGTAGGTTATAGAAAGGGAAGGTGTTAGCACCCTTTCTATCCATGGTTATCCATGGGCTCTTAGATACTTGCTCATTGTGTTTTCAAAAATGGTTTGTTTGCTTTTCAATGTGGGTTTTAAAAAAAGTTTCTTTGAAAATTCCAGTTCGACTCTTCTATCGGTCCTCAAGAGTGTTTGAAAGATTGCTTTCGAAAGCTTTTTGAAAATGTGTCGGTGTGAAAAGTATTTTTGAATTTGTTTTTGAAGTTAGAGCAAGTATCTAGAGTCGTCTACCTACCCTAAGGAATTCGTCTGTGTAAATGTCCTTTAAAGTAGTGCCATCCCACCATTGAGAGGTAGGTAGCACCACCGTTGGAGGTGTTCGGGTCAATTCGAGGGTCGGGACGTGGTGATCACCGGAGCAATGGGAAGACACCTTAGAAGCTACCCTCATGCCAGGTTCCCGGATCATGAGGACTTACTAAGACATCCTCTACTCGACGATCACCTTTCGAGGCAAGGCAACAGTGAGACGTACCCTAGGGGTGGTGTGTGATTTGTGTGTCATGTTCAGTTATTTTATCTTGTTCATGTCAAAGTGATCTATGCGTTTGTTTTTATTTAATCATTCATTCTTGCATGCATTTATTTAACAGTTAAAAAATTATGGGAAATAAAAGTTCTAAACTATTACAAAGGCACGGGTCCACATCGCCAAAATTTCCAGGACCCGATTTGACAGAAAGATAAAGAATTAAACTAAAGTGCGAGAAATTATAAAATTACACGGCTTTGGGAGAATTACATTAAATATTTAAACGAAAAAGAAATAAATACGCGAATTGAATTAAAACTGGAAACGAGGGCGTTGGACCCTTTGTTATGAAATTAAATTAGATGACTAAATCAATGAAATTAAAAAGAAAAAGAAATCATTTTTTGAGATTTTTTTGCATTTATGGTTTTAATGAGAAAATTGAATGAAAAGAATATTAACCCTAATTCTAATTTTTATTTATTAAGAAAAACATGTTAAAATTTAAACCTAATATTAAATTAATTAATGACAATTTGATTTTATGAAAATAAATAATTAATTATTAGTGAAAAGAAAAGAAAAAGTAATTAAAATTATTAAAACCCTAATTTCTACAAATTTTTAAGTTAATTAAGAAAATGCTTGAATTAAACCTAATTTAATAGCTAAAATTAATGAAGAATATTTATTTACAAAAAATATATTAATTAAATAAAAATACTTATTTTTGTCTTTTTCTGATTTTTATATTTTTTATATTTTTATGAAAATAATTAAATTAAAGGAATTAATTAAAAAAAAACAATAATTGAGATAAATAAAATAAAGAAAAGAATGAAAATTCAAACCTAGGGGGGTCTGTCCCCAAATTGGGAGGTGAGATCTTAGCATTTTAGGCCCAATTATCCCTGACCTTATTGACTTTCCAGGAAGCATGTGGCACGTTTGACTAGAGTCCATGGTATGCTTCACATTATGGCCCTTTGATTCATCTCAATAGGCACGTGGATGGTCCAGATATGGGGAACATGGTGAACCCTAGTATTGAATCTGCATAGGAGCGTTAATGGAAAAATAATATGGAAAGGGGTGGGGACCTGGGGCTCGAACCCAGGTCCTAGAGATTACCAGTAACGTGCCTTGCCAACTGCTCCACTTGACTTCTTTATATATTAAATAACAAACAATTAATATAAAATAAAACAAAGCATTAGTGACTTTTTCGCGCAAAATTTTGAATGAACCAACCAGTCTTGGCCACCTAGTCATCTTCTTCATCGTTTGTTTATTTCCTGAAAATAAGAGATGGTTAGCGGGGGTTTTGAACCCCCCCAAAACATGCTTGATTTCAAAATAACGATTAGGCCATATGGCCACATAAATTAGGCGCGAGGGTTCCGTTTAGATCGTCCAGGCATATTGAGTTTGGTCATGGTACTGAGGTGTCTCAATTTTACAGTGGTAAGAAACGCCCAAATTAAAATCTTGGTAACCCTAGCATCCTTTAATGGTGAATCCTTGTATAACGCGTAAAAATTCAATCAAAGCACATGGTTAGTCTCAGAATCATCCAATTAGTACAAATCCATAAAAGAAATGCCATGAAAATGCTTAAATATTAAAACACGATTATGCATATAATTGAAAACAGTTTGAACTCCCTATACCAATTCTGGGCGTGTAAGGGTTGGAAAATTATTCAGTTAGCTTCAGTAATGCACGAGGAAGCTTTTGCAATTGGTCTCTTGCTCTGAATCGTGCTAAAACCTAGTTTTCAGTTTCCAACTTTTTTGACAAAAAATTCAACTTTGGTTATGGAGTTTCTGCGCAGCTGGGAGGTTCTTGGCACTAGGGTTTGCATGATTACTTATATGTGAATGATTAGGGTAGGTTTTTTTGTCCAAGGAATCAAGGAATTAATGTATGGAAGATTTGATTTTCATGCATAATGTTTTCAATCTTTTTCACATGCTTTTGATGCCAATAATATCCAATCACCATGATTCTTTCTATATCTGATTATGCACGAAATATTGAACCTATTCCATGCACAAAAAGATTTAAAAACCTAAGTTTAGTATTTTCCACATATTTAATTTAATTAAATGAATTATTAATAATTAAAAATCCAAATAAATAAATAAAAATGACAAAAAACTTCCCTTTGGGCCAAATGGTCGTGCACATGCCTTGGATGATGAATTGTGGAAGAAAAAGAGGCCCATTAGCATTTTTAAGACATTTGAAGCAATGTTGACTTTTCAAAATATCCTAACATTTCCCAACTTCCACAAGGCCTAACTTGCTCAATTTTTAAGCTTTGCTCATGTTCTTTGACATTTTGGAAAGGTATTTGAGTCCTATAACCAATTCCTTTGGTCCCATGTCATTTTGATTTACCAATCTCAAGTTATGGCCTTTGACTTAAAGTCCCTTTTTGTTGACTTTTGAAAATGACCTATAATGTTGAAATTGATAACTTTTTGTGAGAGAATTTCTTGGACTTGAAGTGTGAAGAGGAGTTGTAGGAAATGTCTTTCTCTTAAAAATGAGCTTTGGATGGAATTTTTCTGATAATCCATGTGGAAGTTATGCCTTGGTCAAGTTACAGTTGACTTTTTCAACTGTCCAAATATGGAAACTTTTGCATCTTGAGACTTTTTGAGCCAAGCTTTGAGAATCATGATCAAGCATTGATCAAATGATGTTTGTGGCTTCAAAATGAGATGTTGACCAAAAATTTGAACTTTTGACTGTCAAATGACCATTTTGCCCCTGCAGTTGACTGTAGTGCAATTAGGGTTTTTGATTGTGCAATTTTGTGTTGTAAGTCTTGAAACTTGGTATGAGGATACTTGACCATGTTTATAGGCATGTGGGACTTGATTGGACCCTTGGAAACTTCATCTTCTTTGTCAGAACCAAAACCCTAATTTTGACTGTTAGAAGGCCCTTGAACTGTGCAACCCTTGGGGAATTTTGAAGCTTTGACTTGGCAAATCTTGAAGAATATGGGAGGGCAAATTTTGGGGTACAACAGTTGCCCCTGTTCAATCTTCTTAGACCTGAGGATGCAGATTGGCTGACGTGCCTTTCGTAATCCGAGGGTGGAAGATGATTGAACACTAGAGTGCCCAGAAATTTGCGCTCACATAGTAGCAGTGTGATGATGGGGAATGGGCTTACAGATGCCATTTGGAGATTGATGGATAGGATGATGGGCTTATAGATGCCATGCTAAGAGATGATGGAAGGTGGATGGGCTTATAGATGCCATCTGGGTGTTGATCGCGTAAGAGATTCCTTAGCGAGAACTTGCGTACCTGCAAAAGAAAAATGAGTACCTGACCTGTTACAGGAGTTGGTCTTCAGATTCTTTGTATAGATGTGTCCTAACTGGTTACAGGAGCTGGATCTGGAGCTTCAAACGGTGATGAATGAACCAGGGATGGTTACTACCGCAACAGGAACGCTGAGAGAACCTTGGATGATTACTACCTCAACAGGAACGCTGAGAGAATCTTGAACGACTTCAACCTCAACAGTAATCATTGAGAGAATCTTGGGCGACTTCAACTTCAACAGCAATCGTTGAGCGAATCTGGGGATGATTACCACCTCCGCAGTATCGGGGAGAGAACCAAAGGCGACTACAACCTCAATAGCAATCATTGAGAGAATCTTGGATAACTTCAACCTCAACAGCAATCGTTGAGAGAAACTTGGGATGATTACTACCTCCGCAGTATCGGGGAGAGAACCACAGGCGACTACAACCTCAACAGCAATCATTGAGAGAATCTTGGATAACTTCAACCTCAACAGCAATCGTTGAGAGAAACTTGGGATGATTACTACCTCCGCAGTATCGGGGAGAGAACCACAGGCGACTACAACCTCAACAGAAATCATTGAGAGAATCTTGGATAACTTCAACCTCAACAGCAATCGTTGAGAGAAACTTGGGATGATTACTACCTCCGCAGTATCGGGGAGAGAACCATAGGCGACTACAACCTCAACAGCAATCATTGAGAGAATCTTGGATAACTTCTACTGAGTCTTTATCAGGAAAATCTGTTTGGGGTCGATTTAGCTGGACTAGAGAAGGCCTTGGACTGGATAATAAACAGAAAATCTTAGGGTCGATTAACTGAACCGGTCTAGGTCTTGAATGTCTTCAACTGGATAAGAAACAGATAGTTTTCCTGGCTTGCTACAGGTATAAATTTGGAACTTGAAAAGGTTGGCCGATGAGATAGTTGTCCTATCTGGTTTTAGGTATTAATCTCTTACATGAGAAAGAAAGATAACTTTCCTGGCTTGCTACAGGTATTAATCTTCAATCTCTTCATGTAGATAGTTTTCCTGGCTTGTTACAGGTATTAATCTACAATCAGCCGTCCACAGATAATTTTATTGGCTTGTTACAGGTATTAATCTGGAACTTTAAAAGGTCGGTCGTGGAGATAGTTGTCCTTTTTGGTTTCAGGTATTAATCTCTGACTTGAGAAAGAAAGATAGTTTTCCTGGCTTGTTACAGGTGTTAATCTTCAATCTTTTCATGTAGATAGTTTTCCTGGCTTGTTACACGTATTAATCTACAATCAGTCGTCCACAAATACTTTTCCTGGCTTATTACAGGTATTAATCTAGAACTTAAAAAGGTTGGTCAATGAGATAGTTGTCCTGTCTTGTTTCAGGTATTGATCTCTGACCTGAGAAAGAAAGATAGTTTTCCTGGCTCGTTACAGGTTTTAATCTCCAATCTCTTCATGTAGATAGTTTTCCTGGCTTGTTACAGGTATTAATCTACAATCAGTCGTCCACAGATAGTTTTCCTGGCTTTCTACAAGTATTAATCTGTAACTTACAAAGGTTGGTCGATGAGATAGTTGTACTGTCTGGTTTCAGGTATTGATCCCTGACCTGAGAAAGAAATATAGTTTTCCTGGATTTCTACAGGTATTAATCTTCAATCTCTTAATGTAGATAGTTTTCTTGGCTTGTTACAGGTATAAATCTTCAATCAGTCGTCCACAGATAGTTTTCCTGGCTTGCTACAGGTATTAATCTGGAACTTGAAAAGGTTGGTCGATGAGATAGTTGTCCTGTCTGGTTTCAGGTATTGATCTCTGACCTGAGAAAGAAAGATAATTTCCCTGGCCTGTTACAGGTATTAATCTTCAATCTCTTCATGTAGATAGTTTTCCTGGCTTGTTACAGGTATTAATCTACAATCAGTCGTCCACAGATAGGGTTCCTGGCTTACTACAGGTATTAATCTGTAACTTAAAAAGGTTGGTCGATGAGATAGTTGTCTTGTCTGGTTTCAGGTATTAATCGCTGACATGAGAAAGAAATATAGTTTTCATGGCTTGCTACAGGTATTAATCTTCAATCTCTTCATGTAGATAGTTTTCTTGGCTTGTTACAGGTATAAATCTTCAATCAGTCGTCCACATATAGTTTTCCTGGCTTGCTACAGGTATTAATCTAGAACTTGAAAAGGTTGGTCGATGAGATAGTTGTCCTATCTGGTTTTAGGTATTAATCTCTTACCTGAGAAAGAAAGATAATTTTCCTGGCTTGCTACAAGTATTAATCTTCAATCTCTTCATGTAGATAGTTTTTCTGGCTTGTTACAGGTATTAATCTACAATCAGCCGTCCACAGATAATTTTCTTGGCTTGTTACAGGTATTAATCTGGAACTTTAAAAGGTTGGTCGTGGAGATAGTTGTCCTTTTTGGTTTTAAGTATTAATCTCTGACCTGAGAAAGAAAGATAGTTTTCCTGGCTTGTTACAGGTGTTAATCTTCAATCTTTTCATGTAGATAGTTTTCCTGGCTTGTTACACGTATTAATCTACAATCAGTCGTCCACAGATAGTTTTCCTGTCTTGTTACAGGTATTAATCTAGAACTTAAAAAGGTTGGTCAATTAGATAGTTTTCCTGTCTAGTTTCGGGTATTGATCTCTGACCTGAGAAAGAAAGATAGTTTTCCTAGCTTGTTACAGGTATTAATCTTCAATCTCTTCATGTAGATAGTTTTCCTGGCTTGTTTCAGGTATTAATCTACAATCATCGTCCACAGATAGTTTTCCTGGCTTGGTACAAGTATTAATCTGTAACTTAAAAAGGTTGGTCGATGAGATAGTTGTCCTTTCTGGTTTCAGGTATTAATCCCTGACCTGAGAAAGAAAGATAGTTTTCCTGGATTTCTACAAGTATTAATCTTTAATCTCTTCATGTAGATAGTTTTCTTGGCTTGTTACAGGTATAAATCTTCAATCAGTCGTCCACTGATAGTTTTCCTGGCTTGCTACAGGTATTAATCTGGAACTTGAAAAGGTTGGTCGATGAGATAGTTGTCCTGTCTGGTTTCAGGTATTGATCTCTGACCTGAGAAAGAAAGATAATTTCCCTGGCCTGTTACAGGTATTAATCTTCAATCTCTTCATGTAGATAGTTTTACTGGCTTGTTACAGGTATTAATCTACAATCATTCGTCCACAGGTAGTTTTCCTAGCTTGCTACAGGTATTAATATGTAACTTAAAAAGGTTAGTTGATGACATAGTTGTCCTGTCTGGTTTCAGGTATTAATCCCTGACCTGAGAAAGAAAGATAGTTTTCCTGGCTTGCTACAGGTATTAATATTCAATCTCTTCATGTAGACAGTTTTCTTGGCTTGTTATAGGTATAAATCTTCAATCAGTCGTCCACAGATAGTTTTCCTGGCTTGCTACAGGTATAAATTTGGAACTTGAAAAGTTTGGCCGATGAGATAGTTGTCCTATCTGGTTTTAGGTATTAATCTCTTACATGAGAAAGAAAGATAACTTTCCTGGCTTGCTACAGGTATTAATCTTCAATCTCTTCATGTAGATAGTTTTCCTGGCTTGTTACAGGTATTAATCTACAATCAGCCGTCCACAGATAATTTTCTTGGCTTGTTACAGGTATTAATCTGGAACTTTAAAAGGTCGGTCGTGGAGATAAGTGTCCTTTTTGGTTTCAGGTATTGATCTCTGACTTGAGAAAGAAAGATAGTTTTCCTGGCTTGTTACAGGTGTTAATCTTCAATCTTTTCATGTAGATAGTTTTCCTGGCTTGTTACACGTATTAATCTACAATCAGTCGTCCACAGATAGTTTTCCTGGCTTGTTACAGGTATTAATCTAGAACTTAAAAAGGTTGGTTAATGAGATAGTTTTCCTATCTAGTTTCGGGTATTGATCTCTGACCTGAGAAAGAAAGATAGTTTTCCTGGCTTGTTACTGGTATTAATCTTCAATCTCTTCATGTAGATAGTTTTCCTGGCTTGTTTCAGGTATTAATCTACAATCAGTCGTCCACAGATAGTTTTCCTGGCTTGCTACAAGTATTAATCTGTAACTTAAAAAGGTTGGTCGATGAGATAGTTCTCCTGTCTGGTTTCAGGTATTAATCCCTGACCTGAGAAAGAAAGATAGTTTTCCTGGATTTCTACAGGTATTAATCTTCAATCTCTTCATGTAGATAGTTTTCTTGGCTTGTTATAGGTATAAATCTTCAATCAGTCGTCCACAGATAGTTTTCCTGGCTTGCTACAGGTATTAATCTGGAACTTGAAAAGGTTGGTCGATGAGATAGTTGTCCTGTCTGGTTTCAGGTATTGATCTCTGACCTGAGAAAGAAAGATAATTTCCCTGGCCTGTTACAGGTATTAATCTTCAATCTCTTCATGTAGATAGTTTTACTGGCTTGTTACAGGTATTAATCTACAATCAGTCATCCACAGATAGTTTTCCTAGCTTGCTATAGGTATTAATATGTAACTTAAAAAGGTTGGTTGATGAGATAGTTGTCCTGTCTAGTTTCAGGTATTAATCCCTGACCTGAGAAAGAAAGATAGTTTTCCTGGCTTGCTACAGGTATTAATCTTCAATGTCTTCATGTAGACAGTTTTTTTGGCTTGTTATAGGTATAAATCTTCAATCAGTCGTCCACAGATAGTTTTCCTGGCTTGCTACAGGTATTAATCTGGAACTTGAAAAGGTTGGCCGATGAGATAGTTGTCCTATCTGGTTTTAGGTATTAATCTCTTACTTGAGAAAGAAAGATAACTTTCCTGGCTTGCTACAGGTATTAATCTTCAATCTCTTCATGTAGATAGTTTTCCTGGCTTGTTACAGGTATTAATCTACAATCAGCCGTCCACAGATAATTTTCTTGCTTGTTAAAGGTATTAATCTGGAACTTTAAAAGGTTGGTCATGGAGATAGTTGTCCTTTTTGGTTTCAGGTATTAATCTCTGACCTGAGAAAGAAAGATAGTTTTCCTGGCTTGTTACATGTGTTAATCTTCAATCTTTTCATGTAGATAGTTTTCCTGGCTTGTTACACATATTAATCTACAATCAGTCGTCCACAGATAGTTTTCCTGGCTTGTTACAGGTATTAATCTAGAACTTAAAAAGGTTGGTCAATGAGATAGTTTTCCTGTCTAGTTTCAGGTATTGATCTCTGACCTGAGAAAGAAAGATAGTTTTCCTGGCATGTTACAGGTATTAATCTTCAATCTCTTCATGTAGATAGTTTTCCTGGCTTGTTTCAGGTATTAATCTACAATCAGTCGTCCACAGATAGTTTTCCTGGCTTGCTACAGGTATTAATTTGTAACTTAAAAAGGTTGGTCGATGAGATAGTTGTCATGTCCGGTTTCAGGTATTAATCCCTGACCTGAGAAAGAAAGATAGTTTTCCTGGATTTCTACATGTATTAATCTTCAATCTCTTCATGTAGATAGTTTTCTTGGCTTGTTACAGGTATAAATCTTCAATCAGTCGTCCACAGATAGCTTTCCTGGCTTGCTACATGTATTAATCTGGAACATGAAAAGGTTGGTCGATGAGATAGTTGTCCTGTCTGGTTTCAGGTATTGATCTCTGACCTGAGAAAGAAAGATAGTTTCCCTGGCCTGTTACAGGTATTAATCTTCAATCTCTTCATGTAGATAGTTTTCCTGGCTTGTTACAGGTATTAATCTACAATCAGTCGTCCACAGATAGTTTTCCTCGCTTGCTACAGGTATTAATATGTAACGTAAAAAGGTGGGTTGATGAGATAGTTGTCCTGTCTGGTTTCAGGTATTAATCCCTGACCTGAGAAAGAAAGATAGTTTTCCTGGCTTGCTACATGTATTAATCTTCAATCTCTTCATGTAAACAGTTTTCTTGGCTTTTTATAGGTATAAATCTTCAATCAGTCGTCCACAAATTGTTTTTCTGGCTTGCTACAGGTATTAATCTGGAACTTGAAAAGGTTGGCCGATGAGATAGTTGTCCTATCTGGTTTTAGGTATTAATCTCTTACGTGAGAAAGAAAGATAACTTTCCTGGCTTGCTACAGGTATTAATCTTCAATCTCTTCATGTAGATAGTTTTCCTGGCTTGTTACAGGTATTAATCTACAATCAGCCGTCCACAGATAATTTTCTTGGCTTGTTACAGGTATTAATCTGGAACTTTAAAAGGTTGGTCGTGGAGATAGTTGTCCTTTTTGGTTTCAGGTATTAATCTCTGACCTGAGAAAGAAAGATAGATTTCCTGGCATGTTACAGGTGTTAATCTTCAATCTTTTCATGTAGATAGTTTTCATGGCTTGTTACACGTATTAATCTACAATCACTCGTCCACAGATAGTTTTCTTGGCTTGTTACAGATATTAATCTAGAACTTAAAAAGGTTTGTCAATGAGATAGTTTTCCTATCTAGTTTCAGGTATTGATCTCTGACCTGAGAAAGAAGGATAGTTTTCCTCGCTTGTTACAGGTATTAATCTTCAATCTCTTCATGTAGATAGTTTTCCTGGCTTGTTACAGGTATTAATCTACAACCAGTCGTCCACAGATAGTTTTCCTTGCTTGCTACAGGTATTAATCTGTAACTTAAAAAGGTTGGTCGATAAGATAGTTGTCCTGTCTGGTTTCAGGTATTAATCTCTGACCTGAGAAAGAAAGATAGTTTTCCTGGCTTGTTACAGGTATTAATCTTCAATCTCTTCATGTAGATAGTTTTCCTGGCTTGTTACAGCTATTAATCTATAATCAGTCGTCCACAAATAGTTTTCCTACCTTGCTACAAGTATTAATCTAGAACTTGGAAAGGTTGGTCGATGAGGTAGTTGTCCTGTCTGGTTTATGGTATTATTCTCTCACCTGAGAAAGAAAGATAGTTTTCCTGGCTTGCAACAGGTATTAATCTTCAATCTCTTCATGTAGATAGTTTTCCTGGCTTGTTATAGGTATTAATCTACAATCAGTCGTCCACAGATAGTTTTCCTGGTTTGTTACTAGTGTTAATCTGGAACTTTAAAAGGTTGGTCAATGAGATAGTTGTCATGTCTAGTTTCAGGTATTAATCTCTGACCTAAGAAAGAAAGATAGTTTTCCTGGCTTGTTAGAGGTGTTAATCTTCAATCTCTTCATGTAGATAGTTTTCCTGGCTTGTTACACGTATTAATCTACAATCAGTCGTTAACAGATAGTTTTCCTGGCTTGTTACAGGTATTAATCTGGAACTTGAAAAGGTTGATGGTAGCCATCTGTTGATTGACCTTTTCCTGAAAAGGTAAAATGTTAGTTGTATGCAATGTCATGATGTATGAATTGCATGATGTCGTGATGTTCTCAAAATAAATATTGTGTCGTATGCACTTATCATGTATGTAAATAGGATGTATGAAATGTGAAATGTTTATGAATGTATTTTTATCTGGGAAAATAAATCCTTGACAAATGTCAGGGAGTTTGTTAAATCTTGGACTGTTGTTGAAGAGTATGTGTGTCTTCAAACTTTGCTTAGAATGTTTCCACCGGGGATTCCTGTTTTGTTGTTTGAGTAGAAACTCCATTGGTGAGTATTGAAAACTCTGTTGGAGAGTGTTGATTCCTTCTTGGGGAAAAGAGTTCTAGAGTCTCGGTTATCCGTTGCTCTACTGGGGTCGAAGTTGAACTGATATCTGGTCGGGTCCAGGTTTCACAGTAACTTGCTGGGGATTGTAGAATAGTCTACTGGAGAAAGGGAGTTGTGGTCCTTTGATTTGTAGTAGTCAGAGAGGCAAACTCAAGATGGGGAATCCTACCGTTTGTTGGGGAAATAAACCCTGTTGCCGGTCTGCTTGAGACGTGACAACTTCGTTGGGGGAAGGTTTTCAGAGATTAAACTCTTGTTGGGAGTCATCCTATGAGAAGGATTTTGGGGAGATTTGTCACTTCCCCTAGTAGCAAATGTTTGTGGTATTGTCAAAAATGTTTGATTGTATGTAAGCCTTTGCTGAGATTGACGTTCAATGCCCCAAGTGACGGAGATGGAGACCTTCCCCTGGTTACTCTACAATTCTTGAGAGATTTCTTGGAATCTTGACTGGACTGCCCCAGGTGTGCTGGACAGTGGAATGTCATGTCCCCCTGTTGATAGGAGATTTGTCAATGGAAGTGTCATCCTACTTGAAGTGATTTTGTTCACTGAGAGAGCTTTCGTTCACTAGATATTCATTGTGTGAATTTCTCCGCTGTCAAACAAATAGCCATATGCAAACAGTGATATTCAAGTAATGCAATGTTTATGTTTGTCTTGAAGTTTTGGAAAATGCGTTTTTTAGCAAGTAGAGAAGTTTGTAATTGAACTCTAGATTTTGAGTAAAGCCTTATGTGATCGGTGGAAATAGAACTGACTGTTTTGGAATGCTGGTTCGCGAAATGTCGCGGTAAGCAAGAGTCGCCACCGTCTTTTATTTTCTCCAACAAGGAAAGGACAAAAGCACAACAAAATTCCTTTTCGAGATGTTTCTCGGTTCGAGAGGTAGATTATAGAAAGGGAAGGTGTTATCACCCTTTCTATCCATGGTTATCCACAGGCTCTTAGGTACTTGCTCACTATGTTTTCAAAAATGTTTTGCTTTTCTTGTGTTTGTGGGTTTTGAAAAAGTTTGTTTTGAAAACTTCTAGGTAACTCTTGTATCAGTCCTCAAGAGTATATGAAGTGTTTGTTTGAAAACTTTTTTCAGAAAAGTGTAAGTGCGAAAAGTATTTTTGTTTTTTTGAAAGAGCAAGTACCCAGGAGAAATCTACCTACTCTAAAGAAATTAAGCTGTGTAAATGTCCTTTAGATAGTACTATCCCACTATTGAGAAGTAGGTAGCACCGTCGTTGGAGTTTCGGGTCAATTCGATTTTAGGGACATGTGGTCACCAAAGCAATAGTAGGACGCCTTAGCGGTAACCCTAATGTCCTAAATCCTTTTTATCCGAGGCAACCGTTTCGAGGCAACTTTGATCTTTAGACAGGAGGGTGACCTCTAAAACACCCTATACTCAATGACCACGTCGAGGCAACCAAGTGAGGCGTACCCTAGGAGTGGCATGTGCGCGTGTGTCAGGTTTCAGTTTAGATTATCTTTGCACATGTTATTGTGAGCTACAAGTTGATTTTAATTTTCAGGCAAGTCTTGTCATGCATAGTTAACAGTTAATAATTTGCGGAAAGTAAATCTACGCTATTACAAGGCGTCGGGTATTTACATCGCCAAAAACAAACCCTTGGAAAATAAATGCGAGAAAGTAAAGAAAACGATAAAGGTCCTAATTACGCTATTACATCCTCGGAACAAATACATAAATATGAATAAAAAATAATATGCGTGAAAAGAAATTGAATCGGAGAAGTCTTTAGGGTTTTGACCCTTTTTTTTAGAAAAGAATGAATTTTTGGTTATTTTTCATTAAATTAAACCTAAAGCTAATTAATTAATTAATTAAAAGGAAAAAAGTATTTTTTAGTTTTTTATGTTTTAATAAAATAAATGAAAAGAAATTAAAATTGTCAAGAAAACCCTAATTCTAATTTATTTTATTTGTTATGAAAATAATTAAAGTTAACCTAATTAAAACAACTAAATTAATTAATTACATTTATTTACAAAAATAATAAATTAAGGTGAAATTAATAATAATAAAAATATTTTAGTTTTCTGGATTTATTATGAAACTAATTAATTTATGAGTTAATTAAATAATAATAATAATAAAATAATTAAAGGAAAAAAATTATAAAAGAATTAAAAGAAAGAATAAAAAGAATGAATGAACCAGGGGGTGCTGGCCCATTAAGGAGGTTTGTTCTGGAATTTCTGGCCCATCAACACACAAGCCTGTTTGACTTTCTTTGATTGTCCAGGCGTTGATTGACTAGGGAGTACCATGATCCCTCATCTTTGGCCACAGGATTCAAGCTAGGAGACACATGGCATGCTGATGTTTGAGGCACATGGTGGAACACTTCCTGAAGCCTGCATGTAATCATGTTAAGAAAAATATTATAAGAGTTTTGGGTGGACCTGGGATTCGAACCCAGGTCCCAATGATTCCCAGCCAGCACATCAACCACTACACCATTTGCCTGCGTTTGTTATTATAACAATAAGTAAATATAATATATAAAAACAATCACATATGTTGTACAAACAAATAAACGCGCGCCCTTTTTGAATTACCCAATGGCATGTCAACAGCTCATCGTCTTCCTCGCTATGCCTGTAAAAACAAAGTTAGATAGCGGGGGTTTTTAACCCCCACAAATTTCAACGACGAAAAATAGCGACTAGCTCTATGCTTTATATAAATGTTTCACGAGGGTGGCTTTGGATTCATCTTGACCTAATGAGTTCAGTCATGGGTCTTATGAGGCTTAATTTTTCCTGTACTGTAAAGCCCCAAATCCAAAGTTCATGAACCCTAAAAGTCAAACATGGCAACTTGTGATTTTGTGCATTTTAATCCAATTCAGTTATACCATTAGCTTCATATGAGTTCTAGCGATGCAAAAAAAACACAAAATCATGTTAAATATGCATGAATCATGAGTTACGATTATGAAAATAATATGCAAACCGTGGGTCTGTTCTTGATGATTTCTTGAGCTTTGGCACGTGAATTGGATTGCTACACGTTCCTCACACTTCCAGCAATGTGTTTGAATCCACAAAAGCCTTTGAATCGTGCTAGAAGATAGAAAACAGTTTTCAAGTTTCTTGAGTTTTTTCCAATGTGGTTATGGCTTTCTTGCAGCAGCTTTCACGTATGCATGAGTAGGGTTGGCTTGCATATTTATAATAGAATAGAATTAGGTCAAAATCTTGCAAAGAAATCCATGGAATAATGATTTGAATATTTGATTGAAAATCAAATATTTTTGAATCTTCATGATTGGAAAAAGTTGCCAACTTGGGATATTTTTGTCTCTTTGATTTGCACACGAAATTTTCAGCATATCTTGACCACATTTGCTTCACAAAAAGATTGAAAAATCAAATCTTTGTATTTCCTACAATTTAAATTAATTAAATGAATTAAAATCAATTAAAAATCCAATTAATTAATAAAAAATAAGAAAATAATTCAATTAAGCTTGGTGGGTCGTGCATAGGCCATGGATGAAGTTTCAAGAATAAATTTAAGGCCCATTAGCAAAAACAAGATGTTTTGAGCAAAGTTGACTTTTGCAAATTCATGAAAATTTCCCAACTTCTCCAATGCATATCTTGCTCAATTTTGATCATATGGACATGTTCTTGGACATTTTGGAAAGGTCTTGAAGTCCTCTAACCAATGCCTTTGGTCCCATGTCATTTGGATTTACCAATCTCAAGTTATGGCCTTTGACTTAAAGTGCATTTTTGTTGACTTTTGAATTTGACCTATAATGTAGAAATTGATAACTTTTTGTGAGAGAATTTATTGGACTTGGAATGTAAAGATGGATTGTAGGAAATGTCATCCCCTTCAAAATGAGTATTGGGTGGAATTTTTCTGATGAACCATGAAAAAGTTATGCCTTGGTCAAGATACAGTTGACTTTTCTGCTGTCCAAAAATAGTAACTTTTTGCATCTTGATGATTTTTGAGCCATTCTTGTGGAATCATGATCAAGACTTGATCAAATGATGATTGTGAACTCAAAATAAGATGTTGACAAAAAATTCTGACTTTTGACTGCAAAATGACCATTTTGCCCCTACAGTTGACTGTGGAGCAAATGAAGCTTTTGACTGTGCAAATTGGTACTGTGAGCCTTGAAACTTGGAATGTAGGTGCTTGAGAATGTTTATAGGCATATGAGACTTGATTGAACCATTGAAAAGCTCAAATTCCTTGAGAGAACCAAAACCCTAATTTCAGCTGGCTTAGGAGGTGGTTTGACTGTGCAATCTTTGAGAAATCTTGAACCATTTGAAGATGATTCTTGACAAACCTTGAAGGATATGGGAGGGAAAATTTTGGGGTACAACACCTTACAAGAGTCAGGATACCTTTTGTAACAGTATGCTTTAGAACTAACCCATGCTTCAATTAGGACTTTTGAAGGGTTGTAACGTGGTTTGGTTCACGGTTTAAGAAACAAAGGATAAAGGCTCAAATTTTATTTGTATCCACCCGCTCTTCGTGATGTTCTTCGGTCCTAAACTCAGCTAATTGTGCGTTTGAACTCCAACTGGGTCTAGAATGACATATTGATGATGGTTCAAACAAGTTAAGTTTGTCGGAAGGCAGACATTTTTGCAATATTTTTCATGTTGTCGAGGATTTTTAGTGACCTCTTTCTTTTGATTTGTTATCCCTAATTTTTTCCTGACTGTTCTTGTTTTGAGATTACAGTCAGCGGGATGCCACAGTTTTCTTTATGTCTCCTTTGTAGGTTTTGAATTAGTGGGATTTTCTTTTTTGAGAGATAATGACTGCCTATGTAATATGGAACCATCACCGTCTTTTGATTCCAGAGGAATGTTTCTTGACTTCATTCGTTGTATTACGAGATGAGAGTTTGCGGCTTAACGCGCGTTTGAATTAACTGAGAGACTACCCTGCCCCATGTTTTGTTTAAATGTTTTAATTTTGTGAAAAAGAAAAACTTCTACTTCTTTGGCTCGAAGGGGTTGACTAGGGATTATCTTCCTTATAACTCCAGTGTTTAGGATTTGAAAGAATGCATGTACATCGTCAGCAAGGTCTGTCCAAAAGCATACTGTATGAGATTATGGCATTGTTTTCGTCATCCTCCCTCTAAAGGCTTATAACTTTTAGCAAGAGTTGAATGTCATAAAATGAGTAAAAAAGAATAGTTTAAATGTAATGAAAATGAGTGGATCAAATCAAGACAAACATATGCAATGCATTAATGAAACAAAGTTTGACATTAATAGATAATTGTTTGAATAACAAAAGAGAAATTACAACTTGAAAATTCAAAATGAACAGAAGCCTCTTTGTTTGAACTTGTCACTTTAGGTGGTGAGCCTTTGGCAGAAGAATTCCAGTTGACCATCTGGGGCAAATTCTAGCGTTCCTTCTACAATTAGATCTTGAATTTTATTTTTCAACGTCCAACAACTATTGGTGTCATGTCCAGGACTGTTGGAGTGGTACGCACATCTTGCATTTGGATTGTACCTTGGAGAGGCTGTGTTGGGATTCTGAGGGGGGTCTTTTAACGTAACCAGTTTGGTCCCCAACATGTGTTGCAGTGCTTGAGACAATGACATGTTGATTTGGGTAAAGCGTCTTTCAGCTGTATTCCGCTTACGCTGATTGCCCTGTTGTTATTGGCGAGGTTGTTGTTGGACCTGTGAGGTAGTAGAAAATTGGGGAGGTCTTCCGGCTTCTTGTCTCATGGGAGGCTGAGCAGTGACTTGATTTCTAATCCTGATTGTTTTCCTCATACGGTTGCAACCGTCTTAACGAAGTTGGTTGATAAGAACTTTCAGCTCTTCTTATCCTTGAGCCAGATTTTGGATAAGAGCCATCTGGCCCACCAGCTATCCCATCATTTGGAACCTCATTATGGCTATTTCAGTTTGTAGCCTTTCCAACTGATCATCCTTGTTGCCCTCAAGATTCCCCATGACCATACCCCTTGTGAGGAGCGCCTCCACCTCTTCTTGTCCCTTAGATAGGTTCAAGAAAATCTCTTGAAGTTGAGCGTTTTGAGCCTGGATTCCTTTCACCATTTGTTCCATATCCATCTTACTGAAATAAACAGTAAGAAGATAAGGAGATCTGGATGGGAGAAACCTGTCATGATATGATGCATGTAATGTATTCAAGGATCTCGTAGGGTAAACACAAGAAAAAGTTAGAGATTGAACTTTGATCAACATCTTTGATTGGAGAATTTTGTATCAGTGGATGTCCTTCCACAAGAATCAAGCTCACCAGGTCAAGTGGGTCATAGTCCTTGACTCAATTTGTTGTACTTGATCTTTCACGGCGTTTGGTTAGAGGGAAATAAATCCTTTTGCCTCTTGATAGACGTCTGGTTCAACATGACCCTGCATCAAAGACCCTTGAGATCCTTGAAATGGTTATTGAAAATGCTATGGTATGATGTTATGATGTTATGTACAAATATGCGAGGTAACCAAGCTTATATAATCATATTCACACAAATCAAACAAATCCTTAGTTTTAGGCTTGCACGGAGTTTGTAGGTAAGTACCCTTTTGAAGTTTAGTTGGCTCAACCTGTCCTAGCTAATAGTAATCAGGTTCTAAGGGGTCTCAATATCACTGACGTTTCTTTTAGGCATTGTCTCAGCTTAATCAATCTTTTCTTGCGGCCGAGATATCCCAAAAGTCCAGTCTTAATGAGTGTAGCATCGAGTATCAACCAATTTTCAGCTCTACACTGAAACCGGTTATCTCACTACGTCCTAATGGCCAAGTTGGTCAAATAAGGTTCTAAGGTCAGTTAGTGTTTCATGACGCCGCTCAGCGGCCCCGTATTCTCCTCGTTTCAACACGAGGGATACCGGTACCAACAAATACGTCACACTAACGTGGCCATTATTTCAACCATATCGGTCTATGCCGTACAGTTTCCACAATCTATTGCTACTTACCTAAAAAGGTGCCCCAGATCCAGGTAGAGGATTAAAGCAAGCCCAAACAGAGAAACAAAATGTAAAGCATACAAGGCAAACAATGAAAGCAAGTAAACATGATCTAACCCTAAGGTAACCCCACTTTTTATGATATTCCCCAGCAGAGTCGCCAGTTCTGTGATACGGTGGGAGGACTGACTTGAGGTGTTTTGCGTTTGTGTTCACAAATGTTGCGGTTGAGCAAGAGTCTCCACCGACTTTTCTTTTATCCAAAAGGAAAGGTGAAAAAGCACAGGAAAGAACTTTAGAGATGTTTTCTTGAGTTCGGGGGGTAGATTATGAAAAGGGAAGGTATCAACACCCTTTTCATCCATGGTTTTCCATGGGCTCTTAGTTACTTGCTAGATCACTTGCTTTTGTTTGAAAAATGTGCTTTGTGTGGTTTTTTGAAATTATTTTGAAAAGGCACCATCGTTTAGGCAAACTTTTGTAATGATCCTCGTTCGTAAGAATGCATACAAAAGTGTTGAGCTTTTGAAAATATTTCACGTTTGAAAGATGTTTTGAAAGTGTATGTGATTGTTTTTGAAAATAGCAAGGATATTTATTTTGAAATTGAGCAAGCAATTAGGAGCACTCTACCTACTCAAAAAGTTCTTAGGTGTTCTTTTTCCTCCTCCTTTAGAAGTTGCTATCTTACCATTGTTTTGGTAAGAAGCCCCATCGTTGGATGTGAAGGGACGGGCATTGGGTCATTGTATGACCATGATAGCAATATTGTGAGATCACTTAGCACTTTTCTTTTAGGGACTAAGATAATTTTGAAAGTGAACTTTGATAGCGTCATCGAGGGACTATGATCTTGTATTTTTTATTTTGTTTGTGCTAAGACATCCCACATGCATAACATGGCCATTTTCGTAAGGCAGCAAGGGGAGTTAACCTTAAGGGTGCACATGTGAATAATGTGTTTGATTTGCATGCATTTAGTCTTGATTAGGGTGATCTATTTGTTAATTTAATTTTTTTCCATACACACCCTAATTACTAGCATTTATATTTGAAAGCGATAAATTACATAAATGTGAAGTCCTACGCTATTACAATATTTAGGTGATGGGGGTACATATGTACGAATGGGGATTACAAGTAAAAATAAGTCCTAAGTTACTATTACAACCATATTGAAATGTACAATATAATAAAGAAATGGACTTGATTAGAAAATGTTTTTGTCTTAAGGAAATAAATTAAAAGGAAAATATTTTTATGTTAATAAAAAAAGAGTTAATATTAAAAGTGATGAAAAAGAAAATAAATGCAAGATAGAAACAACGTGCTGCTGCAAGCAAAACAATAAGGATCAGAAGTTCTGAAGTCTGGCGCGTGGTGACTTAGAAGGAAGCGTCAGAATCAGAAGTTCGGGATTGGTACACTTTGAGGTCCTGAAAGAATTGTTAGAGGACAAACACATAACTTCTGGGTAGTATTCAGACAGTGGGCCACAAGTCAGAAGTTCTGTATTACATAAAACAGTCAGCAAACGTCAGCAGTTCAGTGCGTTATCAGCATGTAAAAATCAGAAACTCTGAGTGTTAAGTGTATTTAACATATAAGGAGAACTCAGAAGTTATGTGATGTATTAGAATAGTGAGTGAATCATCATAAGTTCAGTGTGTTTAAACAGTGAGGAGAACTCAAGTTCTGTGTTGTGCTTAAAGCTGTGAGTGAACATCAGAAGTTCTATATTTCAACTCTTAATCAACACATTAGCAATTCATTCAGTTCTTATTAAACAGCAAATCAGAAGGATAACAACACAACATCTTATAGAAGTTCTAATCCTAAATATGAGTCTAGCCCTAATCAAGAAGTTCTGATCCACAGTTTTTCTACTTAAGCAATGATATGTACAACATTAATACTATGATATTTACATGTTAATGATATTCAGAATGAAAAACAAGCAAAGTCAGAAAGACTTAACTTGAACCTGGAGCGTGCTTGGAGCTTTGAGTGGCTGCCTTTGGATGTTCTGAGTTAGTAAGGGTGACGGAAAAGTGGCTGTGTTCTTTGATTCAAAGGGCGGGAACAAAAGGTTTTGTTTTGGATTTGTGAAGGTTTTCCCTGTTTCCTCTTCTATCTTTTGGAATCTTGGAATTTTAGCAGGGGTTCAGCTCTTTTCTTTCTCAAATTTCCCCCCTTTTCTAGTTTCCAATGAAGTTCTATTTATAGGCAAAGGTTTTGTAGTTTGGAGATGTCAAGTGGCACCAACTTCATATGCTAGAAGCTGACTTACTCTTGAAGTAATCTTAAACAAGCATGGTTCAAAGCATCAAGTAGGATGGTTAGCAGCGCGTAAGCTGGATTTGTCAGCATGAATTAAGGAAAATTAGAATCAGCGCATGGGCTTAGAATACTTTTGCACAAAAGTTTGTCTTCCCAAGGCAGTAGGGGTACACGTGGTGTAAATCCTTTGGATAAAGACTCAGAAAGTGGTTGTGAGCTTTAATGACGATGAGACTTATCACAACCAGAAATCCTGCCACATGAGATTCTACACCAAGGCTTAGTTCTGGATCAGAAGTTCTGCTTCAGCGTAGCATCTATCCTCTGATCTTTTATTCTTCTGGCTCTAACATGTTCTGAAAGAGCACATTGCTTCCACATGTTCTGATTAAAGCGTCATGTTCTGAATTGGAGAATATTGCTTCCATATATTCTGATTGAAGCATCATGTTCTGAACCATGTTTGCAACCTCTGACTGAAGCTTTTGGTGAAAACCTGCCCAGAAGTTCTGACCAAACTCATCCTTGAGAGTGTATAGAATTTTCTGAGCGTTATGGTGATAACCTGGTCAGAGAAGATCATAAGCGTAACCTCTATGTGCTGAAGAGTCACGTTCTAATGGAAGATAGCATTCTGAACCACGTTTGCAACTTCTGATGTACTTGCATAGAGGCTGACTAAGAAGTTCTGAAGCATCATTTTCTCTTAACACTTAGAAAATTTTCCAAATGTTTAGAAATTTGATTTTTGATTTAAAAGTCAAAGTTTGACTTTTTCAGTGTGCTCTTGACAATTTTGCCCTTGCCGATGACTTTCTTGAAAAATGGCAGTTCAAGGCTTTGAAGCAAACTTGAGGATCCAGGGTGATCCCTTGTGAAATGAGAGGGCAAGTTTTGGGGTACAACAAGGGGCAATCCAAATTTGTCAATATATGTGATATGTTTTGTACACATTATCAAAAGGAAGTGTTCCCAGTATCTCTAGCTAAGCAATACTCTTTCCAGCTGAAGCATTGTTCGTTTTGTTATCCTTTTAATGGATTGTTGGCGATAGAAGACTGGACTTTGGGTTTTCTATCGAAAAATATCTTCCTCTCCAGAGAGATTTAAGCCTTGTAAAAGGACTTTACTCCAATGATGGATTTTTTTCTATCTCCAGTAATGTTCCCATCTTGTTGAGATTAGCCGAGTGTCGAGTTGTACTGTGATGTCTTATCATCTCCAGTTTATCTTTTCTATCTGTTTTGTCAATCATATACATGACATTCATTTATTGATCCACACTTGCATCATGCACGCACATTTGTATTTGTTGATGGTATGGGGTTCGTATACCTTGGTTATGTCTATTCAAATAGTGTATTTGTTCTTTCTAAATAGAGTGTCAACTTAAGCAGAAAGTGCGTCTCCTTTCTAATTCCCTACTGAGCTAATCCTCATGGAAGAATTTTTCTTAGCCTTCCTTGTCATTCTCTGGATAGGATAAATCCCCAATTGAGTTATTTCCTCATTGGGTGGAGTCTTGTTTGATTGTTTTCTCTCTGTTTTATTCCTGGATTGAGCTTTGTCTCTTACATAGGCTACCCCGTGGTGTTCTCTAGGCTGTGAAACCTGGATGAAGAGCGCATTTATTTTGCACATTAATATACTTGGTATCCTCAGGAAGGACATATTAATGGTTCCCTTTGAAGAAGAACTTTATTCCCTAGTAGTGTTATCATAACATTCTTCTGGAATTTCGACGTGACAACAAGCACTGACTCTTTATTTGAGCAATTTGATTATTTGAGATTCTTTTTGTTATGACAAATGGCGGTCTCTTCATGAGCAGTTTGTCTACCCCCTATGAAATTATTAATTCTCACCTCCAACAATATCTTCATGATGTGTTACTGATACCTTTGAAAACAACAAGCGGCGGTCTCTTCATGAGCAACTTGTGTGTTATGGATACTTTTGAAAAAAACAACAAGCGGTGGTCTCTTCATGAGCAACTTGTATGTTATTGATACCTTTGAAAAACAGAAAGCGGCGGTCTCTTCATGAGCAACTTGTATGTTATTGATACCTTTGAAAAACAACAAGTGGCGGTCTCTTCATGAGCAACTTGTGTGTTATTGTCACCTTTGAAAACAACAAGCGGCGGTCTCTTCATGAGCAACTTGTACGTTATTGATACCTTTGAAAAACAGCAAGCGGCGGTCTCTTCATGAGCAACTTGTATGTTATTGATACCTTTGAAAAACAACAATTGGCGGTCTCTTCATGAGCAACTTGTATGTTATTGTCACCTTTGAAAACAACAAGCGGCGGTGTCTTCATGAGCAACTTGTATGTTATTGGTACCCTTGAAAAATCGCAAGCGATGGTCTCTTCATGAGTAACTTGTATGTTATTAATATCTTTGAAAAACAACCAACGGCGGTCTCTTCATGGGCAACTTGTGTGTTATTGTCACCTTTGAAAACAACAAGCGGCGGTCTCTTCATGAGAAACTTGTGTGTTATTGTCACCTTTGAAAACAGCAAGCGACAGTCTCTTCATGAGCAACATGTGTGTTATTGTTACCTTTGAAAAACAGAAAGCGGCGGTCTCTTCATGAGCAACTTGTATGTTATTGATACCTTTGAAAAACAATAAGTGGCGGTCTCTTCATGAGCAACTTGTGTGTTATTGTCACCTTTGAAAACAAAAAGCGGCGGTCTCTTCATGAGCAACTTGTATGTTATTGATACCTTTGAAAAACAGCAAGCGGCAGTCTCTTCATGATAAACTTGTATTATATTGATACCTTTGAAAACAACAAGTGACGGTCTCTTCATGAGAAACTTGTGTGTTATTTTCACCTTTGAAAACAACAAGCGGCGGTCTCTTCATGAGCAACTTGTATGTTATTGGTACCCTTGAAAAACAGCAAGCGGCGGTCTCTTCATGAGCAACTTGTATGTTATTAATATCTTTGAAAAACAACAAGCAGCGGTCTCTTCATGAGCAACTTGTGTGTTATTGTCACCTTTGAAAACAACAAGTGGCGGTCTCTTCATGAGCACCTTGTATGTTATTGTTACCTTTGAAAAACAACAAGTGGCGGTCTCTTCATGAGCAACTTGTATGTTATTGATACCTTTGAAAAACAACAAGTGGCAGTCTCTTCATGTGCAACTTGTGTGCTATTGTCACCTTTGAAAACAACAAGCAGAGGTCTCTTCATGAGCAACTTGTATGTTATTGATACCTTTGAAAAACAACAAGGGGCGGTCTCTTCATGAGCAACTTGTATGTTATTGATACCTTTGAAAAAAAATAAGCGGCGGTCTCTTCATGAGCAACTTGTGTGTTATTGTCACCTTTGAAAACAACAAGCGGCGGTCTCTTCATGAGCAACTTGTATGTTATTGGTACCCTTGAAAAACAGAAAGCGGCGGTCTCTTCATGAGCAACTTGTATGTTATTAATATCTTTGAAAAACAACAAGCGGCGGTCTCTTCATGAGCAACTTGTGTGTTATTTTCACCTTTGAAAATAACAAGCGGCGGTCTCTTCATGAGCAACTTGTGTGTTATTGTCACCTTTGAAAACAGCAAGTGGCGGTCTCTTCATGAGCAACTTGTGTGTTATTGTTACCTTTGAAAAACCGCAAGCGGCGGTCTCTTCATGAGCAACTTGTGTGTTATTGTTACCTTTGAAAAACAAAAAGCAGCGGTCTCTTCATGAGAAACTTGTTTGTTATTTACACCTTTGAAAGATAGCAAGTGGCAGCTTTTTTATTTGAGCAGCTTGTGTATCCCCAACAATAATGTTTACTCAGCAAAAAACACCTCTTCGGAAAAGTTCCGTGGGGAAGCTTGTATTTTATCCTTTTCAAGCGATATCTTGGTTAAAGAAGGAATGTGTTACTGTTCTTGGTATAATTCAGAAGTCAGAGATGTTTATTTCTAGTCTCAGTACTGATGCCAATCATTTGCAAGTCTCAGTACTGATGTCAATCATTTCCTTTACCAGTCTCAGTACTGATGTCAAACATTTCCTTTTCCAGTCACAGTACTGATGTCAACCATTTCCTTTTCCAGTCACAACGCTGATGTCAATCATTTATTTCTCCAGTCTCAGTACTGATGTCAATCATTTCCTTTTCCAGTCACAGTGTTAATGTCAATCATTTCCCTTCTCTAATCTTTGTACTGATGTAAACCATTTCTTTTCCAGTCTCAATACTGATGTAAATCATTCATTTCTTCCCTCAAAGTTATTCTCTAAATAAGAGACTCTCATTTGAAGTCTATGACTTTGTTTCCCCAATGGAGTTATAATCTCTTCCCCTGTGGGATTACTGTATAATATGTTTGGTTTCTCCAGTAGTAGTTTGTCTCATGCGGCATCATTCCTCATTAAAATTCAAAATATTACATTCGTATCATATCATAAACATAATTGCGGTATCTTAAGGCCAAAAATTGTGTATTCTATATTTAAGTCCCTTCAATCTCGTCGAAATGAAGATTCCAATCTTCATATCTCCGAATAGAAGAAACTTAAATAGGGGCAGCTGTCATACCCTAATTTTTGACCTAAGATCCCATTTTTATTGTTTTCATTTTTATAAAAAGTCAAGGTCACGAAGTACGGTCCATTTTAACTTCTCACCTTCGAGCATTGACTATGCAAAAATTGTCAAGTATTTTGAACATTCTTAGCCTATGTATCACTAACTTCTAATCAAGCACGAAGTGTGTGTTTTTCATTTCTTTGATTTCATTTGCAGGAAACAGATCTAAATCAAGAGCATTAGGCGTCACGCCTCGATTAGGGTTCAGAATCTCTCAAGCCAGAAGTACAGTTGATCATTGATTCTTGAAGACTGATTCATCAGGGGAATCATGTGTTTATTTCCACGCCTTGTTCGACAAGTGGTCTCAAGCTTCTCCACAACTTTCTCAGAGCATAAACAAGATTTCATCATCTCGGGTTCACATGCGCATCAAGATGCTTTGGAATGCAAAGAAAGATCAAGTTTGCTTCCATCCAATTCCAAGCCTTGAACTGCAATTTTTCAAGAAAGTCATCCGCAAGGGCAAAATGGTAAAAAGCACACTGAAAAGTCAAACTTTGACTTTCAGATCAAATCAAGTTTCAAAAATTTTATTTCATCAAGACATGAGATTGGTTCATCAAAAAATCAGGAGTCAGAAGTTACTTTGGAAAAATTAAATTTTCTAAAAATTTAGAAAATTTTCTAAGTGTTAAGAGTATGTGATACTTCAGAACTTTTGAGCCAGCCTCCATGAAATTGCAGTCAGAAGTTGCAAATTTGGTTCAGAACATAGCCTTCAATCAGAACTTTTGAGCCAGCCTTCATGCAAGTGCAGTCAGAAGTTGCAAATGTGGTTCAGAACACAACCTTCCATCAGAACGTGACTCTTCAGCACATAGAGGTTATGTTTCTGATCTTCTATGATCAGAACATCACCAAATCCCAAAACCTCGTTGAAGTAAGCTGCTGCCCTACTACATTACAGTGCTACAGTCAGCTACTGACCCAGTCTACGCCTGCACTTTCTCAAACCCCATATTTGCATCAAATTAGCATACCAAAACTGTGACTAAAAAGCATTGGAACAGTATACCAAAAAGTTTTGAATCCCATTTGTTTTCCCCCCTAAAACCATAACAAACCCATCTATAAGTGCTTTGCTCCATCACACGTTCAAGGGGCTGGCTTTTGGAAGAGAGATTGGTAAAAAAGGGAGAGAAAAGGAAGTTGAAACCTTCATAAAAAATCCATAAATCCCAAACAGAAAACCAAACCTTTATTCTTCCTTTTGAATCAAAGAGCTTGGCACTTCCTCTTCCGTTACTCTTGCTGATTCCAGATCATCCAAAGGTAGCAGCTCAAAGCTCCAAGCCCACGTTCCAGGTTCAAGGTAAGTATTTCTGATATTGCATCTTTTTCAGTCAGAACATCATTAAACATGTAAATATCATAGTATTGATGTTGTTCATATCATTGCATAAGTAGAAAAAACTGTGGATCAAAGTTTCTTGATTAGGGCTAGACTCAGATTTAGGATTAGAACTTCTATAAATTGTTGTGATGTTATCCTTCTGATTTGTTATTTAATAAGAACTGAATGAATTGCTGGTGTGCTGATTAAAAGTCAAAATGTAACACAGAACTTCTGTTTTTCACTCATCATTTTAACACACGGAACTTCTAGGTTTTTCTCACTGTTTAAGCACGCATAACTTCTGAGTTCTCTTCACCGTTTTAACACACATAACTTCTATGATTTTTTCTCACTGTTAACACGCACTGAACTTCTGATTTTTACATGCTGATAATGCACTGAACTGCTGATGTTCATTCACTGGCTCAACATAATATATAATTTCTGATGATTCACTCATTATTCTAACACAACACAAAACTTATGAGTTCTCCTTACATGTCAAATACATAGAACTTCCGATGTTTCCATTCGCTGTTTTCAAACACTCAGAGTTTCTGATTTTCACATGCTGACAACACACTGAACTTCTGATGTTTCCATTCGCTGTTTTCAAACACTCAGAGTTTCTGATTTTCACATGCTGACAACACACTGAACTTCTGAAGTTTACTTACTGTTTTAGTGTAATACAAAACTTCTGACTTATGGCCCACAGTCTGAATACCACCCAAAATTTTTGTGTTTTCCCTTTAACGTGTCTTGCAGGACCTCAGAGTGTACCAATCCAGAACTTCTGATTCCACTGACGTTTCCTTCTGAGTCACAGCGCGCCTGGCTTCAAAATTTCTGATCCTTGCTGTTTTGCCTGCAGTAGTACGTTGTTTCTATCTTTCCTTTATTTTCCTTTTCATCATTTTTAATATTAACATAAAAAGACATAAAAATATTTTCCTTTTAATTTATTCCTTTTTTTTAATTCATTAAGACAAAAAACTCAATTTTTAAACTTACCCTCTTTTAAATCAAAACCTCGATATTAGGTCGTTGATTTTCAAAATCTCATCCACGCCCATTTTGACCAAACAAACCATTTTAATCAAACAAACAATTTTAATAAACAGATATTTCAAAAGGTTCCTGTAGGATACTATAGATGCATTGGGTGATAATACCTTCCCATTGCATAATCAACCCCCGAACTCTAGATCTCTTTCAAAAACGCATTGTATTTTCATTACTTTTAAGTATTATTTTACATTGCATATTTTAGGGTTTTATTTCGCTCTTTTCCCTTTTCCCTTGGAAATAATAAAGCGCGGTGGCGACTCTTGCTATTTACGAGTTAAGTTAATTAATAGCTTGATCTCCTATTTTCACCGCAACAGTAATACCAAGGCAATTGTGATGGTACCACAGGAGGTGGTCGGGTTTGAACCAACTTATGTTGAATCAATGCTGGTAGTAACTCTGTATAACTCATAGGAATAGGGTCATAAGTCTCCCTCTCTAATTACACCCTTGATTCCCCTGCTGGGATGGTCTCTGATAAGTAATGGTAGTTGGAGCTACACCAACCACTGGAGTAACTGAGGCGACTTGCTGATGACGTTGATAATTTCTTCTTGGAGGATTGACCCTCCTCTCTTGCATAACATCATTTGTATCAAATTCCTTCTTCTTGGTAAACCCATAAGATGGCTTCTTCGCACCTCCATATCCTTCGCTCTTTGTTAAACGACCCTCTCTTACAGGCTCTTCTAAACAGATACCCATGCCTACCATTTCAGTAAAGTCACTTGGTGCACTTGCTACCATCCTTTCATAGTAGAAAGCACCCAGAGTCTTCAAGAAAATCTTATTCATCTCCTTCTCTTCCATGGAAGGAATCACTTGGGTGGCTACCTCACGCCATCTCTGTGCATATTCTTAGAATGATTCCCTGTCTTTCTGAACCATGGCCCTGAGTTGATCACGGTCAGGCGCCATGTCCATGTTGTATATGTATTATCTGATAAATGCTTCTCCCAAGCCATTGAAAGTATGGATGTTGACAATGTCCAAGCTCATATACTACTTCAACACAAAACCGGTCAAACTATCCTGAAAAAAGTGAATCAGCAGACGCTGATCATCAGTATGGGTAGACATTCTCCTTATATATATTACCAGGTGAGCACGAGGGCAAGTGTTGCCCTTGTACTTTTCAAACTCCGGGACCTTATACTTTGCAGGTATCTTAATATTCGGGACCAAGCATAATTCATTCACATTCTTCCCGAATAACTCTTTTCCCCTGAGGGCCTTCATCTCCCTCTGCATCTTATCAAACTTCTCTTGAAAATTATCTATTCTGTCATAGAGACCCAAGTCTTCACTTGGTGGAGGAAAAAGACAACACACATCATCATTAACAAATGGAACCAAATTCACTGAAGGAGGTGCAACAGGAACATGCACCACAGGAGGTGCAGGAGTAACAATAGTTTGAACAACTGGAGCTTCTTGAGGACCAAGATTGAAACCTTCGAGTGCAAATTCCCCAGGGATAACCTTGAGGTATGCGATTCTGAACAACATCTAGGGTAGCAGATACAGGAATAGTCGGAGCTTTAGCAGTAGCCCTTGTTGGTTGAGGTTGAATAATTGGTGGCTGGTTCTGAGAAGCCACCAAAGATTCCATCAGAGCAGTAAGATTGACCATGCCGGCCTTCAAAGCAAAAACTTCCTCGCGTAACTCACGATTCACTTGTTCTAAGTTGTCCATCTTCCTTCTGAAGTTAGCTTGAGTGTTATAGTGGTGAGTAAACTTGCTGAACGAAGTCAAGAAGCTTGGTAAGACACTTGGATATGCATAACAAATGCAAGAAATATGTGCAATATGATGCATGATATGCAATGCACATGATTTATTTTATTATTTAATATTTCAAGGGATTTAAAGATTTATAGACACATTGCAAATATCAAAGTAATAACGCATTTGAAATACTAAATTTTTTTATTATAATAACTTCAAAATAGGTTACAAGTCTCAACAATACCAAGTACAGGATGAAAATAAAGTCTAAAACCCTGAGATGTAAAAACTGATGGAGATCAATCTACGCGTCGGTGCTTCCCTGTAAGCCTGGAAATCTGAGCCTTCAACCTCTGGTTTTCTTCCGCATATCTGGTGGAAACCTCATTCCAATCTCCTAAATCAAGAAGTGAGTAATCAACATCTGACCGAGGCTTAGAAGAAAATAAATCCCCTTGACTCTCCATAGTCTCTACTGCTTGACTCTCAAGGATCTCAATCAAGTCTTCTTTCTCCTTCAATTCTTCTCTATAGGAAATCTCTAATGTTTGGCACTTATTCTTCCAACCATCGTTTTCCTGCTGCATCCTGACCAAAGCAAGTTGTAGCTCTTCTATATCATCCAATAAAGGAGGAGTGGTCTTCACAAACAAATCATGCATAGGTGTCTCCCGGGAATATGGAATCTTTAACTAAATAGCTCTCGCTTGAACCCACTGGAGATATGGCTCCAAAGAAACAGCCCCCTAGGTCCCAAGTCTTTCCTACTCTTCTTATGAATGTGACGCCAGGCCTTCGCAATCTGCTCCTTAGCTTCCTTATGGTCTCCTCCCTCATTCAGAAATAAACTACTCAAATGAATACTATTTGGTTTATCCCTCATTGGATAATCGAGTTGTCGTCGCGCAAGAACAAGGTTATAGTTAATTCCTCCCTTTGTACCAAGAAGCGGTACATTGGGGAAACTACCACAACTGTCAACAATCTCTATATCCTGGTAAGCTCGATGGTACCAATCAATATCCGAGTGAGTAAGTGCCATGATTTTAGGAGCCCAACGGGGTTCCTTCCTGACATCCCATAAAGCATCAGACCGAGGCATACGAGAGATAAACCATCTATACAACAAAGGCGTGCAACAGATAATTATCGCCCCCATGATAAGAATTCTGAAGATGAATGGAGTAATAAGTATCATCCAATAATGTAGGAACTGAGTTTCGAATCATGAAGATCCAGATAGCATTAACATCAACAAATTTATCCATATTAGGAAATAAAAACAACCCGTAGGCAAGTAGAGCAAAGATGGCCTCAAAAGCGACTGTACTCTTCATCTTGGCAAAGTAACAAGCTTTCTCAAATAAGATTTGGGCTGGTAATCCTCTAATCCCTCCTTTAGTAGCCATATGGGCTTCCACCTCAGACTTCCCCAGATGGATCAAAGCAGCAATCTCATGTGGTTTTGGCTCACCCTCCAAACCAGTAAAAGGAACACAATCGGTAACAGGTAAATCCAGCAGATAAGAATACTCCTCTAGTGTAGGCATCAACTGATAGTCAGGAAAAGTAAAGCAATGATACATCGGATCATAGAACTAGACCAAGGTCGAGAGAATACCCTCCTTCATCCTAGGCTTCATAAGAAGAATGATGGATCCATACTTATTCTGAAAATATGCAGAGCACTCGATGTCGACAATTAGACTGATCAACTCATCTATCTTGGGATCCTTGAAACTGTACTTCCCGGTCTTTCTTTTTCTAGAATCCATGGTTAAAAAGTACTTGAGATGTCCACAAATGGTAAACTTTTAAATCCCTCGAAATAAAATTTCTTCAAAAGATGCATATGAGTGCATGGATGTATGACGCAACAATCACACACAAGATCACACATATAGGGTTCATAGGTTCAACGTCACGAGCATGAGGTCGAAGGTACTACCCATAAGGTGTTGGTCTAAAAGTTATCACCTGCCGAACAAGGTTCTAGAGGTTCGCAGAGTCTACATCCTTCCTTCGGATATTACTAACTTCTCGATTAACTCGGTAATTAGTAATATTCTCAACAAAAACTCGTCAGAGCGTAGTATCGCGTGACAACTATTTCCGGATTACTCCATCATAGCTTTCAAACTACACCTAAAAGGCCAAGATGGGTTTGGTATTCTACAGTCCTCAGCTTCAGCAGGCTCCCAGGTCAAAAGCTGTACGTCTTCTCGATTACTCGGTAAATGATACTATAGTCAAAGGGGCCTCCACTGAGTGGGGGATCTCATGCCTCCTTTTCTGGGATTACTCCCTCAAAGTTAACATGACTATACCGCCCGTCCTATCTTAATGTTTTCCCCAAGTCCGGGTATAGGACTTATAAGTAATCACCAAGCACCCTAGAAACTAGGAAAATCCAGATAAACATATATACAACATATAACACATAAACAACAATAGCAAATACACAGATATAGACAAAGATAGCAAAAAATCACTTAAGGATGGACCAGCAAAAGGTCAATCTTCCCCAGTGAAGTCGCCATTTTTTTCTGTAGCAGTAGAAACGTTTAAGACTAAGCCATTGGATTGACTAGACTTATACAGATAAAAATCTCCATTGCGCTTTATTGTTTCCAAAGGAATGGGAAAAGAGCGAGTAACCCAAAAATAGGGGGAAAGATTTAAGGTAAGGGGGTTGGTTATGCAAAGGGAAGGTATTAGCACCCTAAACATCTATGGCACTCCACATGAACCTCTTTGTAAAATCTGTATATTTTGGCTATAAAATGTATAAAAATGGATGGTCGAGGTGAGAAAAGAAATATATTTTTTATGGTGTTTGCACCCGCCACGGTTGCGAACCTTTAGTGCCTACATACCACCTTTCGTGCAATTGGGGATCAGGGTACACGTAGTTCCTCTTTTAAAAAAATTTAAACACAAGTGTGTTGGTTAATTTTATGAGATAAGACATCATCGTCATTGCCCGTGTGGAAATCATACTTACTATCAACAATCATGAGAAAGGAGAATTTCCATCATCTCAAAGTGGAGGATATGGCTTGGATTTTAAAATCAACAATGCCTCACTCAACACAGAAGTGGAAAATATCTCACTTTACTACATATTGTAGAAGTATAATTATTTGCATCACTACAATGATTGACAAGAGTCCAATCTTTTGAGAAAGGTTTTAAAGTAAAAAGCCAAAGTGGCAAAATGGTTTGTAATGATATTGAACTACTTTTAGTCTTCTCACAAAAAAATGTCAAGGTATTATTAAGTTTATTTGAGTTTATTTATGAAATTTTTTTTGAAAATGCATGGACCTCAATCCAAGTTTATTATGAAAGTGGTTCAAGTTTAAAAACAAGAAGAATTTTCAAAAGGAGGGAGAAGATTTTGAAATTAAAGAAGATGGGAGGAGGAGAAAAGACTATCCTAAAGCATAAGGTAAAAGCTAGGGATAAGAACCATCTACTAACAAGAAGCCAATACTTGACATTATGAATCAAGATAGAATTCCCATTCTTTGGATTGAAACCAAACAAGAAAAGATACTAGACCTCTTCAGAGAACCAAACTTCAAGTGTATTAAGTCTTCACAAAAATTGGGCAGAGTAACGGCTGTATACGGGTGAATTCCAGATTACAAACAAAGAATGTAATCACAATAACCTGCACACAAAACAAACAAACAACCCAACGTCTTGAGGTAAACCTTAAGAACTCCAAACAAAATATACATTAAGATCACAAGGTCTCAAATATAGGCCAAGGTTTCTCATCCTAAGTCCAAGAAGTCTAATGCTCCATAATGGCAAGGATAGTATCCAAATAGTCCAAGTATTTTAAAGGTTTTTATGGTTCATGTTGATTATTAGGTGTCTTAGAAGAGAAAAGAAAAGGCTCAAGTGAGCAAAATAAAAATGACATAAAATGTAATGCTTAAAGTAAATAGTACATATAGCATAAAAAAAGGGCATAAAGTAAAAACAATTTAATAATTAGTGGTTAGTTGGATGACCATCTTGAAACTTGCATTTGGAACTCATTAGAGGATTGGTAGAACCAAAGCCTCCACATATCAAGTTGCATTTGCTTTTTGTCAAGTATATCATCCATTTAGAATCCTCAAAAGTACCATTTAATGATCAACGATGTTTAAGTGATCCGCGTTGACCAAAAGTGTTACGGATCCATTAGAGGATTGGTAGAACCAAAGTCTCCACACAATGAATCACAAGGTTATTGGATCAAAGAGATCAAATTAACATACTCGGGCTTGCAAACATAAGTTTGGGCCACAAATGATCATTTATTCAAATCGGGACAAAATTTAACGCTATGTAAGCAATCGTAATCTATGCACCATTTGTTTTAAGACATGATATAGAGATCACGCTCCAATAACATTTAGTGCAATAAGAAAGGGATACGATTAAGAAGGGTTGGGAAGAATATACAAACCACATTTGAATTAAAACTTAATCAAACTATTATTAAAATCATTCATTCATTTTTGTGGAGTTAGACTCAACACCATGGATCCAATAATGTTAATAAAGTTCATGATCAAAAATTCAACCCAAGATTATCCAGAAAATAATCACAAAATAATATTGCACTTAATATATACATTAAAAAGGTTTTAAAAATGTTTTAAAACAGAAATAAAAGAGAAAAATATCAACTATGTTCAAATTAATCAAGAAAAAGTAAGTAGGACCATAGAAAAATCAGAAATGGACTCAAATATTTTTATAAAATTTTTGGTAATTTTTTAAAGTCAGAAACTATTTTTGAGCTAATTAAAATTTCTCAAATAAATAGAAAATAGATCAAAAAGAGTAAACACCAATATAAAATTCCATAAAATTTTTAAAAACTCAGAAATATGTAAAATGATATTTATAAAATTTTTAGAATTAAGAAATGTCAGAAAGTATTTTTAAGGTAATTAAAACAAAGAAAAAAATGCAAAAAATATAAAAAATGTCAATTGTCAAAATAAAAATGTGAAAAAAATAGTCATGAGATCAGAAATAATTCAAAGTATTTTTGTGAATTTTTTCATAATTTTTGGATAAAAAATAAAACAGTTATGAATTTTTGAAAATTAAATCAATTAAAATATAAAATCAGAAAATAAAATAAAACCAAAAAGATATGGGCCATCAGATCATAGTCAAAATGCGTTACTAAGCTAATCCAATGGACCGGACGCGTTGTGCTTGATATGGACCTTAGTAAGATGCACATGGGATCAGAAAAAGGGCAACCAATGAAATTAAAACGTTTGGCACGCTATCATTGGCTGAGACGAGACATGTCATCGCCTTCAACCTCCAGCCACCCTACAATGGAGATTTTGTGAGATCTTTCAAATGGAAAAATTAGGATCCCATACCAGTATCATTGGATTCGTCTCTTCAAGACGGTCATAACACCACCATCGCGCCAAATTTATATAAGGTATACAAAGAGATAAGAATCAAAAACCCAGAAAATAGCAAGCACCTTCAATTTGAGATTTCTCTCTCAATTCTCAATGGATTTAAAAATTGTAAGAAGCACTAGAATCAGGAGAAGGAGTAGAATATGTTAGTGCTTTATTTGGATCCAAATGGTGGAGAATTCTACCTTTTCGAAGTTCAAGAAAGAAGCTCTGAAACTAGACTTATGTAGCTTGAATTATAGCTCATTTTGTTTGGTTTAACTGCTGGAGAGTTTGTATTATGCTTAAGGAAGATGAATGTCCAAAGAATTTTGGAAGAAAAGGTTAGAATCTCAGAAACTGATTTCAAAAATTTGAAGTTCGTGTGAGGTTTTGACTTTTGGCTCTCAAAGCTTGAGGAAATGAATGGAGGATGACCCTCTATTTATAGGGAATCAAATGGAATATTCAAATGTGTGAAATGATGAAGTTTGGAGGGAAATCGTGTGAACCTGATGCACGAGAAAAGTGTGATCTGATTTGCATCAAAACTCATCCAATCCTTGCTTTTTAAGGCTCTAATCAACTTTTGCAACTTGGTTAAACATGTTTAAATCATAAACGCGTGCTAATTTGATGTTTAGAAGCCAAAACATGAATTTCAATGGGGTATTAAGGCCTGATTCTTGATGCTTTAAAAAAATGAGGTTACAAGATTTACAATGGAAAAAGAATGGAATCAAATGGATGCTTGAGCTGAAAGTTTAATTGAGTCAAAGTTGGGGAAAAATGTTGACTTTCCATACTTAGAAATATTTCAAATTTTTCTTCAAAAGTTACCCATAATGTTTTGCATCCAAACATATCCTTCCACTTGGAATTTGCTCTTGACCAAAAAAGATGGCATGATATAGACCTCTTGAATGACATTTTAAAACCTGAACCATTCAAAATATCCAAAAATTGAGAGAGTTATGAATTGTTGAAGTTGGCAAAAAATTATGTAATGACCTATAATCTTTTGCATCCTTATGGCATCTTCCATCCATTTTCTCACTTTGCACATAAAAGAAGGCATAGATTTCACACCCTCAAAATAATTATGGAAAAAGAGTGGGCTCAAGGTGATAAAAATTGACCAAGTTATGATCATTTGAAGTCACACATGAGAAATTGGGGGTTCATCTAGAGGACTTGTAATCTTTCTTCATCATCAAGTTTCTTCCACATGAAAACTCCTTGAAACCTTTGAAGTGATTTGTTAATAACCCTTTGAAGATAAGGATGTATTTGGAATCACTCTAAAATAACAAAATATGAGCAAGATATACTTCTTTGAAGTTCAAAACCCTAGCTCCTAGATCAAGAAAATGCTTTGAGGAACCTTGACAAATTTGAATCACTTTCTTGTACCAACACCATTGATTTGTAAATAGAAGTTGTTGAGGATGAAAATTAGAACCCATAGCCACCAAAACCACTTCCATATCTTGAGAATTGAGAGAAATATGCACTTGTGATCAATGGGAACAAGACCTTTTCCAACCATGACAACTTCTTCAATCAATCCCTTGCACTTTTGAATCAATTTTGATATCTTGGAAATGTAGTGAACAAAAATGACCTTGCCATACCATCCCTTCCAAAACAACTTCAATGGTGAGGTTTGGACTTATCAAGCTTTATTTCCTAGGGCATGGAAATAAACTCATGAACCCATGGAGCAACTTGCTAAATCTCATTTCCTTTACCTACATTAGTAACAATTAAGACAAACCAACATTTCATTTTATTAATTAAAAGGAAAAATCAAGACAAAATATTCATGATCACAAAATAGAACAAGTCAAGGTGCTTGGTGATTCCTCAAAGAGAAAAGCTAAAGATAGGGAGGAGAACCAAGAACCCTAATGTGATCTTGTTGTGATTGAATCAATATGGTATGGTGAAGGGATCTTAGGGGAAAAAATTGGGGTACAACACATGTAAGTTGCAGTGCCCAAATGACAGGATACCATTGTTAGGTCCTTCAAAATTGATTGCTTTTGAAACTCATGGTACAGGTCATTTCAGGTCAAAACAACCCAGATTCGGACTCAGGGGGTTCGAATTACGGCAGGTTTGAATTAAGGGGAAGGACCTGGGTCTGACACCCAAGTCATGCATTTTGTTTTTTCTAACATATTATATGCAGATCTGATGTTTCAAGTCCAAACACGTGCATCATAAACCATCAATCCAAGCCATCAGATCATCACTTGATCCAGATCTAGTGCCTCCAACGTGCAGACCACCATGCACTCTCCAGAGCATTCTTCACTGGATTCGTCGGAAACCTGGGCTTCAACAACCACCATGCACTCTCCAGAGCATTCCTCACTAGATTCGCTGGAAACCTGGGCTTCAACAATTTGGGCCTAGCGTGTTTTTTAATCACACCCCCAGTTCTTGTTTTTACTACCTAGGCCCATTTGCGTTTTTTATTTACTAGTTTTATTTGTTTATTTCTTTTAATGTTTTTTTTCTTTAATTATAAAATCAAATAAAATCACAAAAAATATTACGTTAACATTTTTTCGAATAAATTAATTTTTGTAAATTAATTGATTAATTATTTTAACCCTTTTTTAATTTAAAACTAAATACACTTAGGATTTTAAGTTAAATTTCTTTCCATGATCAAAAACAAACAAAAAGATTTTTTATACCTTAGGATTTTTAGACGTATTTTCAATTCGCGCGCGTTACTACTTTTCACATTTTTATTTCCATATTTTTTGTAACTGCCTACTGGGATGTAATAGAACTAATTAGGACTTTTACTTTATTACTTTATTTTTACCATTTTTGGACATGTAATTAATCTCCCTCCCCGAAGCCTTGTAACAGTTTAGGATTTATCTTTCCGCATTTTAAATTCCTGCAAACTATTAAACTATTTAGATGCATGACTAATAGGATTGTATGGCAAGAGATTAAAATCAAACGCTAGCAAACCTAAATGCAAAGATAAATAACTGAATACAACACAATTTCACATGTACACCTCTAGGGTATCCCAGTTTGGTTGCCTTCGGAAAAAATAGTCACAACTCTTGAAACGTGAGAGATTTTAGTGGCTACCCTCCGATTTAAAGATCATATGTCCCTCGATGAACCTCTCAACGTTGCCTCAATAAAGTGATCTTAAAACCCTAGGGTAGTTACTAAGGTTTCTTGCCCAGTTGCCTTTGTGACTATAAACGTCCCTTCGAATGTCCCTCAAACATCCAACGACAAGGGCTACCTACTAAGTAATAGTAGGATAGCACTATCTAAAGTAAAATAGGAAAAGAACAACCCTTTCGAGTAAAAATAGATAGTTCTTAGACGCTATGCTAAAACAATTTTGACACTTACACAAAACCTCTTTCAAAATCATTTTCAAACACTTTGTATACATTCTCTACTATTCCGAGAAACATTACAAAGTTCTCTGCACTAAGGAGCTTTCAAAAATTCTTTTCAAAACACACAAAGTACAAGGTATTTCAAAATGAGCTAAGCATCTAAGAGCCCGTAGATAACTACGGATGGAAAGGGTGCTAACACCTTCCCTTTCCATAATCTACCCCTCTTACTCAGAATAATCTCAAAAGGTCTTTTATGGTATTTTCACCCTTTCCTTTGTTAGATAAAAGAAAAGTCGGTGGAAACTCTTGATTACCGCAACATTTACAAATACAAATGCAAAACGAGTATAACAGTCGGTTCGGCCACCGTATCACACCAGGAAATGAAAATAGAGGACTAGGAAGAAGCAAATAAGGAAGAAATGGCCAAACATAAACCAGTCTGTTACTATGTGCTCAACAATGAAGTTGTCGAGGAACAAAATGCTTTCTTCGAAAGGCCTGACCAGGGTATGAAAGGGCATTTGAAGCCTTTGTACATTAGGGCCAGAGTCGAACAAGTAGGCATAAACAAAGTTCTGGTGGATGGAGGAGCAATTATCAATCTAATGCCACAATTTATGTTAAAAAGGATTAGAATGTTAGATACAGATGTAAAGCCACATAACATGGTCGTCTCAAATTACGAAGGGAAAATTGGACACACATTGGGGGTGATACAGGTGGATCTTACAGTTCGTTCAATTACAAGGCCAACTATGTTCATGGTAATCCCAGCAAAAGCAAATTACAACCTGTTGCTTGGAAGAGAGTGGATACATGGACTAGAAGTTGTCCCTTTAACAATGCACCAAAGATTATCTATCTGGAGAGAGGATGGCATAGTGGAAAACAAAGAAGATAACCAAAGTTACTACATGACTGAAGTGAATCAGGTGGACAAGAGGAACTTCGAGAGAAATCTAGCCAATATAGGGCCATGCAACCCAGCAGGAGAAGCATACTCACCTAGCAAGAATGCCCTTTATTTACTAACCCACCACCCAAATGGTTTTCAATGGGAAAGAAAGATCATGGGAGAAATAGAGGATGTCGAAGGAGTGTCTGATATACGACCAATTGGATGGGATGAGGACATTGATTACGTCCGAATGATTGTTCTTCGAAAAGATTTCAGCCTACTTGGCCGAGAACAAAAGAAGAGCGACTCTCGAAGCTAAGGTAACAAACATGGTAATCGAAGCCATAGATGATACACTACACATAGCAGGACCTGGGGAGCATTTTATTCCAAAACCTCCCGACGAATAGGTACCAGGCAAATAGTTAGAACAAAGGTTGGATGCTATATATGATGAGGAGCCCTTGGGTTTTGAGAAAGATCCAGTGGCACCTGTAACACCCCCTAACCCCACATAGCATAAATAGCATAATCAAAGTAAAATATTGTGCATCTCAAAGAGGGCGTCACATATTGAATTCACAAAATATCTAAGAAATTCAAACATGTATACTGGTCATGATCATAACACGTATTCAAACTTCATGTTTTCAAAATCATGCACATCACAGCAGAATAATTCTTTACTCAAATAATAATAATAATGATTATATCCCATACTATAATCATAAATCCTCATGACAAGTCATGGATCTCAAATCCTTAGGCACCGAGGCCACTCAACATAAACTCTAAATATACAATTCAAATAAGAGAAATAACAATATCTTTTCAATTAAACATGAGTTCAAAACCTCCCTCGTGTTACATGGACCAGAACAATGACTCACTACCTAGGGATAAACAGATAAATAAGGATCTATCTCTTCTGACTAATCCTGGAAAGTATCACGACTATCCTCGATACCTGCGCGATGTCGCATAGAACATTATTACAACAGAAGGGTGAGAAGTCACATCATTATGAATATATATATATATATATATATATATATATATATATATATATATATATATATATATATATATATATATATATATATATATATATATATATATATATATATATATATATATATATATATATATATATATATATATATATATATATATATATATATATATATATATATATATATATATATATATATATATAATATAAACAATATATATAACACACATACATTCCAAGAATTCATCACACTTCATATAATTATCTATACAACATGGCTTCACCAATACAACTACCAAGATAATTACATCCAAGTAGAACAATTCACAAAATCATTATATATATATTGCAATGATCACCAAAGTCACGGTTGAACCAATTATCACACATCACGCATTCAAAGCAAAACCTCACATAACAAAAAATGTGACTCCAATGCAACTCAATTCAACTAATTCATGTGGTACCATCGTGAACATCAAGTTCACCTCGCTCCCGATTCAATATTTAGAACCAGAGCCACGCTTCCGATCTGGACAAGACCAAAGCCCACCAATATGAACATATAGTTCACTGCCTCTATTTCCATACAAGGATCAAAGCAAAACAATATGAACATATAATTCACCACTTCTATTTCCACATAAGAATCAAAGCAAGTAACCGAAGTTCAATCTCCCCATGCATGCATGTGCAAACATAACCAATTATATGCAAATTAAGATTAACACCAAACCTTAATCATACCGCATATCACAATAATCCATCAAAATGAATTATCCAGCATTGCATAAAAACACATATATCATCAACACAATGCAGTCATATAACATTCATCAATCACACATATCATGAATAGAAAACAATAGAAAAACATGTTATTTCCATTCATCATCCATTCATGACACATGACAAATAATATCCAAACTAATATTCTAATCATCCAATTCCAACAAACCTAGTTATATCTTATAGTTTATTGTGTTAGCTTTCTAACAATTCAAACGGTGCCTAAAACAGAGTTACGGTTCAAAAGTTATGGTCGTTACAAAATCTGCCAAAAAACTTGCTATATGAGTCGATGCAAAACCCTGTATGAGTCACACAAAGAATGAGTCAACACAAAAGTAGCATGATTCGATGCAAACCTGATTGACAACACTTCCTTGCCTTGCGGGTTGTTTTGCACCGACCCCCCCCCCCCCCTTCAGTTTGAGTCGACTCAAACTTCGAAAATATGATTTTTCTGCATTTTTTACTTAGAATTCACACAAATCTTCTTCTAAGAAACACCATATATCACCACAAGAAATCATGCTTGTCAATTTTATCAATAAACCATCATCCTAACATAAAATTAATCATTCTATTCGATTCAACACATCAAATCTTATCAATTTCATAGATTTCTACCCAAACCCTAACGTGTAAGATTCTAGAAATTGAAATCAACAACACCTACCATGTTATTACCCATTGCATACATCATATACCCATAATAACATAGATTCTCACCCTTACCTTAAGTGTAAATCTCTCTCTTAGGGTTTTTCCTCTTCTCTTCTCTTTTCTCCTCTTCTCTTCTCCTTTTCTCTTCTTTCAATAATGACTCCTAGTCTCTATTTTTCACTTCTTACTATATATTTCATTAATGGGCCTTATCTCTTTACCCATTCTAATTGACACAAAGTCCAAATATAATTATTTCTATTCTCACTCGTAAAAACCCAATTATCCACATAACACATATATTCAAATAATTCAAATAGTCACCAAAACACATGATTTAATTAATCATCATATAATATAATAATTAATAAAATAATTAAATAATATTAAATAAAAATTGGGATGTTACAGCATCAAGCGTAAAGATGTTAGCTTAAGACCCCCTTGAAGAGATAGATCTTGGGGATGGGAACATAAAAGAATCACTTACATCAGTGCTAAACTGGATCCTAAGGTGAATGTTAGAACAAAGTTTGAATCTACTACCCTATGTTTAAGTTTTGATGATAACAAAGTGAAAAGATATATTATTTATATGATTCATGTATGAACTATTTGCTGCCTAAATTATTACGTTCTGATTTGCAGATACTCTGATAGGTATAAGCAAGATCACACCTAATCAGCATCAGAAATTTGGTTCTTGACATCAGCATCAGAAGTTGCTATATCAGAATACCAGAATCAGAAGATCAACTCACGTATATGCTGAAGCTTGATGAACAGAACTGCGCTCAACACTCTGATACAGAAACACAACAGTTCATCAGCAACTAAGCAGAGTCAGAATGAGCCAAGCCAGAACATGCATTAAGTAAGCAACGGTACTGTGCATTGAAAGCAAATTATTACCAACGGCCTCATTCCAGACAAGATCTGCTCAATAAGGAAAGTTTGTTATTAGCATTGAATCAAGAATATTGCTCCAACATTCAACATCTCAGTGCTATATAAACAAGACTATGAAGATTGAATTGGCTAATGCTCTCCAACTCTTTACACGCCTAAAAGCTGATCATAATCTTCCTTCTCTCAGTTTGCTAAACACTACACATTTTCTTACTCAATCTTTGTTTTAGCAATCTAGTTTCTAAGCTTAAAGTTGTGTATACATCACAGTTGTGATACAGTTTTGTAGAAAACATTCACACACTTAGATTTATCTTCTTTGTAAGAAAGTGTTTCCTTGACAAACCGGGTTGTGGTTTGCATCAAGAAGGCTTTAGCAGTTGTTAAAGCAGTTTGTAATATTCAGTTGAATATAGTGGATTAAGACCTCGTTGGAGAGAGGCGAAATCACCTTGACGGGTGGACTGGAGTAGTTTGAGATCAAACGAACCAGGATAAAAATATCTTGTTCATTGCATTGATTTTCAATTTTACAATTCAACCCCCCCTTCTTGTGTTTTTCACTACTTCAATTGGCATCAGAGCGCCTGGTTCTGAGCTAAAACACTTAACCGTGTCAGTACAAGATCCAGCGTCAGAAAAACACAATGGCAGGAAACTATTCTCACACCAGCAATGACAACCATGAGGACAGAGACAGATTCAGCGGCAAACCTCCAGTCTTTGATGGAGAAAATTTTGATTACTGGAAAGACAGAATTGAAAGCTTCTTTCTGGCACATGATGCTGATCTGTGGGATATGGTGACAGATGGATACACGCACCTTGTGAGTGCAAGCGGTCAGAAGATTGATAGAAAAACAATGTCTGACCAACAAAAGCGTGACTTCAAGAATCACCACAAGGCCAGAACCATCCTCCTCAACGCCATCTCCTATACAGAATATGAAAAGATCTCCAACAGAGACACAACAAAGAACATTTTTGACTCACTCAGAATGACGCATGAGGGCAACGTTCAGGTCAAAGAAACTAAAGCTCTGGCGCTCATTCAGAAGTATGAGGCGTTCAAAATGGAAGAATCTGAATCCATTGAAGCAATGTTCTCAAGATTCCAGATTCTGGTAGCTGGTCTCAAGGTTCTGGACAAAGGATACTCTACTGCTGACCATGTCAAGAAAATCATCATAAGTTTACCCAAGCAGTGGAGACCAATGGTTACAGCTCTGAAGCTAGCTAAAGATCTCAACAAAATCACTCTGGAGGAACTTATCAGCTCCCTCAGAAGTCATGAGATAGAGCTAGAAGCTGACCAGCCTCAGAAGCAAGGTAAGCCTTTAGTATTAAAATCTAACAAAAAATCTGAGTCTAAAGTTTTGCAGGCAGTTGAAGAAACATCTGATGGATCCTCATCAGAAGAAGACGAACTCTCCCTCCTCTCCAGAAGAGTAAATCAACTGTGGAAGCAAAGACAAAGGAAGTTCAGGAATCCCAGAAGATCTGATCAGAACGAGTCTTCTTCCAGATACAGAAGGATAGATTCTTCCTCTGGATACAGAAGATCTGAAGGCTCCTCTAGTAGCAAAAAGCCAAACACCAAGGACATCATCTGCTATGAGTGCAATGAGCAAGGACACTACAAGAGTGACTGCCCAAAGCTTCAGAGGGAAAAGCCCAAAAAGAGGTTTGGAAGAGAGAAGAAGAAAAGTCTCATGGCTACATGGGATGACTCTGACTCGTCTGAAGCTGACTCAGAATAAGATGATGAGAGAGCCAACATAGCTCTCATGGCTAATATTTCAGAAGACAGTGAAGCTTCTGAATCAGACTCTGAATCAGACACTGAAGAAGTATTTCCTAACTTTGCTGTTAATTTTACCAAGGCTGAACTTGCTGAAAGCCTTAATGAGATTCTTGAACGGTATCAGCAAATTAGAGTTAAATTTAGAGACCTGAAAAGGAATCTTGAATCTGACTCTAATAAGACTGAGAGTCTCAAATTGGAGAATTTTGAGCTGAGAAATAAGATTTCAAAATTAGAAAACACTTTACAAAACTCTCAGAAGGAACCAATTTCTGAAACTCCCAGCAACGCTGATGAGATCATCAAGGAGTATGATCACAGTTTCCAAAAGTTCCTTGCTAAAAGCATAGATAGAAGCAAAATGGCTTCAATGATCTATGGAGTTAGCAGAAACGGCAGGAAAGGAATAGGACACCAAGGTAAGGTTCATACACCTAAGAATGTCATGGACTTAACCATTAAATACACTCCTCTGAATTCACATTTTGTGTATGGTCACACACATGATATTAAATACACTAGCAGTAAGCACTCTGTGAAACCAAAATTCAACCAGAGTTTTGGTAAAACTAACAAATCAGGACCCAAGAAAATCTGGGTACCTAAGGATAAAATAATACATGTTGCAGATATCTTTAGCAGCAAGTCAGAAACACCAGTCATGGTACCTGGACTCTGGCTGCTTGCGACACATGACGGGAAGAAGGCATATGTTCCAAAGCCTGGAACTTAAGCCTGGAGGCCACGTTGGTTTTGGAGGAAATCAGAGGGGAAAGATAATTGGCTCTGGAATTGTAGGTAATGGAAATCTTCCCTCTATTAATAATGTTCTGCTAGTAGATGGATTGATGCATAATCTGTTATCCATAAGTCAATTAAGTGATAACGGTTATGATATAATCTTTAATCAAAAATCATGTAAAGCTGTTAGTCAGAAAGATAGGACTATCCTGTTTAATGGTAAGAGGAAAAACAACATTTACAAAATCAAACTTTCTGAACTAAAGAGTCAGAATGTAAAGTGCCTTCTGTCTGTTAACAACGAGCAGTGGATCTGGCACAGAAGATTGGGGCATGTTAGTATGAGAAGAATATCTCAGATTAACAAACTCAATCTGGTCAGAGGACTTCCTAATTTGAAGTTCAATTCAGATGCTCTGTGTGAAGCATGTCAGAAAGGCAAGTTTGCAAAACCTTCTTTTAAATCTAAAAATGTTGTTTCTACCTCTAAGCCATTAGAACTTCTGCACATTGACTTATTTGGACCAGTTAAAACTGCCTCAGTCAGTGGCAAGAAGTATGGGTTAGTAATCGTAGATGACTATAGCAGATGGACATGGATAAAGTTCTTAAGACACAAGGACGAGTCACACTCTGTGTTTGTTACCTTCTGTAACCAAGTTCAGAATGAAAAGGATCTTAGAATCGTTAAAGTCAGAAGTGATCATGGTGGAGAATTAGAAAACAAAGATTTTGAGTCATTCTTTAATGACAGAGGCATTCTGTATGATTTCTCTTGTCCTAGAACTCCCCAACAAAATGTAGTTGTAGAACGAAAGAACAGAACATTGCAAGAAAGGGCCAGAACCATGATCAATGAGACAAACGTTGCTAAGATCTTCTGGGCAGAGGCAATAAACACAGCGTGCTACATTCAGAATAGAATCTCAATAAGACCTATTCTGGAAAAGACTCCATATGAATTGTGGAAGAACAGAAAGCCCAACATTTCATATTTTCATCCATTTGGATGTACTTGCTTTATGTTAAATACAAAGAATTATTTGAACAAGTTTGACTCTAAAGCACAGAAGTGTATTATGTTAGGATACTCTGAACGCTCAAGATGGTACAGAGTATACAATACAGAAACACAGATTGTGGAAGAATCAATCAGTGTTCATTTTGATGATAAGCTTGACTCTGAAAAGTCAAAGCAGAATGAAGTTTTTGCAGGTATGGAAATTGAATTTACAGGTTCTAAAGACAAGTCATCAGAAGCTCTCAACACAGACACTCCTTCAACGTCTGAAAGGAGCACTGCTAGCAATCCTACAACAGCTGCTGATCAACCTCAGAAGAGATTACCCAGAAGCAGCTTGGATCACCCAGAAGAGACTATCTTAGGAAGAAAGGAAGATCCAATCAGAACAAGAGCAAGCTTCAGAAACTCTGAAGAAACTCTCATGGGACTTGTGTCTCTGATTGAACCTTCTTCTATTGATGAAGCACTTCTGGATAATGACTGGATTCTGGCAATGCAAGAAGAGTTGAATCAATTCACCAGAAATGACGTATGGGATCTCGTTCCCAGACCAAAAGGATTCAACGTCATTGGAACAAGATGGGTGTTCAGAAACAAGCTAAATGAACAAGGTGAAGTCATCAGAAACAAGGCACGACTGGTTGCACAAGGTTATAGTCAGCAAGAGGGGATAGACTATACAGAAACCTTTGCCCCAGTCGCCAGGTTAGAATCTATCAGACTTTTAATTTCATTTGCTGTTAATAGAGGCATCACTCTGTATCAGATGGATGTCAAAAGTGCATTCTTAAATGGTTATATAGAAGAAGAGGTTTATGTGCACCAACCCCCTGGTTTTGAAAATACAAAACATCCAGAACATGTTTTCAAACTAAAGAAGTCACTATATGGTCTGAAACAAGCTCCCAGAGCTTGGTATGAAAGGTTAAGTAACTTTCTGTTAGAAAATGAATTCACCAGAGGGAAGGTGGACACTACCTTATTCTGTAAATCAGTTAAGAATGACATCTTAGTCTGTCAAATTTACGTTGATGATATTATTTTTGGTTCTACTAATCCTTCTCTTGGAAGAAAATTTGCTAAGTGTATGCAGGCAGAATTTGAGATGAGCCTCATGGGGGAACTGAAATTCTTTCTTGGAATTCAGATCAATCAAACTCCAGAGGGAACTTACATTCATCAGAGCAAATACATCATAGATCTTCTGAAGAAATTTGACCTCTCAGAATGTAAGCCATCAAAGATTCTAATGCATCCCACGTGCATTCTGGAAAGAGAAGAGGTAAGCAAAAATGTAGAACAGAAAGTCTACAGAGGTATGATTGGTTCTCTCCTCTATCTGACTGCTTCAAGACCTGATATATTATTCAGCGTTTGTATTTGTGCTAGATTCCAATCAGATCCTAGAGAATCTCACTTAACAGTTGTTAAGCGAATTTTCAAGTATCTGAAAGGTACTACTAATCTGGGGTTGTTTTATAGAAAATCTAGTGATTACAGTTTAGTAGGCTACTGCGATGCTGACTTTGTTGGAGACAGAGTGGAGCGTAAAAGTACTTCTGGAAGCTGCCAGTTTCTGGGAGAAAATCTGATCTCTTGGTCCAGCAAAAGGCAATCAACAATTGCGCTATCAACAGCAGAAGCTGAGTACATAGTAGCAGCAGGATGTAGCACACAAATGCTCTGGATGAAAAGTCAGCTTGAAGACTTCCAGATTTTTGAGAGTAACATTCCTATACTCTATGATAATACTTCTGCTATTTGCTTAAGTAAGAATCCCATTTTACATTCTAGAGCTAAGCATATAGAAATAAAACATCACTTCATAAGGGACTATATTCAGAAAGGAATTTTGAATTTAAAATTTATAGATACAGACCATCAATGGGCTGATATCTTCACTAAACCCCTTTCTGAAGATAGGTTCAATTTCATTCTGAAACATCTCAGCATGAAAATCTGCCCAGAGAAAATGTTTTAATTCCATATATTTATCTTCAGAATGTATTTGTTTTACTGTGAACTTCTGATCAATCTCTTTTCAGAAAGATAGAACATGCAGATTGTATCAGATGCAAGTCTAAAGATCTGAGAGTCTAAGCTCAAAGACATACGTGTTGATCACTACATCAAACAAGTGTCATCCAATCATCAGCAAATCTCTGAATCAGAACGCGTGCATGCTTCTGAGAAGGCAAAACGCTGATTGGGTGCATTGAGACACATGTCTGGTAACTGTTTTTAAGTATCTTTCTCAAATCCCCCAAAATCAGCAAGCATTTAATAAAAGTAATCATGCTTTTAAAACGTAATCATGATTTTATTTCTCTCTCTTAAAAACGTTTACAATTTCAAAATATTTTGAACTCTATTTAAACACGTTAACCTCTCATTCTAATTCTTTACAGTTTCTCACTATTTCTCAAGCATTCTCTGCATTTTTCTGTGTTCATCTCTTGCAAACCCTTTTTCTCAATTTCTTCTCAAAATCTTTTAGTGTGAACATGGCAACCTCCAGCAGTGCTTCTGCAGGTTCTCAGAAGAAAGCATCATCTGAACAGTATCAAGTGCCATTAAGAACACTCCTCACTCCTGTGAAGAATCTTGAAGTGTTATCTGAACTGATCATTGATTTTGGAAGCTTGAAAGAAAACGGTTTTGACCTAACAGAAGAAGTTAGGGCACAGAAATGGGAAAGGTATTTTGACAGGTTGGTTGGACCAACATTCCCTATGTTAGTGAAGGAGTTCTGGATTCATGCGACAGCTTCAACGCATCAAGTCACCTCCTACATCATGGGGAAGAAGATTGTGATCACTGAGGATCACATAGCAAGGTTAATAGGCTACAGTGGCGGTGGCGTCCGCTGTATTGATATGGCTGAGAGATGTGCTGACGTGGGCGTCATAGCTGAAAGGATTTTCACCCATGGGGTGCCCAGCAGCAAGATCAAAGATCTGAAGGATCATCACAGAGTTTGGGCGAAGATAATTCTGGGGTGCTTCAACCATAGGAAGCCAACTAGTTCCCCTGATTACATAAATGTGGATCAACAGTTTCTGATCTACTTTATTAATCAGAAGGTAAAAATCAACTTGGCTCATCTTCTGTTCAACCACCTCAGAACAAGCGTGAAGGAAACCAGGGAAGAAGAAAGAACGAAGAGGGATTGGATTCCCTTTGGAAGGTTGATATCAGATATTCTGACAGAGAATAGGCTGATAGAGCATCTGATATAAGCTCAAGAGTTAAGCACCATTGAACCAACAGTTGGGAAGCCTATGAACGCGAAGAACTTGAAGAAAATGAAGTTGATAGAGAATATCAAAAAGGAACCCAGCACTACTCCTATTGCTGATATCACCAGCAGAAGAGTTCCACTGAGTGACTTTCCTTTATTCTCTCAGATAGAATCCAAGCCAGTGGTAGTTCTCAGATATATGGACGCGTGCAAAGCTGATGGCACAGATCCAAATCTGAAGATCAAAGATCTGCATCAACCTCAACCAGAAGTGACTATGAAGAAGACGAAGAAGAGGAAGGCACCTTCAGAAGGATCATCCCAGCAAACACCCAAGAAAAGAGGTAATTTATCTGCTGCTTCTGTTTTAAATTCTTCTACTATTCCAGCATCTATTCCACCTCCAACCTCTCATAGAATCTCAATCCCCATCCCAACAATAGATGAAACTGAACCAGAAGATGACCCTTCTGAGGCATTAAAACTCAGAAGACCCAGAACCAAACATCCCAAACCAACAATCTCAACAACATCAGCAATTGACAAAGTGCTGTCTGACATTGATCAACACACTTCTGATCACTCCTCCAATCCAAACTCTAAACCACAAATTGTCCCTCTTCCACAACCAGAACAACAGCAATCTGCTGAGGAACCAGAACAACAACAACCTCTCTCATCCATTCCAGAAGAACCTCTCATCCCTGAACAACCAGAAATTCCAACAACTTCTCCTCAACCAGCAATTCCGTCTCCCTCTCCTCAACCAGAAATTCATCCACCATCACCTCAACCTGAGTTTCATCACTCTGAAACTCCTTCTCCTCCACCTTCTGAACCTCATTCACCTCAACCATCACCTCTGGAAATCCAGCTGCCATGTGGAACAACAGTCACAATGGCCCAGTTGCCATCCTCACCAGAATCTACACCACCAAACACTCCCAAAACACCAAACAGTCCAATCATAATTTCTGATTCTCCCACTCCATCTCCAAAACAAACAGCTGCCAAGCAAACCACCGAAAACCCCAGCAGGACCTTCATAGACTTAACAATCTTTGACCGTCTTGCTGATCTGAAACATAAAATAGCCATCCCTAAACCAAAACAACCAGATGTTGGCTCTGGTATTATGAATTTTGAAACAGGTGTGCAGTAGTGGATTGCTTCTTTGAAGCAAGTCTATCCTGGAATTATTGATCCAGCTGCCTCTGACCAGCTCTGGTCACAATTCAGAATTTGGGTACATGCTGAAGCCCTCAAGTTGCAGGATATCAACTATGAGCAGGCACAACAGAACTTCAGCAAGCTGCTGAAGGAAGTTGAAAGTCAGCTGCCTCAAGAAGCTGTGCTCCCTCTAGATAGTGAACCTTGGTCTGAGAAACAGCTAGCTTCAAAGGTGCAACCAGAAGAAGACAAGACCATTCAAGCTGAAGCAAGTCAAGCAGAAGATGTTGCAAAAAGCTCTCAGAAGCTTCCTGCTTCTGATGTTTCTTAAGCTGCCTTGGACAGGCAGACTATGGAAGAGCTGAAGCTGAATGACATGCGTCTGCAGCAGAGGATGGATGAAAACGACCAGAAGATGAAAGAAAGGATGGATGTGCAGGATAGCAAGATTGACACTGTTGTCAGCATGGTGCACAAGCAGAATGAGACTGCTGATCAGATCAAAGCCATGCTGGAGAACCTGTTCACACGCTTTCCTCCCCAACCTTAGTTTTTTCATTCATGTCATTTTCATGTTTTCTTTGATTTTCTGATGTACTGTTTGAATATGTTTTGTTTGATTCTGAACCTTTTTATATGACAAGTTTTTCTGATCTTAATTGTTTTAGCACATCACCTACACTTTTTGATTGCTGACAAAAAGGGGGAGAACAAGAATGATATTTTAAATAATAATGGATTACTAAGACAGAAATTATCGAACATTCTAACTCTATTATACTTGAAAATGTTTTCTGTTTTGCTTAAGTCTACAGGTACAAGGAAGCTCCTGGACACTCTGAAGACTAAAGCTCTGAAACTCTGATCCGCTCTGATACTCTGACCCAAAGTAAAGCTCTAATAAGAAAAGCTCTGATACGCTGAACTGAAGCTCTGCTCTGATATGCTGATCTAAAGCTTTTGATAGTCAAAGACTCTGATACTCTGATGTTCAAAGAAAGGCAAAAAGATCTGATCCTGAAGAACTCTTGGAATCAAAAAGGGAAGTAATAAATTCAGGGGGAGTATCTCTCAACTCTGATATCTCTTTATCCCTTATCTTTGATAACCTCTTACTCTGATACATCTCTCTGATACCTTTTCACGTTATTTTCAATTAAAAATATCCAGTTTTTGTCATCATCAAAAAGGGGGAGATTGTTAGAACAAAGTTTGAATCTACTACCCTATGTTTAAGTTTTGATGATAACAAAGTGAAAAGATATATTATTTATATGATTCATGTATGAACTATTTGTTGCCTAAATTATTACGTTCTGATTTGCAGATACTCTGATAGGTATAAGCAAGATCACACCTAATCAGCATCAGAAATTTGGTTCTTGACATCAGCATCAGAAGTTGCTATATCAGAATACCAGAATCAGAAGATCAACTCACGTATATGCTGAAGCTTGATGAACAGAACTGCGCTCAACACTCTGATACAGAAACACAACAGTTCATCAGCAGCTAAGGAGAGTCAGAATGAGCCAAGCCAGAACATGCATTAAGTAAGCAACGGTACTGTGCATTGAAAGAAAATTATTACCAACGGCCTCATTCCAGACAAGATCTGCTCAATAAGGAAAGTTTGTTATTAGCATTGAATCAAGAATATTGCTCCAACGTTCAACATCTCAGTGCTATATAAACAAGACTATGAAGATTGAATTGGCTAATGCTCTCCAACTCTTTACACGCCTACAAGCTGATCATAATCTTCCTTCTCTCAGTTTGCTAAACACTACACATTTTCTTACTCAATCTTTGTTTTAGCAATCTAGTTTCTAAGCTTAAAGTTGTGTATACATCACAGTTGTGATACAGTTTTGTAGAAAACATTCACACACTTAGATTTATCTTCTTTGTAAGAAAGTGTTTCCTTGACAAACCGGGTTGTGGTTTGCATCAAGAAGGCTTTAGCAGTTGTTCAAGCAGTTTGTAATATTCAGTTGAATATAGTGGATTAAGACCTCGTTGGAGAGAGGCGAAATCACCTTGACGGGTGGACTGGAGTAGTTTGAGATTAAACGAACCAGGATAAAAATATCTTGTTCATTGCATTGATTTTCAGTTTTACAATTCAACCCCCCTTCTTGTGTTTTTCACTACTTCAGTGAAGACGAGGGTGATTGAGTTTCTGAAAGAAAATAAAGATTGCTTCGCTTGGGATTACAACGAAATGCCTGGTTTAAAAAGAGATCTAGTTAAATTAAAGCTTCCAATCAAGGAGGGAAAGAAGCCTATCAAGAAGACTCCTAGAATATTCACCCCAGATGTTCTTTCAAAGATTAAAAAAGAGGTCAAAAGACTTCTCCGCTGAAATATCATCAGGACCACAAGGTATGTCGAATGGATTTCCAATATAGTCCATGTTATTAGGAAAATTGGCCCGTTGAGAGCATGCATAGATTTTCGTGACTTAAATGCAGCAACTCCTAAAGATGAGTATCCAATTCCTGTGGCAGAAATGCTAATAGATTCAGCTGCAGGCTTTGAGTACCTTAGTATGCTTGATGGATACTCTGGATACAACCAAATTTTCATTTCTAAGGAAGATGTGTCCAAAACATATTTTTGTTTCCCTGGGGAAATAAGTATCTATGAGTGGGTAGTTATGCCTTTTGGCCTAAAAAATGCTGGGGCAACTTACCAAAGGGAAATGAATTCAATATTTCATTATTATATAGAAACTTTCATGTAGGTTTACATAGATTACATTGTGATAAAGTCTGTATCAAACGTAAGTCATCTGAATCATCTTCGTCAATCATTCGAAAGGATGAGAAAACATGGCTTGAAGATGAATCCCCTTAAATGTGAATTCTTTGTGAAGTCTGGAGACTTCTTGGGCTTTGTGCTCCACAAGAAGGTGATAGAAATCAAACAGAATAAGACAAAGGCTATCATGGAAGCGAAAGTGCCATCAACTAAAAAGGAGTTACAATCACTCTCAGGAAAGATAAATTTCCTGAGAAGGTTCATTTCCAACCTAAGTGGTCGAACTCAAGCCTTTTCGCCCCTCCTTCGTTTGAAACAAGAAAAGTTCGAATGGAACGAAGAACATCAAGAAGCATTCAATAAGATCAAGAAATATATGATGAATCCTCCCATCTTGTCACCACCTTGTGGAAGGAAACCTATGATATTGTATATATCTTATTCTGATGTTACTATTGGTTGTATGTTACCATAAGAAGACGACAATGGCATTAAAAGAGCCATTTACTATCTAAGTAGAGTCTTAAATGATGTAGAAACAAGATATACTGCGATAGAAAAGCGTTGTCTTTGTTTGTATTTCACTTGTACAAAACTTAAATATTATATAAAATTTGTTGATGTATATGTTTCTTCATAATTTGACGTTATCAAACATATGTTGTCAAAGCCAATATTACACAGTCAAATTGACGAATGGGCCTTAGCCCTTACTGAGTATTCTTTAGCCTTCATGCCTTTAAAAGCAATGAAGGGTCAAGTAGTCTCAAACTTTATTATAGACTATGAAGTGGTTGAAAACCCTCAACTTTATGTTGAGTTAAAACCTTGGAGATTGTTCTTTGATGGTTCTACCCACCAAAAGGGAAGTAGAGTTGGGATTCTGATAATTTCTCCTGATGGAATTCCAACAAAACTCAAGTATAGAATCGAAGGCCCCCATTGTTTAAAAAATGAGGCAGAGTATAAGGCCTTGATTGCAGGACTTGAAGCGTTGTTGGAATTGGAGGAAACAAGAGTCGAAATCAAAGGAGACTATGAGATAGTAATAAAGCAATTGACAAAGGATACAAGTGCATAAAATAAAATTTGATTATGTATTTCGTTATTGCAAACGGATTACTTAAAAATTTCGAATATGCAAATATAAAGCATGTCCCTAGAATAAAAAATAAAGAGGCAAATGACTTAGCACAAATAGCATCAGGATATAATGTGACTAAAGAAAAACTAGAAGAGTTGGTCGAAGTTAGGGGAAAGGAAATGGCTACCAGGTTGTCTCCAACAGTTTTGGAAAGTACCCAGTTACGTTATGCTAACGAAGACACATTTGAAGTATTGGTCACTAACACTCTAGTAGATACACATTGGAGAAGTCCAATTGTTAATTACCTTAGAGATCCTTCGATAGATACAAAAAAAGACTAAGTATAGAGCTTTGTCTTATATCTTAATGGGGAATAAATTGTTCAAGAAAACCCCTGAAGGAATTTTGCTAAAATGGTTAGGAGAAAGTGAGGCATATTTGGCATTATCTAGTGTTCACAGTGGAGCATGTGGAGCCCATCAAGCAGGTCACAAAATGAAGTGGTTGTTATTTAGATATGGAATGTATTGGCCTACTATGCTTAGAGACTGTATAGAATTTTCTAAGGGATTTCAAGAATGCCAAAAGCATGCTGGTATCCAACATGCTCCAGCAAGTGAACTTCATGCAATTATTAAACTTTGGCCTTTCAGAGGTTGGGCGCTGGATCTAATTGGAGAAATTCGACCTGCTTCATCTAAAAACCACAGGTACATTTTAGTAGGTATAAATTACTTTACAAAATGGGTTAAAGTCATACCTTTAGTAAATGTGGATCAGGAGACTGTTATCGAATTCATTCAGAAACAAATAGTCTATGGATTTTGGCATCCCAGAGAGTATCACAATAGACCAAGGATCAATCTTCACTGGTCGAAAGATGCAGGAGTTCACCAAGGAAACAAGTTTCAAAATATTAACATCCACACCTTACTATGCTCAAGCGAATGGCCAAGTCGAAGCAGCCAACAAGGGGATAATTGGGTTGGTAAAGAATCATGTAGGGAAGAAGCCAAAAAATTGGCACAAAACTCTAGACCAAGCGTTATGGGCTTTCGAACATCCCCTGAAGAAGCAACTAATACTACACCTTTCCAACTCACATTTGGGTTTGATGCAGTACTACCAGTCGAAATCTATTTACAATCAGTTAGAATTCAAAGGCAAGAGGAAATTCCTTCTGACCTTTATTGGGAAATGATGATGAATGAATTAGTAGATTTAGATGAAAAAGGTTGCATGCTTTAGAAAAATTAAGAAGACAAAAGGAAAGAGTGGCAAGAGCATACAATAAGAGGGTCAAAGGAAAGGCTTTTATTATAAATGACTTGGTATGGAAAGTCATATTACCTATGAATCGAAAGAATAAAGCGCTAGCAAAATGGTCTCCACATTGGGAAGGACCTTTTCGAATCCTAAAGGCATTCTCAAACAACGCTTACGAAGTAGAGGAGTTAGCTGAGGATCGAAGAGTCCTAAGAGTAAATGGGAAATACTTAAAGAAGTATAAATCATTTTTGTAGGAAATAAAAATCATGACATGAGATTAAGAATAAAAAAATATGCATAGCTAAAATGGTGATCGAATTAATTTAAAAAGCGCCAAAATGGCTTTGTCAAGAATGCTTACAATGTAAAGAAAATACAATGAAATCTAAATTACACAAATAAAAATGGGATAGTGTTCTTCGTCCACTCATACATGATCTTCACCAGGCCAAGCTTGTATTGAACAACGACATGTATGCCTTTGAGGTGTGCAATTTATTCATTCATGGCTGAAGCTCTTTCGACATGTTCAACTCTCTATGCAGCCAAAGTATCAGCCTCAGTGGTGTCCAATTCTTTGATGGAAGCTTGTTTCACCTTGCCATCAACAATCTTCTTCTGCAACTCCATAATGTGAGACTCCCAGAGTGTGATCGAAGCTGTATAAGTATCTAACTCTGTTTAGGCCGCCTTCCTTGAAGCCAACAAATCCTCAGATGCTTTAGAGGTGCTGAGAGATTTGTCAAATTCAGAAGTTTGCTCTTGTTCCTTTTCTTGAAGCTTCGAAGTTGCATCAACTTCCCTATTGTACTCAGTGCAGATTTGGTCGATTAGATTTTGGATATCTACCAAGACCTCACCTACGTTAGCAGTACAAGAAGTAATGTTAATTCGATTGATCAATTTTTTCATCTCAAAACGAGCAGTAACGTCTGTCTTCAGCACCTCAAACAAGTCCTCTTCAAATACAAATTTTTTCACTTGCTGAAGGAGTTCATTATAGGAAGATTCATTAGCACTAGCACCTGATAGGGTCGAAGCCCCAAATGATCTTTTGTCATAAGAAGACTCCATTAGAGCCATCATCAATTTCACATACTTGAGGGGATCGCCCTTCTTTAGTGCTATCTTTTCCTCCTCAGTGAATGGTGGAGTCAGAATGGGATTTTGGAACTGGTCGAGCCTGTGTTCTTGGTACATCAGTTGCATCAAGATGTGTTGGATGGGTGTCCTCAGGTTGTTGTTCGACCTCCTCCATTTCCTCATCATCACGAAAGTATGTCTCGATCCCATTTGAACACTGCTCTTTGTCCTTGATATAATTTGCAGGAAATTGAGACCTTTTTGAAGGAGAATTACTGGGAGTACTTTCAGAGTCTTCGTCTTCCTCCATTATTTGCTTACCAGATTCTGGTAAGACATCTTTTCCAGGAGAGGAAGTCTCTTATTCGACTTAGACATCACCTGCTTTAGGTTGATGAACCCCAGTCGAAGACCCCTTGCTTTGGACAACACCACTGGATAAGGGAGGAGGCGAAGGAGTCTCTGTATTCAAAGGAGCATCTTGGTTAATAGTGGAAACAGGAGGAGTAGTTGATTTATCCTGCAGACAGAAAGAAGATGTTAGGTCAAGAGAAATTTGAGAAAGAAGTGAAAAGACTGAAATAAATATGTACCTTTTGGTCATCAAGATTAGAAGCATTGCTTCCAATATGCTCCGAAATTACAAACCTAGAGGGTGAAGGTTTAACCTCATGTTGAGAGGAGAGAGGATTTTTACTTCAATATCTTTCTGATTGGTAGATTGATATGGGGAATCTTTCGATGCTGTGGATTTATTTTGTTTCTTCTTGGCCTTGAAGGGAGAAAGGAGGACATCTTCATCATCGTCTTCAGGGATCACTATTGCTTCTTCATTGGGATTTTTTTTTCTTTGGTCTTTGAGGAGGCAAACCCCTACCCTAAAAAAATGCAATGATTATAGTCAGAGAATACAAAAGGGTAAGAAGGATTCTTAGAATTAGTGCCTTTGCACTCTTTGCCACTTTTCTGGAGAAGCACCCTTTGCAAAAGGAGCTCCCTGACTGGAAGAAGTTGTTGGCTTTGAGGTAGTAGTCGAATCCTCCTTCACTGCAGGTTTTTATTTCTTTATGGTTTTCCTTTCAACAACTAGAAAACACTATCAAGGTTAGTCAAATGCTCAAAATTGAGAAGTTTCCTAAAAATACAATTAAAAGGACCAATGAATCCTTTGGTTCCAAACCTTCACGTGTCGGAGACACAATAGAGACTGCTGATAAATCATAGTGAAAGAAACCTTTGAAACTGTCCAGAGTACACTTAGTCGAAACTACTCTCTTAGTAGGTTTTTGGGAATCATTTTTAACTCATTAAAAGTATTGCCACAAGTGAACCAATCTGGATAGGGTGGAAAGAACGCCAGACCAAAATTAACACTAGGAAATTTTGGAAATTTTGGTGGTTGCACTTCAAAAGCAAAATCATACCTATGTTCAGGTTTTACAGAAGAGGGAATCTTTAAACGTGGAAGTTTCTTTGTAAATTTTTCTTTCAAAACAACTACTTAATGGAAGACAGTTCAACTAAGATTAGTTGGATCATAGACAGTTTCAAATAATTTCTGGAAAGCCTGGATTTCCTTGGTGTGCGTTAGTTTACATTTTGGGACGTTTTCCTGCACAAGGAAAAACGTTTTAGTTAAACGTTCATTTATTTAAGCAGTATCAAACATGTTGTTCAAATAGAAGTTGGTCCACCAGGTGTAGAAGCCATTGGTCATATAGAAGGTAGGTTGATAGGGAGTGAGACTAAATTTAGAAAAGTTGGCATGGTATTCTTGGTGTTTCTTGATGTCTCGAACAGAGTAATCCACACCTGCAATACAAATCTCACTTTTTCAAGTGAAGAGAGATTCAAGGATGAGTTGGAACAATCCAAACTACCGAGAGACAAAATTGGGCTGATAAGCCAGGAATCAAACATAGCTTTTCACTGGCAAAATACTGGAGACTAGGAGTCTAGAAAGATGAAATGCGCACCATATGTTTTCAATATCAGTATCTGCATTCTTCATAGCGTCTTCAATTGACGAAGTAAACCAGGAAGCACCATGAGTTCGATTGAAGAAAGGAGCCATAGAGGGGGTAAAATTGTGATGTTTCGAGAACATCAGCATGTATTTGGTGAGGCAAACTTGAAGGTTTTCAGCATCATCATTGGGATTTAGTTGTAAAAGTTTAGTAACTTCAATGCTTCGACCTGCTATTTCAGGGTCCTTTTCGTCAACAGTTCCAACAGTTCGAAGAGAAGGTTCGAAAGTGGCATTTATCCACAGTTGAAGAAGCCAATAGGATCTAGATAAAAGTAGGTTGGTGCCTGCTTCATAATCCTAAAGTTTGGCAGTAGCAACCCCTAAACTTTTATACAGGCTAGCTAGAACTAACTCACTCAAACACACCTTTCGACCAAAATGTAACTGGTTTGCTAGGGTCATAAATCTCTTGGCTACTTGCAAAGATTTACAGCAAAAACTGAATTTGGATAACCATAAGGCTAGGAAAGCTATGTGTTCAACGTCAGAAACATCTTCACCATCAACATGATACATGTTTATATAAGTGCTCAAAGAAGCATTTTTGGCATTGAAGTCAATGGTGTTTTCAGACTCCAAATAAGGATCAAAAGTCTCTCCAGTAGGAGGAAGTCCGGTGATAGCAGCAATATCGAAGAAAGTTGGGGTTATCATCCCACAAGGGAGATGAAAAGTATTGTAAGTATTATCCCAGAAATACAGGGACGCTAGCAAAAAAGGTTGACAATAGCTAAAACCTAGTTTCGACATTTGAATCAAGTCGAAGATTCCTAATTCTTTCCAAACCTGTGCTTTTTTATTTTCAACCTTAGTAAGCCAATCTAAATAGGAATTATCTAAGGTTGGGCATGATCGAAAGGGTCTAAAACTTTCAGTTATATAATCTAGTTGGAAATCTTCTCTCTCCGCCTTAGGGTTTGAAGGAACATCCTCAGAGGTTTTATCCTTAGAAGATTTTTTGGGCTTCTTAGTGGAGTTTTCAATGTTCTCCTTGGGGGGGTACAATTTTGTTTTCCAAGGGTTTGGTAACATGATAAGTTGGAAAAAACTCTACATACTTTTCTAAGTTTCCTGTAGAGATCAAGGGTTTACCAGAGAGCAGAGAAGGGATTAGTACCTGGGAAACATAAATAGCTTTTTGTTCCTGAGTAAGTTTTGGAGGCGTGATAAACTCTTGATTTCCAGAAGTAACGATTTTGCTGGTTGGTACACTATGAAAATATGAACTTTTGAACACTCCAGACTTCTCAACATGCTTGGAATCCTGTTTGGCAGAAGACATTGTTGCAGATTTGAAAAATTGATGAAGCTTTCAAGAGAAATGGGAGCGTAAATCAAAGAAAATGTGAAGATTTATGGCTTTGTAAAAGAAGAAAGAGAAAAAGTAAAAGAGATGACCTTTTATAGTGGTCAGTGGAAGAGTTGGAGGTTACACCTCAAGGAGTTAGTGGGGCACGTGTCAGCATCTTGTGAAGATAGGTGAAATACCACTATTCATTTTCTTGGAAGTTGATACATAATGATGTTTAAACTGCTGCATGCACGTCTTGATGACACGTTTTGGAAAAGTAGTCATGATTAACTGTGACGTCAAGAATTAAAGGAAAATGAAAGGTTGCTAGTCAAAATCTGGTGATTACAAGAAATGCCTATTTATGCACTAATTCGAAATAGACATTTATTAGGGGAAATTTGTTAGCTGAAGATTTCGACATTTGATGAAAGTTGATTTGAGAAAATCATGTTTCAAAGGATGGCATGAAACTTGTCCTTATAAGGTTATTTTATAAAGTTTATTCTTATAGTTCGATATGTCGAAGTGCAAATCAGAGTCAAAATAATGAAATCATATTTCAAGATATGTGAAGATCGCTTCGACAACCACGTTAGATGAATTCGAAGCTTCGAGCGGGAAAAGTTTGAAATTCAAACTGATGGGTTTTCGCTAGGAGGACGCATGGAAGCGTCAGAACGTATGCGTTTGAAAACGGAAAACATGACGTGATCTCATAGAAAGACCGTTAGGATCGAATTAGTATAAATAGGAGTCTTAAATGTTAGGATTCAAGAGTGTTCACATTGTATACAAATCATTTAATACTCAAAGTACCGGAGCGAGAGAAAATAATTTGCTGATAACGTATGTGTAAGAACATCATCCGTTTATTTAAAGTCATTTTCTCAATACAAAGTTACTTTAATCACTTTCTTATTCTTTTTCGTTTCCAGTCAAGTCTTTAACAAATTTTGTTGAACTTTCATTATTAGCATTGTCTTTACATTCTTGCAAATATCCAGATCATTTCCTTTAAGTTACATTTAGGATTTATAGTCAAATTTCAATATCTTAGGATAATCATAATTACCTAGAAAGATCTTGTTATTATTCATATAATGTCAAACTTTGAGTCAGATTGTAAAAACACTAAGACACATGTCCTAGGATCAATCTAGTTGATCCTATAAGTTACCAAAGTGTAGAGTTTAGAAGACTAGCGGTTGTTTGTCAAAAATCACTAGTAAACACACATATCAAGTAACCTTCAACTATTTTCAATGACAAATTAAACTACGCTTCGACTTTCATTCTTATAATTGTATTCAAGTATGAGTATAAAGAATATGAGTCGATCGTATATTTAAATCATAGAGATTAGTTTAAAGGTTTATTCTTAATTTTTATATTAATAATAATCATAAAGTTACTTATGAACCTAACAATTTTGGAGTCTTTCGATTCATACCAAGTTGTTCAATCTACTTAGTTGCACTTAACCCATCAATAGACCCAACAACCTTATCAAAATATTTTAATGTAATAGTGGTTAAAGTTTACAATTGTTTCATATTTTAATATATAATATTCATTTTACTTGACATACATGAATTTAAGAGTCATAGTTATTACATGAAGAATTAAAAATTACGTATTTTTTAAACAAACATATTTGTGGTGTAATGTGTATAGTTGATTAGTGGTTTTGATGATTGATATACATAGCTTCAATGTCATATTAAGTATATGAAAATGAATGAAAACAAATTATGAATGATTTACCTACTATTTTAAATTTTATTTGTCGTGTCATACAGTTAGTTAATAGTTGTCTTACTGATTTATATGATTATAAATTTACAATAGTCATATCAAATACATGCCATTTAAAAAAAAAAAATTGTATATGATTTTTCTAATATAAATGTTTTATGTTAGTTAAATTTAATAACATATTATTTATGTTTTCCATCCTTTCTTTAAAATCTCACCATCTTTTCAACTCTCTTTAATATACTTTCTTTAAGATCTCTCTATCTTTTCAACTCTTTAATATTTTTGTATTCAGTTTCTTGGTTCAGCAATTTAACAATCTTTAATTATACAAGTCTCAACATACAGATCAAATTTTCTTTCTGGCTTATTCTCTTTCTATTAAAATAATTATGTTTAAAACTTTTTTTAATCAACTTTTATATTATAAAATGTTGAGTTTGTTGAGAAATCTTTTAGCCAAATTTATATAAAAAAACACGTGCCTAGTTCCAAAACTAATATTTTTTTATTAATTACTTAAAAAAAAAATATAGAAAAGTTAAATTTTCTAATTAAGGGTATTTTTAGTATTTATAAAATTCTAAAGAAATCAAAGATTTCAAATATATTTATTCAAATATTAATTATGTAGAAAAATATTTAATGACTGACTCATAAAACTATGAAATAAAATAACTAGTTGGGACTCATCTTCGTAGGATAAATACCAATAGAAAGATAAAAGGTTGAAATGCAAAATTTTAGAGTGGAATCTTTTATATACATCTTTTATGTTCTCTTGATGTTTGTTTACAAACGATTCCTCCAATAAAATTTTATATCTTATTTTTATTAATTTTACATTTTATTTTTATTAATTTTACATTTTATTTTTATTAATTTTACTATTGTTTTTATTAATTTTGCATTTTATTTTTACTAATTTTGTCTCTTGTTTTACGAATTTTATTCTTGATTTTATCTAAAAATACACTATTAAGTTGAAAAAATACAAAGAAATTAAGAATTAAACCCGAGCACATGTTCGGGCTAGCTGAACTATAAGACCACCCCTGACAACATCTTAGAAAATATATATTTTCTCTTTAATTAAAACATAAACTAAATCTAATATAATTTAGATTATAAAAACTAAAGTAATCAACTCATTATCCATTGGAAGATTAAAAGACATATATCACATTTTTTATAAAAAGATTCAAATAAGTAAAAAAAAGGAATATAAAATAAATTAAGGAGAAAAAATGCCTTCGATATCTTGCATCTAATTTAAGAATGAGTGAACCATATTCATATAGATGTTTCTTTTATTCTACTATTGCATCCGTTTTTGTTCACATTTTTCTTGAAGTCCTCTTTCAACCAATAGATTTCATACTGTTAACTCCTCTTCATCAAGTACTAAATCAACTCTTGAAGATGGTCGTTCATAGATAACAAACTCCCTTAATTTTTTGGCATCTAACTTATTTATCTTTTGTTATTTTTTCTTCTTTATATAAGATAGTTTATTTATTATAAGTCTCATTTTTCTGCTCAGTCTAGAACTTCCTTCTACATGTAAAATTTCAAAAATATTTTCTCTTATTCAATAAAAGAGTAGATCTTTTCAACTTTGCAAAAGCGGTTAGCACTTTTATAAAACACATTATTTGTATTATAATTCTTTTCTTCTGATCACAACTAGAGACAAATATGACAATGGCGTAATCTTCTGATAACTTTGCAGCGAATTATATTCAATAGACATGTTACCATGATCAATGGTTCAAAAATTGATATTTTTTAAAAATGGTAGAGATATGAAAAGTCCGTTATCATCAAATAATGGTCGCAGACACTTATACACGCTTTTGACATATGGTTTTATTTGCTTTGGAGTTGAAGGTTTTGGAGTGAAAAAACTATATCTTTCTTTAATTGTGTTGGCAAAAATACACTAATCAATTTATCATTCATTTTTAATTTGTAATTTAATATTTTATTATCTGAAATCTTTTAATTAACTAATTAATACCTAATTCAATATTTATCAGAAATCTTTTAATCAATTAATTTTTAACTAACTTAACTCATCATCTATTGGAAGATTAAAAGACATATATATCACATTTTTTATAAAAAGATTCAAATATGTAAAAAAACACAATATGAAATAAATTAAGGAGAAAACATGTCTTCGATATCTTGCATCTGATTTAAGAATGAGTGAACCATATTCATATAGATGTTTCTTTTATTCTTCTATTGCATCCGTTTTTGTTCACATTTTTCTTCAACTCCTCTTTTAACCAATAGATTTCAAACTATTAATTCCTCTTCATCAAGTACTAAATAAACTCTTGAAGATGGTCGTTTATACATAACAAACTCCCTTTATTTTTTGGAATCTACCTAATCTATCTTTTGTTGTTTTTTCTTCTTTATATAAGATAGTTTATTTATTATAAGTCTCATTTTTCTGCCCAGTCTAGAACTTCCTTCTACATGTAAAATTTCAAAATATTGTGTCTTTTTCAACAAAAGACTAGTTCTTTTCAAATTTGCAAAAGGGGTTAGCACTTTTATAAAACACATTATTTGTATTATAATTATTTTCTTCTGATCACAACTAGAGACAAATATGAAAATGGAGTAATCTTCCGATAACTTTGCAGAGAATTATATTCAATGCCACGTTACCATGATCAATGACACAAAAATTGATATTTTCTAAAAATGGTAGAGATATGAAAAGTCCATTATCATCAAATAATGGTCGCAGACACCTATACACTCTTTTGAGATATGGATTTGTTTGCTTCGGAGTTGAAGGTTTTGGAGTGAAAAAACTATATCTTTCTTTAATTGTGTTGGCTAAAATACACTAATCAATTTGTCATTCATTTATAATTTGTAATTTAATATTTTATTATCTGAATTCTTTTAATTAACTAATTATTGACTAATTTAATATATATCAAAAATCTTTTAATCAATTAATTTTTAACTAACTTAACTCATTATCCATTGGAAGATTAAAAGACATATATCACATTTTTTATAAAAAGATTCAAATATGTAAAAAACAGAATATGAAATAAATTAAGGAGAAAACAAGCCTTCGATATCTTGCATCTGATTTAAGAATGATTGAACAATATTCATAAAGATGTTTCTTTTATTCTTCTATTGCATCTGTTTTTGTTCACCTTTTTCTTCAAGTCCTCTTTCAACCAATAATTTTCATACTCTTAATTCCTCTTCATCAAGTACTACATAAAGTCTTGAAGATGGTCGTTTATAGATAACTAACTACCTTTATTTTTTAAAATCTAACTTATTTATCTTTTGTTTTTTTTTTCTTCTTTATATAAGATAATTTATTTATTATAAGTCTCATTTTTCTGCCCAGTCTAGAACTTCCTTCTACATGTAAAATTTCGAAATAATTTCTTTTTTTCAACAAAAGACTAGATCTTTTCAACTTTGCAAAATGGGTTAGCACTTTTATAAAACACATTATTTGTATTATAATTCTTTTCTTCTGATCACAAAAAGAGACAAATATGACAATGGAGTAATCTTCTGATAACTTTGCAGAGAATTATATTTAATGACATGTTACCATGATCAATGGTTCAAAAATTGATATTTTCTAAAAATGGTAGAGATATGAAAAGTCCATTATCATCAAATAATGGTCGCAAACACTTATACGCTCTTTTGACATATGGTTTTATTTGTTTCGGAGTTGAAGGTTTTGGAGTGAAAAAACTATATCTTTCTTTAATTGTGTTGGCTAAAATACATTAATCAATTTGTCAATCATTTTTAATTTGTAATTTAATATTTTATTATCTGAAATCTTTTAATTAACTAATTATTAACTAATTTAATATTTATCAAAAATATTTTAATCAATTAATTTTTAACTAACTTAACTCATCATCCATTGGAAGATTAAAAGACATATATCATATTTTTTATAAAAAGATTCAAATATGTAAAAAAACAGAATATTAAATAAATTAAGGAGAAAACATGCCTTCAATATCTTGCATCTGATTTAAGAATGAGTGAACCATATTCATATAGATGTTTCTTTTATTCTTCTATTGCATCCATTTTTGTTCAGATTTATCTTCAAGTCCTCTTTCAACCAATAGATTTCATACTGTTAATTCCTCTTCATCAAGTACTAAATCAACTCTTGAAGATGGTCGTTTATAGATAACAAACTCCCTTTATTTTTTGGTATCTAACTTATTTATCTTTTGTTGTTTTTTCTTCTTTATATAAGATAGTTTATTTATCATAAGTCTCATTTTTCTGCCCAGTCTAGAACTTCCTTCTACATGTAAAATTTCAAAATATTGTGTCTTTTTCAACAAAAGACTAGATCTTTTCAACTTTGCAAAAGTGGTTAGCACTTTTATAAAACACATTATTTGTATTATAATTATTTTCTTCTGATCACAACTAGAGACACATATGACAATGGAGTAATCTTTCTGATAACTTTGCAGAGAATTATATTCAATGGCACGTTACCATGATCAATGGTTCAAAAATTGATATTTTCTAAAAATGGTAGAGATATGAAAAGTCCATTATCATCAAATAATGGTCGCAGACACTTATACGCTCTTTTCACATATGGATTTGTTTGCTTCAGAGTTGAAGGTTTTGGAGTGAAAAAACTATATCTTTCTTTAATTGTGTTGGCTAAAATACACTAATCAATTTGTCTTTCATTTATAATTTGTAATTTAATATTTTATTATCTGAATTCTTTTAATTAACTAATTATTGAATAATTTAATATTTATCAAAAATATTTTAATCAATTAATTTTAACTAACTTAACTCATTATCCATTGGAAGATTAAAAGACATATATCACATTTTTTATAAAAAGATTCAAATATGTAAAAAACAGAATATGAAATAAATTAAGGAGAAAACAAGCCTTCGATATCTTGCATCTGATTTAAGAATGATTGAACAATATTCATAAAGATGTTTCTTTTATTCTTCTATTGAATCCGTTTTTGTTCACATTTTTCTTCAAGTCCTCTTTAAACCAATAGATTTCATATTATTAATTCCTCTTCATCAAGTACTAAATCAACTCTTGAAGATGGTCGTTTATAGATAACAAACTCCCTTTATTTTTTGGAATCTAACTAATTTATCTTTTGTTGTTTTTTCTTCTTTATATAAGATAGTTTATTTATTATAAATTTCATTTTTCTGCCCAGTCTAGAACTTCCTTCTACATGTAAAACTTCAAAATATTGTCTCTTTTTCAACAAAAGACTAGATCTTTTCAACTTTGCAAAAGGGGTTAGAACTTTTATAAAACACATTATTTGTATTATAATTCTTTTCTTCTGATCACAACTAGAGACAAATATGACAATGGAGTAATCTTTCTGATAACTTTGCAGCGAATTATATTCAATGGCACGTTACCATGATCAATGGTTCAAAAATTGATATTTTCTAAAAATGGTAGAGATATGAAAAGTCCATTATCATCAAATAATGGTCGCAGACACTTATACGCTCTTTTGACATATGGATTTGTTTTCTTTGGAGTTGAAGGTTTTGGAGTGAAAAAACTATATCTTTCTTTAATTGTGTTGGCTAAAATACACTAATCAATTTGTCATTCATTTATAATTTGTAATTTAATATTTTATTATCTGAATTCTTTTAATTAACTAATTATTGACTAATTTAATTTTTATCAAAAATCTTTTAATCAATTAATTTTTAACTAACTTAACTCATCATCCATTGGAAGATTAAAAGAAATATATCACATTTTTTTATAAAAAGATTCAAATATGTAAAAAAAACAGAATATGAAATAAATTAAGGAGAAAACATGCCTTCGATATGTTGCATCTGATTTAAGAATGAGTGAACCATATTCATATAGATGTTTCTTTTATTCTTCTACTGCATCCGTTTTTGTTCACATTTTTCTTCAAGTCCTCTTTCAACCAATAGATTTCATACTGTTAATTCCTCTTCATCAAGTACTACATAATGTCTTGAAGATGGTCGTTTATAGATAACTAACTCCCTTTATTTTTTGAAATCTAACTTATTTATCTTTTGTTGTTTTTTATTCTTTATATAAGATAGTTTATTTATTATAAGTCTCATTTTTCAGCTCAGTCTAGAACTTCCTTCTACATGTAAAATTTCAAAAATATTGTCTCTTTTTCAACAAAAGACTAGATCTTTTCAACTTTGCAAAATGGGTTAGCACTTTCATAAAACACACTATTTGTATTATAATTCTTTTCTTCTCATCACAAATAGAGACAAATATGACAATGGAGTAATCGTCTGATAACTTTGCAGAGAATTATATTCAATGACAGTGTACCATGATCAATGTTTCAAAAATTGATATTTTCTAAAAATGGTAGAGATATGAAAAGTTCATTAACATCAAATAATGGTCGCAGACACTTATACGCTCTTTTGACATATGGTTTTATTTGCTTCGGAGTTTAAGGTTTTGGAGTGAAAAAACTATATCTTTCTTTAATTGTGTTAGCCAAAATACACTAATCAATTTGCCATTCATTTTTAATTTGTAATTTAACATTTTATTATCTGAAATCTTTTAATTAACTAATTATTAACTAATTTAATATTTATCAAAAATATTTTAATCAATTAATTTTTAACTAACTTAACTCATCATCCATTGGAAGATTTAAAGAAATATATCACATTTTTTATAAAAAGATTTAAATATGGAAAAAACAGAATATGAAATAAATTAAGGAGAAAACATGCCTTCGATATCTTGCATCTGATTTAAGAATGATTGAACCATATTCATATAGATGTTTCTTTGATTCTTCTATTGCATCCGTTTTTGTTCACATTTTTCTTCAACTCCTCTTTCAACCAATAAATTTCATACTTTTAATTCCTCTTCATCAAGTACTAAATAAACTATTGAAGATGGTCGTTTATAGATAACAAACTCCCTTAATTTTTTGGCATCTAACTTATTTATCTTTTGTTATTTTTTCTTATTTATATAAGATAGTTTATTTATTATAAGTCTCATTTTTATGCTCAGTCAAGAACTTCCTTCTACATGTAAAATTTCAAAAATATTTTCTCTTTTTCAACAAAAGACTAGATCTTTTCAACTTTGCAAAAGCGGTTAGCACTTTTATAATACAAATTATTTGTATTATAATTCTTTTCTTCTGATCACAACTAGAGACTAATATGACAACGGAGTAATCTTCTGATAACTTTGCATAGAATACTATTCAAAGGCATGTTACCATTATCAATGGTTCAAAAATTGATATTTTCTAAAAATGGTAGAGATATGAAAAGTCCGTTATCAACCAATAATGGTCGCAGACACTTATACGCTCTTTTGACATATGGTTTTATTTGCTTCGGAGTTGAAGGTTTTGGAGTGAAAAAACTATATCTTTCTTTAATTGTGTTGGCTAAAATACACTAATCAATTTGTCATTAATTTTTCATTTGTAATTTAATATTTTATTATCTGAAATATTTTAATTAACTAATTATTAACTAATTTAATTATCATCAAAAATCTTTTAATCAATTAATTTTTAACTAACTTAACTCATCATCCATTAGAAGATTAAAAGAAATATATCACATTTTTTATAAAAAGATTCAAATATGTAAAAAACAGAATATGAAATAAATTAAGGAGAAAACATGCCTTAGATATCTTGCATCTGATTTAAGAATGATTGAACAATATTCATAAAGATGTTTCTTTTATTCTTCTATTGCATCCGTTTTTGTTCACCTTTTTCTTCAAGTCCTCTTTCTACCAATAAATTTCATACTCTTAATTCCTCTTCATCAAGTACTACATAAAGTCTTGAAGATGGTCGTTTATAGATAACTAACTCCCTTTATTTTTTGAAATCTAACTTATTTATCTTTTGTTGTTTTTTCTTCTTTATATAAGATAGTTTATTTATTATAAGTCTCATTTTTCTGCCCAGTCTAGAACTTCCTTCTACATGTAAATTTTCAAAATATTTTCTCTTTTTCAACAAAAGACTAGATCTTTTCAACTTTGCAAAAGGGGTTAGCACTTTTATAAAACACATTATTTGTATTATAATTCTTTTCTTCTGATTACAACTAGAGACAAATATGACAATGGAGTAATCTTCTGATAACTTTGCAGAGAATTATATTCAATGACATGTTACCATGATCAATGGTTCAAAAATTGATATTTTCTAAAAATGGTAGAGATATGAAAAGTCCATTATCATCAAATAATGGTCGCAGACACTTATACGCTCTTTTTACATATGGTTTTATTTGCTTCAAAGTTGAAGGTTTTGGAGTGAAAAAACTATATCTTTCTTTAATTGTGTTGGCTAAAATACATTAATCAATTTGTCATTCATTTTTAATTTGTAATTTAATATTTTATTATCCTAAATCTTTTAATTAACTAATTAATAACTAATTTAATATTGATCAAAAATATTTTAATCAATTTATTTTTAACCAACTTAACTCATCATCCATTGGAAGATTAAAAGGCATATATCACATTTTTTATAAAAAGATTCAAATAGGTAAAAAAACAGAATATGAAATAAATTAAGGATAAAACATGCCTTCGATATCTTGCATCTGATTTAAGAATGAGTGAACCATATTCATATAGATGTTTCTTTTATTCTTCTATTGCATCCGTTTTTGTTCACATTTTTCTTCAAGTCCTCTTTCAACCAATAGATTTCATACTGTTAATTCCTCTTCATCAAGTACTAAATTAACTCTTAAAGATGGTCGTTTATAGATAACAAACTCCCTTTATTTTATGGAATCTAACTAATTTATCTTTTGTTGTTTTTTCTTCTTTATATAAGATAGTTTATTTATTATAAGTCTCATTTTTCTGCCCAGTCTAGAACTTCCTTCTACATGTGAAATTTCAAAATATTTTCTCTTTTTCAACAAAAGACTAGATCTTTTCAACTTTGCAAAAGGGTTTATCAATTTTATAAAACACATTATTTGTATTATAATTATTTTCTTCTGATCACAACTAGAGACCAATATGACAATGGAGTAATCTTCTGATAACTTTGCAGAGAATTATATTCAATGACATGTTACCATGATCAATGGTTCAAAAATTGATATTTTCTAAAAATGGTAGAGATATGAAAAGTCCATTATCATCAAATAATGGTCGCAGACACTTATACGCTCTTTTTACATATGGTTTTATTTGCTTCGGAGTTGAAGGTTTTGGAGTGAAAAAACTATATCTTTCTTTAATTGTGTTGACTAAAATACACTAATCAATTTGTCATTCATTTTTAATTTGTAATTTAATATTTAATTATCTGAAATCTTTTATTTAACTAATTATTAACTAATTTAATATTTATCATAAATCTTTTAATCAATTAATTTTTAACTAACTTAACTCATCATCCATTGGAAGATTAAAGACATATATCACATTTTTTATAAAAAGATTCAAATATGTAAAAAACAGAATATGAAATAAATTAAGGAGAAAACATGCCTTCGATATCTTGCATCTGATTTAAGAATGAGTGAACCATATTCATATATATGTTTCTTTTATTCTTCTATTACATCCGATTTTGTTCACATTTTTCTTCTAGTCCTCTTTCAACCAATAGAATTCATACTGTTAATTCCTCTTCATCAAGTACTACATAAAGTCTTGAAGATGGTCGTTTATAGATTACTAACTCCCTTTATTTTTTGAAATCTAACTTATTTATCTTTTGTTGTTGTTTCATCTATATATAAGATAGTTTATTTATTATAAGTCTCATTTTTCTGCCCAATCTAGAACTTCCTTCTACATGTAAAATTTCAAAATATTTTCTCTTTTTCAACAAAAGACTAGATATTTTCAACTTTGCAAAAGGGGTTAGCACTTTTATAAAACACATTATTTATATTATAATTCTTTTCTTCTGATCACAACTAGAGACAAATACTACAATGGAGTAATCTTCTGATAACTTTGCAGAGAATTATATTCAATGACATGTTACCATGATCAACTGTTCAAAATTTGATATTTTCTAAAAATGGTAGAGATATGAAAAGTCCATTATCATCAAATAATGGTCGCAGACACTTATACACTCTTTTTACATATGGTTTTATTTGCTTCAGAGTTGAAGGTTTTGGAGTGAAAAAACTATATCTTTCTTTAATTGTGTTGGCTAAAATACATTAATCAATTTGTCATTCATTTTTAATTTGTAATTTAATATTTTATTATCCTAAATCTTTTAATTAACTAATTATTAACTAATTTAATATTTATCAAAAATGTTTTAATCAATTAATTTTTAACTAACTTAACTCATCATCCATTGGAAGATTAAAAGACATATATCACTTTTTTATAAAAAGATTCAAATATGTAAAAAAACAGAATATGAAATAAATTAAGGAGAAAACATGCCTTCGATATCTTGCATCTGTTTTAAGAATGAGTGAACCATATTCATATAGATGTTTCTTTTATTCTTCTATTGCATCCGATTTTGTTCAAATTTTTCTTCATGTCCTCTTTCAACCAATAGATTTCATACTGTTAATTCCGCTTCATCAAGTACTAAATGAACTCTTGAAGATGGTCCTTTATAGATAACAAACTCCCTTTATTTTTTGGAATATAACTAATTTATCTTTTGTTGTTTTTTCTTCTTTATATAAGATAGTTTATTTATTATAAGTCTCATTTTTTTACTCAGTCTAGAACTTCCTTCAACATGTAAAATTTCAAAAATATTTTCTATTTTTCAACAAAAGACTAGATCTTTTCAACTTTGCAAAATGGGTTAGCACTTTTATAAAATACATTGTTTGTATTATAATTCTTTTCTTCTGATCACAACTAGAGACAAATATGACAATGAAGTAATCTTCTGATAATTTTGCAGAGAATTATATTCAATGACATGTTACCATGATCAATGGTTCAAAAATTGATATTTTCTAAAAATGGTAGAGATATGAAAAGTCCATTATCATCAAATAATGGTCGCAGACACTTATACGCTCTTTTGACATATGGTTTTATTTTCTTCGGAGTTGAAGGTTTTGGAGTGAAAAAACTATATCTTTCTTTAATTGTGTTGGCTAAAATACACTAATCAATTTGTCATTCATTTTTAATTTGTAATTTAATATTTTATTATCTGAAATCTTTTATTTAACTAATTATTAACTAATATAATATTTATCATAAATCTTTTAATCAATTAATTTTTAACTAACTTAACTCATCATCCATTGGAAGATTAAAATACATATATCACATTTTTTATAGAAAGATTTAAATATGTAAAAAACAGAATATGAAATAAATTAAGGAGAAAACATGCCTTCAATATCTTGCATCTGATTTAAGAATGATTGAACAGTATTCATAAAGATGTTTCTTTTATTCTTGTATTGCATCCATTTTTGTTCACCTTTTTCTTCAAGTCTTCTTTCAACCAATAAATTTCATACTCTTAATTCCTCTTCATCAAGTACTACATAAAGTCTTGAAGATGGTCGTTTATAGATAAGTAACTCCCTTTATTTTTTGAAATCTAACTTATTTATCTTTTGTTGTTGTTTCTTCTTTATATAAGATAGTTTGTTTATTATAAGTCTCATTTTTCTGCCCAGTCTAGAACTTCCTTCTACATGTAAAATTTCAAAATATTTTCTCTTTTTCAACAAAAGACTAGATCTTTTCAACTTTGCAAAAGGGGTTAGCACTTTTATAAAACACATTATTTGTTTTATAATTCTTTTCTTCTGATCACAACTAGAGACAAATATGACAATGAAGTAATCTTCTGATAATTTTGCAGAGAATTATATTCAATGACATGTTACCATGATCAATGGTTCAAAAATTGATATTTTCTAAAAATGGTAGAGATATGAAAAGTCCATTATCATCAAATAATGGTCGCAGACACTTATACGCTCTTTTGACATATGGTTTTATTTTCTTCGGAGTTGAAGGTTTTGGAGTGAAAAAACTATATCTTTCTTTAATTGTGTTGGCTAAAATACACTAATCAATTTGTCATTCATTTTTAATTTGTAATTTAATATTTTATTATCTTAAATCTTTTATTTAACTAATTATTAACTAATATAATATTTATCATAAATATTTTAATCAATTAATTTTTAACTAACTTAACTCATCATCCATTGAAAGATTAAAATACATATATCACATTTTTTATAGAAAGATTTAAATATGTAAAAAACAGAATATGAAATAAGTTAAGGAGAAAACATGCCTTCAATATCTTGCATCTGATTTAAGAATGATTGAACAGTATTCATAAAGATGTTTCTTTTATTCTTGTATTGCATCCATTTTTGTTCACCTTTTTCTTCAAGTCTTCTTTCAACCAATAAATTTCATACTCTTAATTCCTCTTCATCAAGTACTACATAAAGTCTTGAAGATGGTCGTTTATAGATAAGTAACTCCCTTTATTTTTTGAAATCTAACTTATTTATCTTTTGTTTTTGTTTCTTCTTTATATAAGATAGTTTGTTTATTATAAGTCTCATTTTTCTGCCCAGTCTAGAACTTCCTTCTACATGTAAAACTTCAAAATATTTTCTCTTTTTCAACAAAAGACTAGATCTTTTCAACTTTGCAAAAGGGGTTAGCACTTTTATAAAACACATTATTTGTTTTATAATTCTTTTCTTCTGATCACAACTAGAGACAAATATGACAATGGAGTAATCTTCTGATAACTTTACAGAGAATTATATTCAGTGACATGTTACCATGATCAATGGTTCAAAAATTGATATTTTCTAAAAATGGTAGAGATATGAAAAGTCCATTATCATCAAAAAATGGTCGCAGAAACTTATACGCTCTTCTTACATATGGTTTTATTTGCTTCGGAGTTGAAGGTTTTGGAGTGAAAAAACTATATCTTTCTTTAATTGTGTTGGCTAAAATACATTAATCAATTTATCATTCATTTTTAATTTGTAATTTAATATTTTATTATCCTTAATCTTTTAATTAACTAATTATTAACTAATTTAATATTTATCAAAAATATTTTAATCAATTAATTTCTAACTAACTTAACTCATCATCCATTGGAAGATTAAAAGACATATATCACATTTTTTATAAAAAGATTCAAATATGTAAAAAAAAACAGAATATGAAATAAATTAAGGAGAAAACATGTCTTCGATATCTTGCATCTGATTTAAGAATGAGTGAACCATATTCATATAGAGGTTTCTTTTATTCTTCTATTGCATCTGTTTTTGTTCACATTTTTCTTCAAGACCTCTTTCAACCAATAGATTTCATACTGTTAATTCCTCTTCATCAAGTACTAAATTAACTCTTGAAGATGGTCGTTTATAGATAACAAACTCCCTTTATTTTTTGGAATCTAACTAATTTATCTTTTGTTGTTTTTTCTTCTTTATATAACATAGTTTATTTATTATAAGTCTCATTTTTTTTGCTCAGTCTAGAACTTCCTTCTACATGTAAAATTTCAAAAATATTTTCTCTTTTTCAACAAAAGACTAGATCTTTTCAACTTTGCAAAATGGGTTAGCACTTTTATAAAATACATTGTTTGTATTATAATTCTTTTCTTCTGATCACAACTAGAGACAAATATGACAATGAAGTAATCTTCTGATAACTTTGCAGAGAATTATATTCAATGACATGTTACCATGATCAATGGTTCAAAAATTGATATTTTCTAAAAATGGTAGAGATATGAAAAGTCCATTATCATCAAATAATGGTCGCAAACACTTATACGCTCTTTTCACATATGGATTTGTTTGCTTCAGAGTTGAAGGTTTTGGAGTGAAAAAACTATATCTTTCTTTAATTGTGTTGGCTAAAATACACTAATCAATTTGTCTTTCATTTATAATTTGTAACTTAATATTTTATTATCTGAATTCTTTTAATTAACTAATTATTGAATAATTTAATATTTATCAAAAATATTTTAATCAATTAATTTTTAACTAACTTAACTCATTATCCATTGGAAGATTAAAAGACATATATCACATTTTTTATAAAAAGATTCAAATATGTAAAAAACAGAATATGAAATAAATTAAGGAGAAAACAAGCCTTCGATATCTTGCATCTGATTTAAGAATGATTGAACAGTATTCATAAAGATGTTTCTTTTATTCTTCTATTGAATCCGTTTTTGTTCACATTTTTCTTCAAGTCCTCTTTAAACCAATAGATTTCATACTGTTAATTCCTCTTCATCAAGTACTAAATCAACTCTTGAAGATGGTCGTTTATAGATAACAAACTCCCTTTATTTTTTGGAATCTAACTAATTTATCTTTTGTTGTTTTTTCTTCTCTATATAAGATAGTTTATTTATTATAAGTCTCATTTTTCTGCCCAGTCTAGAACTTCCTTCTACATGTAAAACTTCAAAATATTGTCTCTTTTTCAACAAAAGACTAGATCTTTTCAACTTTGCAAAAGGGGTTAGAACTTTTATAAAACACATTATTTGTATTATAATTCTTTTCTTCTGATCACAACTAGAGACAAATATGACAATGGAGTAATCTTTCTGATAACTTTGCAGAGAATTATATTCAATGGCACGTTACCATGATCAATGGTTCAAAAATTGATATTTTCTAAAAATGGTAGAGATATGAAAAGTCCATTATCATCAAATAATGGTTGCAGACACTTATACGCTCTTTTGACATATGGATTTGTTTTCTTCTGAGTTGAAGGTTTTGGAGTGAAAAAAATATATCTTTCTTTAATCGTGTTGGCTAAAATACACTAATCAATTTGTCATTCATTTTTAATTTGTAATTTAATATTTAATTATCTGAAATCTTTTATTTAACTAATTATTAACTAATTTAATATTTATCATAAATCTTTTTATCAATTAATTTTTAACTAACTTAACTCATCATCCATTGGAAGATTAAAGACATATATCACATTTTTTATAAAAAGATTCAAATATGTAAAAAACAGAATATGAAATAAATTAAGGAGAAAACATGCCTTCGATATCTTGCATCTGATTTAAAAATGATTGAACAATATTCATAAAGATGTTTCTTTTATTCTTCTATTGCATCCGTTTTTGTTCACCTTTTTCTTCAAGTCCTCTTTCAACCAATAAATTTCATACTTTTAATTCCTCTTCATCAAGTACTACATAAAGTCTTGAAGATGGTGGTTTATAGATAACTAACTCCCTTTATTTTTTGAAATCTAACTCATTTATCTTTTGTTGTGTTTTCTTCTTTATATTAGATAGTTTATTTATTATAAGTCTCATTTTTCTGCCGAGTCTAGAACTTCCTTCTACATGTAAAATTTCAAAATATTTTCTCTTTTTCAACAAAAGACTAGATCTTTTCAACTTTGCAAAAGGGGTTAGCACTTTTATAAAACACATTATTTGTATTATAATTCTTTTCTTCTGATCATAACTAGAGACAAATATGACAATGGAGTAATCTTCTAATAACTTTGCAGAGAATTATATTCAATGACATGTTACCATGATCAATGGTTCAAAAATTGATATTTTCTAAAAATGGTAGAGATATGAAATGTCCATTATCATCAAATAATGGTCGCAGACACTTATACGCTCTTTTTACATATGGTTTTATTTGCTTCGGAGTTGAAGGTTTTGGAGTGAAAAAACTATATCTTTTGTTGGCTAAAATACATTAATCAATTTGTCATTCATTTTTAATTTGTAATTTAATATTTTATTATCCTTAATGTTTTAATTAACTAATTATTAACTAATTTTATATTTATCAAAAATATTTTAATCAATTTATTTTTAACTAACTTAACTCATCATCCATTGGAAGATTAAAAGACATATATCATATTTTTTATAAAAAGATTCAAATATGTAAAAAAACAGAATATGAAATAAATTAAGGAGAAAACATGCCTTCGATATCTTGCATCTGATTTAAGAATGAGTGAACCATATTCATATAGATGTTTCTTTTATTCTTGTATTGCATCCGTTTTTGTTAAGATTTATCTTAAAGTCCTCTTTCAACCAATAGATTTCATACTGTTAATTCCTCTTCGTCAAGTACTAAATCAACTCTTGAAGATGGTCGTTTATAGATAACAAACTCCCTTTATTTTTTGGTATCTAACTTATTTATCTTTTGTTGTTTTTTCTTCTTTATATAAGATAGTTTATTTATTATAAGTCTCATTTTTCTGCCCAGTCTAGAACTTCCTTCTACATGTAAAATTTCAAAATATTGTGTCTTTTTCAACAAAAGACTAGATCTTTTCAACTTTGCAAAAGTGGTTAGCACTTTTATAAAACACATTATTTGTATTATAATTATTTTCTTCTGATCACAACTAGAGACAAATATATAAATGGAGTAATCTTCCGATAACTTTGCAGAGAATTATATTCAATGACATGTTACCATGATCAATGGTTCAAAAATTGATATTTTCTAAAAATGGTAGAGATATGAAAAGTCCATTATCATCAAATAATGGTCGCAGACACTTATACGCTCTTTTCACATATGGATTTGTTTGCTTCAGAGTTGAAGGTTTTGGAGTGAAAAAACTATATCTTTCTTTAATTGTGTTGGCTAAAATACACTAATCAATTTGTCATTCATTTATAATTTGTAATTTAATATTTTATTATCTGAATTCTTTTAATTAACTAATTATTGAATAATTTAATATTTATCAAAAATATTTTAATCAATTAATTTTTAACTAACTTAACTCATTATCCATTGGAAGATTAAAAGACATATATCACATTTTTTATAAAAAGATTCAAATATGTAAAAAACAGAATATGAAATAAATTAAGGAGAAAACAAGCCTTCGATATCTTGGATCTGATTTAAGAATGATTGAACAATATTCATAAAGATGTTTCTTTTATTCTTCTATTGAATCCGTTTTTGTTCACATTTTTCTTCAAGTCCTCTTTAAACCAATAGATTTCATACTGTTAATTCCTCTTCATCAAGTACTAAATCAACTCTTGAAGATGGTCGTTTATAGATAACAAACTCCCTTTATTTTTTGGAATCTAACTAATTTATCTTTTGTTGTTTTTTCTTCTCTATATAAGATAGTTTATTTATTATAAGTCTCATTTTTCTGCCCAGTCTAGAACTTCCTTCTACATGTAAAACTTCAAAATATTGTCTCTTTTTCAACAAAAGACTAGATCTTTTCAACTTTGCAAAAGGGGTTAGAACTTTTATAAAACACATTATTTGTATTATAATTCTTTTCTTCTGATCACAACTAGAGACAAATATGACAATGGAGTAATCTTTCTGATAACTTTGCAGAGAATTATATTCAATGGCACGTTACCATGATCAATGGTTCAAAAATTGATATTTTCTAAAAATGGTAAAGATATGAAAAGTCCATTATCATCAAATAATGGTCGCAGACACTTATACGCTCTTTTGACATATGGATTTGTTTTCTTCGGAGTTGAAGGTTTTGGAGTGAAAAAACTATATCTTTCTTTAATTGTGTTGGCTAAAATACACTAATCAATTTGTCATTCATTTATAATTTGTAATTTAATATTTTATTATCTGAATTCTTTTAATTAACTAATTATTGACAAATTTAATTTTTATCAAAAATCTTTTAATCAATTAATTTTTAACTAACTTAACTCATCATCCATTGGAAGATTAAAAGAAATATATCACATTTTTTTATAAAAAGATTCAAATATGTAAAAAAACAGAATATGAAATAAATTAAGGAGAAAACATGCCTTCGATATCTTGCATCTGATTTAAGAATGAGTGAACCATATTCATATAGATGTTTCTTTTAGTCTTCTACTGCATCCGTTTTTGTTCACATTTTTCTTCAAGTCCTCTTTCAACCAATAGATTTCATACTGTTAATTCCTCTTCATCAAGTACTACATAATGTTTTGAAGATGGTCGTTTATAGATAACTAACTCCCTTTATTTTTTAAAATCTAACTTATTTATCTTTTGTTGTTTTTTATTCTTTATATAAGATAGTTTATTTATTATAAGTCTTATTTTTCAGCTCAATCTAGAACTTCCTTCTACATGTAAAATTTTAAAAATATTGTCTCTTTTTCAACAAAAGACTAGATCTTTTCAACTTTGCAAAATGGGTTAGCACTTTCATAAAACACACTATTTGTATTATAATTCTTTTCTTCTCATCACAACTAGAGACAAATATGACAATGGAGTAATCGTCTGATAACTTTGCAGAGAATTATATTCAATGACAGTGTACCATGATCAATGTTTCAAAAATTGATATTTTCTAAAAATGGTAGAGATATGAAAAGTCCATTAACATCAAATAATGGTCGCAGACACTTATACGCTCTTTTGAAATATGGTTTTATTTGCTTCAGAGTTTAAGGTTTTGGAGTGAAAAAACTATATCTTTCTTTAATTGTGTTAGCCAAAATACACTAATCAATTTGCCATTCATTTTTAATTTGTAATTTAATATTTTATTATCTGAAATCTTTTAATTAACTAATTATTAACTAATTTAATATTTATCAAAAATATTTTAATCAATAAATTTTTAACTAACTTAACTCATCATCCATTGGAAGATTTAAAGAAATATATCACATTTTTTATAAAAAGTTTTAAATATGGAAAAAACAGGATATGAAATAAATTAAGGAGAAAACATGCCTTCGATATCTTGCATCTGATTTAAGAATGATTGAACCATATTCATATAGATGTTTCTTTGATTCTTTTATTGCATCCGTTTTTGTTCACATTTTTCTTCAAGTCCCCTTTCAACCAATAAATTTCATACTTTTAATTCCTCTTCATCAAGTACTAAATCAACTATTGAAGATGGTCGTTTATAGATAACAAACTCCCTTAATTTTTTGGCATCTAACTTATTTATCTTTTGTTATTTTTTCTTATTTATATAAGATAGTTTATTTATTATAAGTCTCATTTTTATGCTCAGTCTAGAACTTCCTTCTACATGTAAAATTTCAAAAATATTTTCTCTTTTTCAACAAAAGACTAGATCTTTTCAACTTTGCAAAAGCGGTTAGCACTTTTATAATACAAATTATTTGTATTATAATTCTTTTCTTCTGATCACAACTAGAGACTAATATGACAATGGAGTAATCTTCTGATAACTTTGCATAGAATACTATTCAAAGGCATGTTACCATTATCAATGGTTCAAAAATTGATATTTTCTAAAAATGGTAGAGATATGAAAAGTCCATTATCATCAAATAATGGTCGCAGACACTTATATGCTCTTTTGACATATGGTTTTATTTTTTCGGAGTTGAAGGTTTGGAGTGAAAAAACTATATCTTTCTTTAATTGTGTTGGCTAAAATACACTAATCAATTTGTCATTCATTTTTAATTTGTAATTTAATATTTTATTATCTGAAATCTTTTATTTAACTAATTATTAACTAATTTAATATTTATCATAAATCTTTTGATCAATTAATTTTTAACTAACTTAACTCATCATCCATTAGAAGATTAAAAGAAATATATCACATTTTTTATAAAAATATTCAAATATGTAAAAAACAGAATATGAAATAAATTAAGGAGAAAACATGCCTTCGATATCTTGCATCTGATTTAAGAATGATTGAACAATATTCATAAAGATGTTTGTTTTATTCTTCTATTGCATCCGTTTTTGTTCACCTTTTTCTTCAAGTCCTCTTTCAACCAATAAATTTCATACTCTTAATTCCTCTTCATCAAGTACTACATAAAGTCTTGAAGATGGTCGTTTATAGATAACTAACTCACTTTATTTTTTGAAATCTAACTTATTTATCTTTTGTTGTTTTTTCTTCTTTATATAAGATAGTTTATTTATTATAAGTCTCATTTTTCTGCCCAGTCTAGAACTTCCTTCTACATGTAAATTTTCAAAATATTTTCTCGTTTTCAACAGAAGACTAGATCTTTTCAACTTTGCAAAAGGGGTTAGCACTTTTATAAAACACATTATTTGTATTATAATTCTTTTCTTCTGATCACAACTAGAGACAAATATGACAATGGAGTAATCTTCTGTTAACTTTGCAGAGAATTATATTCAATGACATGTTACCATGATCAATGGTTCAAAAATTGATATTTTCTAAAAATGGTAGAGATATGAAAGGTCCATTATCATCCAATAATGGTCGCAGACACTTATACGCTCTTTTTACATATGGTCCCTTTATTTTATGGAATCTAACTAATTTATCTTTTGTTGTTTTTTCTTCTTTATATAAGCTAGTTTATTTATTATAAGTCTCATTTTTCTGCTTAGTCTAGAACTTCCTTCTACATGTAAAATTTCAAAAATATTTTCTCTTTTTCAACAAAAGAGTAGATCTTTTCAACTTTGCAAAATGGGTTAGCACTTTTATAAAACACATTGTTTGTATTATAATTCTTTTCTTATGATCACAACTAGAGACATATATGACAATGGAGTAAACTTCTGATAACTTTGCAGAGAATTATATTCAATGACATGTTACCATGATCAATGGTTCAAAAATTGATATTTTCTAAAAATGGTAGAGATATGAAAAGTCCATTATCATCAAATAATGGTCGCAGACACTTATACGCTCTTTTTACATATGGTTTTATTTGCTTCGGAGTTGAAGGTTTTGGTGTGAAAAAACTATAACTTTCTTTAATTGTGTTGGCTAAAATACACTAATCAATTTGTCATTCATTTTTAATTTGTAATTTAATATTTAATTATCTGAAATCTTTTATTTAACTAATTATTAACTAATTTAATATTTATCATAAATCTTTTAATCAATTAATTTTTAACTAACTTAACTCATCATCCATTGGAAGATTAAAGACATATATCACATTTTTTATAAAAAGATTCAAATATGTAAAAAACAGAATATGAAATAAATTAAGGAGAAAACATGCCTTCGATATCTTGCATCTGATTTAAGAATGATTGAACAATATTCATAAAGATGTTTCTTTTATTCTTCTATTGCATCCGTTTTTGTTCACCTTTTTCTTCAAGTCCTCTTTCAACCAATAAATTTCATACTTTTAATTCCTCTTCATCAAGTACTACATAAAGTCTTGAAGATGGTCGTTTATAGATAACTAACTCCCTTTATTTTTTGAAATCTAACTTATTTATCTTTTGTTGTTTTTTCTTCTTTATATAAGATAGTTTATTTATTATAAGTCTCATTTTACTGCCCAGTCTAGAACTTCCTTCTACATGTGAAATTTCAAAATATTTTCTCTTTTTCAACAAAAGACTAGATCTTTTCAACTTTGCAAAAGGGGTTATCAATTTTATAAAACACATTATTTGTATTATAATTCTTTTCTTCTGATCACAACTAGAGACCAATATGACAATGGAGTAATCTTCTGATAACTTTGCAGAGAATTATATTCAATGACATGTTACCATGATCAATGGTTCAAAAATTGATATTTTCTAAAAATGGTAGAGATATGAAACGTCCATTATCATCAAATAATGGTCGCAGACACTTATACACTCTTTTTACATATGGTTTTATTTGCTTCAGAGTTGAAGGTTTTGGAGTGAAAAAACTATATCTTTCTTTAATTGTGTTGGCTAAAATACATTAATCAATTTGTCATTCATTTTTAATTTGTAATTTAATATTTTATTATCCTAAATCTTTTAATTAAGTAATTATAAACTAATTTAATATTTATCAAAAATATTTTAATCAATTAATTTTTAACTAACTTAACTCATCATCCATTTGAAGATTAAAAGACATATATCACATTTTTTATAAAAAGATTCAAATATGTAAAAAAACAGAATATGAAATAAATTAAGGAGAAAACATGCCTTCGATATCTTGCATCTGATTTAAGAATGAGTGAACCATATTCATATAGATTTTTCTTTTATTCTTCTATTACATCCGATTTTGTTCACATTTTTCTTCTAGTCCTCTTTCAACCAATAGAATTCATACTGTTAATTCCTCTTCATCAAGTACTAAATTAACTCTTGAAGATGGTCGTTTATAGATAACAAACTCCCTTTATTTTTTGGAATCTAACTAATTTATCTTTTGTTGTTTTTTCTTCTTTATATAAGATAGTTTATTTATTATAAGTCTCATTTTTCTGCTCAGTCTAGAACTTCCTTCTACATGTAAAATTTCAAAAATATTTTCTCTTTTTCAACAAAAGAGTAGATCTTTTCAACTTTGCAAAATGGGTTAGCACTTTTATAAAACACATTGTTTGTATTATAATTCTTTTCTTATGATCACAACTAGAGACAAATATGACAATGGAGTAATCTTCTGATAACTTTGCAGAGAATTATATTCAATGACATGTTACCATGATCAATGGTTCAAAAATTGATATTTTCTAAAAATGGTAGAGATATGAAAAGTCCATTATCATCAAATAATGGTCGCAGACACTTATACGCTCTTTTTACATATGGTTTTATTTGCTTCGGAGTTGAAGGTTTTGGAGTGAAAAAACCATATATTTCTTTAATTGTGTTGGCTAAAATACATTAATCAATTTGTCATTCATTTTTAATTTGTAATTTAATATTTTATTATCCTTAATCTTTTAATTAACTAATTATTAACTAATTTAATATTTATCAAAAATATTTTAATCAATTAATTTCTAACTAACTTAACTCATCATCCATTAGAAGATTAAAAGACATATATCACATGTTTTATAAAAAGATTCAAATATGTAAAAAAACAGAATATGAAATAAATTAAGGAGAAAACATGTCTTCGATATCTTGCATCTGATTTAAGAATGAGTGAACCATATTCAAATAGATGTTTCTTTTATTCTTCTATTGCATCCGTTTTTGTTCACATTTTTCTTCAAGTCCTCTTTCAACCAATAGATTTCATATTGTTAATTCCTCTTCTTCAAGTACTAAATTAACTCTTGAAGATGGTCGTTTATAGATAACAAACTCCCTTTATTTTTTGGAATCTAACTAATTTATCTTTTGTTGTTTTTTCTTCTTTATATAAGATATTTTATTTATTATAAGTCTCATTTTAATGCTCAGTCTAGAACTTCCTTCTACATGTAAAATTTCAAAAATATTTTCTCTTTTTCAACAAATGACTAGATCTTTTCAACTTTGCAAAATGGGTTAGCACTTTTATAAAATACATTGTTTGTATTATAATTCTTTTCTTCTGATCACAGCTAGAGACAAATATGACAATAGAGTAATCTTCTGATAACTTTGCAGAGAATTATATTCAATGACATGTTACCATGATCAATGGTTCAAAAATTGATATTTTCTAAAAATGTTAGAGTTATGAAAAGTCCATTATCATCAAATAATGGTCGCAAACACTTATACGCTATTTTGACATATGGTTTTATTTTTTTCGGAGTTGAAGGTTTTGGAGTGAAAAAACTATATCTTTCTTTAATTGTGTTGGCTAAAATACACTAATCAATTTGTCATTCATTTTTAATTTGTAATTTAATATTTTATTATCTGAAATCTTTTATTTAACTAATTATTAACTAATTTAATATTTATCATAAATCTTTTGATCAATTAATTTTTAACTAATTTAACTCATCATCCATTGGAAGATTAAAATACATATATCACATTTTTTATAAAAAGATTCAAATATGTAAAAAACAGAATATGAAATAAATTAAGGAGAAAACATGCCTTCAATATCTTGCATCTGATTTAAGAAAGATTGAACAGTATTCATAAAGATGTTTCTTTTATTCTTGTATTGCATCCATTTTTGTTCATCTTTTTCTTCAAGTCCTCCTTCAACCAATAAATTTGATACTCTTAATTCCTCTTCATCAAGTACTACATAAAGTCTTGAAGATGGTCGTTTATAGATAACTAACTCCCTTTATTTTTTGAAATCTAACTTATTTATCTTTTGTTGTTGTTTCATCTATATATAAGATAGTTTATTTATTATAAGTCTCATTTTTCTGCCCAATCTAAAACTTCCTTCTACATGTAAAATTTCAAAATATTTTCTCTTTTTCAATAAAAGACTAGATATTTTCAACTTTGCAAAAGGGGTTAGCACTTTTATAAAACACATTATTTATATTATAATTCTTTTCTTCTGATCACAACTAGAGACAAATACTACAATGGAGTAATCTTCTTATAACTTTGCAGAGAATTATATTCAATGACATGTTACCATGATCAACTGTTCAAAATTTGATATTTTCTAAAAATGGTAGAGATATGAAAAGTCCATTATCATCAAATAATGGTCGCAGACACTTATACACTCTTTTTACATATGGTTTTATTTGCTTCAGAGTTGAAGGTTTTGGATTGAAAAAACTATATCTTTCTTTAATCGTGTTGGCTAAAATACATTAATCAATTTGTCATTCATTTTTAATTTGTAATTTAATATTTTATTATCCTAAATCTTTTAATTAACTAATTTTTAACTAATTTAATATTTATCAAAAATATTTTAATCAATTAATTTTTAACTAACTTAACTCATCATCCATTGGAAGATTAAAAGACATATATCACATTTTTTATAAAAAGATTCAAATATGTAAAAAAACAGAATATGAAATAAATTAAGGAGAAAACATGCCTTCGATATCTTGCATCTGTTTTAAGAATGAGTGAACCATATTCATATAGATGTTTCTTTTATTCTTCTATTGCATCCGATTTTGTTCACATTTTTCTTCATGTCCTCTTTCAACCAATAGATTTCATACTGTTAATTCCTCTTCATCAAGTACTAAATGAACTCTTGAAGATAGTCGTTTATAAATAACAAACTCCCTTTATTTTTTGGAATATAACTAATTTATCTTTTGTTGTTTTTTCTTCTTTATATAAGATAGTTTATTTATTATAAGTCTCATTTTTCTACTCAGTCTAGAACTTCCTTCAACATGTAAAATTTCAAAAATATTTTCTATTTTTCAACAAAAGACTAGATCTTTTCAACTTTGCAAAATGGGTTAGCACTTTTATAAAATACATTGTTTGTATTATAATTCTTTTCTTCTGATCACAACTAGAGACAAATATGACAATGAAGTAATCTTCTGATAACTTTGCAGAGAATTATATTCAATGACATGTTACCATGATCAATGGTTCAAAAATTGATATTTTCTAAAAATGGTAGAGATATGAAAAGTCCATTATCATCAAATAATGGTCGCAGACACTTATACGCTCTTTTGACATATGGTTTTATTTTCTTCGGAGTTGAAGGTTTTGGAGTGAAAAAACTATATATTTCTTTAATTGTGTTGGCTAAAATACACTAATCAATTTGTCATTCATTTTTAATTTGTAATTTAATATTTTATTATCTGAAATCTTTTATTTAACTAATTATTAACTAATATAATATTTATCATAAATCTTTTAATCAATTAATTTTTAACTAACTTAACTCATCATCCATTGGAAGATTAAAATACATATATCACATTTTTTATAGAAAGATTCAAATATGTAAAAAACAGAATATGAAATAAATTAAGGATAAAACATGCCTTCAATATCTTGCATCTGATTTAAGAATGATTGAACAATATTCATAAAGATGTTTCTTTTATTCTTGTATTGCATCCATTTTTGTTCACCTTTTTCTTCAAGTCCTCTTTCAACCAATAAATTTCATACTCTTAATTCCTCTTCATCAAGTACTACATAAAGTCTTGAAGATAGTCGTTTATAGATAACTAACTCCCTTTGTTTTTTGAAATATAACTTATTTATCTTTTGTTGTTGTTTCTTCTTTATATAAGATAGTTTGTTTATTATAAGTCTCATTTTTCTGCCCAGTCTAGAACTTCCTTCTACATGTAAAATTTCAAAATATTTTCTCTTTTTCAACAAAAGACTAGATCTTTTCAACTTTGCAAAAGGGGTTAGCACTTTTATAAAACACATTATTTGTTTTATAATTCTTTTCTTTTGATCAAAACTAGAGACAAATATGACAATGGAGTAATCTTCTGATAACTTTACAGAGAATTATATTCAGTGACATGTTACCATGATCAATGGTTCAAAAATTGATATTTTCTAAAAATGGTAGAGATATGAAAAGTCCATTATCATCAAATAATGGTCGCAGAAACTTATACGCTCTTCTTACATATGGTTTTATTTGCTTCGGAGTTGAAGGTTTTGGAGTGAAAAAACTATATCTTCCTTTAATTGTGTTGGCTAAAATACATTAATCAATTTATCATTCATTTTTAATTTGTAATTTAATATTTTATTATCCTTAATCTTTTAATTAACTAATTATTAACTAATTTAATATTTATCAAAAATATTTTAATCAATTAATTTCTAACTAACTTAACTCATCATCCATTGGAAGATTAAAAGACATATATCACATTTTTTATAAAAAGATTCAAATATGTAAAAAAACAGAATATGAAATAAATTAAGGAGAAAACATGCCTTCGATATCTTGCATCTGATTTAAGAATGAGTGAACCATATTCATATAGAGGTTTCTTTTATTCTTCTATTACATCTGTTTTTGTTCACATTTTTCTTCAAGACCTCTTTCAACCAATAGATTTCATACTGTTAATTCCTCTTCATCAAGTACTAAATTAACTCTTGAAGATGGTCGTTTATAGATAACAAACTCCCTTTATTTTTTGGAATCTAACTAATTTATCTTTTGTTGTTTTTTCTTCTTTATATAACATAGTTTATTTATTATAAGTCTCATTTTTTTTGCTCAGTCTAGAACTTCCTTCTACATGTAAAATTTCAAAAATATTTTCTCTTTTTCAACAAAAGAGTAGATCTTTTCAACTTTGCAAAATGGGTTAGCACTTTTATAAAATACATTGTTTGTATTATAATTCTTTTCTTCTGATCACAACTAGAGACAAATATGACAATGAAGTAATCTTCTGATGACTTTGCAGAGAATTATATTCAATGACATGTTACCATGATCAATGGTTCAAAAATTGATATTTTCTAAAAATGGTAGAGATATGAAAAGTCCATTATCATCAAATAATGGTCACAGACACTTATACGCTCTTTTGACATATGGTTTTATTTTCTTCGGAGTTGAAGGTTTTGGAGTGAAAAAACTATATCTTTCTTTAATTGTGTTGGCTAAAATACACTAATCAATTTGTCATTCATTTTTAATTTGTAATTTAATGATTTATTATCTGAAATCTTTTATTTAACTAATTATTAACTAATATAATATTTATCATAAATCTTTTAATCAATTAATTTTTAACTAACTTAACTCATCATCCATTGGAAGATTAAATTACATATATCACATTTTTTATAGAAAGATTCAAATATGTAAAAAACAAAATATGAAATAAATTAAGGATAAAACATGCCTTCAATATCTTGCATCTGATTTAAGAATGATTGAACAATATTCATAAAGATGTTTCTTTTATTCTTGTATTGCATCCATTTTTGTTCACCTTTTTCTTCAAGTCCTCTTTCAACCAATAAATTTCATACTCTTAATTCCTCTTCATCAAGTACTACATAAAGTCTTGAAGATAGTCGTTTATAGATAACTAACTCCCTTTATTTTTTGAAATCTAACTTATTTATCTTTTGTTGTTGTTTCTTCTTTATATAAGATAGTTTGTTTATTATAAGTCTCATTTTTCTGCCCAGTCTAGAACTTCCTTCTACATGTAAAATTTCAAAATATTTTCTCTTTTTCAACAAAAGACTAGATCTTTTCAACTTTGCAAAAGGGGTTAGCACTTTTATAAAACACATTATTTGTTTTATAATTCTTTTCTTCTGATCACAACTAGAGACAAATATGACAATGGAGTAATCTTTTGATAACTTTACAGAGAATTATATTCAGTGACATGTTACCATGATCAATGGTTCAAAAATTGATATTTTCTAAAAATGGTAGAGATATGAAAAGTCCATTATCATGAAATAATGGTCGCAGAAACTTATACGCTCTTCTTACATATGGTTTTATTTGCTTCGGAGTTGAAGGTTTTGGAGTGAAAAAACTATATCTTTCTTTAATTGTGTTGGCTAAAATACATTTATCAATTTATCATTCATTTTTAATTTGTAATTTAATATTTTATTATCCTTAATCTTTTAATTAACTAATTATTAACTAATTTATTATTTATCAAAAATATTTTAATCAATTAATTTCTAACTAACTTAACTCATCATCCATTGGAAGATTAAAAGACATATATCACATTTTTTATAAAAAGATTCAAATATGTAAAAAAAAACAGAATATGAAATAAATTAAGGAGAAAACATGTCTTCGATATCTTGCATCTGATTTAAGAAAGAGTGAACCATATTCATATAGAGGTTTCTTTTATTCTTCTATTTTTACATCTGTTTTTGTTCACATTTTTCTTCAAGACCTCTTTCAACCAATAGATTTCATACTATTAATTCCTCTTCATCAAGTACTAAATTAACTCTTGAAGATGGTCGTTTATAGATAACAAACTCCCTTTATTTTTTGGAATCTAACTAATTTATCTTTTGTTGTTTTTTTCTTCTTTATATAACATAGTTTATTTATTATAAGTCTCATTTTTTTTGCTCAGTCTAGAACTTCCTTCTACATGTAAAATTTCAAAAATATTTTCTCTTTTTCAACAAAAGACTAGATCTTTTCAACTTTGCAAAATGGGTTAGCACTTTTATAAAATACATTGTTTGTATTATAATTCTTTTCTTCTGATCACAACTAGAGACAAATATGACAATGAAGTAATCTTCTGATGACTTTGCAGAGAATTATATTCAATAAATGTTACCATGATCAATGGTTCAAAAATTGATATTTTCTAAAAATGTTAGAGATATGAAAAGTCCATTATCATCAAATAATGGTCACAGACACTTATACGCTCTTTTGACATATGGTTTTATTTTCTTCGGAGTTGAAGGTTTTGGAGTGAAAAAACTATATCTTTCTTTAATTGTGTTGGCTAAAATACACTAATCAATTTGTCATTCATTTTTAATTTGTAATTTAATGATTTATTATCTGAAATCTTTTATTTAACTAATTATTAACTAATATAATATTTATCATAAATCTTTTAATCAATTAATTTTTAACTAACTTAACTCATCATCCATTGGAAGATTAAATTACATATATCACATTTTTTATAGAAAGATTCAAATATGTAAAAAACAGAATATGAAATAAATTAAGGATAAAACAAGCCTTCAATATCTTGCATCTGATTTAAGAATGAGTTGAACAATATTCATAAAGATGTTTCTTTTATTCTTGTATTGCATCCATTTTTGTTCACCTTTTTCTTCAAGTTCTCTTTCAACCAATAAATTTTCATACTCTTAATTCCTCTTCATCAAGTACTACATAAAGTCTTGAATATAGTCGTTTATAGATAACTAACTCCCTTTATTTTTTGAAATCTAACTTATTTATCTTTTGTTGTTGTTTCTTCTTTATATAAGATAGTTTGTTTATTATAAGTCTCATTTTTCTGCCCAGTCTAGAACTTCCTTCTACATGTAAAATTTCAAAATATTTTCTCTTTTTCAACAAAAGACTAGATCTTTTCAACTTTGCAAAAGGGGTTAGCACTTTTATAAAACACATTATTTGTTTTATAATTCTTTTCTTCTGATCACAACTAGAGACAAATATGACAATGGAGTAATCTTTTGATAACTTTATAGAGAATTATATTCAGTGACATGTTACCATGATCAATGGTTCAAAAATTGATATTTTCTAAAAATGGTTAGAGATATGAAAAGTCCATTATCATGAAATAATGGTCGCAGAAACTTATACGCTCTTCTTACATATGGTTTTATTTGCTTCGGAGTTGAAGGTTTTGGAGTGAAAAAACTATATCTTTCTTTAATTGTGTTGGCTAAAATACATTAATCAATTTATCATTCATTTTTAATTTGTAATTTAATATTTTATTATCCTTAATCTTTTAATTAACTAATTATTAACTAATTTATTATTTATCAAAAATATTTTAATCAATTAATTTCTAACTAACTTAACTCATCATCCATTGGAAGATTAAAAGACATATATCACATTTTTTATAAAAAGATTCAAATATGTAAAAAAAACAGAATATGAAATAAATTAAGGAGAAAACATGTCTTCGATATCTTGCATCTGATTTAAGAAAGAGTGAACCATATTCATATAGAGGTTTCTTTTATTCTTCTATTGCATCTGTTTTTGTTCACATTTTTCTTCAAGACCTCTTTCAACCAATAGATTTCATACTGTTAATTCCTCTTCATCAAGTACTAAATTAACTCTTGAAGATGGTCGTTTATAGATAACAAACTCCTTTTATTTTTTGGAATCTAACTAATTTATATTTTGTTGTTTTTTCTTCTTTATATAACATAGTTTATTTATTATAAGTCTCATTTTTTTTGCTCAGTCTAGAACTTCCTTCTACATGTAAAATTTCAAAAAATATTTTCTCTTTTTCAACAAAAGAGTAGATCTTTTCAACTTTGAAAAATGGGTTAGCACTTTTATAAAATACATTGTTTGTATTATAATTCTTTTCTTCTGATCACAACTAGAGACAAATATGACAATGAAGTAATCTTCTGATAACTTTGCAGAGAATTATATTCAATGACATGTTACCATGATCAATGGTTAAAAAATTGATATTTTCTAAAAATGGTAGAGATATGAAAAGTCCATTATCATCAAATAATGGTCACAGACACTTATACGCTCTTTTGACATATGGTTTTATTTTCTTCGGAGTTGAAGGTTTTGGAGTGAAAAAACTATATCTTTCTTTAATTGTGTTGGCTAAAATACACTAATCAATTTGTCATTCATTTTTAATTTGTAATTTAATATTTTATCATCTGAAATCTTTTAAAACTAATTATTAACTAATTTAATATTTATCATAAATCTTTTAATCAATTAATTTTTAACTAACTTAACTCATCATCCATTGGAAGATTAAAATACATATATCACATTTTTTATAAAAAGATTCAAATATGTAAAATACAGAATATGAAATAAATTAAGGAGAAAACATGCCTTCAATATCTTGCATATGATTTAAGAATGATTGAACAGTATTCATAAAGATGTTTCTTTTATTCTTGTATTGCATCCATTTTTTGTTCACCTTTTTCTTCAAGTCCTCTTTCAACCAATAAATTTCATACTCTTAATTCCTCTTCATCAAGTACTACATAAAGTCTTGAAGATAGTCGTTTATAGATAACTAACTCCCTTTGTTTTTTGAAATATAACTTATTTATCTTTTGTTGTTGTTTTCTTCTTTATATAAGATAGTTTGTTTATTATAAGTCTCATTTTTCTGCCCAGTCTAGAACTTCCTTCTACATGTAAAATTTCAAAATATTTTCTCTTTTTCAACAAAAGACTAGATCTTTTCAACTTTGCAAAAGGGGTTAGCACTTTTATAAAACACATTATTTGTTTTATAATTCTTTTCTTTTGATCAAAACTAGAGACAAATATGACAATGGAGTAATCTTCTGATAACTTTACAGAGAATTATATTCAGTGACATGTTACCATGATCAATGGTTCAAAAATTGATATTTTCTAAAAATGGTAGAGATATGAAAAGTCCATTATCATCAAATAATGGTCGCAGAAACTTATACGCTCTTCTTACATATGGTTTTATTTGCTTCGGAGTTGAAGGTTTTGGAGTGAAAAAACTATATCTTCCTTTAATTGTGTTGGCTAAAATACATTAATCAATTTATCATTCATTTTTAATTTGTAATTTAATATTTTATTATCCTTAATCTTTTAATTAACTAATTATTAACTAATTTAATATTTATCAAAAATATTTTAATCAATTAATTTCTAACTAACTTAACTCATCATCCATTGGAAGATTAAAAGACATATATCACATTTTTTATAAAAAGATTCAAATATGTAAAAAAACAGAATATGAAATAAATTAAGGAGAAAACATGCCTTCGATATCTTGCATCTGATTTAAGAATGAGGTGAACCATATTCATATAGAGGTTTCTTTTATTCTTCTATTACATCTGTTTTTGTTCACATTTTTCTTCAAGACCTCTTTCAACCAATAGATTTCATACTGTTAATTCCTCTTCATCAAGTACTAAATTAACTCTTGAAGATGGTCGTTTATAGATAACAAACTCCCTTTATTTTTTGGAATCTAACTAATTTATCTTTTGTTGTTTTTTCTTCTTTATATAACATAGTTTATTTATTATAAGTCTCATTTTTTTTGCTCAGTCTAGAACTTCCTTCTACATGTAAAATTTCAAAAATATTTTCTCTTTTTTCAACAAAAGAGTAGATCTTTTAAACTTTGCAAAATGGGTTAGCACTTTTATAAAATACATTGTTTGTATTATAATTCTTTTCTTCTGATCACAACCAGAGACAAATATGACAATGAAGTAATCTTCTGATGACTTTGCAGAGAATTATATTCAATGACATGTTACCATGATCAATGGTTCAAAAATTGATATTTTCTAAAAATGGTAGAGATATGAAAAGTCCATTATCATCAAATAATGGTCACAGACACTTATACGCTCTTTTGACATATGGTTTTTATTTTCTTCGGAGTTGAAGGTTTTGGAGTGAAAAAACTATATCTTTGTTTAATTGTGTTGGCTAAAATACACTAATCAATTTGTCATTCATTTTTAATTTGTAATTTAATGATTTATTATCTGAAATCTTTTATTTAACTAATTATTAACTAATATAATATTTATCATAAATCTTTTAATCAATTAATTTTTAACTAACTTAACTCATCATCCATTGGAAGATTAAATTACATATATCACATTTTTTATAGAAAGATTCAAATATGTAAAAAACAGAATATGAAATAAATTAAGGATAAAACATGCCCTTCAATATCTTGCATCTGATTTAAGAATGATTGAACAATATTCATAAAGATGTTTCTTTTATTCTTGTATTGCATCCATTTTTGTTCACCTTTTTCTTCAAGTCCTCTTTCAACCAATAAATTTCATACTCTTAATTCCTCTTCATCAAGTACTACATAAAGTCTTGAAGATAGTCGTTTATAGATAACTAACTCCCTTTATTTTTTGAAATCTAACTTATTTATCTTTTGTTGTTGTTTCTTCTTTATATAAGATAGTTTGTTTATTATAAGTCTCATTTTTCTGCCCAGTCCTAGAACTTCCTTCTACATGTAAAATTTCAAAATATTTTCTCTTTTTCAACAAAAGACTAGATCTTTTCAACTTTGCAAAAGGGGTTAGCACTTTTATAAAACACATTATTTGTTTTATAATTCTTTTCTTCTGATCACAACTAGAGACAAATATGACAATGGAGTAATCTTTTGATAACTTTACAGAGAATTATATTCAGTGACATGTTACCATGATCAATGGTTCAAAAATTGATATTTTCTAAAAATGGTAGAGATATGAAAAGTCCATTATCATGAAATAATGGTCGCAGAAACTTATACGCTCTTCTTACATATGGTTTTATTTGCTTCGGAGTTGAAGGTTTTGGAGTGAAAAAACTATATCTTTCTTTAATTGTGTTGGCTAAAATACATTAATCAATTTATCATTCATTTTTAATTTGTAATTTAATATTTTATTATCCTTAATCTTTTAATTAACTAATTATTAACTAATTTATTATTTATCAAAAATATTTTAATCAATTAATTTCTAACTAACTTAACTCATCATCCATTGGAAGATTAAAAGACATATATCACATTTTTTATAAAAAGATTCAAATATGTAAAAAAAAACAGAATATGAAATAAATTAAGGAGAAAACATGTCTTCGATATCTTGCATCTGATTTAAGAAGGAGTGATCATATAGAGGTTTCTTTTATTCTTCTATTACATCTGTTTTTGTTCACATTTTTCTTCAAGACCTCTTTCAACCAATAGATTTCATACTGTTAATTCCTCTTCATCAAGTACTAAATTAACTCTTGAAGATGGTCGTTTATAGATAACAAACTCCCTTTATTTTTTGGAATCTAACTAATTTATCTTTTGTTGTTTTTTCTTCTTTATATAACATAGTTTATTTATTATAAGTCTCATTTTTTTTGCTCAGTCTAGAACTTCCTTCTACATGTAAAATTTCAAAAATATTTTCTCTTTTTCAACAAAAGACTAGATCTTTTCAACTTTGCAAAATGGGTTAGCACTTTTATAAAATACATTGTTTGTATTATAATTCTTTTCTTCTGATCACAACTAGAGACAAATATGACAATGAAGTAATCTTCTGATGACTTTGCAGAGAATTATATTCAATGACATGTTACCATGATCAATGGTTCAAAAATTGATATTTTCTAAAAATGGTAGAGATATGAAAAGTCCATTATCATCAAATAATGGTCACAGACACTTATACGCTCTTTTGACATATGGTTTTATTTTCTTCGGAGTTGAAGGTTTTGGAGTGAAAAAACTATATCTTTCTTTAATTGTGTTGGCTAAAATACACTAATCAATTTGTCATTCATTTTTAATTTGTAATTTAATGATTTATTATCTGAAATCTTTTATTTAACTAATTATTAACTAATATAATATTTATCATAACTCTTTTAATCAATTAATTTTTAACTAACTTAACTCATCATCCATTGGAAGATT